>JAOXJK010000051.1:33437680-33503611 GCA_025774025.1 Xenus cinereus | reverse complement strand
GCCAGGTTGGAGGGGGCTTGGAGCAACCTGGTGTGGTGGGAGGTGTCCCTGCCCAGGGCAGGGGGTGGCACTGGGTGATCTTTAAAGGTTCCTTCCAACTCTAACCCTCTTGTGACTTACATGTTGCAAACATGATCAATAAAAGCAGCTCCTTGTCACTAACACCTGAATGAAAAATGTCAAGGTAGTTATTTGTTAGCTTGTAACTGAAGGACAGCAAAAGCTACAAGCACCATCAGTTAAGGCAGGCGATGTTTTCTCCCTGTTCTTCTCAGTGCCTTCTGAAAGCACAAGGTATGGCTGGATCTCCTGAACTGAAACTGGTTTAAACAGGCATCTTAAGCTAAAATTGCTCCAGGCACCAGCATTTTTAATACAAAAGAGGCTTTGCAATGCCTTCTCACTTAAAACCTCAGACTAAACCCATCACTTATATTATGACTTTCCAAAAAGAGACTGAAGAGAGAAGGCTGCTTTTTGTCAGCTGAGATGAGTTCATTTCTAACTGCTCCACAGCTGGATCCAACCCAGATGTTGCCTTTGTCTGCAGCCTTCTGACTAGAATCTTTACTGAAATTGCAATTGATTCAGAGTTGAAAAAGAAGGATTGCCCCCCACGTACACCAAAATAAATAAAGCAGATACAAACACAGGTCTTGTACTACAAGATTAAAAATAAAAAAAAAATGAACCGTCCCAATTTCAACTTGAATTAATTTTTAAATCATTAACTGAAAGGCATCTTATAAATCTGGTCCTGTTTGACTAGATTTCAGTGTAGTGCCAGCCTCATTTTGAACTTTTGACAGTTTTATTTAGTGTAATGCACCACATAAAGTACTGTCTCTTGTCATCTGGGAGATGTTTTAATTGTTTGTCTCAGCTGCAGAATTCATCCGAACTGCTAATTTCATCTGGTCTTAGAGATTTATTTTTATGAGTGTACTTTATTGGGCATTTAATTTTTAGTTATGTTAGTTGATGGCAATGCATTTATTCTATCAAAAGTTCAAAATATCTGTCCTTTCAGATGGAACTATATAAAGTAATCTGGCTCAGTTTGACAGTGTTTTCCCTTTTCTTTATCAGTGAAGATAATCTCAGTAGTTTGGATCAGAAATCCTAGATTCCTCTGAACTAACACACCAGAAGTTTGCTTAGCTCAACTGCTTGGGGTCTTTCCATGCATTTGTTTCTCCAGGCTTCCAAAACTTGGCTTTGTTGTACTGTAAGGTATTTCTGAGGTATTTTTTTGCTCTGCAAAAGTAGCTTTCACTTCACATAGCTTAATTCATCTTTAAAACAAAAACTAGAAACCAAAAGGAGAGATTTTTCTGTGGACAAGCAAAATACTTAGCCAAAACAGGCCAATCTTTGTTCTTTCAAATGAGCCAATGCTAAAAGCCAAGCTCAGTGGCAATACGTGCTCACAGTGACAGAGAATGATTGAGTAGCTACATAAAATAGATCACAACATGAATTTGCAACAGATTCTTTACATTGATGTCCCCCTCTACAACTGTTTATATGCATTTTCTTATCTATCTCAATAAATTGTTATTAATTACTTCAAATGTTTTGTATATTGAAAAACCATTGTTCTCCACTGTGAGCAGATTTTTTAGCTGTGATTAAACTGATTTGGCATGCGCTGGGGATGAAAAAACACAGGTATTTCAGTCCAGGTGAATGTATCCTCTCTGTTCATCATTTATTTTTAACAAAATCTACTCCTTTTGTGTGCCATTATAAAGCAGACAAGCAGTGTACATGCCACAGCAAGAATACAGGAAAGTAATGTTAAAACCTACAGAAGAAGATGTAGAAAATATTTTTGAACTGGAAGTTTTTGTAATTTTCATACCTAGAAATTACACCCAGTCACAAGCTGAAGCTTTAATAGTTGTAAAATACTGTGTGTTGACACTGATTTATAGATGAAGTAGTTGTCTCCTGAGTTCTCAGTTAAGTGCTTTTTTTCTGAGCAGTAAATTTGCTTTTAATTAAAAACTCAACTGACGTGAAATATTTCACTGTGATAACAAGATCCATACGTTTCTGAATTCTGTATTTTACAGTAGTCTTTTCTAAATCTTTCAGTTTTTATAAGTCCAACAATGTGCAGCGGTTCCACTATTCAAGACCAGTCAGAAAAGGATCTGTTGACCCTGAAAACGAATTTGCTGTAAGTAAATGAATGACAGGGTGATGAACGCGGTTCTGGTAGCTGTGACTGAATTTGGATCTAGAGCCTTAGTCTCTAATTATTCATTACGGACACCCAAACTTTCAAAAGGTCAAAAAAATAAACCCAAGACTTCTATATTTCAGCACTCCTCCTATGTACTTACTCAGTGATACATCCCTTTCAGCTGCAGGTAAACATTGTGTAATTATGTTCAACACTTTTGTCTTAAGCAGTAACATTTTCCGGTACAGATGAAACAAGATGACATGTAAATAAATATCAAATGGTTTGCCTCTTGGAGTTTTACAACACTTTTGTCAGCTGCCAGCTTGGCAACGAGAGGTGTGTGCTGTCTGCTTTCATCAGTCCCGGGAAATCTTGACAGACTAGACTACTGCCTGTGTCATTTTTATTCCCATACGTAATGGGGTAATGCTGAGAAATAGTCTTCGTTGTTCAAATACTCTAGGAAATCTGCAACACCATAAATTACTTTTCAGTGTCATAAAAACGTGGCAAGTTTCTATATTTTAATTTTACTGATAGCTGATATTTTATAGTTTGTCATGAAAACGGAACCAACCAATCTTTACGGCTAAAGCTGTGCTCTTGGGATACTGATGGGAAAAAGGCATTTATTTCAAAAATGTCCAATTTCAGCGATGTGCATGCTGATCGGTAGTGTCAACAGTTTCACGTAAGAAGCTTCTCACCTGCTGGTAGATTAAACGCTTCAGATGCAGCCTCTACCCTGACATTCCAGCTTTGCGCTCAGTTATCAGACTCATAATGCACGCTGGCTTTCTTTGCAAACTGGAGAGTTTTGAAATCATTTATGAATATACCTTGAAATGGTTGTACAAAAATAAAATCATTAGTATTTTCCTTGCTGATAACAACAGATAATATGCATACTTCAGAGAGGTGGCAATTGGGATAGCTGGAGTATGTCTGCATCGCATTCGTTATTGTGTTTCTCAGTACTGATGTTTTTGATGAGCTGGTATTGGTAAAATAAGGAGCAGGAAGGTAAATGAACTAGTGGCATTTCAAAATACCAACAGCTAGTCTTGTTCAGAAGAAGAAAAAGAAAGGAAAAAAAAAAGTAAGAATTCTGGCAAGTTATTATAGGGCTATTACTGCTTTTGATTGCAGAAATACATTTCAGAAGTGGAGGGAGGAGGTATAATCTGGGTAGAGGTGGGAGCAGGTCATTGAGTCACAGTCATTCAATCTGTAATGGCAAAAATAGGAATAGATACTAAAAGATTTAAGGGTAATTTTCTTTTTCCTCTGCTTTGTACAGGCTTATTGCCTGCAGATGACCTAATCTGAAATCAGAGAAATGATTTGTGCAAATTGCTGTGCTAGACTCATTTTGCAGTGTCTTTTTATGCAAAAGCGTGCATATGTTTTCCATCTACATTCTTTTTACTGTGACATTTCAGAAGGCAGAAAAGATTAAAGTTTAAATACTGACGTATCATTTTCTCTCTCCTATCTTTTTTTAATAGTCTATGTGGATTGAGAGAACATCATTTGTTACAGCATACAAACTGCCTGGAATCTTACGATGGTTTGAGGTTGTCGCCATGTCACAGGTATGTATTAACGTGCTAAGAACCCCTAAAACGTGTCTCTATAGGAATCCTCATGTACAAAATAGTTGGCAAATTTATCACACAAGGCTATTGTTATTTACTTTTTTTTAATACATACAAAACTGTTATTACTCATGTTTTATTTTTCTACTTCCGGGATCAATATATCTTACATCTGATTTATAGTTTCAGGACAAAGTCCAAAGAGCATTGAACAAGTCTGTGTTGGTTTGCTGAATTGTAAGAATGTTGTTCACATACATGAAGTTTTATAAAACCAAAAAGACCTTTTTGTCTCTTTATAAACCTTAGAAGTCTCTTGTTTCTTTATAGACTACAATTAGTCCTTTAGAGAATGCTATTGAGACTATGTCCACAACGAATGAAAAAATTTTGATGATGATTAACCAATACCAGAGTGATGAGAACCTTCCTATCAATCCACTTTCTATGCTTCTGAATGGAATTGTTGATCCAGCTGTTATGGGTGGCTTTGCTAAATACGAGAAGGTAAGAGATTTTGAGTCAATGCAAAGGACATGTTCAAATCTATTATTTCATAATCCTCCTACATCCTTTGTTCAAAGTCATAGTGGAATGTGGGAATATGAAAGCCATAACTCCACTGATGAAGAGATCCTCATATCCTGGTCACATCTGTCTTTGAAAGCAGAAACTTGCAAGCGAGAGTAACTGAAGCTCAGTTTTAGTCGCAGTCGTGAGGGTTTTCATATTCATCTGAGATGAGATCCCCCTTTGGTAATGAAATAGGCTCTCACACATCCAAAGGTTTAGTCTGGAGGAAATGAATCATGTTTATCGTAAAGTAGGTATGGCATGTTTACATGTGACTTATGAATTAAACAGTCATCAGGTTTTCTCAGTAATTGCAGCCATTCTGCATAACAAGTTTTGTGATTTAAAAAGTGGGAATACAAATAAAAAATGTTCTGGCAATACACGGAAAATGGAACGTCCCGAGGAACTGAACTGTAGAAAATTTGTCCCTAAGGCTACCTTGTGACGGTGGTACGGGGGAGAAGGCAGGAGCATTAAAAACTCCTATCAATTTAAATTCTAAATTATTAAATTTCTGCATGAAAATGAATATGGGGTTACCCCACAGCTGCAGAGTTCTGTTATTTCAGCCTGCCATTTCCTGATGAAAAGCATGTGCCATGCTCAGTAGGCTCAGCAGGTCAGATAGACTGGGAGAGTGCTGAAAAGATGCTATACATATATATATAGATGCACACGCATAAATTTTATGTGGTAAGCATGACATATTGTGGAGGAGTATGACTTATGCTATGTTAGTCCTAACGTATCATTTGTTTAGATATTTGGCAGTCATGGACAAACAGCTACATTCTTCTTTTGTACCTGGGGATAAAATCTTGGGACAGCAAAAGGCAGTGTGTATGCAGTATCTGGCTCTGCTCATCTATGAAAGGGTTCCATTTCTTAATGTGTAACACTGGATAATGTCAGTAAGTAGGATACTTCAATAAAATGATCATTTATTGGTGTAAATCACGATACTCCAAATGTATGCCTTTTTAGTTTCGGTGCAAGCTTAAAGAAACAAATAGTAATTGGGATTCATAGTAAAGGTCTCAAACTTAGAAGTGTTGGACAAAGACTGAATATCTTTTAAAAAAGAAAAAAAAAATGACCTCAGTTCTCAAGTGATATAATAAGGAATTATTACTAGAGGATCTGGTTAAGGAGCATGTGTAACGTATCTCTTATTTGTTGACCAGTATTACGGACACCAGCTGGAGTCATTGGAGCAATCACTGATTTTTTTACTTGTCGAAATGATGGACTGAATTTTTATTTTTTTTTTTGTCTATCTAAGGCTTTCTTTACAGAAGAATATATCAGGAACCATCCAGAGGATCAAGAAAAGCTGAATAGACTCAAAGATCTAATTGCTTGGCAGGTAACTTCCTACTGACAGCAGTTACCCAAGGCTTTACCAGCCAATCCTTTTCTTTGTTTTTCTGTTCCTTTCTAGCAGGAGGACAACATTTAGATGATTGTGTAATTTTTACTGTGGTTTTTTGGGTTTGTTTTTTGTTTTGTTTTGTTTTTATTTTTTAGCCCTAACTAATGCAAAATAGCTAAAAGTCAATGGTGAAGCGGTTAGAAAAGGTTACTGGCAGAAGGGTAGCTAAAAATATATTGCACAAATCTCATAAATCACTATCTTCAAAGACTGAAGAGTAATGAAATGTCTTTATATTTTAAAGAGCAGCACTACAAAGTTTCTCTTTTTCAATACGTTTATTATTAATTAAACAGCATGTCAAAGTGTGCTGTCCATTACCTTTGAAGATAAGATTTGTTTTGTTTGCTTTTAACTGGATAATATTACACTAATATAAGAGCAAATATAATAGTAGCAATATAATAGCAAAGGAAAGCATTGTAGGGAAGAGGGGTTAGGAAGGTAGTATCACTATCATATTTGCTTTCTTAGAAGATCTTTTAATTATTATTTTATTTGATAAGCAGCCATTCCTTCTGACAAAGAAGGGTTTTTAAGAAATTCAAGTGGAGGGAGGTATTGAATGAACAGACAGACTTTTTCCTAATCTTTTTATCAGGTGTTCTCCTTTAAGGGAGTAGGCATCTGCACTTCCCCCAGCCTCCCTAGTTTTTAAAAGCTATCATCATGTACTTTGTTTCAACTCTAGTAGAAAGAATCAGAGATCTAAAAAAAGCCTTTGATTACTTGTCACAAAATTGAGCAAAATCAGACTGGTTAGTGCAAGCTGCCTCTACTCATGGCTTTGTTTGTTCATATTTGTATTGCAGCGTTATCTTACTGATTTTTTTTCTGGAGATATGGGGGGTACAGAAGAAGTCTGCAGAGTAAAATCAAAGGAAAGAAGAGGTTACTTTCAGTCACCAGGCATTAGCATATTACATTGCTGCAGCAGTTGAGGAAGCGATCACATGAATAAGCCCCCGGTACATTGAAACCTTTCCCAGTCACTTAATCCTCCATTTGAAAGAGAAGAGTTTGAAACCACCTGCCTGGAATCCACTTGGATGTGGTTTTTGGTCCCTACCTTCTCTCATAGGCTATGGCAGGCACCTTGATAAGCAGGTGGACTAGTAGTCTAAGAATGACTTAAACTCTTGCATGGTGTGTTTAAACTCATAAGAGATTAACATTAAAATACCCAGGAGAGAGAAAAGAGTCCTTATGAGGCAGCCAACATTCTTCAGAAATTTACTGAGCAAGCCTATTTTTCAAGAGCCCTTTCCATCTTGTACTTGCTGCTAAAAGCTGAGATGGACTAATGAATCTATCTGCCAGCCACAGGAAGAGTTTTGCAGTTGACTTAGCACACACGTTAAATGGAATTAGAAGGCTTGTCAGATCCAGTTTAATATTCTCACTTTTTTTTTCTTCTTTTTTTTTCCTCCACTCTTCAAGATACCTTTCCTTGGAGCTGGAATTAAAATCCATGAAAGAAGAGTTTCTGATAATCTTCGGCCTTTCCACGACCGTATGGAGGAATGTTTCAAGCATTTAAAAGTTAAAGTGGAAAAACAATATGGAGCCAGAGAATTGGTATTGCTCCTTTTAACCTCTTCTGCAATTTCTCTTAGTACTCATCTTGTTCTTCTAAACAAAAACACACACTAAACTTTGTTGTTATGGGTTTTTCTTGTGATCTGAAGGTAGGAGGACCTCAGTTTAATGGTCAAAGAGTTGATTTAATTCTCTGACGTATCAGATATTCCTCAATCTGGAATATTGGGAGTATTTTACTACGTCTATTAAAGTTGCAATTCTTTTTCACTTTACAGAGGAAGTAAAAACAAATGCTCGTGTTTCTCCCCTTTGTAATTTTTCTTAGTGGTTTAGGGCTTTGATCTGCAATTGATGTCTCCCTTTACTAGCCACTGCCAGCTGTGTTGTGAAGTAAAACATACCATGTCTCTAATACTATATATACTAGTCGAGACCAAACTGAAATATGTGGGAATTGAAGGATAACTTCTAAACTCTCCAGACAATTCTTGAATAAAATAGTCTCTCTGAGCGTGTGCAGGTTAGCCAGAATGATGTTGGCTGGTTTTTGCGATTAAACACCAGTTGCTTTGGAAATTATTTTATGTTGTTGCTTTCAGTGTTGATCATTTTATAAGAGGATTTATTTCTTCTGTTATAGGAAAAACGTAGCAAGTTTCTAAACAAAATTTTTGCTATTGTGCTGTTACACACCTATATGATGAAAATTCTATATATTTATCTCAATATGGTTGTCTTATTTTCAGTCCCATGCCATCATCCTTGAAAGAATAAAGAGGCTGTAATCAACAAATAGCAATGTTGCCTAATGCTTGAATGCTTCAACAATCTTGCAGATCAGCACTTAAAAAAACCAACCTATTTAAAATCTTACAAGAGCAGAGAAAATCATTCTGCCATTTTACCGCGTCTGACTGATGGCTGGCTGAACTTTTTTATTAAAAGGAAAGGAAAAAAAAAGTTAGGCAGCTTTGTGTCTTTATCACAAGATTCTGGCCATTCAGAGGATGTAAAGCAGCATGGAAACTCATTGCAGGTAAACTCTGCAAAAAGTATTCTTGAAACTACAGATGTTTCCAAGTCTTCTGCTAGACATCACTGAGTGAGAAATGAAATCACAAGCAAAGTATTTGGGAATTTGGCATATGAAATTGCACATAAATTTTTAATATTTTCTGGATAACCCAAACAAACCCCTGTGCTTTAATATGAAATGTTTTTTAAAAGTTGTTTATATCCTGTTTATAGGATGGAGATTGAAGTAGGCTGGAAAAGTAGTTTATGGTATGCACACGCTGGGAAATTCTTAAAAACCTGCCTCATGTGATGACAGCATGATGAGCTAACTAGGGGGAGGAAATACTTGGACAGAAGAAGAGAGAAGAGCTAACTGCACTCTAAGATTTCAGATCCCAGAACTCTCCCCTGAAGGAAGAAAACAGTTCTAGAATTAGTCAGAAAATGAGATCCTTGTCCCTACGTTATTAGCCAGAGTAACAGGAAAGCATTTTGAAATAAGTCAGATTGTTTCATTTGTTTGTACCAGGCTGCAAAGCCTACATAGCCATCAACATTAAGCTGAATGCTTCCATTCTGACAGCTGTATCTCTTCAAGAAGATTTAAAAGGAGTGAAGATCTCCTTTTTCTCCTTCCACTGCAGACCACAGCAACTTCAAGCTTTGCAGAGAGAGATGGCGCAGCGTATATGGCTTTGTGCAATATCAACATCGACACATGATGACCTGGGGAATCTTCCTGTTCCTCCTCTTGGGCTATTACAGAAATATTAGTTTTGTCCAACATTTGCAAACATGTAATTAAAAAAGGCTATATTATTGTATAGTGATGGCAGAATTTGTTGTATTGAAAATGCAGCATGATTAGTGTCTTGGAGGAAGGGCTAACTAATCTGTTTGCACGAGCAAGTACTTCAATGGCCTGCCCTAGGGCTGTTCAAAATAAGATCAGCAGTCACTGTTTAATTTAATTTCTTTTGAAACATGAAGTTAATTATGTCAATTTTAGTTGATTTATCTACTCACTGTATCGTTGAGTTTGAGAGATCTTAGAGTGTATCCAGACAGAAGAAACAATCACAGTAATTAATGGGAGCAAATAACTTCTTTCATGCCAAATGTTAAAACATTTGTGCTGCCTTCGAGACCTAGTGAAAAAGGATGAAATGAGGTTCACGCAAAGTTGTTTGATAGAAAATGTTTCTCTTTTCCATCCTGCAGCCAGATTTTGATGACAAGAGAGTAGGACGGCCAAGATCAATGCTGAGATCCTATCGCCAGTTATCAGTTATTTCACTGGCTTCCATGAATTCAGAGTGCGGTACTCCAAACAAAATTGCTTCAGAAAGGTTGGTTATGAATACAATACAAATTTTCTTTCGGTCCTGGTTTTTATACAGTTTTATGAGATGAAACTAAAAGACTGAAAAAAGGCATTCGAGGATAAAGGCCACTTCCAGTCTCTTCAGATTGTGCCAAAATTTTTGTTACCTGTACCTATCACTTCCACCAGGTTTAAATCTTCAGTATTTCAACATTAATAGACAAAATATACTCAAGTCTGACTGAAAAAAGTGGCATTTAATTTTCAGGAAACAAATATTTTATAATGTAAATGACATTTAAAAAAATATAGAAAGATCTGGAGTTTTGCAAGTTTCTCTTTATATAGCTGTTGCCTTAATTAGCATCTTTATGCTTGTAAAAATTGAAGAGGAAGAGGAAAGCCGTTACAAACTTGCAAGTAAGGAGGTGGAATGTTTTAGTAAAGCCTGTAGGAATGTAAAATGCTTTATCTCATATGCTTTCCTAACTGCGCTTGGAAACATAAAAACTTTTACATTTGAGAGATCAGTTATAGGTCTATTGATTACCTTTTTCATCCACAAATTGTTTCGATCACTTTCTAAATTATCCTCTGGGCACACAGAACTTCTTCCCAGACAAGGCACATATAAAATACATCTTGCTGAGCAGTGTTTGTGTTTTTTGTGATTGTGATATGCCTTTTTGAGCAGTTCAGTTTTAAACAGTAAAAAGTCCAAACATGTGACCCTAACTTGGAAGTGTTTCTTAAGATACCTCTCTATTATTGCATCTTTGCCTGACAGTTTGTTGTTTAACAATAGTTAATTAAATTTTTGAGTTGTCTAATGAACTTGTGTAGTATCACATGTTATGAGATCCTGCATTTCAGCTTCCACTCCAGAAGGGAGTATCACACAAACACGGTTTGTGGCGCATCTGCCAGCCCCCTGTCTCTGATAAGGCATGTCTCCTGTGGAACCAGACAGCCATACTTAAGCAGCTGAATCATTCACCTCCTTTTAATTGTCACCATGCTAATTTGTTTCTAGGAAGGAAAGGTCAACAAATTCACCATACTACTCGCTTTAACAATTTTTGTTGTAAAATAAGTTGAGCCCCATGTTCAATAGGATCATTCCATCAGCAGAGAAGGGAGTAAAGCCAGCAACAATTTCATATTTTTTCTTTTTTTTTAATGAAAAATAGCCCAATTATAAAACTATAGAAATTAGATGAAGAGGAGGAGGGAGAGTTATTTTTTTAAATCACTGGGCATGTGCATTGTTCTCCAATATGCAGAAATAAATAGGAGGATGCATTTAAAACAAGAGAATAAACAGTAATACTGTTTCACTGTTTTCAACAACCAGAAGAGCATGGCTTGCATTTAGAACCATCATTGTTGTGCATAAACTTGCCATATGAGCTCTAACTCTGTTTAGTTTAGGAGGTCTTAAGCTAACGCACAAATCTTTAAAAAGGGATTTGCACTCATATTAATATTTTATGTTCTTTGCAACAATTTAAGACGATGTCATACCTCCCGAAGGCATCTTAATTGTATCTACAGTTGCCAGCTGAAGCACATCGGATACTTTTTGCCAACGGCTTACAAGGCTGCATAGAAAGTCAAAGGAAAGGCTGACCTGCATTTATATTTCATAGGGAAATGACATCAGAATACCAGTGGCTTTTAAAATATCACTCAGCAACTTGTACTTTTTTCTTTTGCTCCTGCAGCTTTGATCTGGAAGCCGTGCTACCAAAGCCAGCGAAAGCAGAATCGGAGGAGACTGCTCTGCAAATTAATCCACACCCTGAAGTAAAGATGAGAAGGTCCAAAAAAAGAACAAAAAGAAGCAGCGTGGTGTTTGCTGATGAGAAGACGGCACCTGATATTTCTGTCTCTGACATGAAATGTGTATGTTACTCATTCAGCGTAGTATTTTATAACCCGTAAAAAAAGAGGATATTACTCCTTTGCTTAGGAAAAGAAAAATATATCACATAGAACTCTAGCTGTCATAAAAGGAAATATGCAGGATGCAGAGATGATCTGCCCTGCCGTGAATGAACCCTGCAAGATCCTGAGGAGGAAACAAATCAGTGGAAATTCAGAAACATTTCTACTTGCTTATGATGACAGATAACACAGCCCAGAAGTTGCAAATTCTGAAGCTTGGTTAGCTTGAAATGAAGTACTGTATCGGGAGGGTTAAGCTAGCTTTCCCGTGGAGAGGCAATTGACTGTGCTGACATTTCATGGCAGCTCCTTGCAGTCAGGGCTATTTCAAAAGTGATGAGTCCTGTACGTTTTGTACCTTGTTATGGAACACGCAGCTGTTAGGAAATTGCAAGATTGCAAACAGTGTTCCTTAAATGGTGCCAGACTGAAGTTTGGAAGCACTGGCATCTCTCGCTCCATAGATCATCTGAGTGCTTTTATGGCACTGCTGGATCATTAGAATGACTCCCATAACTTACACTGGGCTTTTTCTTTTTTTTTTTTTGGTAGTTTAATTCTCAGGAGACTTTTCTTGTTCTAGTATAAAAAATAATAATAAAAAAATGTGAAAGATGTCCTCTGGATACACAAATTAAACTGTCAGGCAGTAAGATTGTTGAATTACATGGAGAGGGCTAAGTCATTTGATCAAAAATTTTTGGAGGAATCATCAAAAGCAAAGTGAATTCAGTAGAAAGCTTAGGATTCTTTTGGGAAACAAGGTGAAACCTTGGAGGATTACAATTGCCTTACGCTACATGTCCTCATGCAAAAGAGTTCTGAAGCACAGCCATGCTCTGAGAAGCATTAATATATAAAAACAAGCAACGCCTCTGTCTTTTGATTAAATTAAATGACACATCTGACTGTGGGAATCTCACTACAGATTGAGTTACGGGATTTTCTTTTGCTTCAGAAAATTAGTGACAAGCCCCACAACAGCTGAGCTGGCTACGTTAATGCAATAGGGAAAAATGTTTTCAAAACTTCATTTCACTGCAGATCACAGTCAGAGCTGGCTAATTGTATAGTTCCAAAACCACGGTAGAGTATCATCCTACAGTCCCAGGTTACAGAATCTTCTAGCTTTTTTAGAGTAGCTTTCTCTATCTGGAATGAGAAGTATTTATCTAACTATAAATCATCTTGCAAAAATGTTACATGTTTGTAGCTAGTGTATAATATTATAGGTGGACCCAATTCTACCGCTTCTAGATATTTTTATTGTTTACTCCGCAAACAATCCCATAAGGAACTCAGGTTAGGCACGATAGTTTATTAATTATTTTCTTTTATGCTTTTCACAAAATATTATTTTGCTTAGATCTTTGTTCCTCATGTCTCAGTTTATCATTAATGACTGGGGGGTTTTGTTATATTAAACAGCTGTCAAGGAAATACGAGTTCATGAGTGACACCAACCTCTCAGAACATGCAGTGGCACCTCAGAAAACATCTGTCCTCAAGCAGATGAGTTCCGTCAGTCGTTCCATGCCAACTATCCCAGGTAAGCTCCTTACGGTAAGGTAAGGGATCTGCACTTCTTTATTGTGATGGTAAGAAAACAGCAATAACGGGATTGCTCCAAGAGGGCAGGGAGCTCTCTATGACTATGTGCCTCTGAGACAGAGATTACAGTTTCGAGGCTGGCCTGCTGCTACTGCTTGGTAACGCTGTGCTGCGTATCGCTAACTTCCAAATTCTGAAAGTGTTACTTCTGGACCTTCACATTTTGCTTCCTTGTACAGTGTGGGCATTCCCCCTGCCTTGAGAGAAGAGTTGCTTTGTAGGTTCTCGCTTGCGGAGCAAGGGCTTCTGCAGTCTGTCCTCGCAGCTGAGGGCAGCCCGTGGAACAGGAAGAAACGCTCTGTGCTTTGCTTTGGCAGGTGAATATCCCCAAAGGTTGCCCCACAGTAGGCTTTCAACTTCTGGTATTCATGTTAGAATCTCATAAGGCTCCCTCACAGTAAGAGGAAGGGGAAATAAGATAACGTAAGGGCCCACGAGAAAGACTGCCAGGTGCAGGACAGAGAAGGGGAAGGCGTCACCGAAGGTGGAACTCATTTCTAGGCCAGGGTATAGAGAGAAAATGTGCCCCTTATTAATATCCTTTATCCTCTGCTTCTTCCATAGCATGTCCCATTTCTTAGCCTGCACTTCATCTGTCCCTCTCATTGTCCCTGTCATTCCAGATGTCTGTAACAGATGTTTAGCACAACATAACAGATTGTCATGGCCCATTTCTTTTTCATGTTTTTTTTTTTTCTATTTATCTATTTTTAATTCTTTGACCAGATCGGTTCATTTTGTTCACTGTTCAATTTCCACGAAATGAAGTTCAGTGCTTTCCCATTAACAAATGGGGAAACTTTCACTTATTTTTATTCTAGGGATTTAAAAAAGTCTCATTTCTTTCTAGTAATTTTACTACTTTGTTATTTTGAATTCTGCTTTACCTTATGCTCTGACTCTCCTTTTTTGGTTTTGTTTTGTGCAACCAATGTTTCTGCTCTAAGGATTAACTCTGTCCGTCTGCGCTGTGGCACCTGATGAAACAATTGCATCACACAGGTTGAGTCAACCAGTGTTTCCTTCCACCTCAGACGGTGACAAGAAAACATCCAAAAAAAAGAAAGTGAACCAGTTATTTAAAACAATGGTAAGTTCTGTGTATTTAGGGGGGGGAAGTATTACCTCTTCAAAAATTTTGTGCTCTGAAAATTAAGTCATTTTAAAATACCCTAAGATCAGAAGTCAAACTCTCCTTTTTTTTGTTTGGTTGGTTTGGGTTTTTTTGTTTGTTTGTATTTTTTTCTTAGTTCTGTTGTCAGAGAGAGGAGTGAGAGCTCTACAGGGAAGGAAAAATTTGCCTCTGGCTGTGCTTTCTGGCGTAGGGCTGCACATCTGTGTTTGAATGGAAGGCTCAGGTGTGCAGTTCTTGATCTGTACCACAAGAGGTCTCATTCCACCCACTGATTTTCTCCGATTTGCTTTCTATAACATCTATTAGCAAAAGAGGAAAGCAATTACTTCTTGTTTGATTTAATTACACTGGGCAGTTAGCAACAGCACTGGAGCAAGCTGAGCATCGCACATATGGCAAAACTGCTCCGTGTGAGTCCATTTCTGATGTCGGAGATGCTTAGTGGAAAGTAGAAATTGGCTGGCACTGGAGTCAGTAATGTTGCTTAGATCAGGTTGCCTTCCTTTAAAGTAGGAAACCCTTCGCTGACTTCTGTGGAAATTCCACAAAATGAAACCCATTGAATTTAATGTAGCATTTGAAAAAAAAAAAAGTTATGTTCGGTGCAGATACTAAGATTCTAAAGTTTTAAAGTTTTCCTGTCTTTTTTTCAGGCAATGGGAGGGTAAGGTTTCATGCAGATGCTGGTAGCTACTGCTCTGCATAATGGATAAGCATTCTGTGACACTTGTAATATTTTTACACGTCATCTCTTTGCTCATCTTTCAAAGCAAAGGTTGATTTTATTTTTTTTAATTTTTAAAACATGTTTTCTGGTGAACAGGTTTCACTTTCATCCATTAGTTTCTGTAGTCTTTTAAAAAATGTAGATAGTGCCTTCAGGGACCATAGAGCAACATTTAGGAAAATATGCTAAATGCAGATGTGTTCATATTTTTCTGGTAGGAACAAGAATAACCTATTAATTTGAAGCCTGTAGGATTTCACTTATATTTAATTTATCACGTACTTGTTCTTTTCAAACCCAGGAGTAACTGCTTTTCAGCATGATCTCATCCAGTCACATTTAAACCTAGACAGCATATAAAATATGGAGGACAAAATGTCCTTTTTTACAAGTTTTAAAAAAGGACTGAATAAAGCTACAAATCCATTTGTAAGGCGCTTCCACAGCATGACTGGAATCATGTGGACAAGTTCAAATACAGGTTTATGGTTTTGCAGGACAGAGAAACTAATTCAAAATACGCAGGAATTGGTCAGTGTCTTTTTTCTCCAGCCATACCTTAAGGCCACAAGCTAGTAATTAATATACATATTACTGAACCCAATACAGTAGTAATTTTAACATATGGCACTCTGTTCCTCTTTTTTCCCAGCGCATTTCCAAAGTTCTAGAAGATGGAAAGCAGTCTGTGGAGCACCACTTCAAATCTTCAGCTGCAGATCTGTAATTCACTCCATTACAAGACCACTTCTCAACTGAAAATAATTATGCATACACGTACCTCCTATTTTAGAGCACTGTCTACGCTAAAGAAAGGCAGTGACAACACAGATGACTAATAGAGAATACCAACAACAATATTCATGGGTTCTGATAAGTTACAAGTGATACAGGTACAGGAATAACATTTGGAGAAAATCCTACAGGATGTGCCCACCAGGATGTGGAGCAGGAGTTTTCCGAGCCTCTGGTTATACAGGTCGAAGGGCATTGCGTGTTCCTTGGGGACAAAACTTGTTCCTGGGAAGAAAGATGTATTAAGAGGCCACCCGCAATGCTTACTGTATAACGTCAGTCAGATCCTGTTCTTTTCAAAGAACATAGAAGTTATCCTTTTACGTAGCTTGTACAGACACACTCCAGCTCTCTTTAAGCTATTGCTGGCCGTGTAGTCAAGGTAACAGATGGCTCAGCACAAAATAGCCACTGACAATTTACTCTGTGGCTGTAACTGGATTTACAGTCCTCAGATCCCTCTGCTGCTCCCACCACACTGCTCGGTACCCTCAGTCTTCCTCAGGGTGATGTCCAGGACTCTGACACCAGACGCCCGAGTTATTTTCCAAACAGCAGCTGTTGTGCTTAAAACACGGGCAGAAGTTTATTTACACGTGTACAAACTGATGTGACATCCAGCAGTATCATAAACTAAAGCTGCATTTTCTGCTGTTCATCAATAAAATGTTAAAAATGTATTTTATTTGCCTTGAATCTTCCTCCCTGAAATCTCTAGGTATCTTTATATATAAGGTAATAGTTTTTCACTGACAGCAAATGGGATTCTACGAGTCCAAGTCTTCTGCTTTCAAAATGGATTTTCTGTGTCCAACTCCTGAGGAAGAGTTGGAAGATAGCGCCGTATTGGCACGAAGCTCGACAGCACTGCAGGTCAGCATCTCGGGGGGTTTTTTATAACCTCTCAGTTCTTTCTAAAGGCAAGTATATTATCCAAATATAAAGGTTTCCGAAAGGCAAATAATTTATTTCCTTCACTCATCCCTTTATGTTTCAGATACCTACACAGGTTTATATTCATTAAATAAAATTATGAGCATGTATAGTGTGGATGGGGGAGACTGGCCTTGTTGCCATTTATATGGATATGGGAAAGAGGTTAAAATTATTCCTTGCTGAGCGATTGAATCAATGGAAAGACATCTTCAGTTTGTTCTAAGCCTAACTATTTCTATAAACACTTTTATGTTCAGCATGAATAATTTATTTAATGAATTTAGATTCTCTTTGGCAGTTGTCATTGTCAAGCTGTTTTCTACAAAAATAATTAGCGATTGTTTTCTGTGAGAAGTCTGAAATATTTGCCATTGAAACTAATTCTGTGCCAAGAAATACTTTTCACTAGAATAACCATGGACAGTAAACCAAAACGGGCCCAGTTTTAACACTAACAACAGCATTTGTTGGCATGGATACTGATAGACTTCTTGTGTCATTTGCTTTTCACAGCAACTTGATCCTGCTTCTGAGGAAGCAGGGAGGAAGGAAGAGGCTTTTCTAGGAAAAAACCCTCAGTTTATTAAATAGAGTCAGTTATCTGTGAGTGGGAGAGAGTGAAAGGTTGAGGAGTGCATGTTTAACATCTTGCTAAGCTGAGGGAAGGAGAGGGAGGGTACCCAGGCTGTCCTTCAATATTGTTTGCAGATGCGTTGAAGAAATATTGATATCACAATATTAAAAGAAAAGATTTGGTTCTACTGGGAATGAGTAAGAAAAGGATGATTTAGCAACTGTTTATTCTTTGTAAAGATACCTGTTACAGATTATCTATTACTTGTATCTTGCACTTATGTTTTCATGTGAGAGTGGAATGAAAGAGTATTACCTCAAGCTGTTATTATAAATTATAATTAAAGTACTGTGGTTCTAAATAAAAAAGTACACAGAACAAAGGGAAGGAAGAGCCCAGAAACAAATACCAGGAAGGCAGGAGCACAATGTCCAAAGGAAGTTTGGTGGTGAGTGCTCAGCTAGTGGTTCACGATTCATGTGCTTTCTGCACCAGAGTTTATTTCACTTCTCTCAGACATTTCAGATAGCCAGGACAGGAGCAGTCTGGCTTTCTGGATTGCATGACAACAATCGGGCAGGATAACTTCATAACAAATCATGTTTAGCCCGGGGCAGGAAAGACAGCTAAGATTTTATGCGCTGACCTGTAGAAAGCTGTTGCACTGCACCAAGGTAAGATGGATTTAAGCCACACGCCGTGTATGTTCAGTCAGCTCCATGTCTGAAGTGTAGACACAGACACTTGGGCTTTGCCTCTCATGGAGTGAAAAACTCCCAGTGGTGTTGGTCTAGCTCCAGGGGAGCTGCTGTGTTGGTGCAGCGTGAGGTCTGGTCGTAGACGGCAAACGTTCGCATTCTGTTACATCAAGGCGTTATTTAACAAACTTGGGTGTCCAGCCTGCCCTTGTCTGAGCCGTGAGTGATACTGTCCAAGTCCTCATTATGAAATTAGGACCCAATTATTCATTTGGGGAGGGAATTTAATGCTTTTTTTTTTCCAACAAAAATTAGCTGGGGTGAGCTATAGGAAGGTGTTCAGAGTATAAGTCAATGAGGATCGAGTTTCTGAGCAGGAAGAAGAGTTTTTTAAAAGGTTTTACAGACTTTACGAACACATTGTGTTCTTGAACTATGAATTAACGTGTGATAGAGCGGTGAATTTGTTGCAGGTACTGCTTGACATTGACATTTTAGCTGTATCACATGCAGTCTGTTATCTTTTTTTATTAGACAATGGAAATTTTGGGTGAGTAGAATGATAGAATGGTTTGGGTTGGAAGATACCTTAAAGATCATCTAGTTCCAACTCCCAGAGGAGGCAGTGGATGCCGTATTGGTTACTCTGTATGGAGCCCACAGGCACATTAGGCATCACTGGATCCCTGTTTTCATTTTCCTTGTTGGTATTGTTTGGTCTGGCTTTTGGCTTTTTCTGTAGTTCTCAGATTTGTTTCATCAAATCTCTGACCTTTCTCTAAAGACTCATTAAGACAGAATTGCCACTGTCTGTCTTGGGAGACCCCAGTCTTGTACGGCAGAGAAAGAGGACTGGATTTCTTCACCATTTCAGAAATGCAGAATTATAAATTAACAATTTTCTCCTTTTCTGACCTGTTTGTAGTTGATAGAATGTAACAACAAACAAGTTAAATTAACCCAGCCCAATGTGTTACGCTACTGTAGGCAGACTTTCCTGGATGCGTTACTAATGCGTCACATGAACGGTAGCCTTAGTAGTGTAGAAGACTCTGAGAGTCTGGAATGTGTCCACTTTCATCATGTTTAAATTGAAGGAACTTTGTGCCATCCTGGTCTGCGAAGAACAGGACTCATATAACCAACATGGTGGGCTGTTCTTCTCCATATGAGATTTGAGATGCAGAGCCAGTTTCCTCCCACAATTACTGATACAAGGAAGCTATAATGGAATAACAGTGGAAAATTTTCCTCGGTCTGGAGGACATCGAGTAGACACAGTGTTGAGGAGGAATTTTTTAGCACCAGTCACTACATTCTACTCAGTGCTTGCAGGCAGCAGCCGTTTCTACTGTAAAAATTGGCTGAAGAGCAGTTCCTAACCTGAACTGGCAAAAAGCAATAAACCTGTGCCAAGCACTTGTTCACAGCTCTCAGAAGAGAGGGAAAGTATCGATAGGTTAATGCTTTTGTGTCACGTTACTAAAATCACTGACATTGCAGTGACAAAATGGATTCAGAGACTGAGTTGCCGTCTTTAACCCATTTGGTATTTACGGCTTTTGTTGTTTGGCTGTTTTACTGCTTGTTTCATTGCTAGTGGCAATGATGGAGCAGAGTCTTTCATTTAAAATATGTCGAATATAATGTGCAAGGAATCCTGCAAGAAAAAAGAATTGGAATAATGATGGGAAACTGCTGAGAAAATGAAGTGGACTTAGATGATTTGACCTGATCAGTTTGAGTATGAAGTCTCTTTGCAATTCAACAACTGATGGCTGCTAAATCACACAGTACAATCTATACCCAGAGTCATAATGAGATTTTACATTGATTGCACTAATGAGCATAAATTTCTGCTTTGGACTAGGATAAATCCATAAGGATTTTATTGCACTTACAACTATATAGATTCAGAATCAGAGGTGCTCACTAATGTCGCAGAATTGCAGCAGCTGTGTCACATCTGGCTGATTATCAAGGGATTTTTATTTCAGCCCAACTAAGACTACTGGAAGCATCTTTGAAATAATGATGTAACTTAAATCACTGAAGGCTTGTCAAGCTCCC
Source organism: Xenus cinereus (assembly GCA_025774025.1). Lineage (NCBI taxonomy): Eukaryota > Metazoa > Chordata > Aves > Charadriiformes > Scolopacidae > Xenus > Xenus cinereus. The sequence goes on along the minus strand of JAOXJK010000051.1, from coordinate 33,483,435 downwards.
AAGTAGGTCTGTTCCAGTCTGATCATGGTAAGAGGGCTTTTAAACAATCCCTTCGAAATAACTTTTAAACAAGAAAAGCTGTTAAAGGTGTTTTTTAAAACAGCAAGGTAGGATGGAAGATGGTGGGTTTGTTTGTTATTAAACCTGGTTTCTGCTTATGTCAGCTGAGGTCCAGGAGTTGTGTTTAAAGCCATCTAATCACTTAACTCTCTGTGCTAACCTGCTCTTTGATTATAAAAGATTTTAGCTTAACTATCATGAAAAGACCAAATGACCTTTTTTTGTTCCAGCTTTGGTGCAAAGCTATTTACCGGATGAAACATTTATCCCAGAGACTGGTTCTGTATATGCAGACATCAATGGGAATCATCTAGACCTAGGGCATTCTGTTTAAAACAAGAGCAGAGGTCAGTTCTCCAGAGTATACGAAAATAAAAGGAATAACTTGGCCAAACACAGGATCCTTCTCATACAGAAATCAAGAGAATTCAGCCAATTTAAAGCTGAATTGTTTTTTGCGTCATCCCTTTTTAAAAAAACCCACAAATATTTCTGAGGAGGGAGGAAAAATGAACAATTAAAGGATCCTTTCCCGCATTGATTTTTGGAGGTGGATATGTCCATCTTGTTACATAAATCTCATTTCCTGAGGAATATGGGAGCCTCCATGAAAAAGGCTTGCAGCCATCTCCTGTCCTGGATGCCTTGGAGTAGTCACTAGTATTACAGTATTTACTTACATTTCCCTCCCAGAAGTGAGTTCCTACTTGCTCTTCAAGGTCCTTTGGAGAGGGAACATTGAGCAACATTCCAGGGGCTGCCCTCGGTTATAAGGACTTCAGCATTGGCAATATTTAGTGCTATGGGGTGAGGACAGTAGTTGTTCTTTATTGACTCAGTCTGTAATTTTCTATTCTGATTTGCTATCATGATGCAGTGTGTGCTAAAGATTAACACTGTAAACGAATAATTGCTCTGCAAACAAACGTCGGGTAGGCCACAGATTTCATAAACTTTAAAATGTTAGATAAATTTAATCATGGTTTTAAAGTGAGGACAGTTTGATCTGATTGGGTTTCGGATATTATAATTATCCCTTTTCAATGTAGGTCTTTTTTTTTTGTCTTCCAGGATAGCAGAAAGCTCCTCTGTGTCAGGAGTGATCTTTCCTATGGCTGACCCTAGAATTAGAGAGCCAATGCGAGCGTCTGGGCTGTAATGAATATAGTTTCTCTGTTAATGATTTTTTCATGAGTGTTTGTGCGTGCTGCAGCTCCATATGCCTCATTATGCACGTGGGAATTCATTTACTAACAGGTTAATGTGAGAGGCATGAACGATCTCTCATTAACAGCTACCACTTCATAGGCCTTGCCATTAACTTGAATTAGTTCAGCTAATGGGAGGTGGCTGTTGATGGTGTTACTATGGGGTGTACGTGGTGATTGACTCAAAAGGCACAAGAAAGGTGCTGGGGATCAGAAACGGTCATTTAAGGTATCTATGCCCTGAGCTGGCTGGCCAGCAGCCAAAAAAGGAGACTTAACGAGGTGAAGTAGGAATCTGGCACCGTTGTAACTGGTAAAAGTCTTAAAAAACTACATGTTTGACACATATTTTGAGGGAAGATTTTCCCCAGAATGTTTGCTTGTACGTTTTTATACATAAGGAAACATCCCTGGATACAGCTGCTTTAGATGCAGCTGTTTTAGCCAGGAATATTGTATTTTATCATACAATAAAGCATGTTACTGTTGGATATTCTACAAACGCTGAGGAATGTGAAGTCTTTACTACATGACTTCAGTCACTTTGACACATCCAGCAATACTTCAGTAGTGCTTTGACACACTCAGTAGTACTAATGCACAATGTCTGAATTTGTAGAATCTTTCTTATCAACTGCTTTTAGACTTCTTTCCCAAGACAAGAAAACAGTACTATTGGAGATCAGTTGGAAAACTGAAGAAACTGGAAAACAAAAGAGCAAAGGAAACAAACCTAAAAGAAAGACATAAATCTCAAAACTTACCAGAATTTCTGCATGGAATTTCAAAGTGAAAAATTCAAATATGAAAAGATTAAAAATGCTTACATATACCACCGGTTATTTTTACAGACCCCAGAATTACAAATATAGATCTATCTAATATTGCTAAGGGGACAGCGATCATGCCAGTATAAAAACTTGTTACTAAGTTATCTCTAGGGCAGATCTGGACAAATTCAATACATTTTCAAAAATTATCACTAGGGGGAGATAAGTAGTTGCAATTACTTTGCCCATATAATAGAACAACTACTGATCTGTCTGCCCCGATACTGGCAAAACCAAAGTGGAACAACTGGAAGTGCAAGGATTATTAACACTGTAAATCATCCTATTCACAAGTTAGATGATCTTAGTTTGCTGCAGTTAAACCCCGGTTACATTAAAACAACCTTAAGTTTATCTATGACTGGGTGTGTTCTTAGAGTACTTCACTGCGCTTACAACTGTGCCAATTCACTTATCAGTTTTAGTTGCTAATTAATTTTCCCCAAGTGTTTGAGTTGTGCAAGTACCAAAGGGTGTAGAACACTGTGAACAAAACATTAAAAAAAAAAAAGAAAGTTATGTTTTCTGAAAAATCTGTGGTTCTACAATGACTTTTCAGTCAGATCTCCATTTCAACTGTGGAGTGGGAGGAACTGATTTATCCAACAAGCAAGTACCTTGATGCTGGAATCCGACTGAAACAGAAGTAGTAGCAGGTTACTACTTTTTCTTTGTGTTAATCCTGTTGTGCATCTCATTGAAATGCACAAGAATTTAAACACTGAGGGTTTTGGGAAGGTGCAGGAATGAATTTCCTTGGTAAACACAATTGATGTTAATACAACACCTCATTTGATTTTAGCACCGTTTATTTCTAGTATAAACAAACATTTAGCGGGAAGCAAAGAAGAATAAGCAGTTAATCTGAACCAGGGAAGCGTTTCAGCTGTTGGGAAGCTGGTAGCAGCAGTGAGGGTGTCAAAGAATGATTGATTGAGGTATCTGTATTTGTACTAATTTCCCATAACTGAGAGACACCTCAGATTCAAAGATGAGATGAATTTGCTGCAGAATCTCTCTGTGACTGGTTGCAGGGTCTCTCCGTGCCAGGGCCAAGCACGTCTGTGTATCTAAATGCAGCAGAACCCATGGGAGCCACAGACAGCCAGAAGGAAGCTAGAGATTTCTTGCCTGCCTACGGCCTGTCATAACTAATGCAGAAGTCGAGGGACATCTAATCCCCTCTACCGTATCATATGTTGGCAAAACAGTGGATGGCCTTTGTTGAAGCAGGCGTTATGACTACTTTTATTATCATAGTTCTCATGGTCAGAAAGCAGCTACTAGCCTGTATAAGGTTTTACAGTCTTCTAAAACCCCAGTTATAAAGTTGCTTTAAAAATCCAGAGTGGTTTTGTTCTGAAAAACTTAAGAAGTCTAAGGGCATTCTAGCATTGCAGGGTGTATGGCACAGATCCAAATGATACTGCCTTTTCCATTAATTTAATGTTCAACCTGCATTTCTAGAAATAAAGCTTACTTCCCTTGTTTTGCAATACTGTATTTTACATTTCCTATGTTTTTGTAATGACCTTGAGATGACATTGTTTTGCCGGCTACACCTTGTTTCTTCTGACGGTGTGGTTTATTTTGTGCATACACTGGGCAGATGATTATTGGAATAAGACACGAAGACTTCTACAAGTAATCTACTGGACAGCCAAGAATACAGATAATTTTTCATTATGTGAAAATGCCTTATGGATGGATACTGAACTGTTTCAGAATTCAGTGTGGGAATTGCTTCAAACGAGGTGGGTTGCTTGATGTACTGAGTTGTAGATGAACACTCTTCTTTTAAAAACAATTTTCCCCTCTTCTTTGTGACCGTGTGAATAGCTTGCATGAACTTCTCTTCAGCGAGGTGTTAAACTGTGACAAGGCACCATGCTTGGGGTTATACACAATGTTAACAGTACAACTTAAAGCTTCCTATTCATTAAAAATACATCTCTACAGCGTGGGAGTATCTGGCAATATGTATCATGATCTGGTAAACAGTCAATTTAATTTCTGACTCATTAGCTAAAGTACATGATGCAGAGTGCTTTATGTTGGCTATATGAGGGACAAATGATACGCAGTATGTTGTAAGGTTTGCCAGGATGAAGTTACTACTACGGAATTTTGAACATGTTTGAATGGTTACAGTGAGTTTGCACGATGTTGTCGTTGCATCCTGCAGGCGTGGTGCTTTTCATCTCAGTTCTCTAGAACTGTCACACTGTGAAACAGCACGATGACCTAAAGGTGCTTGTGAGACTGGGAGGTATTATGCTTCATTTCTCATTACCACTTGGAAAGATGCAGTTAAGAAGGTAGTTGGCAATATCTCAGCCAAAACATTACAAAAGTGTACAGAGACCTCCCCATATTACTCTCCACCTTTTGAGCCCCGCGTTTTTCCTCCCTACTGCGTGCTGGTGTGTGTGCACTTTTCCCAAGTCACTGCATTTCACAAACACTGAATGTACAGGTTACTTTGGAGTATAAGTGAAAATGTTGAATAATCCTCATTTTAATGAAATTACTTTGAACTTTTCATAACCCAAGATTTCAGACCATTTTGATTTCCTTTGTAAAAGGGCAGTCAGCGTACAGAAATATTACTGTTGGCTGGAGCAGAGGGGTACAGAGGAGCTGACCTAACAAACCTGTGGAGAACGACAGCTCTGCAGGGGCTTGACCTCAACCCTGCAGATTTTGGAGCTTTGCTTAAGAAATCAAGAGGAGCAAATGTTCATATAACACAAGAGTTAACAACAATCTTAGGTGTGACAACCATCTGTGGTTGATCAGGCTTCCAACTGGCAGAGAGGTGCACTCAGGGCTGTGCAGTACTGCAGTAAAAAGAAATGTTAACAACGTGATGTGTCCTGCCTACAAGACTTTAGGGAACCCAATGCATTTGGAACTAATGATCACTAAACTGTGACTCCAGCATTAGCCTCCATTTCACTTCTAGAGTTTTTCAGCCCTAGACATGATCTGTTAGTGTAGCTTGATCAGCATATCACCTTTTCCCAGCCTCTTTATATGGAAGCCTCACCTTTTTTCCTTCTCTTTTCCCCACTTCTGGGATTGCGGCCTTGCTGCCTTCTCCTTCCAGCCCTGCCAGGAGCAGGAGTCTCCGTGGTGAGGAGCCCAGGGCAGTATTCCTGGCTAGACTCAAGTAACTCCAGTTCTGACCAGCCCTGCTCAGCGATCGCAGCACGAGCGAAGTTCTTTCCTCGCTGCCTTTTGCCTGCATACGAGCATCATATGAGCTGTTCAGGAACGTGTATTGCAGTGGTTCTCGAGCAGTAAGGTGTGCCTACAGTGCTGACAAAGTACCACTTTTACTGGCACTGTTTATACTCCCACCTGAGTAAATCAGGCATGGTCAGTTGGAAGAAAAGTGTTGCTGATGGGCTGGCGCCCGTACTAGAAGCTGTGCCGGGACACAGACACGCAAGGGAGGGCTCAGACCTTTGCACTCTCCTTCAGGGCTCCGTGGGCAGGAGCTTCCAGTTGTCTGTGCACTTGGTTTCTCTAGAAGGAGGACTTGCCACTCCTCACCTCAGCCCTTGCTTTACTTAGTTCTGCGTGATCCTTTCTTCAGCTGTTGCAGCGAGGTAGGGCTGGTGGTAGAATGCATCCCTCAGGCAGCTGCAGAGCACAGCTAGGGGCTGACCTTGCCGGAACGCACTGCACCAAAACTTCGTCAAGATTAATTTGCAGAGGAAGTTTTACAACCTTCATCAGTCGCTGGTGGCAGAAGTAATACTTTTTTCCTTTGTAAAGCTTTACATGTTTTCAAAGCGTGTGTTCGCTCAGCACCCACTTCAGTGTATTTTAACTGCAACTGTGCATGAAGAGCACCTCAGGGAATAAGAACTTAGATGCCACTCATCCAAGTCCTTGATGCAGTTAGCTGAGTTTTTACTTCTAGGAATAAATGAACACTGAGTGGTAATAAATTTGAAAGTTTTTCTTTTTTTCAGTTCTTTTTGGGGCAAAAATGTAATTTGCTGAGAAGATAAAAAAATTACTGTGTTTAATTTTCACACTATATTCTGGGTCTTAGTTGTAAAACTGTTTTTACTCATTTGTGCATTTCTTAAATTTTTTGTTCCACTGACGCCTGTAAATAACAGGTTTTTTATTAGCAATATTTGTAGCATTAACATTTGCAGGACTACAGATATAATTTAAAAATATATCTCTAGGTACGTAAGTAAATTAGGAAGCTGTAGGCAATGTTGCTCAAGCAGCTTGTTTGTAATTCAGATTCTTATGGAGAAAAAAATTATTTCAGATAGCTTTCTTAAGGGGGGAGGTACTCACATTATTATTTTCTGAAAAATGAATCATCCTTTGTTTTTTTGTCCAAGTCACCTTTTGCACAGCAGTTGTCACTTTGAAAATAAGCCAGTCCCGCTACGCCCCATTTACCTTTTTTCTGTTTAAAGTGTGTCTCTGCATTTACAAACTCTGAACTACATCATTCAAATTAAAATAGCAACTTGTTTGTCCATGGATGCAGTACAAATAATTTTATGTGTAGTGAAAGAATGTATTTTTTAAATAACAGCATTTCTGAGCTGGCAAATTAGCTACCCTTGTCACTCTACTCGATATTTCAGTTGTGTTTCCAGTGACATTGTTTTCATACCTTTGAAAGCAACAACAGTATGAACATGACATTAGTGAATCACTAATGCTTAGGGAGGGGGGAAATGTTGGTGGTGCAGCACATGAGATTAAGTGGATGTGTGAAAAAACAAAAAGTCTTTGGGACAGCCAGGAATTCAAATCTACAGGTCAAAACTCAAGTTTCTGCAGAAATTAGAGGACTAGAGCCATCTTAAAGGCCTCGTCATACCAGGACTTTCTTTAATTGCATGAGTTATTAAGGCTGATCGAGCTGCAAATGTATGTATGTGCCTTAAACATAATAAAAATATGTAAATATCCCTTCTGAAGGGAACTTTAACTGCTTTTCACTGCTGTGCAGCAACAGTTGGAAGAGCTGTCCTTCTGAGACAGGTATGGTGAGACTACAGCTCTGCTTTCTCCTCCTTGGAAAGTGCAGGGTGCTAAGCAAGGCAGTATTTTTCTAAGTCATAAAAGGCCTAGAGGTTTTTCCTTGTTACTTAATTTTAAGGAGTCAACTTTTGCCTGTATAGTTAAAAATGAAGTTATTGGAACTTAGGAGAAAAGAGCCGTGCTGAAAAAAGCCTCTTTCCTGTTTGGAAGTTCAGCTAAGAGGTTTCATGAGCTCTCTGCACAAATCCTGCAGCAAAGAGGAAGCAGCAAATAATGATTTCCCATCTCAGTTCACCAATTTAAGCTCTAAAGAAAGGTTTGATGATTAAGCTTGAATTTTTTTTCTCACAAGATTAATCCTTACTTTAGGGAGTAATTCCATTTATATCAGTAAGACTACTCACGTGAGTAACCAGCTGCAGAATTTGCCTGTAGCACTGTGATTGCCTAGGGGGAAGTACAAGCAACTCTGCAATTAAAATTACAGAAAGAAAAGGTCTGACCTTTACTTTTTTCTTTTTTTTTTTTTTTTAAGTATATATAGTATATTTATATGCCTACTGTTTCATTGATGAGTGACAATGGCTTTTGCATTCTGAGGTGTTACTAGCTGGCAGCACAAAATGGCTTTTCTTTGAAAGGAAAGAAATACTGAATGCTAAAGCTTCATTGTGAAAGGTAGAAAAAGGAGGATCTCTGATTAGGGGATTTAACTTCGAGGCACCTCAGGCTTTCTTTACGTGCATCACATTAGTGGAAAATTCCTTCATTCATTTAAGAAGATAAACGGTTGTAACTTTCACATTGGGTTGATGTGACATCAGTGACTGGCTGGGACTGCCAGCATTCCAAAAGGGATATCGTCCTCATCTGCAGCCACTCAGGGCTGTGGGGTGGAGCCTGCACACAACCTGAAACATTTACAGGTGCATAAGTAGGTAGGGAAGGGCACAGGTGATGCACCTGTCTCAGGAAAGGAGCGCTAGCACAGGTGTGTCAGAACTTATCAGCTGCCTGTCCTAGAGCATGAGCTCCTTTGAGCCACAAACGCACTCTCCACCGCGCTGCAGCCCGCAATTTCCAAATATTGGTCAAGAACCTCCAGAGATGAGTATCTACTATGAGAACTTTTTCCATCCGCAGAATATCCCTAGTCCACAGCGACCGAGCACCTTTGAGACGACGGATTACAACGCCACTCCCAATCCTTACCTCTGGCTAAACGGACCTTCCATTACCCCACCACCGTATCTCCCAGGATCCAATGCCAGCCCCTTCATTCCTCAGTCTTACGGGATGCAAAGGCAGCTCTTGCCCAACATGCACGGCTTGGGAGGAACTGACCTGGGCTGGCTTCCTCTCCCATCCCAAGAAGAGCTTATGAAGTTGGTTAGACCACCTTACTCCTATTCTGCACTTATTGCCATGGCTATCCACGGAGCGCCCGACAAGAGGCTGACTCTCAGCCAGATCTACCAGTATGTGGCCGACAACTTCCCGTTCTATAACAAAAGCAAAGCTGGCTGGCAGAACTCCATACGGCACAACTTGTCTCTCAACGACTGCTTCAAGAAGGTGCCTCGAGATGAAGATGATCCAGGTATAGCTTTCTCCCCCTTTCCCCCCCCTCCTCCAATTAAACTTGATTAATTTAAAAACATCTAATACGTTGTAAAGACATGTAACAGCCTAGATAGGGGACATACACATAGTAGGTCTTCTGTTTTCATAGGTCTGAACTAGAAGGCAACTATGCATAGAATTGGTGTTGCTATTAAATCTCTGCAGGGAAGGGGGTTCTTTACTGCTCGAGGTCTTCCTAAGAAGTGGTCCGTGTGCCGAGCACAGGAGCAGTCTGAGCAAGTCACATTCACAACCCATTTGGTGTAATGCATATGACTTATGTCAAACTTAACTGGGAATTAATGGAAAGGGGACAAGGCAAACTCAGGTTTGTCAAAGAAATTCAGGGAGTCAACAGTAATTCTCAAGAGCAGAGCAGGCTGCTTTTACTTTGTTTCAAATAGCATTTTGCTTGCAATTACACCTCTGCCGTTTCCAAGCCCTTGGCTGATATGCTGTCAGATTGTTCCTTTATTTATTGTTTTCTATCAATAGCTGTTAAGAGCCTTTGGGAACATTTAAAAGCCATTCAATTATGCTGCCACAGAGGACCAAAAATCTGGTTCTATCTTGTTAGAAGCCTATCCTACCACACTGAATCTGCGGGAGCAGTCCAGCATGGGATTTCATTGCTCTCTGCTGTAAGTTCAGAGGACCAGCTACATACTGAAAATCTCCTCCCCTCACCAAGAAAACAAAACAAAAAGCGCTCCCAGTGGCTCCACTTGTAGTTTTACCTGTGTGAAGAGTCAGGGCTAAAGGATACAGCCCAAAACTTTACATTTTTTTTTTTTTCTGATTTCAACAGACTTACACTTCTGTGTGATTAGAAAATACATTTGACTTCAGCTCATGCAATTGTTCTGTTTCTGTGAAATAAGAGAAATGTTCTACAATGCTAGACAACTGCTCTTTGCTGTCTGTGTGCGTGTTTTCAAACTAAAAATGTGCTTCTTTCTCCTTTGACAGGAAAAGGGAATTACTGGACTCTGGACCCAAACTGTGAAAAGATGTTTGACAATGGAAACTTTCGCAGGAAGAGGAAAAGGAAGTCTGACATTGGGGCTAGTGCTGCCACCCTTGTATCTGAGAAATCAGAGGATAGTGCCCTGACTGGCAGCCCCAAAGCTGTAGAGCATCAGGATATCTTGGAAAACTCATCTCCTGGGACTGACAGTTCGCCTGAGAAAGGATCTCCACCTCCAGCTTCCAGTAGCCCGTGCCTCAGTAACTTCCTCTCCAGTATGACTGCGTATGTTAACGGCTCTAACTCCATGGGCCGCTCGGTGCCTTTGGGACTCAACTCTGAACCCATTGACAAAATGGGACAGAATATGGTAGGCTTTAACTCCTACTCCCCGCTCTCTAATATCCCCAGTCATGGTGTGGGAGAGTGGTCCAATTCTATGCCTTCTAGCCACCTCGGCTACAGCAACTCTGTGCTCAACCAGTTTAACCCCCATTTTTACAGCAGTATCAGCACAAACAACACGCTGTATTCCAGGGAAGGAACAGAGGTTTAAATGAAGGATTCTAAGACACCAAAGTATAGCTATTTATGAGATGAAATGCTCTGTGGGCAGATGATTAGCGTTAGCTTGTTGTCTCTGGGACCCACACAGCATCCTACCTTCTGACAGCCACAAACTTGTTACCCGTTACACTTGTTCAAATCACAAACACTCCACATTCGGCAGCTCCACATGAACAATCAGGGATCATAACAACAAGCGTAGTGAAGAGTTCTCTCTGAGACACTGCGCTGGTGTTGCTGCCAACCATGGTCCTCTACAGACATCCTTGAGAAGTTACTTGATGCCTTAGGTGTGAAGCTTTATCTGGCATTGCTGTTCTTTTTAAAGTGCTAATAGAAATGTGGTTGTATCTTTAAATATCCTCTCTTGCTGATACAGGCTGCCTGTACTAGCCACGCTTAGCAAGTTCTTATTTGACCAAAGCTATTCTGAGACACTGAAGGATCTGTAATAAAAACTACTGTATAGTGAGTAACAACCAACATTTGAATGGTGAGTGCTGTCTTTGGTTTTCTCTCATACTAGTGCATACATGTCTGAATTTTAACCCCTTTTGAGCCCCAAGGGGAATATGGCTGTGAAGCAAGCTAGTACCATCACCGACACAACAGTTACTTTGAAACTGAAAGGAAGCATAACGAAATAGAATGGAATTGTCTTCTGCTGGTGCAGCTGGATCTTAATGTTTTCAGTGATAATTACAGGGTCATTTTTTTTTTCCTTACACATGCAAATATATTCATATAAGGAAAACAGGATCTGTCCTGAATATATATATATTTAATACATGTTTTTTTCTAAGAACAACACACATTTCTTCGATCTTAACCTTCTACATGAATAATTTTTACTGTACTGACTAAAGAATTTGAATATGGGGGGGTGAGAGGCAGGGAAGAAGAAAGGGGAGTTAGACAGTTTAAGTCCCTGTACTGTATTTTTTTTTGTTTTGTAAAAGTCCATGCTGTTTGTCCTTGTGTAAATATTAGAAATAATGCTTATTTTTTCACCACTCTACTGTAGCAACAAACAAAATTTCAAAATGCATATGAAGTTTTTTCAAACCAAGACTTGAATCAAATTCCACATTTATGTAGAGTAATATCTCAAACTGGTTAACATACATAGACGACAAGTTTAACTGTTCACATCTGGGCACTGACCAGACTTTTGGAATGATAGAAAACACATTGTAATAGATACCATTTTGTCTTGATATTTTTTTTTAACTCTACATGGGCATAGTTTTGTTACGGGCCACGCCAGAAGCATTTTTAATAAAGCATTTGTATAGAAGAGTGTGTACCTGTGTGTGTGTGTGCTATACTACTTATGTCTTTAAAAGTCTGCTTAATAGTTTGACTTCAGCAATTTGCCTGAGGAAAGAGCAGCATAATAGTCACTGAAGGTCAGAGACTGAGAATAGCATATGTCTAGGCAATCAAAATTTGCATGCCTGAGGAATATAATTGGCTGCTATTATGCAGAACACTATCACTAAATAAAAATCATCCTTAGAGTTTCCCTGCTGGAGCTAAGTGGTGCCGATCATTTAAAATTTCAGAAACCAGACTATATTTTCACATGCTAATTGGCCAATATGGCTGCAATCTTTTTTGCATCCTCATTATTTTATTTTTTATGTTGAAACTTTTTCACTATTAAGGCCGTCCTGACTATTGATAGTTTTGTAGCCACTATGAAAAGTTGAAATCTACCTAGACTGCTAACATTGTTGCTTAAGGAAAAAATAAAATAACCTTCTGGTGGTGTCCTTCTGCCATGACTCTAAGTTTCTCTGAAGGCAGGCACGTGCTGAGGTCTGAGCTGTAACTCCCGCCCTCAGAATTTTCCAGCCCTTCCAAGGATCCCAGCCCAGTAGGTGGGCCGTAATGTGCCTTGAAACTCAGCAGCTGGCAGCATTTGTTATAGAGAGACTTGCTCATGTGCCAGCTGAGGAACGCATTCAGCCAGTGCTGGTATGTCTTGGATTCAGCAGACATGTAACAAATTGCCTGGAAATATAGTTCCTGTGGAGTATATAGTTCACAAAAGTGAGAGGAAATTGATTTCTTTAGTGTTGAAATGGAAAATGTTCCATTATGGACTTACAGAGCAAAAGTGTGGGGAAAAATAAGATGCAAATTATGCTAAGAAGAATGATGTTACTAAACAATAGCAGACAGTAAAAAGCAACTCCTTTGTCACTCAGCATTTTGTTTGACTCTCCTAGTTCCCAGTCCCAAATAATAAAAGCAAATCCATACAGGTATGCAAAAGGACATGAGTTTGTGCCTCCTTGCTTCCGAGATGCTGTCAACCAAATACCACTTTTGACTTATGTGTAATGAGGAAGTGCTGCCAAGGTGCCAGTTCTTCACAGACAAAGGTATGTTTTCCAGTGAGATCCTTGACCCCAGAGATTAATTATCTCCCCTGCAACCATTCACCTGGCTTAACACATCAGCCCCCGTGATGAAGCTCCTGTTCAGGGAGGAGTGCAAAGATGACTGCATGCAATGTAATCCCATTTCTCCTCAAAACAGAACTACTTTGTAAATAAGGAGCACTCTTATTCATCTGTATTTTTGTGTTTTTCAGAGAGAATTGGTTTTGATAAGCTCCTGGAGACACTGCAAGTCTAGCATCTGCAGGGAAGCTTAACTACTGTTCCTATACGAGCAGCAGCAGCACTGCTCTGTTGAAGGTAATGCTCCTATTTGTGTACTTTACCAATATTGTAAACATATAGCTTTGGAGGGAAAAGTACCTGTTTTTTAGGGGTGGTTTTTTTGGCTTTTTGTTGTTTTTAAGTATACTATTACAGAAGCTGTTAAACTAGGACCTGTAACTGAAATATATTTAAAACACTGCTCACCTTTACAGACCTATAGTCTGATTTACAAACATATTTACTGACTGATGCTGCTTGAAAAGAGAATTTAGGCTACAAGAACTCTGAGTAGTTTTGTCTGTAAATGTTCTTGATTTATTATTTCATTCTTAGAGTGTGTTTTGTATTGATATACAGCTATCTTCACATACTACTGTTGACACTGTGTTCCATGACTCTGCAATTATTTATTCTTGGTTTAAAAATTGAGTTAACTCTTAAAGGCTGCTCCCATCTTACCACAAACACATACAGCCCTAAAGTAGTGAGAATAGGTTACTACTTGCTTCCCTTCTGCCATAGTAAAACTGCAAATATTGGAAGCCTTCACTGGCAGGCAGGGTGTCCTGACTAATGATAAATGAGTAAAGAGTTGCTGCACATGACTGAGGTATACTGCTGCTGAATCCCTGGGGCAGCTTCACTGTCATTGACATCATTAGAAACACCTTCCCTGGGTTCTTACTCCACAGTTTCCTGGTTCCATGTCCTGGGTCTGCAGCAGTGGAGTCTGTGTCTCTTCAGCCCTGGCTCTAGTACCAGGGAGGGTGTGTAAACCCAAACCATGTTAGCAATCTGGGGTTTCACAGCAGAGATCTGGGCCACCAGAGATCCCTCACACCACAGCCTCAGGGTTGTTCCACCTAGTCATGGGATCAGTTGCAAACCCTGGAGTCCCCCAATACAAGGAGCTGCTTTAGCTGAGAACATGGGGCTTTCAAGGTCCTTGGTGCCCCAGCAGTCCTCGTAGAGCCCCATCAACACCTCAAGAAATTTTACTAAACCTGTTATATTGTGAACAAAATGTTTTGTAACCATCAATTTTTATTTACAAAAATACCCCAGGCCCAACTAAACAAGACCCCCTCTAGATTTAAGCAAAATGAAGCCACAACAAGGTAATGTAAATATGAAACACTCTCATCTGCCAAATCCAAACCAGTTCGTTAATCAGATAATTGCAGGCAGCTTAGGAGAAGAGTACAGAGAAGCAACATTAGGTGCAAAGTTTACACTAATGATGAGGACACAATGGAAGGCAGTGAGATCTGCTAAATCTCTTGTTACAGTCAATATGCAGGAAATGTAATTAATCTGCATGGCAATTTACTCTGCTTCATATTTATTTTTAGGGCCAAGCTTGTTGTGGAGCTTTTTACTGGATTAGGCAAAGTAGCCAAAGATCATTCTATGCTGATATTTACTTTATTAATGGTAACGGTTTGCCTGGATTATGAACACAGGGTTTAATTTTCAGTCTGAAGCTGCTGCCTCACTATTCTGGCTGCACGTGAACTTTCCATCACTCATCACCCCCTCCTGTAGGTGGTTAGTGCCTTTCACACCCTGATAACTCTACCTGCACAAGTGCTGAAGTAATCATTTCTTATTTTGATCCAGTCAGAGTGAACCAGGCTCAAGAAAAATGCTACTAAGACTTGCTAATGTTAACCTAAATAGTTTGTGCTGAATCAGTTTTGGGATGATTAAGATGAGAGACTGCAGTGTGCAGATGAATCACACTTTGTGACAGACTGCAGGGCTGGGGAACAGAACTTTCCCTATTTCATCAGTGGCAAGTGACAGCCAGCACAGACTGTCCTGTGAAACCATTTTGTAAAAGAGAGGAAAAATTTGGTGTGGCTGTTACAAACCAGGGTTGCTTTCTGTAAACAACAGGAGACTTGTAAATCACAGACCAAAAAAAAAAAATCTAAAAAACTGCAGCCTCTTGATGCAGTGATGAATACGCATTCAATCCTCAGTAAACAAGTTGCAATATGAATGTCTGGTTAATGTTTAACTCATTTTCCAAATGTAATATGACCCTCTTATTTCTTTGATCATGTATGCAAAAATATTAGAAAAAGAAACTGCAGGATGCTGTGCAAAATAACATAAAAAGAGTCTGCAAATACTTTAGGTTTCACTCCTACCTGTCTTACAAAGCAAACATCTAAGACTGTAATATTCTTATAAAGTGGAAGAAGAGTAAAGCTAGGCCACAAGGCTTAAAGATTTGTATTTAACTGGAGGATTCTGGAATGTCCGACCTTCCAGATGCTAAACTGATGAGAGCTTATATGTTACTCCTTGTTCAAAGATGACACCAAGAGGTGTGGTGCAGGTATCTGTAAAGGAAAATCACATGCTGGTCCTGCCAGTATTTACTTCTCCAGCAAACAGCCATGGGGACTTTGCCAGATACATTCTGAATTACAATGCACTAACCTTTCTCTCATGATGGGATACATTATGAAATTCTTCACTGTTTAGCAGTGTCAATAGTTTCTTTGTTGCTTCATGTGAAAACATTCCCAGGTGAGCAAAATAATGAACTTCTTCCCAGTAGGTTTGCCAATTTGTAACACTGCCAGTTTATGGCACTTTACAGCAATCCCTACAGCTGTATCCAATAGATCTTGGAAAGAGCTGACCCAGACCTATGTCATTTTTTGCCTAAGAACCCACACCTCAGATCTGTAAAGTATGAACCAAGGGCCTGTTGCACACTTCTTGTAACTTCTAGCTTTCCCTGTTTTAAGCGCTGACAACTGCAAGAACCTGTATTGCTGTAGTCCTGGAGGTATCGCTGTTAAGTACGTCTCAGTTGGTACCTGTCACGTGCTAGAAACCTGCAGGGCTGCCGGTACCTGGACAGAAAGACACTTCAGTTTTTCTTGTTTACATTGCGGATCTAGTTGTAAGGTGGTAAGGACTTTCACCTACCCAGAGAACCTTCCCTGAGTGGACTTGCACAATATACTGCCTGCTGTTATCCTGTGCAAATTACTGTCTTGTGCTGGCTAAATTGCAATACAAATTATGCTTTACCTTATCTTGGTTTTGATTCTTTTTAAATCCTAAAAGCATTCCTCTCTTTGCAGCAAAATATGGTTTTAGCCTTGTGCAGCATATGATAACCATTGCTCTTTAAGAAGCAAGGCAGCAAGTCAGGCTGACCCTAGAAGTAGCTAATCCTAATTTCTAACTGCATGCTACTCATTTCCTATTTAACTGGTAAAAAAGTTTTAATTGTTCCTTTGATAAAGATCCCTGATAAAATCTTCTCTGATGGAGTGGTCTTGCAAAGTACTAAGAACCCCAGCTCCCCTCTATTTAACTGAAACTGGAGAGCTCAGCTCTTTGCCTGTTTAACCCAACACTGACTGACTGATGCATCTCATCCTGCAAAGTTCACCACCAACATGTGGTCGTCAGAACCCTTCTTAATGCTCCTTGGCTTCAGAAAGCCTCTGCAAGTACACCATAGTTTGCTGGATTGGGGCCTAAGGCAGTGATTAACTGATGGATTGTTTTTTCTGATTTTTCTTTTACAATGGTATTTGTATATACCACCCTAAAATGCTTCCCCGCTCTCTGAAATCTTTGTCTGCTCAGAGACATTTGCCTCTTGTCAGAAATGACCACTAGATGCACAAAAAATTGAAACTGTTTCCTGCTAAGTCCTTACCAAAATTGAGCATTGGAAATGGTACCTGGAAATCAGATAACTTCATTTTCTAAATGAGTGGAGAGCTGAAGAATCTTTACAGGTCTCCAAAGCACTTGTAGGGTGTGGGTATGTGCAGCAGAGCATACTCATAATCCTGTTTTACATTAGTACGATCTCATTTTCAACTTCTTTTCCTCTTCCTTTTTCTGTTCTTGCTCCAGCAGTTTTATAGCCACCAGGTTTTTAGTGTACCATTCTATGTCTCCAGTTGATATTAGGCATCTGATATTCGTAGCATGCCCATGAATCAAGCAGGCCATCTAACTGCTTTGCTTTAAATTAGTACTAATTTAAATTTTGTGCTATTTGTGAATAGCACAAAATTCAAGCCAGAGTTGATCTGATCCATTTTTAACTTAATAAACCCCATTATTTGAACCTATTATCGTCACTGGAACAATCAACAGAAAAGCTGAATAGCGTGTGAGTCAGTTAAGATTAGCACATGAATAAACATAAACATGCCAGGAAAAAAAATATTGTTGAGGACTGGCTAAATTACAGCAGCATCTTTTTGTTTCATGCCATGATCCTTATGTTTTTCCTGAAATTACACCAGCATCTTTTTAGTTCATGCCATGATCCTTATATTTTTTCTGAAATTATTTGTATGTTTCTCCCATCTATCCCTCTAATTGTTCTCATCCTCTTACTGTTGATTTTTAGGTTTAGCATAGGATGGGTGACAGTTGCTAACCTGCTCCTCAATACAAAGCAGCAAAGCGGTTGCTAGTACCTAGGCTCTTAGGTGGTGCTTAGGAAATGAGTGCTTTCAATGCTGCACAATTATAAACTTTCTGCTAGAACAGATGTACCCACGTTACTTGTAATCCTATGGAATCACATCTCTTGGACAACCATGGAAAAGGAGGTATTACACCTATATATTCTGCTCTGAGTCAAAAATCAGTGTGAGCTGGTAGTGACACAATCCTAAACTACTAGAATACCATATAACTGAGCTCCTGATCATTTTGGTCCCAGTTAAAAGTTTGTGATCCATATAATTTAATTGCCTATACTGTTTTTGCTGTATCTTAATTTACCTAACAGTATTCTTGCTCCCTGGATGGGTTTCCAAATTTAGGTTTAGGAGCTATACCTATTAGCATCATGTCCTTAAAATGTAACATGGCATTGCTTTCACCTGTTAAACATCCATTTCATACCAGGTGCAACTCTAGTGCAGTGGTGGATGAAGCGGGGAACATGAATGATTTAATATTACTGTGGGATTTAGGATTGCCATAGCAGACTGAAACAGATCCGATCTGCAGTTAGTAGGGCAGCACATTCACACAGCAGGGAAAGTACATGGGAAATTGCAGGAGGCAGTGCAAAACCAGCTCCCTCAGTTCATACAATCGTAGAACCAGGAGGCTAGGACGTTCTGTATGCGTGCATTTTGCTCATAGGAAAATAGATAGGTTATGCAGTGCAAGCTGAGTGCATTATATATGAAAATGGTTGCCAACACAAATAGTGAAGTCTGCCTACTGCAGAGTTTCTGAATGTTGGAAGCGGTCCTTCATTTCTGCTACGTTTCAGAGGCAATCTAAAGGGAGCACCCTAAGCCCTGGATGACAGAAGCTTTCTGCACTTAATGTCTTTTGTAATTTTTTTAAATGTACTTTCACTACCTGACAAAGACTGCCAGCAATATTCTTCAAATGTTAGGCATACTTTGGTTAAGTAGCTGCCTCGAACCGTTACTACTGTTCCCATTCAATCCTTTCCAGCCAAAAATCTCTCCTGCTGCCTCCTAGTTACTAGTGATGAGTTACAGTGATTAGTTCCCCTTGCTTCTGTTCCTCGGACACATTCCAGAAGATGAGTAAGGTAAGCAGGTGTTAGCATCAAACTCTGCACGTGTAGTTCCAAGAGGCAAACAGAGCTAAACGTAGCATGCTGATACTTTCCATAAAAAGCTGTCAGAAGCCCTGATGAAACTACATGCCACATCAGGAGAGTTTTTCCTCCATGCTTGAAATTGTGTAGATGACCTATGGTATCAGTATGTCCAGCTGGGCGAGTAACAGGCTTTCTCTCCTGCAATGCCACCAGTTGCAGAAGCAACCTCCTCAACATTGTAATACCAAAAGTTTCATGGGGACAGCACACAGATAGCAGCTAATTAGAGATTGCCCAATAAACGAACTGATGTGCTTCCGGGCAGCACCTTGAAAGGATAACCTTTGTGTCTTCAGGGAAAGCTTCTTGTACGTTCTGCGTACAGGTTCATCTAGGACTCAGAGTTTCCCTTTTATCAGGATGGTCCCACAAAGCAATAGAGGTTATTTGGACTGAAGCACAAGGAGAGATAGAAAGCTGCTGAGTTTATTTCTTTTTGTTGCCTTTGTAGAGGTGCAGGTTTGTTGTTGCAAAGGATCAGTAGCACAGAGCAGTGAGGTAACACTGATGTGCCTTACGGCTCAGGAGCTATTTTTTATGCTGTTGTTTGGACAATGTGTTCGGACATGAGCAGCCTATTGTTTGCTAGTTCATGACAAGAACTTTGTGTATGCAAACTTGCATGCAAATCAGGCTAAATTTATTATGTTTTCCTCCAATGAGAGTGGAGGGAAAAAAACCTCCACCTTTTAGCTTCAGCAATACATTTTCCTATGAATAGGGCAGCTATTAAATGATTTATGGAAAGAACGCTAAGAATGCAAGAAGTTCAATGAAGGTGGAGGGATTTGGTGTTTTTCCTTGTCGGCTGGAAACCTGGCTATTTAATGCTGACAATGCCATCACCCATTCGACTTAGTCTATTGTGCCCACTAAGACATACCTGCACTTCACTGTATCACAAGTGGGCAGATTTCTAATTCTTATTTTATTTAAAAAAAAAGAAAAAAGTTTAGCACTATTTTTGCATAGAAGAAGAAAGGAAGCAGGGTTTGGTATGAACTGAGTCTCCCTGTCTGTTGCTTTGTGGGCTTCTGTAGGGGACAGCGTGACCAGCTGCAAATGAGGGTATTCTGAGGTCCTTCCCTACCCTAGTCCTTCCACGGCTGTGAGTAGCCCTATTTAGCTCAGGTCTGAGGAATTCCCCTGGACCTGCTTTTTCATTTTGGCACTTGGAAACAAGTGTTCCTTGGCCAGACTGGGGGTGTCTTTGAAATGCTCAAGACTTCTTTAACCCCGAACTTGCGTGATGATTTCCCTTCTATAGCAAAGTAGGTAACAGTTCCACAAAGGTGAGCTTTTTAGGATCTTTTTTGTTGTTGTTGTTCAGATGATATGATATAATTTAATAGAAAATAATATAACTACAAAATTCTAAAAGATTAGTTAAAATTACAACTAATAACCTGGCCTTATCTTACTTTGAGTTAAATTGGGTAGGTCTACTTTAATGACCGATAAAATGAGCATTATTTTTCATTTAACTTTATTGGGTTAATTCCTATGCAATTCTATCAGGTTGACACTATAAACATGCATGCTAAATGAGAAATATGTCTCTTTATGTGGTCTGAATCACACTTGTAAAAGATAGTAAACAAATATGTGTCCTGCATGCAAATGCAAATATTGAAAACTATGAATTCCTGGGATGCTACCTGATCCTTACTATTCTCCATCAAATATTTAATCTCTCTGCCTCTCTATAATAGGAAAACTTTAGAGCAAAATTTATCTAATATTTTTCTTGTCACCTATAGAAAAGTTACCCGGTTGCTACAGGGTTAGTCTTGTGTGTTCTAAAGTCCCCGGTTCTTTGATAGGAGTAGCACGCTGATCTAATTGTTTCTCTGAAAACGTATCTCACTTTGCACTGAAAGCCATCTCCATTCATAGTACTTGGAAGACTCTACGGAGTTACAGCTCCAAAAGACCAGGCTGAGACTATTTTAACCTACATGTCATCTCACGTACAACCTCTTTAGTAAACAGGTGATGTTCACTTCTGATTTGGTCTAAGGCAAAATTCAAAGCTTACAAAACCTGAACATGTTTCCAGGATCACAAAATCATGTCCCGTTTCTGCCTGAGACTGGCAAATATAAGCTAACTCCGGCTAGTTACGGAGCAAGATATTCTTCAAATCTGGCTTTATCTAATCTAATCCTATTTCCGTGCACCTTAAATAGGTATGTGATAGGCAAGCACGCAGTGACTGTTTTCCTGGTGTGCCCTGTGTATCTTTTAGTGGTTTTAAACCACTTTGATATAA
This sequence comes from Xenus cinereus, assembly GCA_025774025.1. Lineage (NCBI taxonomy): Eukaryota > Metazoa > Chordata > Aves > Charadriiformes > Scolopacidae > Xenus > Xenus cinereus. The sequence goes on along the minus strand of JAOXJK010000051.1, from coordinate 33,462,558 downwards.
AATTGATGCAACCAAAGAGCTGACAACCTGTAATCTTCTCTCCACAAGCAAGGATAGGACAATCTAAGCCACCTGCAGGTTTGCTTGCAGTATGTTATTTCTGGTTTTCATATAGAATCTTACTTAAAGCAAATACTGTAAATTTATGCAATTTTGGATGTTAGTATTTATGCAAATAAATATGCAAAGAGGCATAGCCTTACATTCCCTGGCAAGTTAGTAAGGTAACCCTTCAATGCTTTAAGTTCTCAGACTACTATCAGTCAGGACTTTTTTTTCCCTCCATCAAAGTTTATCCAACATTCCTAACTCTGTGCAGAAGGGGAAAAATAAGCTTACAGCTAACTGCTAATATGAAACTGAAGCAGTGGAGCAGGCTGTGGATAGGATAGGCCAGGTCTACTTAAACAAAAGCAAAGTTAGAAATGCTGTGATAGAAACATGAAAATTCTGGAACAGGAGTGAAACAGAAGCCATCAGTTGTGGTCAGATTAATCCTTTAATATTGCTGTTATTTCCTTGTTGCCATGTGGGACAGGTGATGACTGGAACAGCCTGTTATCCCAAATAACTGCATTGAGGAGGAATAACATCAACAAACAAAGAGAAAGGGCTAATCTAAACTCTGGAGTGTGAATTCAGAGCACCAATGAGCAAACAAAAAGTCTGCAACTTGAGAATCTTCCCAGTTTTTGTTTCAGACACAAGTGACAGCAGAAGTACATACTTACCTCCTGTAAGTTGTGAACATTAATGTTACAGGGTTTTCTGCATGACTTTTAGAGTTCCTTGGGTGGTTGGGATGTCATTATTCTTATCTACGTGATCCAATAATAAAAGTTGCCCATTGTATTACTATATTTTTATAATATATTTGTTTAGATTAATTAGCTTCTAACTAGTTTGGGTTTGCAGATTACATTTGGAAAGGACATTTTTCAGCTAAATATTATTAAAAGGTTTGATAATAGACTTCAGTGGACAGTTACATGTACAATCATGCAGTTAAGCAAATGCTAAGCTTCAAGTATTCCTGAAGTTCTATGAAAATTAAGTTGTAAGCCCCAGTATACTGTCTGCAAGTTGTGCTTTGGTGAACTCTGTTTTCATGGTAAGGTAAGGAAAAAACTGACCAAACTAAACCAGCTTTGCACATTCCTGTAACAAGCTGGAGGATTTGATGGCAGGAACAGTACTTTGTGGAGCAAGGGTGAGATTGAATAGGCAGATGCTGGGAAGTAACTCAGGAACTCCTTAAATGGACATTGCCACCAAGTCACAAAATTTCATCCATAGTCTCACGGAAGTCCAGGAAAATTCTGCATTTACTTAAACTTCTGTATGGTAATTTTCATCACATATTCCAAGAAATACAAAAATTTTAAGCTGTTTCAAATTCTCAAAAGTTTTAAAAATAGGTGTGTATTGGGGGAAGGCAGATGGGCTGTGCTATATAACTTTCAACCTTGCTCACTACTTTTTCCCAAAGGTGATGAACAAAGGAGTACAATTTACACTGAATCAGGGTTCATACCTGATACCAGAACAGTTTATACTCTAGATTCACTCTGTCCTCTGGGTATTTTGCAAGCTTTGACCATGAAAAAGTAGATGCACATTTGGGCTGAAGTCATTGGCACTTTGGACTTGGCAGTTATTTTTAAGAGAATGGGATAATTACATTTATAGAACAGAGAAAATGAGCCATGTACCACTTAAAAATGAAAATTAAACACATATGTAATTATATACAAATAATGGAACAGCCCAGTTTTACAGGTTGCTTATGAAACTGTATCAGAGTTGGTGAAAAGGGACAGAAGTGACTCCTGGAAGCAGGCTTTTGGCAATTTCTGGTTATTACCTCCCAGCGTAGCTGAGGCTGAATTACAAATTTGGGGCAGACTCGTGAACTAAAGTGAATGTATCTGCTTGTACTGCACACAGTGAAATACATCTACATCCGCTTCTGTCGCCCAGAGTTTCTGTAGAGCTCGAGAGCCTGGGAACCTGTAGTATTTAACAAATTGATATTTGTGGTTGACTAAATCTAGATGGAGTATGTTTGCTCCTGCTGCAATAATTCTATGGATTCCAGTTCAAATAGCACTCAGATTTGTCTACAGGTAGAGATTCATTGTTGTAACTACCACACCTAATTGAAATCACCCTCTTCAGTCAGGAATATGGGTCGTTTACTTCCACAGTTGAAAAGAAAAAAAAATACTTTTTCTTTAATTACTCCCTAAAAAGAAAATGTGCCTGAAAACCAAACAGTTTTTGCCCACAGAGTTTTTGGACTACTTTTTCTGAATTTGCCCAGACTTAAGGCATAGGAGTAATTTGTCTGATATTATAGAAAGTGACCTACTGAAAAATTGGCCAGAAGTTCCAGTTTTAAAAGTCTATTTCATTTTGAAACACTAAAAAAGCCACTGCTTTCGAAATCTCTTGTCAGCGTGTACTTTCTTGTCAAGAGCGGGAAGGCAGAAGATATCATGAAAATATTACATTTTTGCTCACGTAATGCCCAAACAGAGCTCTATGTTGATAACTCAGTGACCTTTCCTGGTTCATGCAGGTAGCTAGTCGCTAGGCAGAACAACTATTCCTATGAAATCTTTCATTAGAAACAGAAAACCCCAACTTGGCCATCCTGACCACAACAGAAGACATGTTTTATGCATGCCACCTGTCTTGTCCAAGTTTAAAAGCTTATGGAATCAATTTGAACCAATGAGTAAACAAATGCCAGTAACCGAGGGGAAGACTGAAACAGTTTTCCCCATACTGTGAAAAAACAAAGTCCATTTAATAGAGCCCCACAGTCTGGTCTTTTGCCCAGATACAGAAGCCTGCCATTAATGTCTTACAAAATTATTTGTTTCTCTTTCTCTAGAAGAACCTGCCTGGCTTGTATTGAAGGGGACTGAAGTGGAAGATGGCCTGAACCTGGCAGCACAGCTCAATTAAGGTAAAGGAATCCATAGAAGTCCATTTTTCCTGGTAAAACTAAACAACTAATCTCTTGCAGCACTTCTGTAATTACTTGCATTTGCTTTGCAAACATAGTGCTTTGTCTGCTTTATACTTACAGTTGAACACTTCTAATATGTGACAGAGAAAAATTTTGTATGTATTAAATGCAGTCTGATAGTTTCCTCTGTGTGTGCAGTGTACGTTTTGCTTCCAAAGAAAGGAAAACGCTTTATAAAATTATGCTCACTAGGCTTCCCTGCAAAATATCTGTTTCCTGCAAATGATAAACTTATTTGCATTTTGTTGATTTGAAAACTGCCATTCAAAATTGCCCATTCTGATTGTGGGACCCGATTATCCCAAAAGGTATCCCCCAAGGCCTGCCTGTTTATTTCTCCCATTTAAGAGTCTTTAAAATCCCTTCTCCTTTAATCTGTATGGCAAAGTTGTTACCATGACAGCTGACAGTTACAGAGAAGACAAGAAGGACACAGAATACTTGGTTTATTATGTGCTTGGTTAAAAATCCTAACACAAAGCAGTTCCCTCTACTGCAATCAAAGTTACTAGTAGCAACATCATCACCCTGCTTGGCCCTAGACTCGTTATTGTATCTGTGTGATTATATCTTGCAGCATGTAATTATCTTCTTGGTGCAGCCCCCTACAGAAACAATAATCCCTCCTTACCTTTTCTGCAGAAAGGAGTTAACGTGCATTTCCAGTGAACAGACCTACTTAAACTGAATTGTGATGGCTCTTTAAAGAATTAAAACGTCAGACTTTTAATTACAAAATATGTATATATATTTTAACCTCATTATACAGATTTTTGGACTCAGCAGGAGCTAACTTCTTTTTAGCCTTCTTCATCTGTCATTATTTAGTTAGAAAGCACTTTTATAATGGACCAGAATTTAAACAGCACTGATCATTCCACAGTTAATTCTGATTAATGCTGGTAAACAGATGCACCCTACACTGGCCATGGTATAACAGGCACACTTTGCACGACAGACAGTCCTTAATTCAGCATGTTTCACAAAATAATTGTAAGATAAAAGCAGAAGAACCATAGAATAGCTGCACCCTGTTAGGACATTCCTCACATGTTGATGATGCACATTTATAAAGACGCTTTCCACTGAGTTAGTGATGCAAACATAACTGCATTTGCAATTTCCCAGTGTTTATGGCATGGAGGTTGTGACTGCATTGATTCTGTTGCCATGCAATTTGTAGCACTTCTGTAATAGATCACTTAAGTAGTAACAAGTGAAGACACTGTACATTCAAATAAAATAACCTTTTATGCCACTACAAACATAAACAGCATATGAAACCTAAGAATCCAAGTACAAACAGATATGATCATGCATATTAATGATCTTAGAATGTAGAAAATTACAGTGAAGCATGGAAAACTAAACACTCTTTTAGTTATGCATTATTTTCATCATGAAAATCTCTTTATAAATCTGTAAAGTTGTGTTCTGAAATGATTTACTTCTGTTTACATTATTTTTATCAGTTTAATATTGACTGAACAATCTAAAACCATTATGAAGTTAATATTTGCTGTATTCGGTTCTACTTTTTGCTTTTTCTTGAAGTGGATTCTTTGGAAGACCATGTTTGAATTTGAAATTATTGTAGGTCTTAAAGCCTCTGACCTTCTACTCATAATAGCATGCAAAGAAGCACGTGATATCCCATCCCCATATGTACTGTTAATTAAAAGGAAACATGTACAGAAAGGGGTTTCGTAGTGTCCAGAGATACAAACAGAAGAGCAAACCCTTGCACTCCACTGCAACGGCAGTACTGCTGTTAGCTTTTGCAGCTGAACTGCAAACAAAACTTGAAAGCCACTCAGGAAAGACAGAAAACTCAACAGTGCAATAATGTACAATTTAAGGTTGAAATCAAATGCAAATATGTCTCATAAACTTGCCTTTCCCATTTGTCTGCATTTACTTCTTTTTTTCTCCCTCTAGGAAGCCCACAAAGACATTCAAATTCAAGTTTTCACTGGTATTTTTTAACCAGCTAAATCAACAAATTTTCTGTTAAAACAGACATGGTTTTTTCTATGAATAAATAGGGAAAATTTTTCTCTCAAGGCTTTTGAGTATCCTTCCAAAAAAGAGCTTCTAGTCTATGGTTTACTTCATTTTACAGAAACTTAAGAAATTATGTAAATGGTACAAAATGTTAATGCTATGAATAAGAAAACATAAACCCATATTGTAGATATTTTGTTTCAAGTGTGATGTGACAGTACTGAAATTACCTCATAAAATCCTGGGCAGTTTGAGACAATGTGGAGAAAGATCCATGCAGCAATAGCAGCTCTTTGTGGTGATGAATTCTGAATGTATAGAAGGAAAAACAATGGGGGAAAATATCTGTGTTAATAACCATTTAGATAGAGACATTTTCAGGAAAAAGACACAACACAGTAATGTACAGAATAGAGAAAAACAGTCATTCTTGTAACACTATCCCAAAAATGTCATGTTCGTTATACAGTATGGATATATGATAAGGCATTGAATGAAAAATTATGGAAATAAATATATTATTTTAATCATTTGTGTTTGCATCTTGCTGAAAAAATGAACTTTTTTTTTTTAAATTGCTTATATTATGTTAAAAAAACCCCACAAGTAATGTCAGTGCTATTGAAAAGCAAACCAAAGAGTTTTACTGTAATTTCACGCATGTATAAATCACAAGTTCCTGCTATATCCACCTAAAATTGGTAAAAGCGAGATCTGAATCGGGCCCAAAACACAATTCTTGGGGGAAAAAAATCATAGATCTATGTTTATAATATTTAGCAATAAAATTTACAGCCTTGTTATCTGCTAGGTATGCAAAACCAAACACTTGTTCAGGTGGAGTGTGCCACATGTTTATATGTAAACAAATGGCCTAATCCTGCCTTAGGGCACTGTAATGTTATAGCACACAGAGCACCAGTGAGATAGCATTGGTTTTAGAGAAACCAGCCAGCACAGGAGAAAGTTAATTTGTCTAAACCACCTAGAGGCAACGCAAGGTGAAGTTCCAGTCAAAGCTAAAGTTCACATATATATAAACAGACTGTTGACTAGGCATAGATCAGAGCCGCATAAAGCAGAAAGCTGAGCTTGCCCAAATCTCCTCCATGGGAACTCTGTTTCAGGAGAGCTGCGTGGTGCTCGCAGGGCCTGCTGCCTGTGTGTCAATGCAGAACAACGTTTGCTCCATGTGCCTTTCTGCGGGGTCTTGCTACCATCAGTGACTTCTTTGTGCCACCTTCCAGTAGTGAGGAGAGGGTAAGGCTCTTCAGGCATGTTACTCTAATTTAGGCGAGACTCTCTCTGGGATCTCCCAAACAACATAAGGAGGTGGAGGTCATAGTAGGTTCTGTGTTTCTCATACTCTACTGAAAAGTCGGTTCAAGGCATTTATTGAATGTGGAGCATAATTTATACTGCACGTAGCACCCTCAAAGTCCATTTTTAAACTTTACAGATACTGCCTCTAGTTACCTTTTCCAGTCACAGCTAATGAGTTTGATAATGAAATTTAAATTAAATACTTACTGTCAGTCAGGCAGTTTTTTTGATGTGGCTCATCTGGTACAGAGGAAACTGAGTCAAATTAACGTTACCATTCTTGGAAAGCCAGTTTGTGAAAGGCTCACAGTCTCTCAAGAGTCTGAATTTGTCTTCACTAGAGAGAAAGCTGTCTTTCTGCTATGAATTTTGAGGTTGCTGGTGGTCAGGTGTCCGTTTTGCTATGTAGCAAGTTGTAAGGAAACAACTAACTGTCACTAGGGGATGGGATGACAATAGAGAACTGTGAACTTACACCCTTTCTGCTGAGCGGATTTGGTTCCTGTGCAAACCAAAGTGGCTTAGGGCCTTACCCCGCACACAGGAGGATGCAGCTAGGAAGCCTCATAAAGCTTGTATCAGAAGTTTTTGGGGCGGCTGTGGAAAACTTCTGATTAAAAGCCCATATTAATTGTGAAAATTAGCCCTTTGGTAGAAGTTACCAGACAGGCCAAGGTAATCTAGGCCTTAATCAAAATAATAATTCATTGCATGAGGCATCTCAAGCCTGTCTTCCCTGCTATAAAAAAAGGAGTCATTTGAGTCAATATGTATCTAAGATATGCGGTGCCCATACAACAAGGTACACTAATTTACTATAACGCAAGAGACAATTTTACTCTGGGGTAAAACTTAAGGGTTTTTGGTTGGGTTCAGGGTGGGATTTTTTGTGATGTTGTTGTTTTGTTGTTTGTTTGTTTTTTTACCTGGTATGGTTGACATAGCGACATGAAGGACACACCATCTTTAGGTCTGAAAACTTTTTTTCCAATAGTCCCAGAAGGGACATTTACCCCAAACCAGGGCTAAAGAGGAGAAATGGGTCATGAATTGCATTTACAAATACGTTTGCGAGGCTTATTGTCTAAGGCACCATCTAACATGATGTCAGTTCCATAGTGTAAAATTAAGTCTTAAGTGAGAAGACAAGTGCTTTTTCTTATTGCAGTTTTGTTTGTAGGATTGACTTTTCTGCTTTTGTTCAGCGTGCATGGTTTTGTACATTTACCCTGTATCTCTAGCACTGATTTCTTCAAGGCAAATCAAAACTGGCCCAATATAGTCCAAGTTCCAAAAGTACTGATGACTCCCCTCCAATTTTTTTTAGCCTGGCCAGTCTTTGGAACTCCCTTTCCTCCACCACCAGATACAGCAAGGCATAGGGGGACAAACCTAAAGCTAAAATCAATGTGAATTTAACTGCAACACAGGAATGACATGTATGTTGACAACTGCTAAACTGAAAGTACTTGGGTTTTTTCTAATGTGTTATTCAATTTAGGTAAGGCAGAAACAGGTCTGTCTCCCTGCAAATGTTTGAGTTCTGTGTGGGAATGCTGAATAAAAACACTAATTTAAAAGATAAATAAGTCAGTATTTCAAGAAAAGTACAGTCTGACTTTGAACTGTTTAGACCTAAACAACAGATGTTGAGGCTGCTGCAGATCAGGCATAACAAGAAAAAGTACTAGTTGGTGACTTCCTCCTGGTCCCTCACACTGTTACGCTTTAAACCCAGGTGTCTTGCTGCTTTTAACTCATTTCTCCCAATTCTCCAGCCCTCAAAAATAGGTTATATTCTGTGTTTATAATTTTACTACTGATATTATCAGTCCATAAAAAAGCCACAATTGTCTCCTGAATAAAGGAGATTCCTCACTTCCCATTCTGAAGGTTTAAAAGCAGATTGCTACACTTCCACGTTGAGGCCAACCAGATACTCAGAAGACAATTCTGCATCACAAAACTGTAACTGTAAGCTAGAACCAAGGCACCACAGGGTCTCTCCTTCCTCTCTTTTCTACATATGACTTTGAGGGAAACACATCCAGGGAGTTATTACAAAGAGATGCCACTTATAATCTTCTTTTAGCCAGATTACTGCAAAATAAGCTTTTATTCTTTCTGCCATACATGGGAACAACTTATGAGAGAAAAACTGGCCTTGCCTCAGTAATGAGTTTGGATCATTTAGAAGAGAGCAGCAGAACAAGCTCAAGAAAGTATTAGAAATAGTACTATTTCAACAATAGGTTCTTATTCGAGACACCTGTAAGCTTGCAATAGATTGGCATCAAGCCTTCAGTAGAGAATAGAGATGTTATGCTCCATAGTTTAAAAAAAAAATCAGAAAATTAAATAAATTAGGAATTATAGGGGAGCAAGATGATGAGCAAGATGATGGCCAAATATTAGGTGATGACGTGGTGGACTGGGATGGCAAGCAAAAGATGCAGGGTGATGTGGATAGGAGACCTTGTAAACCATGATACAGGGTGAAAGGGGGACCACATTAAGCATGTGCAGACAATTAAAATAGTGATCTTATAAGAAGATCATAAGTTGTGTTACTGATATAGTTGGGAAAAGAAACACTTGTTATTTTTGAGGGAAATCAGGCCCCCAAAGTTTCAGTGAATCATAACTGGTTTTGGATATACATAAACACTGGAATTCCAAGAGTGCAGATGTTTTTTCTAGATCTACTCTGTATTTCTTGTGCAGGTAGCTGTAACTATTTTCATCAGTCCTGCCGGTCTCCTATGCACTTAAGTCACTTCAAAATCAAAAGATGTGCAAAGTTGTGGAAGATCTGAGTTGCTTTTACAAAAACACAAATCATATTTCTTACATTTTAGATATTGCTTTAAGTGCTCCTCACTTAGGAACTGACATACGTAGTTAAATCACTAAAACCCATTTAAGTATATATTCATTTGTGCTGAGCATGTGATGTAATGAAAAGCAACAATTTGTTAATGCAAATGCCGTTATTATTAGTAATATTAATAACTTCATTATTATTATTTTTAGTCTCTCATTCATAGATACTGTACACTTAGTCATTGTCCATTAACTGTTTTAAAAAGCAAAACTGTAGCTGGCTCTAAATTAAAACTGCTTCCTAGTTAGCGTGTATTGTACAGGAGCAAAATGTTACATATTATGTTGCTTTCAACAGGATCTATAAAGCTCAGTTAGAGATAGGCAGTAAATACTGAAGTGTTCTCACAAATCATGCTTTTGCATACAATCACTATATGTGTTTAAAAGTAAATTTTCAGCTTTTCCCCAACCAGCTCTGGTCTAGGAGTTGATTCAGCCTACCCAGCCTCCGCTTTCAGAGTCTCCAGAGCACCAACATTCCAGCAACTCAGATTTCCTTCATTTCGATACTCTGAACAGTTCACATCGTTTCACATCTTAAGTCTGCTTATAAAGTATTTTTCTGCATCTGACATTGTGATGAAGAAAGCCCAGTTCCCTCCTTTTGGCCTACCTTGCAAACCTCACTTTTCCATCAGGATCCTTGTATTGATTTTTAATCAGTTTGTTCTCCAGTCAGTATTTCAACCACAGCCCTCTTCCAGCAAGCTGAATTACAGCTGCTGAGTTAGTTATTTTTGTTTGCATGAAGCCAAAATGATGAGGTTGTGATAAAGAACACTGGTGTAACAAAACTAATGGACATTTATTTATTAAATGGAGAGCATGAGAATGGCATGGGAAAGACCAAGGCTGTGGGAGTTGTTATGGTTTACCTCAGCTTGCAGCTGTGAGAAATTCTTCCCCACACCCAGAAAAAATTACCTTCTTGGAACAGGTTATCTTGTTCAAAGGCTACCAATCTGGTCTTTGGTTATATCATGGTTTGCTATCAAAAGCTTAGCATTTTTTTCTCAGAAAATACAAAGATCAAATATGAGAAACTGTGGCTAACCTGAAGAAAAGGCAACTTAGGTTGTACTAAGATAAATCATTAAATTAATAAAACCTGACAAAATTCATTCTAGGTTATGACAGAAAATGGCTGAAGCATTGCAAGGGCTGGAAAGTACACACTTTCTTTACTTTTTTTTTTTAAGACAGAGGGAAAGGAGAACTCTTTCGTAAGTCAGTGAGCTAAACTGAATTCCAAGAAAAATCCTTTGACCACACTACCAAATACGTGTATCTCAAATGCCAAGAAACTTTAAAGTGAGAGAACAGCTAACCTGAATTTGCCAGGAGAAAAAAAAAAAGTCATGCCAAACCAGTCTAACTGCCTCCATCTTGACAGGGCACCATCACCATCGCCACAGAAACAGCGGTTTCTGTCCCTCAGTGGGACTCCAGCAAGGCTTTGGGGACTACAGTTGGAAGGCAGACTCCTAACCTGGCCGGATGGAAATGAGGACGGAGAGGTAAGATCTCACCTGAAGCGCTCAGTCAGTCTTTGGGCGCTATTTTGAAGAGAGCAGGCCGGGCCCAGCCGGCTCCTCACCACAGCCGCCATCGCCCTCAGCGCCCCCCTCCCCTCAGCGCCCCTTCCCGCCAACCGCCGCCGCGCGCCCCCGCCGGTCCCGCCCGGTCCCGGTTCCTGTCAGCGAGGCGAGGGGCCGCCCCGCACCCCCCATTGCCCCCGGCGCCGGTTTTGGAGCAGAGACGGAGCCATCGTTAACACTCCCGAGCCGATACTGAGGTAAAGAGCCATCCCTGCCTTTCGCCATGGGCCCTGGAACCTCCACCCCCCCGAACACGCACCTTTTGCCTCAAACAATAGCGTGGTTATTTGACGTGGCGGTTCCTGGCTGGAGGGGGAGAAAAGGCCAAGTTGGAGAGGGGAAAAGAAAAAGGTATTTGTGCTGCTGGCTGGGTGAAAAGTGGCACAACACTGGGCAGATTGTTCTGAATATCCCTAAGCTGTGCCTTCGTTGCAGTTATTTCCTCACAGGTGGGGGGAAGCGTCCTGCAGGCCATGTCCTTCCTCCCTCTCCTCACAAACCCCTCAGCTGGGAGCTGAACCCTCCTCTGCGCCCAGAGGCGAATTTCCATCTCTGCCAAACTGTGGGTACTGTGCCTACACCATCCATGTTAGGCTATAGACTTGTACTGTTTTAACGTTACGCTGTTCCTACAAAATTAACCAAACATTGGAATTATTCACTGTTTTCACTTTTATAGAGCAAGTGTGAGCAAAACCTGAGCTTTACTGTAATGGAGCTGACTAGCACTTTTCAGGTGCAGCTACTGGTGTTAAATTCTCCTCAAACAAAAGTGCAGCGACTGCTCATCTCTGCTTTTTAGACCTCCTGGTCTGAATTTAGATTGAAAATCTTGTGATGGTATCAACCATCCTCATAGGCTGCAGAGACGCCTTCAAAGCTGAGAAAGCAGAAGTAATTGAACCCTTGCTATGTAGGAATCTCAATGCTCTCTCAGCTCGCACAAGCCAGACATTTTGAAAACTTTGTGTTGGTAATCTGACTGCATCTAAGGGTTTTGAAACACTGTAGATATTAGTAAGGAATGCTTGCTGCTCTGAAAAAAACCCAGTCCCAAAACAAAAAAACCCAAAGTCCCCCACAATCCTTCAGATTTTACAGCAATATTACCTACAGCTCTGTGGAAAGGGTAAGATTGGAAGAGAGGTCCTGTATTTCATAATGTGGGAAAAAGAATCTTAAGCCTTATTTCCCTCCCTTGCCTAGTTTACCTGTTTCAACATTGATTGCTACCATGCAAATAAGAGTCATTATCTCAGCTGTGTGATTAGATCTTAATATACTACTAGACAGGCATAAAGTTTAGTACAATACACTCAACATTTCTCATTTTGAGGTAAGAAACCAAACTGACATATTTTGAAGTGCCATGGTACCACAATGTAAAGCAATATGTTATATAGGAAGGATAGTGTCAGGGTCTATATAAGGGCAGTATTGCAAACCCTTTTCTACTCTGACAATCAGCAGCAATTAATTACCAGTGTGTTCCTCCATGTCTTAAACTGCCCTAAGGTATGCTATCTAACATGAATGAAGTACTTCAACCTCCTTATTTGTTGCTAGGTCCAGTCGCTGGGACTCTGGAAGGATGATTCTCTGGATTTAAAAAAAAACACAAAACTTTAAATTCCATTAAGCTTTTGTAAAACTTTGCATTGCAAATTAGGACAAGATGCTGCAGACCTGGAAGTCTGCATTTCGTTTCAGAAACTTAAATGAGAACATTTCAAACATTTTTGAAATGAGAAGCTGTTTCTGAGCTCCAGGCTTAGTTATTTCACACACTCTTTTCTGAAGTCTGAAAGCTAAAAGAGCTTGGAGAAACTTTGAGAACTGGGACTTCTATGGCAATCCATAGAACTGAAGAATTCAAATACAGCTCAATTTATCAAATTATGTTTCTCTGCAGTCACCCCTTATATTCAGATTTGTGTATTGTGCCAAAAAGCAGGGATACATTTATCAAAACAATACCGTAGGATACATTTGTTTCATGTGAATAGAGACCAACTACTATAATAGTGATTTAATGTCATTTGGGTGGGGATATGAGGGAAAGTGGAATGTGTGCTCATGCTGGAAGTGACATGAAAATGTTTTACTTATATTTCCTTGCGGTCAAAGACCGGGGATGTAACGTAGCTGCCGTAATGCTGAGTAGAGGCAGAGCAGACTGTGCCTGTTCACAGCTGCTGTGAAGTAGGTTTTTTCAATTACAAAGCAAGTTACAGCTGTTGAGGATGGTGAGCTCCCTACCTTTTAGGTGTAAAAGCAAGAGTTATTAAGTAATATTTTGAAGAAATATTATGGAGATAATAAGACACAGCTGTCCAAAAGCACAGAAGTACATAGCAAAACTCAAGGCAAGAAATTTGCTTGATCTTGAGAGATTGCCTTGAATTTTGCTGCTATACACCTACATCTGTCTGTGATGGAAGAGATAGCAGACTGTAAGAAAAGCAACTGCTTCTGAGCAAGTTGTGCTCAGCTTCTGAGCTGTTTGGTTCTCCTATATTCAAGGAAATGAGGATTTATGACACGTATAATAGGTTTTTCCTTCTGAAGTTAACAGTGAGGCATGGCTTAGATTTTTGAAGCGAGGAGGCAGGATTCCTGAAATATTTACATATAGATGTTGTGCCCACGTTTGTTTCTCAGGGCAAATGAAACAACATTTTCACTGTTGGTAGCCAAAGACTTTTTAGACTTTCTGCTTGTTCTGGGGCTCTAAGCAGACTTCCTGTTCAGAGTCTTTATGTATGACACCTCACAGAAAACAAATCTGAGCTGCAGTTTTCATCTGTCTTTCCAGAAAAATAGAAAATTATAGAAAACATGTAAATTTCAGGAATGCCAAGTGTTTGGGAGCTATTCTTGATGGTTTTTGCTCTTTTTCAGCCATTGACACATCTTTCCTTGCCCCAAGTAAATGTAAGTTCCAGCAATTTATTTCACCCCTTGTGCTTTTTAATCCTTTCTTCCCTTCTTTTCTCTCCCCTGTGATAAGGACGGGTACAGCCACACTCTAAAAGCCAACCCAGCAAGCAGAGAAAAAACTCTTGAGACCAAAACTTAAAAACTGGAGTTTATAAGTTATGAAAGAATAATAATACAGGAGCCTCCAGTCTCATGATTGTGATGGAGTAATTATTGGACAAAGAATACAAAGACAAAAGAAAGGCCGAGACATCACCTGGAAAACAGAAAGCTTTAATATTGTGGCTTTAAAAGGAGTTCCTGTATGTAAGACTTGAGATTTGCTAAGGAATTCTTTCAGAACAAGTATTTAGTTTTAATTAGCAGGGTGGTATCTTGGTTAATGGCATTCTTTGAATTCTTCAGTGGCCTTGAAACACTGAGGCCTTATTAAGGAAAAACATAGAGAAAAAGGAGCCATGAGAGATGAACACACTTTCCCAGTTTCCCAAATTGAATGTTCCAGGCATACATGTTCATGGTTTTCAACTTTAAAATATATTGTTAATTGAAAGAACACAATGAATGTTTATGGAAATGCAGTGGCGCATTCAGGGGCGTAGCCCATATTCTCAGGCTGTGGATATGCTGCAACCAGCGTTGCCCTGAGCCTTGTTACAGCTGTGCAGCTCCTTGTACACACTCTCCAGTTGATCTCAGAGTACTTTTTACGGGACTGTCTTTGCTAGAACTACTTCATGCTTTTGTGAGTTTATCAAACAAATAAATAGAAGATACTTGTAAGACACCATAAAAGTTTTGTGCTTGGAGAGGCAACAGTGATTCACCTTATATTTTCAGCTAACTTAGCTGCTTAACAATACTTGTAACAATACTGGTAGGACTCCAGTCTTCCTTTGGAGACTGGAGGATATTTGGTGTGAAGCAGAGACCTGCTACTACAGAGTGCAAAGACCTTAAATGGTCTTATATGGTATTATAAGCTATACTGACTCAGGCTGGTGGTCCGTCTACCTCAGTATCCTACCTCTAACAGTGGCCTTAAGTGGCCAAAGGAAGGAAGAGTAGAAAGTCAGCAGTCTCCTTAGAGATCCTAAAGGAGTCTACATTCAATATGCAAAATACTAAAAACCCTTTAATAGCCCTCCATAAAACTGAACCAATCACATGCTTAACTGACTCCCAGTTCCTGGTAATGCAAATATCGATATAATTCAAAACTACAGTCTTCTGGAATTAACGGATTAATCTGATTAAACGCGTAAGAAATCATCTCATGTTACCCGTAACAGTAACACATTTAGTATTTGCATATGGTTTGAATGAAGGTTGTCAAAGACATGCAAACTAGAGGTTGAGAAATAAAGTTGCTAAATAGATAGAGATCTTGAAATATAAAAGGTGATACAGACTTGGTCTTTGCTGACACCCAAACTGCATTTACACGTTTCTCTGTTTAGCTTCCCCACCCCCCAGCTTTCGTAATCCCTTCAGAAAAACTTTTCAGACAGTTCATAGAGAACCTCAAGTATCACATTCCCTTAGTCCTCAGAAACAAACTTGTATCACTCATTAAATCTAGTTCTTATGTTATGTATACACTCAAAATACACACTGTAAACTGAATAAATAGCTCTATAACAAACTGTAAGTGGTCACAGATGGCACTGTGGTCTTAAAAGGGGCCATGTCTACTCTTTTTTCATTTTAACAGATAAATACTATATTCTATGGCTTATAATTTCAAGACGGTTCAAAAGTATTTAGTCACAGCAAATTCCAGTGAGAGATAACAGCCTGAATGCTTGAAAATACCTATTCCACACAGTTACATTTTTTCCCTCCAGTGCTATTTGTAGCAATTGTGTTGTAAGTCTCTGCAATGTGTTTATCCAGTCCTAGAAACAGACTTTTAAAATTAATTTTGGTACTTGAAAAATGCTGTGACTTTCTATTAGGTAAAGTAGCATACACAGAAAATAAAAAAAAAAGAGGAAAAATGCAGCAACAGGTTGAACCTATTTGTCTAAATCCTTGTTTGGATTGTTTATGTCACCTCACATACACATTTAAATCTAATAAGACATCTGCCCTCCTGCTGACGTCCTCATCTCCCCTATTTCCTTAAATATTTGTAGTTATAAAAACACTGAAATTACAAATTATTAAAACTCAACAATGGGTTAATTAGCATCCATTTAGAAACATTGTGTACAAGCCCAATTCTTTCAATAAAAGGACTTTGCTTTATCCTTATAGCCAAATAAATCCTGCTCTTTTATATGCCTAAATCAAGCTAGTCCCGTGCTATGGCAGCATTCTTCATTTTCTGATCTAAGGCTGTAACTAATTTGCCGAATTGGGATCTTAGCTACATTGAGCATTTAAAAACCACAGCAATTGGTGAAAACAGAATACCTTTAAAATCTGATTCTTGGTCTTTAACTGAAAAATAAAACTACATAGTGAATTGAAATAGTCTAAATTTTTGTGGACAGAATTTGAAACATGATTAAATATACCCAGAGTTCTGAACAGAATAAATCCATCCATTCATTGCTAGTTTAAAAAAACATTCCAATTAAAATATTAGTCTTTTCTTTGATACCAGACTCCATTCATATAAGCAGATATTCTCAGAGTACTCCTCAGGACAAGGGACTCTTACCACTACTTGGTAGAACCACTATATGGAAAAAAAACCCCAACCTGAAAAAACAAAGTGCTCCTCTTTTATTCTTTGTAACTGTTAGACTAGACTTACAAGTGTTGGAGAGTGACTGTTTGTAAAGCACTAGCTCAGCAAAACAAAGGAGCAATTATTTGATTGGCATAGCCCTCTTTCAACACAGTATATAACACTTTCTTACTATTACATGAATGGCTCCTGTTTTAGAGCACAGAGCAAACCCAACTCATTCAGACTTTCAGCAAGTTATTTCCACAACCCTGCTTGAGAAAGCTTCCCTCTGCTGACACGCTGGCTTTTCACTAACGTCTTCACAACCTCTGTTTCTCCGAGGGATTCGGTTTTGTTTTGGACAGAGCTCCTAGTTTAGCAGATCTACTTCCTGAAAGACTTTAATTAACCCAGTAATTCTACTTCCTTGTCATATCTGACTCTCAGGGAATGAGTGCGTTTCAGAGGCTGTTAGCCCCCTCTTTGCAGTGTCATATATATGATTTCTGGTTTCATATACAGAAGTAGCACTATCTATTTTCAGGAGCCTATGCTTTAGAAATACTGTGCTTTCATCAGAAAACTTCCACAAAAGCAGTAACTTTTTGTACAAGTTGAGAGAGTAATGACAACCTACTGAATTCTTCGGCTCAAGGATAGAACATTAAGATGGGGAAAGCCTGCATAGGTGTATCTAATTAGACTAAGTGAGAAAGAAAAAAAAAAAAAAGGAAGTCCTGTGGCATTTGGCTCGCTAAATATGGTTGTAGGATGCAGAACAGGTACAACTGCTTTTCTCCTGAAAGTGCCAGCAAGCTTTACTAAGAACTTTCCAATATCTTGTCTGCAAACACAGTACAGATAATCTGTGAGAATCATGCTTGGTTTAGTAGGGCTGATGCTTTCCTTTATACTTTTGCCATTTATTTTTAAACATGATTCAACCTCAGAGATTTTACAGAAGTGTCTTTTTATAAGAAAGGCATAAAAAAAAATATCTCTACGTTTCCATGACATCAGCATGTGGACAATCAAGATGGGTGTGGAGAAGCAGCCAGAGAGAAAGCATGCAATGGGTAAATCTTGATATAAAACACGTGGTCTTGAGCTCCTTTTGATTTTAGGGTTTTGTAAGTTTATAGATTCTATATAAAGCTGCAGAAGTAAAATTGAACTCAAGTTTACGTAACAGCTAGGCTGGATTCCTGGGCTTCCTTGTCTTCTCTGTCTGTTCTGAATGCTTGGCTTTTCTTGTCATCTCCTTTTTTTGGAGATTTTGAGAGCAAGAGTTACCAGTGAGTAAGATTAAAGAGCTATTAAGTGTTGGGAAAGTAAGTTTCATACTAATGTGGTTTGCTATCATCCATTTGTCCAATAGCACTTAGACTATTTTTCCTTCACTGGGATTCAAAATCATGATTTAGCTGCTTAAAACTTCTCTTTCACATGTAATTTTTGGTTTTGGACTGGTGCATTAATAGTGCATTAGGATTCAACATAATCTGTTACTTGAAGATCTTAAACTTTTTTTTCCCTAGACTTAATATCTGAATTTAACACTGAAACAGAGAGCTAACCTGAAGCCACTGAAATTGGTAGAATTTTTTATAGGGTCTCACTAGTTGCAGGACTGGTCATTATACATCATTTAACATTTCCCTGAGATTTAGTGGCAAAGGTCAAAACTTAATCCTAAATCTTCATTCTGACCAAAGGGAATGTTCCTCCAATTACTTTATGGTGCTTGCCTGGTGCCGAAGTACCATAAGACCTAGAAGTTCATAATGAAGCTACTTGTTCAAACCGCTTGGAGCAGAGGTTCAGCCTTTCAAACTAAAGTTAACTCTATGCATATTTTTGCAAGCAATTCCTGGGTAATCTTACAGCCCAGTGAGGCCTAGTTTTCCAGCTGTGGATTTTTTTGAAGGAGGACAAGCTGTAGAATCTCCTTTATTATGGTCTGATCTTGTAGAATAATAACCTTTATGACTAAATATGTGATATTTGTATTGTCCAAGTCAGTGTTTAAAACAGACTAAGGATATTGCTTTTTAAAAAATTATTATATATTTATTTTCATGCCTTTTTATGTTACCTCATGGGGCTTATTCCTCCAGCCCTTGCTCTATGGAGCAACCTCACTTAAAAGAGTGATCTCCCTGTGTTCAGTGAGATGTCCAAAAAAAATAAGATGGTTCCTATGATTCAGAACACTATATTGGAAAATAAATTGTCATGAAAGATGTGTAGTTTTTTGCAAATGCTTTATAAAAAAGATAATATTAGCAATACTTACATTTTATTGATAGTTTTGGTTTCTATCTTTGTAATGTCATGTGAGAATGCACAGAACAGGAGGCACGCTTTATCATATCTGCACCAATATTATCGTGACATGTTTTGTGTTGCTATGCATTATATTAAAATGAAACAACTGACTGCCAGTTCTATGCCAGTTAAAGATTTTTGGAGAGGAAGGAGCTTAGGTGAATTATGGGAATTGATTTCTTGTTTTAGAGGTGGTGCTTTATTATTTTATTACTGTCTAAGTGACGGCGCTGCTTGATTTATGAAGATTGTAAGCCATAGTGGCTGAAAGAGTGCCACTGATGGAAACAAATACATTTGATGTAAGTAGTAAATGCAGCCTTGTAGAGGGTATTTATTGCAGTGTTAAAATTTATGAATAAGGTGCATTTCTCAGGGAGGAAAACCGAAAGGTGGAAAGATTTGGAAATCTCTGTCATTTGATAGTCAGGGAGAGAAGATATAAGGAGAAGATAGAATTTTCCAAAGGGGGAAACAAGCAGGGGATGGACTCCCCAAAGACACTGAGTGGGTAGTGAAAACTCTCCTGAGAAAAGAGCTGTAGTCCCTTCCTGCTAGGTGAAGGCATCTGAACTTTTCCCTTAGATGGGTAGCAGGCTGCATTAAGACTTTATCAATGCGACTGAACACAGCTTTGCAAGAAAGCAGACTGTGTGGATTCTTCAGCTTTCTACCTGTGTGTAAAATTGTAACACAGCTCCTGGCATTTTGCCAAGCAGCAGCCTGTCCTAAACCTGTGTCTAGAAGGAGCAATGTGTGTTTGCAGTCTCAGCTTTGAGTGGGGTTGGCTGCTGATTGCATCACTCTTGGCAAATTCCAGGACATATAGTATGTTTCTGGAGTCCTGGAACAGGAACATGGAAATAGGCATCAGCAAGTTAAGATGCTGATCTCTTTTCTTGTTTAGTTTATAAAGTTCCTGCTCCCTTTTCTGTAGTAAAGGGAGAGATGCAGGGAAAGAAAGATTTCCTTACTCAGAACTCAGTAATTAAGACAAAATTTTCAAATTTGCTTGTCTAAACTTCAGGAGTGCAGTACTAAGAAATTCTAGGAGATCAGGGTAGATTTGGGAAGCCATAAGGATCCAGGGGCTCAGGCATTAACAGACAAGTCAGAAAATTGAAATTTTGCTACCTGGCTTCATAGATGGTTTTCTTTCAGCAAGTTACTTCATGTCTCTGTTTTCTCACATTAACGTGTTAGAGCTGGGCATTCTTCTCACTGTTTGCTGAGTGTCGATCACAACAGGATCCTGGTATTTTTAATGGTAGTGAGTTCTGCTACAATATATACAAAATAAATTAATAAATACAGAATCAGGCTCAGCCTTTGGGCACCAAAGTGTAAAGGCAAATTGTTTGGATTTCTGTCTGCCCATTCTTAGGAATTAGGTTTCAGGATGAATGAATCTATTAATCTCTTGCAGCCTTTTAGATACTGCCTAGCTGTGAAACTTTGCGGTATCTTCTGAGACTTGCAGGATGTTGTTGATTAAGATGAAATATTTTTTTGTGAATGCTTGTGCATGCAGCATATGCTTTTTAGTGCACGTTAAATATTGCTATGCTTAAGTGGAAATGAGGAACAGGCAGGCTGTACCATGTTATTTGCTGTGAAGTGATTTAACAAATGTTTGAACAGCTGTTGCTGAGTAGACCCTGTTGATATAAGTGATGCTGGTGTTCTGATTGTTTACAGTGGAAAAGGAACAATCAAATAATTTTCTGCTTGGGTAAAGGGCTCTATATAAATGTAATAGAGAGTTAATACAATTTATGATAGTTGGTCAAATCCAGCTTTGCATCTATAGTGAGTTTTATTAAAGACGCACATTTCTGATCTTCCAGAAAAGGTGATAGGGTTTTGGCTACTCCAGCAGACAAAACAGGAAAATATCCTTGGATAACAGTCAGGGCAGTTGCTGAGCTTTCTATTACTTAACAAAATTCTTTCAGTTCCAGAAATTAACAGTCTGAACCATAATTCTAAGCAGATCAACAAAGTGACTGCCACAAATATTGATCATTTGTAGTAGAAAAACAACATTTCTGGCACCGTTTCCCATGGAAAGGTTCTGCTCTGCACTAATATAAACTTGCCAATGAGTTTTAGTAGTAATGTGATAGGGAAAAGAAATATAGTCTATATACAGTAATGAATGGTATTAAATCAACAGCCAGCATTCCTGGCATACCGCAAACTCACCAAACAGGAAAAGAAAATAAGGGTAGAATATTTTAATGGGTTTTGCTCCTAAAAATGGAAACTAGATATCCAGATCCCATATACCCCACTTGAACTTTCTACTTGTGGTCTGACTTCTGGTAAGAACTGATTTTTAAAGGCAGATTTGATAGCGGGCAACCAGTGATAGTGGAGTCTGGGTTTTCAGCTTCGAATAAAGGCCCTGAATTTCAGCATGGTGATGAAATTTTTTTGAAAATCTGAATGCTAATTTTGGTGCCTGAGTTGATCCTTTCTGAGTGTCTGATTGCCAGGACTCAGGTTTGCCAAAGAAAACTCAAAAGGTTTAGTGGAGGCAAGCACGGTGAGTTGTTTGTGAGAAGCATACATTTGTGGTCAGCAAACCTGAAAGTCTTGGAGGTGTGTAGGGGTAGTGGTAATGCAGTGAATCTTTCCTCATCCTGTTACTATGTTCCTTTGTACTGCTGTTCTCACCAGGAAAGGCAAGTGGAGAAAAGTCTTAGGGAAGGAGTTGCTTTCTTATTGGCTTCATGGAGTGGAGAGCAGAGGTGTGATGACATAGTGTTTATGTTGTACTTCCTTTGATAAAGGAATTTAACATCTGCAGTGAAACACTTTTTTATATTTTGGGTTTTTTTCCCCCCCTTCCTTTTTGCACTCCAGTGTATTGCATTGCCCTGCCTTCTGAGCAGTTCCCCGGCTAAGAAAGCACATAGTGGAACATAAAAAGAACTTTCTTATATTAAGGAAAATGTCATACTGAGGTATGCTCATTGCCAGACTGATCTTACAAGAAAGTGATCTTTCCAGCAGGGTAAAGAGTGACTGAGGTGCCTTTATTGCAAGGAATGCTATGTAACAATAAAACATTCAGTAAAGTTTATATTGCTGCTACCATAAATGAGACATGATATTTAAATAAAATAGCACTGTTTTTATGAGTGCACGCTGTGATATGCATTATCAACCAAAAAAAAAGAGTTTAACTGGATTTTATTTCTTCTGAAGGTTAAAAGCTGTCAGATTGTGCACTGCTAGCTGCAAGGGTATTCCAGGAAGCTGGTTACTTGAGTAAGATGAAGCAGTGGCTGTGGGCATAGAGGCATTTTGCTGCAGCTCCACTAGTGATATGCAATGTGTCTTCATAGCTATTCTGTTTTGGAAGGCAAGCCATCCGAACGTCATGCTTTGAATTAATTGTGTTTATCTTGGAATCCTAGAAAGAGGCACGGTCAAGGTATCCCTGTGCTCATTGCCATGAAGGCAAGGCCATGGTGGATGTCAAGGGGGGCCTGAATATAGTCAGTGAGGAAGCTTGTGCTGCAAATCTCATAATGGTATCCTGCTTGGATAGGTTAAAATTGTCTAAGTGTGATCTTTTGTTCCTTTTTTTTGTAGTATAAGTAAATTCCAAATTGGAAACATAGTGAGATGTGATCTTTGACTTTATGATTTTGACCACTGACATTTTCAATCTGTGTTAAAGATTTTTGTAATTTTCTTTTAATGTTGCCAGTCCAACCTTTTCTATTGCACCTTTTCTTTGCTGACTGTATTTAAGATGGGTTGTTCCAATTAACACTTGGTCTTTCTAATGAGCCACAAAACTGGTCCCCTAGACAATCAGAGGAGAAATCAGTAATATTAAGGTAAGTGGTGATAATGCGCATGTCTTGATGAATTTAATGGTAGCAATTTCAGTAATTCTTTCACTGATAGATAAAAGCCGGCCTGCAGATAATGAATCTACCTTCACAAAAAGATGAGAAGTAACAGACTGCAAAAAGCAGTTGGTAATTTAGACTTTAAATAATAGGAGACTTGCACTTTATATATTTACTATATCGGTTAACTATGGGCATTAAGGAAAACAAGACAACTCAAAGATACAGAATCAATCCAGCATTTCATGTAAGAAATATGTACCTCTCACAGACATACAGGGTCTTAACCAGGAGAAGAAGAATCATATTTGCAAGTAAAGCACTGAATCCTATTTATTTGGAGTAGTTGAGGACCTGACCCGTAAGTCTACTGGCGACTGTATATTCCACTGATACCACCTTCTGAACCAGTTGTCTTAGCTGCTGTCCTAGCAAGTGATGGGAATATGTTGTTTATTGTACTGAATCTCCCAGGCAGGATTAGGACAAGCTCTAGGCTATTTCCTTTAAGATCCAACTATGAACAGTCTTTTCTTTGCAGTGAAATGTCAAGTCTTTATGAGTTCAGAAAGAAAAAAGCCGTAATCCTGTGTGACTCTGTAGATCCAGATGTACCAAAGTATCCTGGAAATTACTGTTTTTTCTGCTCCATAGATAGTAGTGATATTTGCTCGGCTAGTTTTATGTTCTTTCCAAAGCTTTGTTCTCAAACCAAGCAAAAGAATCTTCATATTCACATTTCTTTCCTGCACAAGTCATGAAGAATGTTTAAACTGTAATGTATGAACTCATTGGATATCTGACTGATTAAACACAGCTGATTCCATCCAGAAATCTTTTATTTGCTTAGTGAAAACATAGCTTTACTCTGTAATTATAAAATAGACTTAAAAGACGTGTAGATGGGGCATTTAGGGACATGGTTTAGTGGTGAACTTGGTAGTGTTATGTTAATGGTTGGACTCGATGGTCTTAAGGGTCTTTTCCAAACGAAATGATTTTATGACAGGTAATAATGCCCTTGAGCAGTGTAGCCATAATCCCCTGGAAACAAAAGCAGTTATTTGTGTATGCAATGCTAGTTCCATAGAGTAACACCTACGCTATGGTTGCATTTCTGCTACTCACTGAAAACATCATTCATTACTCATAGGCTGTTTGGAGTTTGTTTGTTTATTTGTTTTCTTTTAAGTTTGCTTCATTTTTTACCTGGGCAAGCAACTGACTTTCAAGCATCAACCTCATATAAGATACTTTCTGTATACGACATTAAAAGATGGTAATTGTTAGTATATTATTGCTCAAAGTCATAGTAGGTAGGTAGTGTCTCAGCTCTTAGGATTGGAAAAGTCAGGGGCTATAAAGAATAGTGTGGCTGATGAAAGGTGAAATGCAATTCCCAGTGTCCAAGCTGAGATTCCTGACCTAAGTTTCAGTTTTGGATGCCTTGACTGACCAGTATGTTGCGTCTGACCCTGCATATGAAATGAGTTTCTTGCTATGGGAATGCCAAAAATAAACAAAAAGTTGATTTGACTTTGTCACTCCTACACTAAGAGCCAGACCATGTTTGGGGTTCATGCTGTACAGGAATTTAAGCTGAGACTCTCTATTGCTTTCAAAAATATTATTCCTGGAGGTAGCAAGTGTAAGCGAGGGGGCGATACATACTGACCCTAAAGAAGAGAGTGCAATGTGTCCGCAGTGCAATATGAAAAAAAACCAAAATAAGTTTAAAACCAGCTTGCTTTTCTAATCTTGCCAGAGGAACCAAGCAGTTCACTCAGAATTTTTAAATGCAGGGAAAATGTGAGTGATGGGCTATTTTAACAACAATGGTCCAGAATTTAAAAAAAGAAAGATAGAAAAAAAGGTGGTAAAACTCTATGCCAGTATCCTCTGAAATGCTTTTAGTAACCATTGTGAGGACAATGAGAACATTGAATCTGTGGTACTTCATTCTAGATATCTTGATATTTGATGGTACATTAGCCTGAAACATCAAGTAAGGAAAGAGGAAATGTGTGAATCGCAGCATACGCCACATTCAGGTTTGAAAGACTGTAATTTTTATAAGGTGTTAAGTAGGTAAAAACTTAAGACATAACTCAGACATTGGAATGGGCTGCCCAGGGGAGTGGTTGAGGCACCATCCCTGGAGGTATTCAAGAGAGGAGTTGACATGGTGCTTGGGGATATGGATTAGTGATGGG
>JAOXJK010000051.1:33409894-33423703 GCA_025774025.1 Xenus cinereus | reverse complement strand
CATGTCACCTTCTATAGTCATGGGGACCTGACTATGTGTTTTTCCAGTTAGGGATGTACCCAGAAAATGCAGATAGAAACACAAAAGTTAATGCATGGGTTTCACTAAAAAAAAGTAGCTGTAAAAAGCTGTACCTACTTTTTGATACTTCTGTTCCTTCTATGTCAACAGTTTGCATATATTTAGATGAGAAAAAGAAGTTTTTACTTAAAAAAATACTATTCAAAGGAACAGTGTATAGAGAAGAGCCAGAATTAGCATTTACCTATGCATCGCATAGTTTTCAGCTCCAGTCTGAATTTCATAATCTTTGCAGATATCTGGAAGACAGAAATAAAAATCTAAAACTCAAATCTCCCAAGAAGCTATAGCAGTAATAGAGCTAACATTGGTGAGAATCAGCAAAATACTGAAGCCAGGACTTTGAATATCAAAAAGTTCCTTGCTTAAGACACTTAGGTGGTGATTGATTTTCCAGTGATCAGTTTAGGTATCAATTCAGGCAAATAATAACAGAATTTTTGTCATCTGATATGAAGGAATTTCTTTAGCACTGACATCAGTAAACCAGAAACAATTTGTTTTCAGTGGTAAATATGGCAAATTTAGTTTAAAGATTATTTGGGAAATGCTTTCTAATCTCTCCTAACTATTTTCCTGTGAGAGAGATGGTAGGAACTAAAAAGAAAGAGAATCGGTATTCTAGCATTTGTAGCCATCTGGGATATTCTGTTTGCAGTCATACAGATCTTAAAACATTCATGTAGAAAGAAATAACAAAATCAAATATTATTTATTATTCTAGGAGCTGCAGCTGTCCTTTCATTTAATAAATACTGTTCACAATAAACTTACACCTTTAGGGTGAACCTGCAGGACAGAGGAAAACTAAAAGATAACTTGAAGAATAATGAACTTAGAGGTTGCACACAAGTTCATGTAAACACCAAGCTGGACTAGTCTAGTTCTTACTAGAAAATGCCTGTTTTAGGCTGGTAAATGCAGTATCTACTGGAGAGATACGAACTTAACTACCAAGCAGGCACAATTAACAAGTGCATTTTCCATATATCTGGAAATCTATTGCCAAGGTGTCTAAAACAAGAAAGTGAAATTTATGCTTCCTGAAAGTGCCATGAGAACTGAAGAGTACCTCTTAGTGCTGTTCTGACTGTAATGGCCACAGTTGTTTTTTTCAGCCCAGGCTGTTCTCTGCTACTGTACTCGTGTGGGCAGAGAGGGAAGACGTGTGAATAAAACTGGATAGAGCTGAGAGACCCGCTCCCAAGTAGACCAGAGTAAAACTAATTTACTTGGTATACTTATAATTTGCAATGAATTCATTACAGAGACTAATGAAGACATATGCATTCAAATGATTTCTCCTAGGGCTGATTTAAGAAAGCAATTTGGAAGCTAAGCTTAGAGGGGAAATAAAAAAGTAATGCCTAATTCAGTACAGTAAAGTAGTCTGTATTATAGAGATTTCCATGTTAATTTGTTCTTTGTAGACTAGTATGTGCAGACCTCCCCCTTGCTTGTTATATCTCCTTTGTTATATTCAACTCTTAGAATAATTTTCCGTAATCCTGCAGCACAAATCATTTGGTCATCAGCCAGGTACATCCTTCTGTGTTACCTAGAGTATACAATAATAGAGACACAAGGAGGATTACATTCAGCACGGGTGTCTCTGCTGAGTTTAATTGATAGACCTCAGGGATTTTTTCCATTGCAGGAGATAAGGAAACTATATATGAATTAAAGGTTATTTGGTCAGTGAAATGTTTTCAGAGTAGACTGTACTTGATGGCTCCTCTGGTCCTGGATTGGTAGCTCCACAGCTGCATGAACTGCATTTCTCTGATTTACTCTTCTTCCTCAGAAATATGGTCAAAGCTTTAAATGTAGGGATATGAGAATATAAGGGTTATTATTATCATCTGCAGTAGTGCAGCTTTGCTGAAGAGAGTAGGTCATATTTGTTAACAGTACTTTAAGACCCTTTACCCCACCTGAAGAGGGCCATCCTGCCTTCTGGAGAGGTCCCCACAGGCAGCGTGCTGTAATTCTGCTGCATGGCACAAATCAGCAGAAATGGCAATGAATCTCAGTGTTTGGAGCTCTTAGATACAGCATTGAGCTGTAAGCAGTTTGTCAGAATAGCCTGTGTGCAGGGAACCTTGCTCTTAAGAGAGAGGATTGTCCCAAGAGAGCTGTTAATAACCCGTAAACTAGGAGAGGGGAGAAGAAAAGGCCTACTTAAGGGCCAGTTAGATCTCTGGTAGCTTGTTTCATTTTACCATAAAAGAAGATGAGCAAGTGAATGTGCTAGTGGCTATACATTTATGAAGGGTATATATGGCACATGCCCAAGGAACTCCCTAATGCCTTACAGATACTCAACACATGCAGTTTTGAGTGCTGTAATATAGCCATGAATGACAGGAATCAGTAGTTTTAAGCTGTAGTTTTTCTTACTGCTATTCTGTGAAATCTTGCAACTGAGTCAAGATTGCATTCTTAGGTCTCAAAAGCATCCAAGCATCTGTCATGCATTGTTTCTACTTATTGCCACAAGCTGAATTTTGAATCAGAAGCCAGATGGATGGTTTCAGATCTTACTTTAATCCACACTGGGCATCCAGTCTTACAGTAGAAATATGCTATTGCAAAGAAACCCAGTGCTTTAGGGGATTCTACAATATGTACAGGGTTAACAGGAAAGCAGCAGGCCTAATATATGTGTAGTACAGGAGTTGCCAGAGCAGCAGAAATACTGTTTTCTTTCAATGATTAATGTGCTCAATAAAAGTGTAGCATCTGCTGCCAGTTTTCATTAACAAATAAATGAAAAACAAACCCGCGTGGTAGGCAGTGTGTCTGGGGACAGTTTAAACAGGACTGAGCTGCTTTAGATTTCAGTTATTTTCTTTAGCACAGTGTGGAGCACTTTCTTGTTTATAGGATAAACACACGGGATTGAAGTGATCTGTGTAGCACACAGGAGTGGTTGCCAACCCATAACATTTTGCAGAATGCAAAAATTCCATAGCTGCTCCCTTGGGAGTCGTAGGCTGCAATCTTCTTGCATGTTGGTTTCAGTGTAAATAACAGTTAAATCATCAGAACAGACAAGCTGCCAGTAAAACTTTGAATAAAGTATTAGTTCATATTCCTTCCTTCATGACAGGAGTTCAGCAGACTCAGAACTCAGTCCTTGTATTGGTTCAGGAGCCACGAGATTTCACACCACATTAATACAAATAATGCATAAATGTAAGACTGCAAATGTGTGCTTTTTTAGATTCCTCACAACCAAGTAGACTCTCTGAAATGCAATAGATAACTTTCTTTTTAGCCTTATTTTCTATGGAAATGGTGTTTATTCGATCATGGTGTCTTTCTCTTACACCTTTTGTCCCTATCACTTCTGAACCATATTGAGCAGTTCCATCCTCTTTGACAAGGAGAAGAAGTGAAGAAGGTTGATGTACAACAGTGTCTCACCATAGGGGGAGGTCACAGTGCCTACTGACAGACATCACAGAATCCACGCAGCAGAGGACCCTTGTGAGTATGCCATCCTCATGGAAGTTTTGATCAACAATTGCTGACTTAAGTGACTCCATAAAATTGTAAGAAGCCCATCTTTCTCAGCTCTGGAACTGATGAAACTTTATTCCTTCATGGAAATGTGAGAGTTGAGGAGATCTCAGACTAGATGTGATTTGCATCTGTGACAAGAACTTCACTGAATCGGTCTCAGGATGTGTAACAACTGGAGTATTGCTTTCAGCATTTCCAGACAGTTGTTTCAGGTTCTTTTGTATAGAAATTAAGTTATTTTAAACAAGCAGAGACTATTTCCAGCAATAATGTGACTGTCCTTCAGGCACATGAAAGCCTACCAGCCTCCAGAGCCATCTGTTTGCATATTTGCAAAACAAAACTTATTAATTCATATTTTCATGAGAGAATGGCAAAAACATTTCAATACTAAAAACCAAAAGATACAAACCCATCATCACCCAAGAGAGGGAATGGAGCAGTCCCTGCAGGTTATATGATGAGGGACAAGGACACCTTTGGGCATATTTGTTCCAAACCCAGTAAGTGCTGTAAGCTTACTGGCAGTACAGAGAAACTGGTTGTACCTTCAACCGTACCTGCGAGCTATGCTGAAACCAAGGAAACTTTCCCTATAAATTTTAGATAGCAGAGCAATTCATCTGCACTGCTGTTCCCATAAAATCAGCCTCTCCCATTTCTCTTCTCTGCAAAGAGCAAAATATCTCCAGATAGAAGAGAATAAGCTAGATTTCAGCAGTCACAGAGGCTAAGCTAATGTGCATCAAAAACCATGTACATACCAAGTAGATGAGATTAGATTTGCAGTTTTCCTGTACATGATTTTGGTGCTTAGTACAAACTTGGTATTCACATCACTTGTACAGCCACACGCTGAAGAGAATTTCATGTTACTGAGAACAGAACCTAGTCCTCAGTCATGATGTACTATAACTATCATCACCATGCAAATGTGATTATTTGCTAATGAACAGACGTCTCTCTATACTTTAATTACATCACACTTCTCAGTCTTATATTCTTTCTATGGTGATTATGTTCTCTGTCTAGCATGAGTCATCAGACTCTTCAGGTATGTACAGTGTGTGCTATGCAGAGTGATGCATTGAGCGGGTGTGGCAAAGGACAGGGCAGTTCAGGTAAAAGGAAATTGAAATGTATTTTCAAAGAGAACGTACAAATACCTTACTGTTTGATTTCCAGGGTGGTGATTAATTGCAAACTGTAAGATAAGAACATACGGGACAAATAACAGCAATAGCAGTTTGTTATATCAAGTAGATTCACCTCTGGTTTAAGCTGGCATTTGGTGGTATGAACCAGAAAACAGGGACTCTGGCAGTGTAAAGAGAAGCAAAAGCCTGAATCCCCTCTCTCTGATGAATTCTTGGGGCTGGCGGGCTATACGTAGAGACACTGATCTTGGCAGTCAATGTGGGCTGAGATTTTCTGGCACTCTGTGAGGCCATTAAAAATGTTACCCCTGATAGTAAAAATTAAAATATGGCCTGCCCACATGAACATGCAGATGAACCCATGCTGGAGTTGATCCTGCTCATTTACTTGTATTTGCTTGTGCTAGAGAGCAAATTTTGGGTTGAATGTGCGTTCTGAGTTCAGGGAATACAGAATGACTGTATTTAAACCCTGAACTCAAATGCCAGCAATGTGATCTGCAGGCTCAGGAGGTGCAGTGTGTCATCGGATTTTGTCCAGCTTATACTTGAGCTAGGCTAGAGAGCAAAAGGAATTTGGAGCTTTTACCTCTTTCCTGTGTATTTGTAAAATCATTGTACACTTTGGTACAACTTGCAGTTCCGGCTAGAAGCTGTAAAAGTTGCTGTGTTCCAGGTCATAAATTGGGGTGAGATGGCAGTGCTGTGTGATGAGGCTTGCATAATACCCACGCAGTTTATATCTGACTTAAGGCTTTGCTATTAATTCCTCACTTTCGTGAACACAAAATTCACATCCTGTTCATTTTCCAGTCTCTGAAGAACACCTCCTATTACATGCCACAAGCAGAAATCTCTTTCTAGACAGTATAAAATTCCTCGAGATGTAAGGCAGTGAAGCAAGTTCATCTCTGAAATGAGGTTATGCATTTCCCCATTACCCGGTGCCTCACATCACTGGAAAATGAAATGAGTTCCTGACCTGAACGTTCCTGCTGTTATCTAACTCTCAATGTACTTCATGTCAATTATTAACATCCACAATGATAGAAATCTTAACACATGTTAGGAAACAGGACTCCTACATGATTTTTGTTAATCTGTATTATTTTGCCCTATGATCTTTGTTTTGGAGCCTACCTTTCTCCATCTCCTTCTCCGGTGTGCTCTCACAATTGGAGTGTTTTGGGCTGATACATTGCTTTCAATCTTTGGAGGACAGGATGCAAAAGCTGTTTGCTATCTCTTTCACCCTCCAGTCAAAGATCTTGTTCATCGTATATAAGCCTTCTGTTTATGAGTTAATTTTACCCTTTAATACTACAAAGACTTTAACAGAAGACAGTAGACACCACTAAATGATTTAGTTGAGCTTTCGGATCAGAACATATTTATATATACTAGGGAGGACACTGAATATCTGCCTTAAGTGTGGAAAGCGTTATTTATGTTGGCTCACTTCATGTTTTTTTCAGAGAATTTCAGACCCAGTGATGCTCCTTTGATTTTCCTCAAGATAATAAATAATGATGTGTACAATCTGCTAACTGCTAAAAAAGCGAACACTCCAGTTATGTAAAGCTTGGGGTTGGGGGTACCTTCCAGGCACTTGGAATGAAGCATGAATAAGAGGTTGGTTTAGCTTTACTTCCAATGCAGGTTTGAAACAGTACATGCTGACCAGAAAGTAGTTAGGATTCTCCAGCTGGGAAGTCTGAACCTGTATCCAGTCCTCAGGAAATACTAATTGTGATACAGCTTGTGTATTGGGGATGGAGAAAAATGTGACTGGAGACGTGTCTTTCTGCTATTTCTTTTCAGAGGATACAGTTTTAAGCTTTGCCATCTGGCAAGTGTCAAAACAGATTTCCATCTCTTTCACCTTCTTCAGGTTTGGGTCTTGGGGAAGAGATTGAGAACACCATTGCTTGCCTCTTGACAGCCTCACTGTCCCGGCCTTTGTCCAACAAAAATGGTTACACCCTAAATCTTACTCAGGAGGAGTCTGGGGAGTGAAAAAAGTGCAGGACTGAGCTGACGGTATGCGGGTTTCTCAACTGGATAAATGATGGTAGTATCCCATTCTGTGTAATCACACCCCCATGTTTTTTCAGTCTCATAATGTGTGTAAATGGCATCACATGTGTGTCCTTTCTTTTTGCAATTGAATATTGTTAGTACCTGGGACAACGAATACAGAGATCAGCTAGAAAAAATGATACCAGAAACTTTTACAGCTGAAGTTTCCTGAGCTTCATGGAGCCCTATCAGAACAGCTGTTTTACTGTTGCGGGTGTGAGCTAGTCATTTATTCTGAAGAGTCACAGACTGTTACTTTTTCTCTTTTCCTTTCTCAACTAGAAAAAAAGCTGTCAGGAGTAATCCATAGGTGTGAATGTACTCAGCCTTCTCCGCAAAAAAACTGATTTCTGAATCGCAATTCTGAGAGAAGTCAGCTACATGTCAACCAGGCTGTAGGTTGCATCTTTACAGGCCATACATTAAAAGAAGCAATAGCGTTAAACAGTACCAGAATGAGTCTGTGATCCAGGCATGTAGAAGCGCTACTTTTAAATTCCTAGGAATTACAAAATTGCAGAACACATTTGGGTTAGGGAGTGGTATAGGACAGCCATGAAAATATAGCTCATTTTTATAGTCATTGGTATTTTTTATCTTTTTAGCTGTAAGGTGATTCAGTCTAGAAGCTCTTTGTGTTTGCTTTATTTCACATCAAATCACTTCTTAAATGTAGAAAGTTGTAAAATCGAGAGCATCTAACTGGATTTTTATTTTAAATGCAGAAGTTTTAGAACAGATTCCCCCAATAAACTGTAGGAGACCAGGGCAAATTCCTACTTAGAAAGAGAAGAGGTGGTGTTAGGTTCTGATAGACAAAATGCGCTAGTAAAAACCATCAGTTGAACTCAGAATGTCAGAAGAGTATATTGCATTTTCTTTTGTGTTAATTGTGGCTAGCTGTTGAGCTACATGGCACGCAGGAGATAAAATATCTGCCACCACTTCCTGGAACCCTTTTTTGAATGTGGAGCTGTCTGTGTTTCAGTATGGCTTGAATTGGTAGCCAGCTCCACTGAGCTTCTAGCCAAGGACTGAATGAAACTTACACTGTTTAGGATGCTGTGCAATGCCAGATACCCTGGATATTGCGTTGTTTCACGGTGTGTTATTTCATGTTCACAGGCGGAGGGAAAATTGATTGCTAGATATGAGCATAAGGCAAATGAATGTGGTAGATCTTCTCCTGTAGTGCGGCTTGTCTTTACCCAGGTCCCACACATGTCACACACATGAATACGTCTCATCCGGAGATGCACATATCACCCCTCTGGGAGGGGTTTAGCATTCACCCAAGCCCTGCCAGTACAAGTACTGCAATGTTTTGATACTATCGGATCCATTAGGATCGGTTGAGCCCAGCCATAGATAATTTCCTGCAGGATCAGAACACGCAGTGCTAAGCACAAATAATTTTGGAAGAGTTGATGCATTTGGGATGGATATCAAGTATGAGATCCTCATTATATGAGAAATGTTGCTGATTATTCCGTTGTGCAATCACTGGACACTTTTCCGATGCCAGGAGCAGTTCTTTGTGTTTCAGTTCAAATGCTTTCTCAGAAACAAAGCCAAACTCACCTCAGATATAACCTGCAAAAGAAATCAGGAAGAAATTAGTTTTTATTTTGCAATGTACTGCAATTGTGTGAGAGAGATGTTAAGAAGCAGTGGTAATAAAAGTACTGTTAGAAATTTTGTCCTTAGTACACAGGATTTATGATAGAACTAATCACACTGATTTCAAGAAAAATTCCAGAAGGCATTCTCCTGGAATGAGAGAGGTTTTATTGTAGAAAATTCAATTGAAAAAAGAAATTATCTTAATATGTGCATTACTATCAGTTTTGCGGTGATATACCAGTATCAAAGCTCTTAGGTGACCTTGGATGAATCACTGTGAGAATTCAGCAGCTATATTACTTCCGTGAGCTAAAAAGTATGCTATTAAGACATATGGTGTGTATTAGATTTCTACATAATTTTATAGTTGTGGAATCAGTTATATAGGAGCATGGGCAGATATTATCACCATTCTAAAATGGGGTACCTGACATGCAGTCTTGTTTGTCTTCAGCTGTGATGTGGTGATGGCAGAATTGGAGATTATACCTGCAGCTCTCAGTTTATTCCTCCTGCAAGTCCTCAGAATACATGGTAACATTGCCATCCCTAACTCATCAGTGCTATAAAAGGCACATGTGGTGTCGTGATGAATTTCCAATAGACTTGAAGTATTAAGGCCAGTGATTTGGGGATTATTCATCTGGAATATAGTTATTATCTATCATCTGTGCTCAGCAGGAGGCTGGGCTATCAACCTCCAGGGAAGGAGGTTAAAATGGGAACGGGCAGAGAGAATTGTTACTAAAATGTTCAAGGAATTGGAGGGTTTCATCATAGCATCAAAGATAGAAACATGTTTAATTAAGCAAAACAGAGGCAGAGTAGGGGCTAATGGATAATGTTGACACGAGAACCAAAAAAATAAATCTAGAGTGGAATTTTCATATAAGGTCAATTAGAGCAAAGAAATTCTGGAATAGTCTTCCAGGAGAAGTAGTAAGAGGGAAAAATAATCTAATTTTAAGATGGAACATGGTACTTTTATGAAAGGACAAAATTATGCAGTGCCATAAGCGGCAGCTCTGCTCAGTTACTCGGGAGATCACCTTCCAGTCAGTGTTCTTCTTATTCTAAATTTCTATGTACCATTTGAAAGCATGAACAGAATTATTACCGCTTGCAGGCGAGAATTTCAATATCGCAGAATTAGGCTGTTTCTTGCCCTAGACACGGGGCTACCGTGAATTTTACAGATTGTTCATAATAGGTATTGCTTAATCAAAAGCTGGCGCAGAGGGCTGTGCTGATGTAGCTGCTAGAGCATATGGGACATATATCTGGGAACTGCAGTCCTGCATCATCTGCTACTGAGTCATGTGGCACTACATGGGCAGCAGAACAGGTGAGATAACGATACTGCCAAGGACTCGCCTTATTTTTTGCCTTTTCTTTAAGAATTAATGTTTACAACAACCCTAATTCTGTGCTGTCATTAGAGCCTGCTGTTATGCTAAGGCATTATTACCTCTCTGTAAGGTGATTCTTGAAATACCATGCTGCCCTCTTGAGGCTGCACAGGTGTTTGGGCTTGGGGTTTGTTAGCCACTTACTGGAAATGAAAAAGACATTTTAATGAAAATCTATTTCTTATGGAAATAAGCCTATTAGGCATGAGGATTTCAAAGCCATCTCCATGTTTTAAATGTTCCAAAAGGGACTGGGCGTGGAAGTCCTTGCAATGTCATTTCTCCACCTTTACTCCTCAAAAGATCTAGAGGACCATGTACAGAAGTGCCAATGGCTGGGCATAGACGTAGGGTTGTTTGGTTACAAACATTGTGCTGTTTAGGTTTGCAGCAATGGGAGGAATCACGTTTTGAATTCTCTGGTGTCAGCCAACAGTCTTGCATGAGTTTGGTGCTGCTACTGTTAACCATGGCAAGGCGTACGCTGGCTGATAACGTCCTCAGCTACCTGATCTGGCTGCCTGATAGTTCCTTCCAACTGCAGTGTCTCATTTGCAATGATTGCTTAAGAGAACTAAATGTGTCTATACTGGCAAAATGAGGAACGCAAGTGATTAGAAGAAGTGTCGTAAAGCACATGCAAAGTATAAGCACAGAGGAGGAAGACAGTGTTATAGAAACTGCCTCTGATAGTTTTGGGGTTTTAAACATTAAAAAAAGTGAAGTTACTGGAGTAACTCTGTGTAATAGTCTCTCTTAAATGAATTGTTTAACATGAGACCAGATGGACAATGGTGGGAATACACTTAGGTGAAGTAGGTTGCCTAATTGCTCATTTTTTATTCATTGCTCTGGGAATCGATTTATAGTACAGTGTGTTCATCAGAGACAAACAAAGTGGAACAAAAGAGGAGGGAGCTGGTAGGTCCCATGTGTTCCTGTGCTACTGTAAGGCTTGGATTTGACAGGATATGAGAAGATATTTTAGCCATCTGTCTTCTCCCCTTCTGCTCCACAACTCCTGTGCCATTCCAAGGGGTTCCTAGAGAAGATGAATGACAGCAACTGGAAGCAGAGCTATGCTGGGAGTGATTTCTAGCAGCAGAAAGTTTGGCAGAGCTTCTACTCTGCCTTGATTAGAGGCAAAGATTTCCATTTGTCCATCTGGTTTTTGAATATTTGCTGCCTGTCCCCGAGGGTTCGTTCAAGCCTCAGCTGTGTTAACATGAGTGAGGCTCAGAGGCAGTGCAATGTTTGGTGAAGCTTCTTTCAGCCTGGCTGCCGTGCTTGGCAGACAGCACTGCATTGGCAATGAGGGTGGGAATGACTGGCAGTTATAATAGCAATGCCAAAATGAATGCTGGCCTATAAATTACCATTCAGGCTGCTCAAACAGGAATCATGGGTCCCTGTTGTGCATCCCCGGTCTGCCTGCCTTGACTAGAAACTAGTAATTGTGCTTTGCTGAGCAAACATCTATGGAATGACTAATGCCAATGAACCTCAAAACGATCCCCATTACAGGGCCTAGTGTTACTAAATATAGGAGAAGTATGTATTCTTAATATCATATAAAAGGAAAGCTAATGGCCTTTTCTGGTACCTTCTAAAATTCCTGACAAAATAGGCAATGGTCCGTGTATTTATTTCTTTTTCAAGAGTAGATATAAATGTTCCTTAGCCACTCTTTTTGTATGCAAAATTTCCGGCCCCTAGTTCTGTACTTCCTCATATGTATTTTCAAGTATTCTTGTATTCTTTCTGTAATGATTGGCATATATAATGAGTAAACACCACTAAAAATAAGAAAAAGCCAAGTAAAAAATGAACTAGAAGTGTTTGTAGCTGACTGTGAAAAAGAACTTCCGTTTTCACAGCTTGCCTGGTTGAAAGCCAAACATTTAAATTCACTTTCAAATGATCAAATTCTTATTTCGAGATCAGGCTACACCTGATAAGGCCAGAAACCATGTTAAAAAACCCCAAACCCAACAATCAGAGCCAAAAACCCCCAAGAGCTTGACAGAGTTGTATTTCAAGTATGGAATAATGTGTTTAAAAATAATTTGAGAAGCAGGACTGCTGACACAAAAACCATAAGTTTCTTCCTGAAAATTAATCCTATTTACTGACACCGTGACTTTTCACAAACAAAACTTTCTTAGTGTGAAGAGAGCTTAACTGAGTATGATCTCTTGCCTTTCCCTAAGGCAGAATAGGTATCCCTTGCTTCTCAAGGCAATGTGACTCTCCAGCAGCTTTCCTGCCTGATAAATCATACCTCCTCACTTCTGGTCTTCATAACTTCGAGACCTGCAAATTGAAAATACTGACATAGGTCCTCATGCCTTAGGATATTGGTGGGTAATTACAGGAAAATAAGTACTGAATAAAGAAAAGATATATGTTCAGCTGCCTCCCATCTCTCTGGTGGTGTTGCTCTCGTTCCCTTTTTAAAGGTCTGTTTACTGGAGAGGGGAGAAATAGATAAAGAGGAAAGGCAGTTAAGGGAGGGTTGGAGCTGTTAATCCCCTTTTCTTGATACCACTGACGTAACTTTGACAGGGGAGAAGATGGGACACATAGTGGGCATAAAAAGGCACTCTGAGCCTGTTGCTAGTCCCCCTTTGACAGAGGGGCTTTAGTCTGAAAGATGCTCCAAAGTGTTATATGGGTGCCAGATACAGTATTCTGCTCTTTGTACTTATTTTCAAAGCATTAAGTTGTGACATATCCACAGTTCTGTAATAAATTATAAAAATACTGCTGCAAACATGGCCAGAATACAGAGCTTCTTTATGAGCAAATTTTCTGAAAGAAGTCTTAAGAAATAGAACTAGGAACATGATGAGAACTGGTAACTGGTAACAAACAGACATTTTTTAAAAATGCCTATCCTATATTTTATGTCTCAATGGCAGCTCAGTTCTTCAGAAATTTCTTCTTTTGAGACAATGTACATGCAGACGGATTGATGTGTGACTTTGTAAGCCAGGTGTACTCAGTGATGTTTTGACTATAACCTCTAGAGCAGCGCTTTTCACATTTTTTGTGGACCCCGAGATACTCCAAGTGAAAACTTGCTTTGACATCTCACATGCAAAAATTGTTGTAGAGCTGTCATTGAGATTCATGCACTTTTCATACTTGTTTTATTGATTTCCACAAGTTCATGGAAAGTGCTGTTGTAAAGTTCCTAATTTTCCTTTCATTGTTGTCAAATTAACATTAAGTAGGGACATTACTTACGCATGCTTCATTTTAATATCTGCTGTTACCCTGGTGAAATGTCTGCCATGAAACCTAAGCACACATTTAGTAGGAGCTGCGAAGTATCTGTATATTTGTGTGCTACATTTCTTCTATTTTATTCTTCCAACCACCATCTGTATCTTATTTCCCTGAACTAGTGTGTTACAGCCTTAAAAGAGGAAAGCTCAAGCTTTTGTATGCAGTAGAAATATGTATCAGTAAACAAAAGCAGCAGCTGTGAACTCAGCATCTATAAACTGTGCTGTTTTATATATTCCTCTTTCTTTTTGAACTGAAATTATACATAACATTCAACTTAATGACTAGGCTCAGCTCATTTCGCCTGAAGCCATATGACCTTGAACTCCGACACTGTCTGATTTCAGGCTAAACAAGGTTGGTCTGGATCGGTACTAAACTGTGAAGAAACAGGAAATGACCTTCAGTAACAATGCTTACTGCTGGTTTAGAGGGGACGTATTCGGTAAGGACACACTTGTTCCTGAATTGGTACTGACCAAGGTGGGAGGCAAAGTGTTATTAAAAGTGCTGCCCGAAGTAAAATTTCATCAACACTTACATGTTCAGTCTTGTTCTCAATTATAAATAAGATATCTCTTCTATCCTTGCATTTTCATATCTAAACTAGAGAAATGCTTCAGAATATGAAACAAGTGAAT
>JAOXJK010000051.1:33385835-33409881 GCA_025774025.1 Xenus cinereus | reverse complement strand
AATATTATTTTATTAGTAGCTAGTAGCAAGTTGTTTCTGCCTCAGAATCTGAGTGTAAACAAAAAGAAATTTGATCCTGACAGAGCCAAATACATTTTTTGCTGAAATCTTATGGAGAGATCCTATGAGAACAAAATTCTTATTTTCAGCATAAGTTCCTGTAAAAGCAAACGTCTGCAAAGATGTGTGGAGCTGAAAAGAAAATGTAATGTGACTTCAGCAGATTATCTGGGCTTGTCACATGTTTTGGAGGTCTTATTGACAGAAGAAGAGTCCATAGACATTGTAGGCTTGAAAGCAGCCAGCGTTACATTACTAGAATTTCTTATGCAACTGTTTTTATGGCTTTGTTTAAGATAAGGTATTACACACTGCTATAGTAATCCTTAGATAAATGTAATTAATAATAGTAAGTTATACAATTTGTCATCTCAGATTCCATTTCTTGGCAATGGAGCATTTTGGTTTACGTGGTTTCATTCTGCTACTATATACTCGTTGCTTCTGAAGTGGTACAACTCTAACACTTTCAGGGTATCCAGATAAAGAGTTAAGTTCTGTTGTTTTAAACAGAGACCTAGAACCCCTACTTTTCAGACAGCTGAGACACAAATGATAAAAGATTATGTGCACAGCAAATAGAAAGTATTGTATGTTTGCCCTTAAGCTGTCATGGGCATCTTCCTTATGAAGTAATGAAGGAAATGCCTGAGAACCTTAACCACAAGCAAAAGGTAGGAAGAACGAAAAGACTTTTGTTCCATCCAAAAAAGTCTGCCTTGGAAAGAAGTTTCCATCTATGGATGTAATTAGACAAGCTGCTGAGAAGGTCTTGAATAGAGAACCTGCCCTATGGCTTCTTACTCATTCCTGCCGCACTGAGGCATGACAGGAGTAACTGTGAATTTCTATATCATACATATTCTGTATATGTATAATACTGAGAAATTTGAAGTGTTACTTTACTCTGAAAATGACTACAAATCTTACTTCCTTATCAGTCAGATCTTCATGCTATGTATACTCAGTTACAATTTCTTACTTTAAATGAAGCAAAAGGATTAAAGAAGCATTGCTTCAAACATTAGTCCCACTGACCCGACTCTGCTAAGAATTAGGGAGCCGGATTCATTTTCCATCACAGTAGCGCATTTCTTATAAGATTCTAGATGGTGACATGTAAGCAGAGACCTTCTCGTCAGTACAGAGGTGATGGAATCACTGCAGCCTGCAAATCTCTCCTGGTGTTAGTAGTGTCAGGATTAGAAAGAACTCGTTTAATCTGGCAGTCCATAAGACTGGAAATTAAAGGGGAAAAAGTGTGTGTGATATGGTTGTAATAACAATTTAAGCACTTTAAAGGAACTGCTTGAAATAGAAAATGTGTTGAGTGTAAAAAGAGTACTAAAAACCTGATGTCTTTTCAGAATCTTGAAGAAATATATTATACAAATTGCATATTTTTTTCTCTTTCCTTCTAACTGACTCTCAATACAATTTTCCCTCTTTGATTTTGAGTCAGCCTAGGTTCAAGTGTCCTGGAGGACATGAGGTCCTTCACTAAACAAATATAGATGGCCATCTAACCATAATTTGAAGTAAGCATTTGCAGTGATATAGGTACACCGTAAAACTTGCTATATTCATCATTTGGACAAAATGGAACCTATTTTCATTAAGATCAGATCATCAATTAAAAGGTTTTTGCAGTATAAAGTTTTTCAAGCTTCATTATAAGATATAAAGTTTTAAATTCAGGAGTATGCTGTGACAGTGTGAGGGGTTTCTCTTTAAACATATGTTTCAAACAGATCATGATGAAACATCATCTTTAGGTGACCTTCTGAAGGTCATGATGAAGAAAAGACTTTTGGGTTGTTTTGGTAACAAATGTGTCACCAATAATGGCAAAACAGGACGGACTGAACTTATAAACATTACATCAGAACTGTTGCTAGAGATAACATGTTTGCTAAACTACTCAAAATGAGCTGATACCACGAGTCATCTGGTTGTGATCAGCAGTAGGACTATTTCCTGCTAAGACTGGCTACCAGACTGGTATATTATTGCTTGCCCAAAATATTGAACTTATGAAGTGAAGCTATCTTTATTTTGTGTAAATAAGTACAAGCGTTCTCTCCTGGAAGGACAAAAAGGTTGCTAGCAAATGCAAATAATGGTAAATACCAGTATGCTAACGACAAAGACATTTGGAGTTAATCTATTTTTAAGGAAGTCTTATTATTACATTGATAAGTGTGAAATTTATACCTTTCAGTCTTTTCAAACAACATAATGTGTATCTTTTGAATTCAGCAAAATTGGGCTTTTATATTTAAATGGGTTCTCTTATCATGCTACAGGATCTCTCTTAAATTTTAGGAAGTTCAAAAAGCACTAGACTTAGTACTCAGTGAAATAGGGTAGAAATTTGTTCAGGTTTTGCTGGGAGCTGTTTATTGTCTTCTCAGAGGCCACTTCAAGTTCAGGAAGTTTCCAAAAGCTAAGGAGAACAGTACAGAGTCCACTTAATTAGGGGGACAGGGATAAAAAGAAAAGTAGAGAAATAAACGCATAAAACTAGGTCAGAGCACTTGCCTGCATTTACAGAAAGAAGTAACTTGAATTGGTAAAGGTATTTTTGTTAAAAATTTGTAACTATTAAAAATATTCTGTAGATCTTCAGGCTGATTTTCAGTGGACTGTAAAGCCAGATTGTATGACCCAGTGTGGACCAATGATGACTCTGTGGGAACCAACATAACTTGGCAAATAAAACGTTGTGCAGAAGTTGTTTTAGTTGCTGGACAGAAAAGGATGAGTATTTTGTAGGCAGTGTTCCTATCCAGCTTGACCATGGCTCTGTTACCAGAGAGAAACAGAGAAAACAGGACCAGCTTGTGGGTAATTATTAGGCGGCAACTAATGCAAGTCAAATCGAACAGATATTTCAATTTTTTATTTATACTCTATGCTGCAGGCTGTTGGGATCCTGAGCCATCTTTGGCTCATTTTATCTGGCACTGAAAACCTACTGAGGAAGTAAAGACTAATTTACTTTGCTGAGAAGCAAGGCAAAATTAGCTTTGTTGTCTGCGCTCTGTGGCCAGATTCTATCCACTACCTCAGGCACCTCTATGTTAACACAAGTGACACTTTCAATATCCTTCCCCTTGATTTTGTTTCATAACTAGGAAGCTTTCTTACAAAAACAAAATATCATTTGTTGTCCAACAAGCAAAAAACAGATTTAATGTAATTCAAATGTAAAATTACAAGCTAGACATACGAAATTTAGCACTGCTTCTGCTGAAATTTATGTCATATCTCTAATGCAATGCACAGCAGCTCTCTGCCATGAAAGCAGAACTGGTTCTATTGTGCAGCAAAGCAAATTAATGCTTTGCATGAAGGCTCAGGTCGAAATAGTTGATGGCTTGTATGCAGAAGCTATTCTGTTATGTGATTGGGCTGTAGTATAGAAGTAGAAATCTGAACACCTAGTCGTATTTATTTTCAAATTTCAACTGAGACGTTTTGGAAACCATTTGTTTTTATGATGAGCATTATTAACATTTCTTATGTTAGAACAGAAACCAACCTATACAGAGAGCAGATGACCTTTTCGAGTAACATATGCTGAATATGTTAAATATTTTAATTAATTTTGAGTGCAGAAATAGGTCATATTATTTATTTGCAACATAAAAATGCCAATGAGCTTGAAAGAAAATTAAGATTATGTCCAATTTTGTATTACCTAATCTTTGCTACTTATCAGTATTTTGTTTGTTTGTCTTAGGGCTCCAAATTTAACCAATATTTCAGTTAAATATCTTTGAAAGAGAGTTGAGCTAAAACCAAGATAAGTATTTTTATATCACAGAGTAAAACTCCTGAGTAGTTTTGGAAATGTGACTGATAATTAGGGAATTTTCAAATTAACTTTAAAGTGTTGTAAGCAAAACCTTGCCTTCCCTAGGACTTCATGAGTCAGTTTTGATTTCTGTATCTGTTTCTGCATCTATTTCTGCTTGTGAAGAATCCTTAAAGAAAACATATTTGCCAAAGTTACTTAGAAGGAACATGGGCTCAGAAGGTTGAATTTGCATTTAAATCCAAATACGTGGTTCTCTCTGACTTTAAATTGGAGGAGAGCAGAATTTAGTCATGACCTGTTGTTACGTATTCGGAATATGTTGAATAGCTGTACTTTTGTCTCCAATTGTCATGAGACTGTGACAAATGGAAGTATGTGCTGTATGTATGCAGTCACAGCCAAGTAAAGTCTGCCTCCAGTTACTTCTCTTCAATGAAACAAATGGATTAATATAGAAGAAACATTTTGCCTCATGTTCTCTTACTTCCTACTTGCTAGAAAGGGTTCATTTAAGAAAACTAACTAGTTTGAATTCTATGGCCTTATAATGATTATCTGCAGCATTACGTTGCCAAAATCTTGTTTGGCAAAAGGTGTCAAGTTGTCAAGAAAATTGTTTGGCATAATGGAAATAGGACACTTTTTTCCTCAGGTGTACATTTTCCGTATTTATGTACTTGCAGTGAAATGACACCACAATGGTCTTCCGTGTCTCTAAACATCAAATAATTATTTGAATTCAACCTTTGTCTATGACCAAAGTAGTATTTTCCCCCAAAAAAGCCATTTCCCTATTAAAAGAATAGGAAAATAGCACCACAATTTTTCCCCCTGCAACTGAGAATAATTACTGA
This sequence comes from Xenus cinereus, assembly GCA_025774025.1. Classification (NCBI taxonomy): domain Eukaryota; kingdom Metazoa; phylum Chordata; class Aves; order Charadriiformes; family Scolopacidae; genus Xenus; species Xenus cinereus. The sequence goes on along the minus strand of JAOXJK010000051.1, from coordinate 33,405,144 downwards.
GCAGAAATCTAGGCATAATGCCCTGAGTTCATAGCCAAACTCCACTGTATATTGTTCTGAGCCAGATGATAGCACAACGGGCTGCACAGCCATAAATCTTTAAAGTTGTTCCATATTGATATCGCATATATATATGACAATTAAGGTTGCACTTATCTGGCTGCTGATATGCTTTGAAATATTTTCTTCTTCCAGTTCAGAACTCAAAGAAATAATTCAGTAGTATTGCAATAAATCCACTGGGTAGAAAGGCTTCGGTATTTCAGACACAAACAAATTAAATACTTGTGCTCAATCATATTAAATAAAAGCCACATTGCTGGCCCTGCAAAAAGGACGTTCTTCTTCTCCTAAGTTGACCATTTGTCCAAAAATCAGTAAAAATGTTTACAAAGGCAGTTGTATGTTATTTCCAAAGGCACCAGTGTTCAGTCTCCACATTGCACATTTTATTAGTCGCTTGCAGACACAAATGCTATCTTGAATTTTTCAGTCCTTAAAACTATCTGTTTCCTTTATTTAATTAAACTTTATGTTCAGAAAAGATACAGCATTTACATTTCAAATCCTATCATACTATTTAATCCATTTTCCTGGTGCTAGATTTGCATTTAATTCAGGATTTGAATTAGGCTCACCCTCATTGTTCCAAGTAATAGAGTTTATTAGGATGGATATAGACAGTACTGCACATAATGAAAATGTGAGAAACAGAAAGATAAATTGCAAAGCAACAGTGGAACAAAAAAGATTAGCAATTTTGGATGACTCCATTTTGGAAGGCCAATGTGTTTCCAAGGCCTCGTTTTCCAAAAGCGTCACTAGTGCCGAGAAGATCTGTCATAATTTCTTACTAATCAGACTAAGGCTGAAAAACACACCCTGTACATTTTCAGAACTGTTGTCAAACCCCTTGACTAATTGAAAGGAAAATGAAAATCTTCCATTCTCAGCCATGTTTTGTAGCTGTTGTTGTAGCTTTCTTTTCATATTTCCTACACTAAAATAAGACAAACTGTCCGAAAACTTTATGTTTGGTACCGGAAGGAAACACCTCTCACATTAATACAACTCTAATAAACCTTATGAAACTTCCTTCTCAGTTGCTTACATGTATGAGAGATTTTTGCCATTTGGTGTTAAAAATAAGCTTCATCAAGTCGGAAGAGGAAGAAAAAAATCTTTAAGAATAATGTAGAAATCAATTCTTTCATTTAGTGAAAAATGAGGTTAAAAAATGAAATGAATTAGCTTTTAAGGTATTCTTAAACAAGAGGATGTATTTTTAAGAAAAAAAATCAAATAACCAGCAGATGTGGATCAATATTTCTGTAAATAAAAATTACCTTCTTATTTCTAGGTACTTGCCTTAAGATTGAAAAGAATTTCCAGTTACCTGCCTTACGCATGACTAAAATGTAAAAGTAAGTAAAAACAACTTAATTACACGTATAACTTCATGCACTAGAAAGCTTTTATTAGGTACAGCACAAAATGTGCATTGCTTTTCCCTAAAAATAAATGTTTACTAGTCATTTCTTATTCCATCCCCCCAGTGACACAGTGATTTTGCTAGATCCCAGAATTATAAGTAGTAATAAAATTATTTTCTTGCGCCCCCCCTTCCCATCCTTCCCATGATTATCTAGTAGATTTAAAGCAGTAATTAGACTAAAATATCTTCAGATTACTTTGCATTAGTAATATTCCCTCTTGGAAATGATTTGTATGAAATAATTTGACTAAAATAATTACTTAAAAATAACTTCCCTGACTTGTAATCCGAACGCGTATCGACAGTTCTTGTTGAAGTAACTTTCCCATAGATTCAGCCCATAAACCATATTGAAGTGCCATATGATCACCTGTGTCACTGCATGATGCTATCCCGAGAAACGGGGCTTTCTCAAAGTGAGCTTAGTGGATCTCTGCTCTGGGATTTATACAATGCAATAAAAAATGACAAAAAAACACAAATGCAAATATATTTTAAAATATAATATTAGCATTGTCAACACGAAAGTCTTTATTTACTGGATGGAAAAGAAAATATTCAGAATAGTGTACTTTGTTTCGGGGAATGCGCAAAAAAGTTTCAACAACTAACACACAGTGTTTCTTTGCAAAATAGCCCTTTGCATGATGCTGAAGCTGAAATGTTTTTTGCCCACTGGTATCTACATTCTTGTAAAAGAAGGTCATTAGCCTCTATTGTTACTGCTCCTTTTGGATTACCTGTCTTTGTCTTTACACAAGTCAAACAATAAATAAAGGTTGTCTGTTAATATAGATTAGAGGTTAAACTGTTATTTATTGTCACATTTTATGGAGAGATTCTGTAGAGACTCTTACTGACCTTCTCTGCCTACAAAATAAGAGTCATGTATTTATCCCAGGCAATCCATTTGCAATGAAAAAGAAATTATAGTCTTCCTGAAGAGGTACAGGCATGCATGCAGAAACTCAGGTACAACAATAAATCCTGACGAGGAACAGTTGCTGAGCTAAAGTGCGTCACAAATTCACATCATGTTATGTCTCTAAGCGTATTAGATGAGGAAGTAGGTGACAAACACCAGATTTCCTCCTGCAGTTTTTGAAGTCTTCATTTAAATGTTGTCTGTGATTTGGATAAAGTTGAGCATGAGAAAAGCATAAAGCACATTTTCATTCCTTTGAGTTTATGTAATAAAGACAGCTGTAAAAGTAATGAAAAAAATTTACGTTCTCTTTCGTATAGAAATAGCTGAAGAAAAATCAACGTAACAGCCACCCACTTAGTGTGCCTTAATCACATTAACAGCATGCCCTTACATTGGTTTGTGACAGTACTGCTGCAACATACCCAAAGTCAGAACACACCTCAGAAATAGGTCCGCAAGGGTCGCTATAAACTTGAAACCATGAAAGTACTTCCTGACTGCATATAGTACGGAAGCTTCTTGTTATAGAATGAAAAGAAACTCCTTAGCTGAACACCCTAAATTGTGAGGATGTCAGAAATCCGCACAAAGCCTCACATAATGGTAAAAATTGAGAGGAGAGAAAGAAAGAGAAGACCTCACAAAAATGTAATTTTCTTTTGTATAAAGCAGTAACAGTCTTCTGCTTCCTCACCCAGTCTGTCTTTCAGGCCCAGACCTGAGCAAATTCTGACCATTTGAAAAGCTTTAAAAGCTACTTTCTTCTGCAGCCCTTCCAGCCTGCCTCCTTGTCACTTCACCCGTTACCACACCACAGTTCTTCTTAAACACAGAAGTAAATGAGCCATAATGCCTCTTTGAAGAAGAAATTATACCCACCCAAGACATGGCCTTCTTTCCTATCCCGACTTGTCAAAACGTGTGAGAAAATGCTCAGAGGAGGCAGCAAAGAAGTCTTACAGGCAGGTGGATAACTACTGGTAGTATAGCTCTGCCTAACACTAAAAGGAGAGCAATGAAGGGAGTGCTCTACAGCCAAGTATGAGGTAGGTTTGAAGTGGTGGCAAAGAAACTGTCTAACATTGCTTCTGTGTTTTGTCTTTGCAAAGGATTACATGACTGCATCGTTCCCTTTTTGTCCAGAACTAAATGGTCTGCAGGACACTGGTTGGCTGCTCAGACTAACAGAGGTAAGAGGACAGTCATTCTACTTACTGCATCTTCCTTGTTTCAAAAACAAAACACTTAGATTAAAATATTTTAAACGCTTGAAGAACTAAGGTCATGGTTCGTTTCCCAGCTGATATCTGGGCAAGTACCTCTGAAGTCTGCTGTCTTTAACTACTGGAGAAGCATTCTGATTAGTTTATTTCTTCATTCATTCTTGTTTATTCTTCAGAGTAAACCCCAAGTTCTCAAATTCATTAAATCAGACACATAGATCAACAGGTCCTTACCCAGTGCTCTCTTACAACAGCCAGGAAACATCATAAGGAAAGGAAGAAGTTGTAGCATAGAAATCAGACAATCACATTTTCCAGAAACTTCTGAGTTTTTCAGGACGATGTTTATCTGGAAAAACTATTGCTAGATGTGATTGTACTAGCTGCAACCCTGGAGATAATATAAGGTAAGAAAAATGTGAGATCAGGCCTCAGCTCCTCAACAGTGTTTTAATGGCATGCTCCTGCTAACAAAGTCGTTCTACCTATCTTGAGTTTGGTTGTGTTGCCCTCCTTGCAGCACGTACTCTAATTTGGAAAGAACGTCTACATATTGGCAAGGTTTCAGTAGTGACAGATTTTTGGGACAAAACCTACCAAATCTAGTACTGATATTTCGTTTGTGAATGGATTGTTATGAAATACGCCTTGCTTTTCATTTTTATAAATTCCTTCTTGGAAAATCTGCCTTTTTAATGACCAAAGTTTTTCTTTTTCCCTTCTTAGTCTTGGAAATGACAAAAATTTCCGAAGGAATTCTTTTCACGATAGCACAGTGGTTCAGATTTGTGCTTACTCTTGCGTTTAGATCCCCCAAAGCAGGATCTGCTGAATATCTCCTAATTTTGTTTCTGGTTAACATATAAAGGATTTTTTATTTTGTTGTGTACAGTGGCAGAAGGTGGTTCAATATTTTTATGAGGTGTATGTGGTTCTACATGTCACGTTAGATGGGTGAGTTGTACAATAACATTTTTTTTAGCTAAAATGGGTGGTGAGGGACGTTTAGTGAAACAGTGCCCCTTGCTGGGAGTTTTGTGTTATTGTTGCTGGTTATATTGGTTTTGAAATCCCATGCGGAGATCAGTTTCTCATTTTAATGAGTTCATTCCTGGAGGGTATATTAAGCACGTTATTGCTAACAATAAGCACCACCTTGCTCATGTCACTGAATTATTTTAGTACTGGCTGTAGAAAGAGATGGGTAAGATTGGGAATGAAAGGAAACAGCTTTGGTGACATTGTGACATCCTCCGTTCACAAGCATATATGTTAGATCTGCCAGAGTGTATATCTGTAAAAGGTTTAAAAGATGTAATAATTTACTTCTGCTGTCACAAAAGACAATACCTACCTCTCTTTCTTTTTTTCTTTATTGAGGAGACAGAGGGAATAATCACTATTGTGAGCCTGCTTTGAACAATGCAGAATACTGGAATAAACGGATGGCCTTTCTTACATGGGAACATAATCCCTGAAAAAAATTACTGTTTTCCCTGAAATCCCTGAAAAAGTTTAAATCCATGAATCAAATTAACCCCTTTTCTTTCCTGTGTGAGAGTCACAGTGAGCCAGACTGCCATAGTTACTGTTTCTGGCCCAAAATCTCATTGCTTAGATAGCTCTTGCAGGGAGGTATTAGAGCAAATCGTTTCAGGCAGTCAAATTAACATCTCAACAGTTCAGTCCAAAGTGCTTCTATTTACTGGTCACACCATTAAAGCTTAGACAAATGAATGGGAACAATCGAATTGCTAATTGTTAGTACATCAGACCTCCAGGCACATGCATTCCTGAGTAATGTGCATCTTATTTGATGTACACCTATATACACAACAAAAACTCTGTATTTTTCAAACCTAGCAAGATCATTTTAAATGACCTTAAGATTCACTTGTTCTGCTGTTCATATCATAGTTAAACATGGATATTTTTTTCCCCAAATACATTTTGTTATACAGTTATTTCTAAAGTAGTTCAGCCTTGCTTTGACCTCAAATACAGAGACACATTTTACTGTCAGGTCAGTGCTTCCAGTGCAGTTTTTCAGATTGATTCCTTCTGAAAACAATTAAAATGGGTTGTTACCACCCATATTAACCGGGTTATCATCCAGACTATGAGCTGTTTGCACTGTCCAAAATTTGTAGCCACCTGACAGGTGTACAGAGCTTGATTTAAAGTGACTGAATATCACTCGTCCAGCTATTGTATCCTGCAGTCTCTGTGTTCCCAGTGGCAGACTTGCAGGACTCTGCAGGGAGGCGAGGTGAGAAGGTATCGGTGACTCACGCTCTTACTCACAATCAAGCTGCACCTTCAAGTACATTGGGAGGTGGAAGTTTAAATTTCTTCTGCATCAGCTGTAATATTTTATTTGCTCATTTTCAGGTTGCCTGTTTGCAGCCAAGTAAAGTAAAATTTAGGGAGCTTTTTAAACCAAGATTTGAACTTATGTATTCCAAGATCTTGAGCACTGCACTACACAGAACGTTAAAAGTGCTTCATTGCTGCCAATTCTGCTTCCCAGCAGCAAGGAAAGAGGGATTTAATCAGACAAGAGTACCTGGGCAAAGTGATAAATCATGCATCACTTTCTGACAGTGGGCAGTGCCAGTCAGATTAGGCACAGTAGATTCTACATCCAATGCATTTCAAAGGCTTAACAGACTTATATCTTATTGCATCGGCAGTTGCCAATAAATCCTTGCTAATGTGATCAAAGTATTAATGAACAATAGCATTAAAGTTGCTTCTTGCAGCTTTTTCAGAAAGTGACCAAGGCAACACTACTTATACAGTAACGTTCACCTGCTGATAGACCTCTGTGTCAGAGAAACTTTTTAAGAAGAAAGCAATAAAACAACCTTACATGAATCATCTTTGTGAAGTAAATTGACCCCCATATTTTGCAATGACTTCGTACTTGTATTTGGGAATATTTTTATGGCACTTTTAGTATTTTTTTCACTGGTACAGTTATCAAAAACAAATGTATAACAGTTAGAAGATAGACTTCTTGAGAGTAAAACCAACAAGTGGGTAATAAAACATTGAGTATCAGAGAACTGATGCATTTTTGCTTCACTAAATGTTGATTTGCAAGAGGGGCCAGGATTTATTACATGTACACAGTGCACGTTGCTCTGATGAGATATGATGATTGAAGTAAGTCAGCGTGGGATTTTAGACTTCTAAATTCCTCTCTACTGTTTTTTATACTTTTAAAAAACATTTACATTGAAAGTCCTTCTTAGAGGAAAAAACTATAAAAAGCAGGCACTGTAGCAATATAACCTTGGTGTTATAAAATGCTTGGGCAGTAAAGTGTCGTCATTTTTCTCCAGAAAATAAATGCTGTCATGTCATTCGGTGGAGGCCCATTGCTTCCTTTAACTAATAAGGTGGAGTGGGAGAACATGTGGCTAGTGAAAGGAGATAAACAAGCGATGGGCACAGAGCAGTGACACTGGAATGGTCCTAAAGTTTAGTGATCAGTTGCTAGTATCGGCTGTGCCAAGGTACCTAAGACCGCAACTTAGAATCATATCATAAGGCATAAAAATTACTCCATAAACTACTAATATATATCTGAGAAGAGCCCTTTTATGCCGTGATATTTATTCTTCCTACTTTCTTTCTGGATTTTAGAGGCACACACAGATTTTAAGTGCTCAGTTGCTGAAAAGACACAGTACTTAAGCCCAGTCCTTAGAGGCCAAACTTTTTATTGTATTCCAGTCTTCACTAACAGAAAGCTAAAAAGAAAAATCTTGTACTTCTCTTTGAATACCATTTTTATGCTCTCACGGATTTAATTCCTGTTCTTCCACTCTTCGGCACAGCCTGGATTCTGAGACAGCTCCTTAGGGTCCCTCTAGGTCTCGCTTTCTGTAAGCAAAGCCCAAGCTGGAGTCTGGGTCCTGCTCTGGGTCCAGGCCTCCACTTTGTCATAGCAACTGGTTTCTGTAACTGTTCAAGAGATTTTTTGGCTTCTTGGTCCACTTCCTAATTCAACCACTGGTTTCTTTGGCCTCTCTCTCACCTGTGCAAGAACAGGATAGGTTTGTTGAAAGTACAGCTGGGCTTAAAAGCATTAGTTATCCTGCAGCAAAAGATGATGTTAATTGCCTCACTGGTGTGTGATGGTTGCTTGGCTGTTATGTCACCTCCTCCTCATGAAAAGGGTGTGTGTTGGCATCTGTTCTGTGCTTTCTCTCTTTTCCCTGAGACACAGAAATGGACACGTTAGCAGAGCAAGATCTCTCTTACATCATAATCAGTCACTGTCTGTAGTCTTTGTGTGATTCCATTTAGAAAATAAAAATACAAACACACAACCTGGAATCTGCACTCTTGCTTTCTGAAGAAAGGAAAGCTGCTGGGCAGGAAATGATTTTCACAATGTCATAATGAAGGACTGTCACAAGGAATGAAGCAAATGAATGTCGCCATCTTGATTTCTCAAGTTTGTGAAAAAAAATCTGGTCTAATTGGGACAAAATTCAAAACCTCAAACAAAAAAAATAATGACAAATCATGACAAAAAAAAGTGAAAATGTGTTTATGTCAGAATAATGAAAACTTTTACTTCTGATACTTTAAAGATGGCAAGTTGAGATTGGCTTTTGAAATTCAGATTCACAGGTGTTGATTCAGTTTTAAGAACAGATCATATTTGAGTCTGAGTTTTTTAACAGAATAAGTAGGAGGAAAGTTTATAAAAATATTCTTGATAAGCTGTCCTGATTACCTGAAAAGAGAGGTGACTGACTCTTCTACAGCATTTGTAACTTGCTATAACTGTTTTCAATCTACTGTGATGTTTTAAAAAGAAACCTGCCATCAGTAAAAGTGCTTTTGTTCTATGTATTACTAAATATATGTCCTGTTGTAAACAGCCTGCCTTACCAGTAAGTGGTTGTGGGGAAGGCAGCACAGAGCTCCTCAGAAGTGTATTTCAGGACAGCTTTGCCGATGCGGGATGCAGAGCGTGCAGAGTGGGGTACATTGCAGAATGCGCTCATGAAAGAACTGCTTGGGAAACCCAAAATGAGATGAGACACAAAACTGGTTAAATGTATTAAAAAGGCACGATGGCACTGTCAGGGAGCTGGAAAGTCTAATCTGATGCACAGTAACCTTGGCAGTTCTGTAACAAAAACCTGAAGATTCATTACAATCATGAAAAAGAAGCCTGACCAGCAGTGAGCTGTTTATTTTGTAGCTGCTCATTTTTTAGATAATCTCCATTGCAAGAGTGTAAATTCACTAAAAAATATCTTCGTGCGATACTAATCCAAATGTATATTACAGGAGGGCTTATGTGAATAAAATATTGAAATAAGTTTGCTCAGAAAAAGTAAATATTTACAGGGGCAAAGCAGTTTTTAATTTCACAGGTTTCTTATTTGGAGCTAGCTCTTATAATTGTCAGCAACAAAAACTCTGCAATATTATCCATAAATCAGCAATTAAGGTCAGAATATTCTTACCATTTCTGTTTTACTTATTTTCAGTATATCTCACTTAACTTTAGAAGGAAATTAATAGTGATTTACATGTCCTGGGGTGTCAAAGAGATATTTAGTAGTATTAGACATAAAAAAAATAATCCTGCTTTATTTTCATTCCTCCTGTGGACTGTGCAGAATAATAATGAGAATGGATTAGGAAATTGGCGTTAATACCTGTCAGGTAATGTTATGTGTGAATGTCTGTGAACTCTCAAAAGTTAAAATAACTGTTTTATGTTAACTTCCTGAAGTGCTTAAGGAAGAAAGGTACAAAAATAACCCACCGTTAAATTGGCTTGTAAAGATCCACTAATTCAGTGCTTTGTAAACGTGTTTCTGGCTGAGCCCACAGTTCTTTGCTGCAAGGGTCTTTCTGCACCTTCAGTGAGAGCCAAGCAGAAAAGGTGGTAGCTTTGGACATGTAATTTCAGTCTTTGCAGCCACATCAGAGTGCAAGGATCTGCAAATATTTTGGGGTACACAGCTCTAGTGGCACACCCCCTATTTTGTGACATGCTCTCTGTGAGGTGGAATGACTAACCCCATCCACACATGGTGTTGGGAAACATTGCTGCTACTGTCCATGGCTGTAACTGAGACAGCTAATTTTGGGAAGCAAATCTTGTCTGGATGGAATATACGTATATCACACAGAGCACCTTTTTATTTAAATATTACATCACACTTCCAGAAGGTATACTTGTGATGTCAAGGGAAAAGCCTCACAATGTAACTTTATGAAGGTTCAGGAGATGGACGTGTCTCCTGCTGAGGGTTAACTAAAGCATCTGCTTGCTCTGGAATAGAGTATTTTGATGGCAAGCATTCAGACAATACGCAGTTCTGCAGAGGAGCTAGACATTCAGGATTTTAGAGTATCTGTGATGAGGGTAGAAGGTACAGTGTGTAAGTATTAATTATTTCTGGATATTTGAAACCCAAGAAAAAGCTGTTATTGATCCTTTTATTGATGTCAGCTGTGTGGTGACTCCAGTAGACTCCATCAGAAGATATTTTTTGTGAGTTTACTGGGATCACCACAGAGCTGACATAGTTGCAGAAAGCAGAGGCAGTTGGTATGACTAACATGCCATAACTTGTACCTGGTGATGGTTGGAATCTGTTTCTTACCCTCCTGGAATGATACACAGGTCCGTCATGTGCAGGGAGAAAGAGGAGTGCTCTGAAAGGATGCCTGGATTCACAGGACAAGTGTATTGTCAGCTGTTAATAAGACTTGAGGGCCTTATTCTACATTCCACATTGTTAAATTCATATATGGTATTTCACGTTCATACAATTTGCAAGTGTTAGGAATGACTTCCTTTACTTAGAGCTAATGCCAGGTCCAGCATTATTTGTGGGAGCTTGGAAACACCTCCCATTTCTTTGTGCTGGGATGCTCTTCGAGTGTGTATCTGTAGCGTGCATCAATCTGGTAACCAAATTACAGAGAACCTTTGTATGATTTATCTAGCTCCCAAACTTCTTGAGAAATGAGCATAATTTAAAAGGATTGTGAAACATTTCTGTGGTTAGATGTCAGCGCTAATATATCAGAATGCAGAGAAATGAATATTATATACAACTATAGACATTTTGCTGCATTTAAATGTGCCTGATTTGTCATAAAATAATTTCTCCGTGGTTCCAAAGAAATATAGTAATGTCATAAGTATGCCATTTAGAGTTTACAGGAGAAATTATCAACTCTCAGACCGGTTCCAGAAACTCTCTTCCAGATTCTCATTTTTGTCTTTTTGAGGGGTTTTGGGTTGTTTTTTCTTTTCCTTATACAGTTTGATGGTACAGTTTAAGCTATCTTTATTAGAGAAAAAATGAAAGCAATGATATTAATGTAAAATTAACCTCAATGGGACAGACGCTGAAAAAGGCATAATTTTAGCATTAATTTTTATTGAATTCCTTAGCTATAAGCCAAGTGTGGTGAAGCAATGGGGAGAAGGACTACACTTCCCATTTTTTGAAACATGATCAATAATAATAATGCAAAGAGATATGCAACTGTTCGCTTTACATTTTAATTTGTGTAGGAACTTCAAGAGAAACCCTAACTTTGGCATGCAGAAGCATTTGTGAAACACTATCTGCCTATTAATGCTCATCAGTGCAGTCTGAAATACTGGGAGGATGATACTATCATAGCTTCATTGGCCTGTGAGCCAAACAGACTTCTGAGATGTTAATGAGTCTATTTATCCTTTGCAGGGAGTTGAAGCTTGATTAGACTTTTAAAGATCTCTTTTGTGTCTTATTTCAACTGTTTTTCATGTTGACATCCTTGTAAAACTAAGCAATAAAACGGCACGCTTCATTGCTTGTGATATACCCAGCAGAAAAAAAGTAAGATTTTCATCTTTGCTCCCACCTAGAGCCTCCAAGGCCCGGTACATCGTGTGTGAGGTTCCTGCAGTTGGCACCTGCAGCTCAGTAGCACTAATGCAGCGGCGCAGTCTCTTCTTGTTGATCCCAGGAGCAAAAAGCAAGAGAGATAGAGAGACCTTTGCTCTTCTTTCTTTTCCACACTCCCACTTTGCTAAGAGATAAACATGCAGGTACAGCCCCCATCACATGTGATTTCTCTTACAGAGCTTCAGAGAGTGGGGCAGAAAGCTGAGAGTTGTATCTTATCTACTGCACTCGTCCAGGTATGTTACATTTCCTTCTCCACTTGTCCCATATCCAGTTCCCCTCTCTCTCACTGGAAATATTTTTAACAGTAATACTGACTTCTGTTTCTCTTAATAAGTTCTGGTTTTATGCTCTGCTTTGCATATTTGTTTTCAAGCTAACGTTCACATTTGTACCTGTCCTAACTCATTGAACACAATGTGGCCATTGTCTCACTGTGAGAAATCCGAGACAGAACATGCAAAGTCAGGGAGCTGAGGTCTTAGACTTTGATGCTCAGTAGTTGCCACAAAATGATCACATATTAACTTACGTCATAGTTATTTCAGAGCAGTCTCGGTCATATTTGAAAGTGTTACACTTCAGTTGAAACAACTGATTTAACATTTTCTCTCTTCTGATAAAAGAATGTAAACCGAATGTTTCGGTTTACTTACTTGCTTCAGAAGATAATGCAATCTCGACTATAACCACACGTACAATATGGCAGCTCATCCAGGTAGACACATAATGATTTTTGTACAGACACAGGCCAGCCAAGATATGTAAATATGAGATTTCCCACAAGATAAAGGCAAAAGCCAGAATCAAAGATTAGCAACTTACAGTTTGCTAGAGTCAGCAGTCCTCTAAACTTGATGCTATTTCCTGAGCTCAATAAAGAAAACAACCTGGATGACAGATTTTTATTTTTTTTTAACACCGTAAACACAGATAAAAGACAGCAAAGCACATTTGTGTGTGACATGAGGCCTGGAAGAGTTATTCATCAAAAAGTAACTTCAGTGAGGGGAGGTCCAGTTCTGTCAAGTGCCACTGTAGTCAACAGGAGGGAAGAGGCTTCCTTTGGGGTTATTTGAATAAGCCTGAATCTCCTCCCGTGGATGGCACTGAGAGGGATAATCACCCTGACAGCAGAGCCAGTGCCTGGTGTGAGTGGCTTTTTGAGTGTCTTCCTTCTTCTTGCTACATCCCTTCCCTCCAGGATTACAGTATCACTGAGTGGGAAGCTAATACAATATGCTATTAAAGTAATGGTATTAATTATCTCACATATTGCTTGTCATTTTCACATTTGGGCTGAATCACCAACCTTCTCAGCCAAGCATTTCGCTGCTGTCAATTCACTTTTGCCTGATGCAGTTTAAGGAGGCCTCTAGTGGCATCTCTTTTGTTGCTCTGTCCTTGTGCCATTCCGGTTTTCAGAGATTCTGATACTTACTGCGAGTGCATCATGTGGAATTTGTGGTACAGTTGTATTTATGCAGCACAAACATCACTGCAAAAACCAAGTCTGTTGTGTTTTTTCATTCCAGACAGCCAATTTGTGAAAAGCCTTAGTTACAGGGATGCCCCAGCCAAAGAGCTGAGACAGGAATTGTTTCAGGATCTTTTGTTGTGCCTCCTACTGCACATTTCATGAGTTAATAACAAAGAAGTCTTCTGATAAAGCAACAAAAGTAATCAAGCCTGTAATTTCAAAATAATAATAGAATTTCCTTGAGCAGATTGTTATCCTTTTGTTCTTTCTCATTCTCATTTCTATACCTCTAATGCTTATAGGGTATTTCAGATAGTAATGTATGCAAGTTGGCAAATGAAAAATAATGTATATAATTATAATAGAAACAGCTAATAGAAGATGTAATATCTACATTGTGTCTCTAACCATTACAGCTTATAGTATTAAATGAATTTAAGTGAAGAAGTGATAATTTGCAGTGTAGCCTATGATAAACCTGACATACTGGTATTAGCTTACGCCCTCCTCTCACTCTGCAGTTTTTCAGGCAGTGTGCCGCTATTGCTATGAAAATGTGGGAAGGTAAAACAGCAGCATGGTAAGATATCTGTAAAAACTGAGCTATTAAGCAATGCCATCTCAATCAAAAGGGCTCAGCATTTTCCAAAAGGCAATTTGGAATCATTGGTTTATTAGGATGTGGAGATAATTACACAGTTCCTTGCTTTATAAACTTACTTTCCCCGTGCAAAGTAGAAAAATCTTACTGGATAGCATTTGGTACGTGAAAGGCTGTAGAATGGTATATGTGAGTGCATATAGGAACTAGAAGCAGGTACAGTTCTGTTGTTTTAGACAGCTGCATGCTCGTGAGTAAAGATTCACAGTATCTCTGAGGTCCTGTGTCATTTCAATGGTTTTATTAGGAATGAGAAAAATAGATGTTAACATCAGAAATCACTTTTATTATGGAATCCAAAAAGCATGAGGAATTCCGGAATGCTTCTTAAGAATCTTCCACCCAACTCTCAGATGTATCTGAATTTCACTTGTAGAAGCCCTGCAAGGCTAGTTGTGCTTCCAAATTCCATTGGCTCAGACTTTGCATGTCAAATGAGACTCCTGCTCTCCTGAGTGGTTCTCCCTTTGCAGGATATATGGACCATAAAGAAAGCAAAAATAGTTGTGAATCTCCCAAAGTTTCGTTAAGCATAACATATATGATTAATTGCCCCAAGCTCTCCCACCGGAATTGATATTTACTCTTTTCATTATTTTTGCTTTTAACCTAATGGATATTTACTGTTTATCTCTTCAGAAATTCACCACCTAATCATTTCACTTTACCAAAAAACTGGACAGCACAAATGTTCCATCTGAAAGAGCTCCAGGAAATATGTCTTTATTTTTACGGAAAAGTTATTCATACCAACTAAGCAGAGCAGTTTCAACAGATGATTCTGTCTGTATTTGCATTATACATGCACTTGTCTTCAATCGCTGATTATTTGCATCTTTAGCATCCCATATAATTAACTTAAATACTACGGTTAAGAACAACTTAAAATCTATAGTTTAAAACCTATTACTACATAAAAGACCAGGTCACCAAGTGGAGACCTTCCAACATATCCACAAAACATAAGCTTATGCTGTTTATTGTTTAAAGATATTTTTCAGAAAATTATTTCAGAGCGACAGGAAGCACCTTGTAGATTTGCTGTTAGAGTTAAAACTGGCCATGCAAACAAACAGAAGACAAGAACATCTTGAGATGTTAAAATCTGATGCCCTGTCAGCTTGAAAAACATACCACTGACCAGAAAGCTATTTCCTGGCCAAGCAGCAGAAGGGAACGAGGCTCTCTTATCATGATGTCCATCTTCCCCTCAGATGCCACTGTGTATTTTCTGAGTTCTTTGCCCCCTGTAGGGAAGGTATTAAAGCAGGTGCTTAGATGGGCATCCTCATGTATTGCCTTCTGTAAGCTGGTGCAGCTCAGGGTCTCCCTAAGAGAAAATGAGTTCTGTAAAATGGAAGGCAATGACAGGTGCATCTAAGCCTGATAATGGTATGCATACAGCAATCAGCAAACTTAAGTAAGCAGACAAGCACTTACTAAATTAAGTGCAGGATTTAGAGTCATCTGAACCGTTGGGGTTTTTTTTATTTTTTAATGTATGCATTTAATATAGTCAGTTTCTTAGAGCAGCACAGGCTTAATTACTGCTGTGAAATGCTGTAATGGCTTTCATTCTGTAGGTGGAACACTAGTGTTTTTAATGTTTTCTTAATCAAGTATTATTAAAACATTCTCAGACAAGGTGTATTATGTGTTATATAATTTCTGGAAGTTTTCTGCCTGAAAACTCCTCAAGCAATGGAGTTTCAACAGAGTACACTATGTCACAAATACATATTCAAATCATAGTTTACATCTCCTGGTTCACAAGCATGCATTCAGGTGAGTCAGTTCGCTTAGCAGTCATTTCTACCTGTCACTCTTTGCCTCAACTAAGTGGGTTGTAAACTCTTCAAGACAAAGTCTGGCTTTTGCTTTACTGTTTTGCACCATGATTGGGTCAGGCTTCTTTTGGCCTTCAGCATTTGCCAGTTTTCATCTGTGAAAATCCTACATGTGCTCTAAAGCTGATGAAATACCTTATTTCATCAGAAAGAACTGTCATATTGTGAGGTTGCGTGATTTTTTTGTATGCTGGTTTGGTTTCTGTTTGACTTCCCTTGCAATCTGGATTAACATTTTTTGTACTTGGGCAATGGTAAAAAATCGGTCCCTCTTTTGTTAGAGCTTTTCATGTGGAAGTTTAATAACGTGTTGGAACTTCAAACTCTCCTGTTAGATCCGCTAGGAAATTGTTATGAAAGCTAAAGCTTTCAAAGGCACAGCAAATGGCAGTTCTGTAAAGTGATCCGCACTGTTGTAGTTGCCTGCAGTGTTTGCTGATTCACATCATAATCCTGAATTCATGACCTGAAATATATTTCTGATCTTTTTTTCCTCCTTAGAGAACTGGTTTGGTAGTAATTCTGTCTTTATCTGAGATTCATAAAGGTGGCTGAATGGCTTCACCTTCCAGAACTGAATGTGTCTCAGAGAGGCTCCGGGGAGGCGGCTGTTTGATGTGTTCGAGTAGCAGAGGCAGCCTCATCAGCCCAGGATTAAAAAGAGTTACCATCAGCTTCAGCTGCACGGATCTGTGCACATAAACCTGTAGGTTTATTTCAGGCAAAGCTGAAACTGCAGCTCGTAAACTGACACACTGATAGGAAATTGTTAGCAGCACTTAGGAACACACTCCTCACATAGACGTGTAGTTTAATAATTTACTTTATTAATGTCAGTTTTTCATTTTGAAACATTACCTTATAAAGAAATCCAGAAATTTTTTCAGTTCCAAGTAAATTTGATTGTAGAAATTAAATATCTCTTACTCTCTTTTTTTCTTTTTGAAAGAAAATGCCTTGTACAATCAACTTCCTATGTGATTGGTCATCTTGCTTGTTAATATCTCAAATTATTGAAGATTATTTTTAGAAAGGGCTTGCCTTTAAGAACCACTCTACTTAGTTTGTCCAATTGGTTCTGGCAACTCAGTTAATTGTACATATTTTGAATCTAATTTTTCTAGTGGTTACAATATTCTATTTTTCCTTCTACAGTTAGTTCACAGAAGAATTTAAGTATGGTGTGAGAGGTTATGTATAGGATGTGGGAAAAAAACCCAAATGTAGAAAGCAAACTTAAGTAAACTATTTGAACAGAGGTCAATGTGGCCTCCCATGTCTTGAAAAACTCCCCATTAC
Source organism: Xenus cinereus (assembly GCA_025774025.1). Lineage (NCBI taxonomy): Eukaryota > Metazoa > Chordata > Aves > Charadriiformes > Scolopacidae > Xenus > Xenus cinereus. The sequence goes on along the minus strand of JAOXJK010000051.1, from coordinate 33,388,262 downwards.
TCGATAACTCACTTCACTTGCCATCAGCTTGATCTTTCCCCGTGCTGGGATACGAGGGCTCTGGAGGGGGAAGGCAGGTGCCGGTTATCTCCGTTACAGCTTCCTCTGCTCACCCCACTGCTGGCAGCCCTTCCAGCCTTCTCCTGTCCACTTTCTGCTTCTACCAACGCAAATGTTTTCAGGAACTTGCTAGGCTACCATTTTACTTCTTTATACATGTATTTTATACACTTTTATGTATTCTTTTACATATAGGATATACATAAAAACACCGTGTTGTCTATTTCCTTTGTACACAGCTCTACTCTGTTATTCTGCCAGCAAAATCTCCAGCTTCTGCAAAGCAAGGAGGACTTTTTCCTTAGCGGTGTACAGACAGGACACAGTTAAATTCTTTGCACTGGGCTCCTTGCAAGACGTAATAAACTGAAAGACAGTAGTACAGGAATTAGTGTGCGTGTGAAGTGTTTCCTGCTTTGCATTTCTCATCTTCAGAAAGCCCCACAATCTGAGCGGCGTCTCATGTTTTCTCTTTGAATCACAGTTTAATTGTGCCTCAACAGAAAATGCTGTTCTGGGTTGCAATTTAGCTTTACCCCCTGTCACAAAGCAATACGTTTAGAACACTTTATTTTAAAGAAGTAGTTGTGTGAAAGCACGCCCATGAAAAAACGCAGAGCATGGAAGAGTAAGTAAATGGCAGGCAGCTGATTTCTCTGTCCTCTCCTGCTCATCCAAGTAATTCCCCTCTCCTCTGAGGTGCTGGTAACTCCTCTGCTGGTGCCGAGCAGCAAGTTCAAAATCCGGGTGAACGCTGAGCAGCAGGAAAAGCGGTTGCAGTAAATTAAATAAAAGTGCTGACAGCCGTTCCCTCGCGTGGTGTCCCTGGCCTTAAGCGCTGCTGGGCGCACACAGCGGGGAGAAGTGAGCAGTGCCCAACTCCAGGTCATTTTTTAGCAGTTTTTGTTGATTTCAGCTCAGGTCAGGTACGTGCACCGAAGGGCAGCGATCGCTGCTGGAGTCTAAATTGATAAATCTGTAGAGCAAAGTGCCTTTCTTGTCTTCCTTGAATTTAGATCGTTATTTGATCTTTACTCATCATAAATTACTCTTACTGCGTGTGAATTTAAATCGATAAGGAAAAGGAACTGACTGCTTATAAAGTAGTTGCTGCAACACGCAATAAGTGCTCCACAGGCAGGGCCTGAAAGGCCGAGAGGAAATGGCCATTCACCGCCCACCCCTTGACGCCCCTCTCTTCTGCGTTCCTTCCTCAGCTCTGGCAGCCTTTGTGGTTACCTTTTACCTCTCACTCCTAAAATCACGACTCTACAGGGTCTGCCGACCTTTTGCATGCTAGAAGAGGGACGTGTTGCAGAAGGCTGTGAAGCCAGGGGTCGGTGCCTCCCAGGTGGGAGCTGGAGTCACCGGCTCGTCCTGCTGGGAGGAAGCCATGGCGCAGGCTGGCTCCTCACCTCTGGTGGAAAGGGCTGTGTTGGAGCCCACCTGCAGACCCCACCAGCACCCATGGGGTGCCAGCTCAGCCGGACTGTTTCCCTCAGGGACAGTCCCACCTGCCTTTGTGACAGCAGGGGTAGACACCATCACTGTGTTCCAGGCCTTGGGCTGCTCAATGTGGCACCCTTCCTGCATGACTGCTTGTCCAGGGCAGCCTCTGGTTCAGGGGAACCCTCAAGCCCTGTGGGGCTCCCTCCCGGCAGGTTCCATAGTGGCCTGTGTGACATGGAAGCTGGTGGCCTCCTGGGAGGTGTCCCAGCAGCTAGCCCTGGAGGGATTGGTGCTCACCACCTTTTGGGGGACTAGGAGAGAGGACGCTGGTCTGGCTGCCCTTCAGCAGAGAGCAGGGTCTTGTTCATTTCATTGCACCCTTTCTGAACACACACAGTACCAGGGAGAAATAAACCCTGTTTTTTTCTTTTTTCCCCCTTTTCAGTGTTGAAAGAGCGTTGCAGTGACGTCCCGCATCTCAGCTGTGCAAGGAGAGCGAGGCGGAGAGAATGGGGGAAGAGCGAGCCCAGGGATCGGGTATTTCATCTCATCTCTGTTGCTGCCCGGCAGATGTTCTGCACTTGACCCTTTCTGTGTGTGCTTTAGATTCTCCTTCCATAAGCTGACTGCCGTGCCTTTTTAGATCTTTTATAAAATTTTCTATTAAAAAAATATAGTGTTTTGTTTGAGGAGTTTTCATCACTATTATAAATATGTTTATTCACTATTACTAGTTCCGTGTTTAACTCCTAAAAAAATTCTGAAACACTATCTCTAAAAGAAAGTGAAATAAGTAAAATCCAAGGTTTAAAAGAAAAAGGTTTCCTCAAGAAGAAATCATAGAATGGGTTGGGTTGGAAGGGACCTTAAAGCCCCCCCAGTGCCACCCCCTGCCCTGGGCAGGGACACCTCCCACCA
>JAOXJK010000051.1:33363113-33384467 GCA_025774025.1 Xenus cinereus | reverse complement strand
GCCCCATCCTCCTGACACCCACCCTTGAAGTATTTATAGGCATTGATCAGATCCCCCCTCAGCCTTCTCTTCTCCAGACTGAAAAGACCCAAGTCCCTCAGCCTTTCCTCCTCAGAGAGATGCTCCAGGCCCCAGTCATTCATTCACCTGCCATTCAGTGAACACTACAGTGATGCACTGCGCTTTGTCTTGCAGTGGAAAGCCAGCTACTGCTCTGTGACCTTATTTTGAATTTCAGCCAGCCTATGAAGGCCAAAGAAGCTGAAGAAAAAACTTGGACTTTGACAGATTAAATAGTAACATCCATTTTCATGTGTTGTGTACTATTAATACTGCTTCCGTTTGAAGTGTAAAATGATAGTATGGTTTCCTGCAGCTAGGCTATTTTTATTTTAAACTGAAAATGTGGGGTGGAAAAATGCTATAAGTAGGTTATTGATTTTGAGAGGGTTTTTTTAACCCAAATTTCCCAAATTAAGCCCCCTAGGGCTGGAAAGACTGATATCATTAACTAGAAAAGTCAGGAAACTGGGCATGAAGTTTTTTACGTGTGTTGTCTCCTTTTAAACGACGACATACTGAAGCAGTAACAAAAGAGTTTAAATTATGCCAAGTCATTGTTTTTTTATCTCCGTTGTGCTCTGGAAAATGGGATAAGAGGCAGTCAGTGAAGGAGGAACTGCAACTTGTCATTTCATCTTCCTTCCTCATTCTAAAAATGTTGCTGAGGATGGGGCCCGAAGAGCGGGCCACTTCTGGAAAACCGAAAGTACTTTCATTCTAGTTTCTGTAGTGACTTTCTAATCCCCTTCGCTAGAAAATAGTGGGTGGTCTCAATACTCTGTCCTGAAATCTTCTTGCCCCTGAATTTAAGTAGCCCCTATTTTCCTGTAGTTCATTACATTTAATATTCGATCACACTTTACTTGTGGGCATGTTTGAATATTGAGGTGTGATTTTTCTTCATATACAAAATATATTTAACTGAATAAATATCAACCCAAAATTTACTGTGCTGAAAAAAATCTGCAGTGTTTTAATTTGTTGTGCTGGTTTGTATTTTATTTATCTTTCACTAATCAGATGATTTAAAACAAATAAAGCACAATTCTGTAGGAGGCGTTTCTGGGTCATCGGGCTTTTCAAGGCAGTGCAATGGAATAGAATTACAGCCTCCAGCTCACGGGTAGTATGGGGAATGTGGTTCTTCATTTCAGCATTATTTGAAAAACATACATTTGAACTGACTTGTCTTTCACAAGATTAGTGGGGACCTTTTAAGTGGTGAGAAATGGTTTTGTCAGCTGAATAATTTTTAAAAGTTTATTTTTCGTCTTTTTTTTTTGACTCATAGTTGCACGGAAATTAAGTTTGCTAACTTTGAATTCCAGCTTCTAGCTAAATATATTAGGATGGAAGATAACATTTACAAAACGTATATATTTAAAGTAAAACTGTTTATGAAATCTGATTATCTTATCTGAGAAGCGATACAGATTACATCGAAGGTCTTTTTCTGCTTTGAATTTTGGTTCAAATAATTCAAGTGATAAACATACAAATGGCTTTAAAGGAGAAAAAGCGTAACAAAATCTAACATAATTATCAAACCAAGGTCTTGTCAGAAAACAAAGGTTACTAGAAAACTGAGGCAAAGAGTTGGGTTTTTTTTTAACCCAAATCCCAGTTAGTAAAGGAAAGGTAAAAAATTCTTGATATAGTATGCTTCAGTGGTCCTCAGCTGCAACTTATATTTTAGAACTGAGAAAGCAGTTGTATAAGAGGAACCAAGTTCAGCCTGATTATGTTTGTCTGTTTTCTAAGAGAATTGGGTGTGTTCTGCCAATTAAGAACCACATGATGATAATCTTGTTGATGTGTTTCCTATAAAAAAGCAGTTGCTTAATTTAGAGTCAGAAAGACAGAATTGAAGAGAGTTCCCTGTGAGGGGAGATGAGCGTGTTTCTGAGTGAGGTTGGAGGATCCCAGGAGATAGATAATTCCAGTTTGTGGGCCAAGACGTGCCATCAGTGAAGCACCAGTGGTTTGGCAGAGAGAACACGGTATCTGTAGACATTTTATTTTTCTAGAAAGCTGTGACCAAAGACAGTTTCAGCTGAGTAACACAGACCCTGACAGGCAGCTGCGTATCCTGGCTTGGGGTTTTTTTGGTGTCACTGAAACCTACGTATCTTTAGGATCCAGGTCGGAGTCCCACTCTTCTTGTAGAAGTGGCTACAGTTAGGTTTATTGGGAAATGTTTGTGGGGAAAAAATAGGCTTTTATTGTCTTTTGCCTACTCCTCAACTTTGACAAGGTTTGGGGGCTACTCTGTGTGACTTTAAATGACAACATGGCTGCTGCAGTTCTCATCTGAAAACCTTTTTTTTTTTCTTCCTATGAAAGCAGAGACTCATGTTGATCTTTATTTATGGGTATACTTTAATTTGGTGTGGAAATCATTTCAAGAAGATACACATGTGTTGGAAGATAAAAAATTCTCATGTACTGTATGATTAGTGGACAGTAATAAACGCATTGTAGGAAAATCAGATTTATAGAGTATATGCATTTGAGGCATAATTTAAAAAGAACATTGTCCGTTTTCCTTAAAATGAAAGGATTTTTAATTACTTCATGATTTTAGTTTGCTGCAAAAGAAAATATCCTGAAGTTTACAGACTTCAGTAGGCTTTGATACTATACGTGATCTTCATTCAGGTCTCATTTAAATGTGTCCAGCGGCGTATTTTAATATGCACTGGTTTCTTGAACCTCTGTCTTTTCCATCAATCAGAAGAAGAGGTGTTCTTTGGAAGTAATCAATGATATCTGCTACGGAAGAAAAATCCTGTGGGATGGAAAAAATGAGAAGGCTATGGCAAAGATGTCAGAATTATTAGTAATTAGTAAAACTAAAATTTTAAACTCTAAATATTTAGCAATCTTATAAGGTCCACTAAGTACTATCAGATCAGCTGTTTTCATTCCTGCCGTAACCTGTAGCTGGGTGTACAACCTACTGCAATGTTGTACAGTTACTTTGTGCAGGCTTGGCCTGTTCAATCCATGATGTTGTCATTCTGCTTGACGTAATGATGACACTTGAAAATTTAGAAAGTTGACTGATAGATTCTGAGAGTTCTGACAACCAGAACCGCAGTTTGTGTGCTGACTGGTCTGGCTGGTGCCAGTGAATGCAACGCAGCACTGCTGGACGTGAGTAAACCCGCAGTCTGGGAGCAAAGCAGGAAAGTTGGCAGATATGGATTTGCTCTCAACTGTGTATTTCCCTTATCTGCTACCTTAATGGTAAACAAACATTCCCTAACCCGCTATCTGGATTTCTGTTAGCTGTATTCTAAGGCTGTACCTTCGTTCCCTGCGGGCAAACAGGAGAATCTGATTTTACTTCCAGCAGTAAGATATCCTATCAGGAATAACTCTTAAGACAATAAGCAGAATTCCCCTGGAGCAAAGCAGCTGGCAGGGTAAGTAGCCTGACGCTTCGGAATGAGACAGGAGATGAAGGGAAGTAGTGTGAAAAACACATAGTACCTCTTTTCCTTTTAAGCCGGTTCCTAACAAATATATTTGATTTTGCTCCTGGTACCGAATCTGGATGTTGTATACTTTATCTCTGTACAACACCATCAGGACATACGGATGAGTAGCAGTTTTTCTTGAGCTGTCTCTTACCAAGAAAGTTCCATCCTGAAAGATGAAAAAATGCAAGATGAGAAATAAACGTCACTTCTGGGTTTGATCAGCGTAACAATCTTAACTAGAGCTTCCTTGCTTTTATGTGTTTTTTCTTTCCCTTTCCTCCTGGTAAGAGAAACTGCATTATTAAACAGTTTAGGTAATTTCTCAAATTTTATGTCCTTCAATTTGCTACTTAGAAGTTTCGCATTGGATACAAATGCAGATTTTTAGGGAAGGGAGGGACAGTGTTCTATGAGGGAGAGATTCCAGTAAAGGAGGGAGTAAAATATCGAAGGCCAAAGCTCATGTCGCTTTAACCAGAGGAGAAGTTCATTTCTGGTAAGTAGCTGTTGAGATTCTTCTGTGATCTGTTCACAGACAGCCTGAAATACTGACAGTGTCTGCGTAATATTGGTGAAAGCAGTAAGATTAGCCTCTCTGCTTTTCTTAATTTCAGATCTTTTAACAAGTCTTCCTTTGAAACACCCTTTCTTTAAGGCACTGAATGTGGTCTCATAAGCTGGACCTCAGTGCAAGTCATTGAAATGCTGAACGTGTCATCTCCAGCTCATGGCACGTGCTGAGAAGCAGCGCAGAGTAAACAGATTTCCCACAGTGATGGGAACGATTTGGTTTGTCTCCACACGCACAGTTTGAGTCTGTACTTCATTTTGCTGGTAAATGTGGCCGAGAAAAGGGGGGGATTCATCTCCTCTAATTCAAGCGATCTAAAACTCAGAATTTGCAACAAATTCCTCGCCAGTGACAGAGAACTACATCCGGAGCTAAGTCACTTCTCCTAAGAGAGGTGAGGTGAAAGAGCTTTCTGGGGACACAGAACTCCTTCTCTTAGACTAGAGGTGTAACTTCTACACGGGTAAAGATATTCAAGGTGAATCCCTCACTCCAGGTATCTCTCCTGGGGCTATAACCATCCCAGGTTCTTTAACCTCACTGCTCCCACCTGGTGCCAGGCCAGCCAGCCAGACCGGCGGGGAGATGGTGAGATTCACCAACGACCTCACGAGTACCTTGTTTATCTTTCGAAGAGCTGCTTCTGCTTCTGGCCGGGTTATGTAAGCGACGTACCATTCCTCATTCAGTGAGTCCTGTGGTTTGTGAGAGAGGAGAAAGGAAAGGAGAAAGTCAGGTGTCAATGAATTAGCTCGTCATGTTAACAATGTACGTTATTTGAACGTGAGGGGTGTTTGGCTCTATGTGCAGAATCTCTGAAGGTGTGAGCTCCAGGGATCATGCTAGTATGTATTACTCTATGGTAAGTGGCACTACATGTTTTTAAAATTATTTGCTCACTTTGATACATTTGAAAATATCACAGACCTAGTTATAATATGTCTGCAGGTAAGCCAGGAAAATGGGTATTTCCAAATATTTTCAGTGAAAGACACATTTTCTTCTGATGAAAGATACATGCTCTTTTGTCTGCCAAGGACAGTAGCATCTTTTGCCTTCTTTTCTCTGTACTTTGGCTTTGGTTTGTGGTTGGTTTTATTATTTTTTTTAATACTTTATTTTATCTTTTATTTTTTAACTATCATCTGAGACAATAATGCAGACTTCCTGTGACCATACCATCTATGGTCGCCCCGCAGTGTTATCAACAGGGGTGGTTTGCTCTCAACTCGTCATTTTTAAAGAAATGTGAATCTAAAATTCACTTAAAGAGTATGAATTCTTTACTCACTAAGGGTTTATGGAAGAAGGGCTGAATATGTAATGCTGATTGAAGACAATTGTGCAAAACAAGTAATCCACCAAACAAGTATTTTAGTTTGTTTTACTGGGTTTTTGCTATTGTTTTTCTTGGTGAAGACAAAATAAGGCACTAAAGTTTGACAAAGAAAAGGAAACTGAAAGCACCTACTGACATCCTGGCAGTGGCTACTAGCTAGAAAAACAACTTTGAAGAACAGTTTCTCTTGAAATTAGAAAATTTGCTGTGTTTAGCAGTTATGGTTAATACTTGTAATGTTTTTTACCTCGTCTTCCTCCATGTTTGTTTGGTGAACCGTCTGCCTGCTCGGAATTGGCAATGGAGGTCTGATATCAGCTGCGCCTCTTGACGGAGATCTGCTGTTGCCTTCAAAGAGATGAAAGTAGAAAAAAATGTGAAAACCAGGAAAATAACTTAATCTGTGGAGTGCATCCATAGAATCTTGCTTTCGTGAGGCATGAAGTATTTATAGCACTGATAGTGAGAAACTTTGAATTGATTTGAAATCAGATTTAGGCTCCTGTATGAGAACCAGGTTTTTTACATAAAATCGTCCTTGGTGTGCAGAGACTTTAACTGAACTCGTGCAGTTCAGGTTTCCTTAAAATCAGATGAACTTGAAACAGGTTATATCTTTTAAGCTTCTGTACCACAATTACTCAGATGAGAGCATCTCTGGTTGCTTTAGAGACAGCAGTAATGTTATCTCTTTGCATTCTTTGTCTTCTTAGAACATGGAAACTAAAAACTGTCACTGTAAGCCACTGGCAGCTGTTACCATGTGTGAAAAATTATTTGCAAAGCAATTGATTTCTAAGCTTCCTTTATTTTCATATCTGTTATTACAAGATAAATATGCAGCGTATTTGGGAAGTGTTTTCTCCCTTTTTCAAGAGCATTGTTGTGCCACAGTGACTTGCAGGCAGTGCTGCTCAGCTCTCAGTGGTGTTAGCTATATGGAAAAAGATACCTAAATGGAGTTTTGTCAGTGATTTAACCAGGCAGTAAGCCCACACCTCATGGGAGAAGAACATCTTGATTCACACTAAGCAAGTTACTCAAGATGCCCTTCAGGAATTTGATTGTTTCCTGTTCACAGTCCAACCAGAAACATCCATTAAAAAAGGATTATAGTAACTGCACTGAAACCACCTTTCAACCTTCGATCATTTTTTGTATAAAAACTGCAGGAATGCAGGATACAAACCTAGATGTAAGCGTGGTGGTAGCGAGCCGGTTGAAGACAGGTTTCTAGCACTGCTTAAAAAAAAAAAAAAAAAAAGAAAAAAGTGGTCAGTAGAAATGCATTGCTGTACAACATTTCTGTGCTCTGAGGACTCGATCTGGACTTTGTGCCTGTTTACAGAGTGTAAGATCCTCTTGAAACCTATGAAGGATGAGGATAAGCTTTCTCTTTCAGTTTTTCTTTCCTTCTTTTTATGTAAGTAGATGCACCATTAAGTTTATTTGAAGCTCAATATCTGGGAATAAGGTAGAGGGAATCAGTAATGGGCCACCAAGCCTTCTGTATCAGGATCAATGCAGAAACTGCTTCAGCTTGTTGATTTTTCCCAGGGGATGACTACTTTATACCCTACGGCAGGAAGCACAGGCAACAGGTATTTCTTTCTGGGGTTCCACTTAAAGGGTCATTTTTCTTGTGGCTTCTTTAACATTGTGGATGAAAACGCAGTTCCTCATCATAAAATTTGCAACTACGGATGTGGAGCTACTGGAAAGGGTCCAGTGAAGGGCCACTAAGATGACTGGAGCATCTCACATGAGGAAAGGCTGAGGGAGCTGGGACTGTTTAGCCTAGAAAAGAGAAGTCTTAGGAGGGACCTTATTATTATATATAAGTACCTGAAGGCTCTTCTCCGTGGTGCCCAGTGACAGGACCAGAGGCAGTGGGCACAAACTGAAACACGGGAGGTTCTCTGAACATTTTTCCTGTGAGGGTGGCTGAGCTCTGGAGCAGGTTGGCCTGATCCCAGAACCCACATCCAAAACTTCTTAAAATGAAAAGTCCCAATCTTCTTTTTTTTCCCCTTCTTTTTTATTTATGCACCTAATTGGGAACAAACTGCCTGCAGGCTTTTCCTTTACAGTTCATATTTCTCCTCTGCTTAAATGAACTGCACACAAAGCTCTAGGATGAATATGTTAATTATGTTTGCATGACACAAACACCCTGTCAGGACTTGTGATTCATGGGACAGAATCAGCCAAATGGGGGCCTCTGCTACAGCAAAATTGGGCAACGCTGTTCAAATATAAGCCAAAGTGTTCATCATAGGAATTGTTCATATTTGCATATGACCTTGCTGTTCCTAATGTGATAGTTGTTCTACTGGGGTGTCAGCAGTTCCAGAGGATGGAAAATGGGAGGAATTCATCAAAGAGCCATTAAAAAAATACAGATATTAGAAAATGTACTTAGACTTAGACTCAGGGAGCCCACTCTAACTCATCAAAGGCTAAGACTGTTGCACACTGCATCAGAAATCAAAGTTTAATAAAGGGCTCTTCCATCTAGCAAATGAAGACATAACAAACTAATATTTGGAAGTTGAAGCTAGAAGAAATCATAGTTCAAGGTTCACAGTTTTAAACAGGAATTATTAATCATTAGAAAAGAGTTTAGTACAAGGGTGTTGAATTTTTTTCAGCTTTAACTGTAGACAACTAAGGTTGTGGGGTTTTTTTTAGTTTTGAAGCAATTAGTAGTTGCAGGCCTATCTGCACGTAGGCTCCTAGGAGTGGGCAGAATCCTATTAAAGAAAGACCTTTGTGACCTCCATCCTGCATAGTTTTGCGGGAGAAGATGATCCCTTCCCAAAAGGGTTGTCATTCTTATGGATACTGCAGGCAATGGGCGAGGTGTCTCAGGGATGGAAGCATTTTACCACGTAGCCCCTAAAATACTTCGTTGACATAAATCTGAGAGATTTGAATTTTTCCTTGCTTGCCTGATGTACACTCTCTTCTTCACCCTCCTTGATAGTAGGAACAAGCCAAATTAGGATGTAGTGGAGGCAAGGGTATAGCCTGAAAAATAATGGACTGCTTAAAAAAGTTACCCTGTGTTCACCTGAGAACCCTGTAGCCACCTATATACACTATTATTTGCTAAATAGCAAAGAGATTGAGATTCAAAAGAAAAGACAATAAGGGGTGAAACAAACCTTTCTGCCCCAGGCATACTGTTGGATCCTGGCTTAGGTGGAGGCTTGACAGATTTGGATGGGAAGGTGTTGGAGCTGTACGGGGGCAAAGAGAGCTGTGGCACTGGCCTTTGGGGTACGGCTGTGGAGAGGAAGAGAAGGAAAATTAAAACTTATGCGAGACATTCTTAAATGAGGCAGAATGAAGAAATGCTGTCATGTTACTTCTGTTTAATGAGATAAATGTAATGGAATGAACGTCTACAAAAAATGCTTGATCGTTACAGATTATAAACTCATATGGTCAACTGTACTTAAAATTAAGTATTAAAACTAAAAATGAACTGGAAGAGGCATGAACAACATTTACATTTTCTAAGTTCTGGTTTGGCTAAGCCCCAATTCAGATACCTTAACTGCAGCAGAGCTGCGGTACGTACCCACGTGTTCTGTTACATTGCGTCTACACAGTGTATTTGAGGTTACCTTTTCAGCTTCATTCCTTGGTGAAATTTCTCCCATAAACGACAGCATAAAATAAAACATATTCTTTCTGCAGTGTCCTCAGACCTCAACTACTGGTGAGAGGGGAACAGATTAACTGCGCTCTGTGCAGCTTAAATAGCCCTATTCTTTATAGTGTCTTAGAGGCAGCGATAATTTGTAGAGACTTGGCCAAATGTTCTGCTTCTGTTATGGTGTCACTTTACCAACTTACTTAATTTTAGAAACCAGGATTCTGCAGTAATTTATAAATACTGTTATTACATAAAACAAGTGCTGCCTCTGTTCTTAGGAGTAAATAACATTACACGGAAGACTAGTACCAGCGGGGTTTGACTGAACGTTCGGTTGAGAACGGGGCGGATAGGAAGTTTGCATGCCCAGCTGTCTGATGCTCTGCGCAGGTCACAAATTCTGCAGCGTAACCTGTTTCACAATAAGAAATTCTGCTCTCTGGTACCCAGCCATCTGAAGGAAGCTATTAGCTATTGATTTCCTGTGCTTTGCGCCTTTGATATATAAATCTGCATGAGGTACTTCGTAAGCATTCTACAGCCTGTCAAGATACCACCTGACTTTCTGAAATGGCTCCAAAGAAACAACTCTGTGATCTTTTTTTTTTTTGTTTAGAACTAAGGCAAAGACTTTAAGTTTTAAAAATCACTGTAGAAATACTTACTGTCGTCTTCTTCCTGGGGAGCCAAAAGAAAGTAAACATTAGCAACACGTTACAGCACAGTTCTTAGGAATATTTTACGGAACAAAAACCTGGAAGTTGGTGAATTTTGAGTGTACAAGGAGTCTAATATTTATACTTCACTATTATTTAAAATGCTGAGGTCTCTGTCTTCATGCAATACCAAATAATTTTTAGTTCTCACTTTAAGGTGCAGTGATTATTTACAAATAAGCTGTGGGGAGATTTCCCATAATGGATCTTGACCCAAAGCAATCAGAAACTCTCAGCAGATGTAAACTTTCCTCATTCTTTCAGTAAGTGTAGGCTCTCAGAGTCAAATCCTTAGATCAGCTTAAGCTGAAAAAAACCCCCAAACCCCAAAACCTAGTGTAAGCAAAATCACTTCTCCCATGTCACAAACAAAATCTGGCCTTATTCTTCCTGTTATCTGACACAAAGTACTGAGGGAATAAACTGAGCTTTAATTAGGAGAAGTGTTTAAAAAGAAACCATGTGCTATGAAAGATCCATGAGTATTCAGTATAACTAATAAAAGAAACGAGTTTACCATTTCCAGAATTATTAGTTTATACAGGGACTTCATCTTATTGTAGTCCCTATCCCTTTAAATATTTGCTTTGAGACTATACTTACTTCATTTTTTTTGTGTGGTGGCCAACCCTGCCTGAAATGAAACAGAGAAAACAAAACCTGAATCGTAGGTGGGATATTATTCATTCACTTTGTGTGCATTAGGCCATATTTTCAACTAAGACATGAATTTATAGCAAGTTTTCCAGACCCAATGAATGCAGAAACATTTTTTTTTCCTCATAGAAATATCTAAGATTCTAATTTTCAGCCATTATCTGAGATGTTGTGGTAGTCCTTGGCCCATCTTGATTCTGTCGGCAAGGAAAATGTCTGATGAACTGCTTATAAGATTAGAGCTTAAAACAAGTTTTTACAAGGATGAAACATTGGACTTCACGTCTTGAACTCATTTGTAGTACTTAGCAATGTTGCTGGAGCACATGATAGCCTTCCAGGCTTTGTTTCTCTGATAAATTATCCCGGCTGATCAGCAGATCTCAATTACTACTTATTTTCTTTTACAATCGGTCACGGTAGGAAATGCTGGAGGATGATGTGGTTCTGCTGGAGAATGCTGATTGCTGTTAAGAAGGAGCTTTGCAGGCTGGTGCAATTAATGGTAGGAAAGTAAAGCTTTCTTGTTCTAACATCCTAAAAAAATAGCAATAGGACTTATGAAAGAACGTTCCCTAGAGTAAGAACTTGCTCTGGTGGAAAAAACCTGGATCATATATTTCTTTGTGCAACCGGGAAGTGAGTCATGCTCGACATGATCGCTGTTTGAGATACGACTGGAGAGAGACCTTTTCTGCATTCACACTGTCCTGTAGCTCACAGCACGTCCATGCCTATTCAGAAAGCAAACCTTGGGTATCTGCAGACACTGCTCTCATGCACTAGCAGTAAATTATACTGTCCTCTGTTGCTTATCCATATATTTTTTTACATTTAATTTATCCTTTATTAAATTTCAATTAAATGAACACTTACTTTACAGGGGTTGGCTTCCTTAGAGGAGATGGGTTGCTTCTTTCATACCTGTCACTGGGTGGAACAGGAGGTTTAGGCATCATTGCTAGTTGTTCCCCCAGGGATCTAAAGCAGGAGAAAGATGGTGAAATAATGGCAAAAAGCTGCTTACTAAGAAGTAAGTGGGTAATACTGGCATCGAGAGTCTGATTTCCAGAGGCAAAACTCTTACCTCAGCTGTGAAGTCAAAGGCTGTAAAACAACAAGGAATAGTTAAGAGACTGTGTAAGTGTATCAAAATAGGGGGAAAACATCAATAAGCACCGAACAAAAAAGGCCTTACCTTATCAGGAAAGCCTGCCTTCCTCCCTGAAAACAGTAAAAGCTTACATTTAGAAAAAAAATGAATTTAAGATAATTAATTAAACATTCTATGAGGCAAACAAGTTTTGAATAATGTTGAAGGTGAATTTTGCAGGTGGAAGCACTCAGCTTTCTGAGGTGTAAGCCAGAAACATATTTGGCTTTGCAAGGAATGAATGGCAAAATTACAATATCTTTTATTAAAGGAAAATTTGAAAAATTTTAACTTTGCATGTTTTAGAATCATATTTTCTATGGTTTAGCTTTTAATTACTGGATACTTTTATGCCATTATATACCAGATGACAGTGTTCAGATAATAAAAAAATATCAGAGAGTAGTCTATTTAGATTCTTTGTATATATTGTTTTTCAGGTCTGAAACAAATGCATTTTTTCCCTATGTTTTTTCAGTTCTCAGCATTCTTTTAGGTCTGGATGCCAAATTACAGATAGTAGTGTCTGCAGAGCTTCGTTAGCTTTGTATGCAAAAGTTATTTCCTCTTTTAACCTGCTAAGTATTTCCTTGTTCATTCACTTAAGTATTAGATAAAACCTTTATTGCACAGGGATCTTATAATGACTTTCTGTTCAACTAGTCCTGAACTAGGGTTGCTACTGTCTCGATACAATTTCTCTCACTTTATAAGTACTGATCACATTATTTATTCATAACCAGATCACCTTGTGATTGGATTACGGTATATTTGGTTAAGCCTTGTTCTTTTGCATGACTGATACTCAAACTGATAATTCTGAATAATTAAAAAACCCCATTGATACTAGCTCGAGCAAATACTGACCTGACACTGGGCTTTCTCTCTCGAATGGTGGAGCGAGGCGATCCAGTGAGGGTTTTGTGCTTCTGTCTATAGAAGGAGCTGGGGCTAAACACAAAAGCTGTGTAAGGTAATTCGCTGGTATAGGTCAATATATCTTTATTTTGCATGGCCAGGAACTGGTGTTACTTCTTAAAATAACTAGTGAGGCTTCTGTATAATGAGTAGAAGAGAGTGGAACTGAGGAGATAACAGGCAAAAGTGAAGTGCTGGGGAGACTGCGGGAAAAGCTCCGCAAGGAGAAAACCAGCTCTACTTACGTTTCAAAGGCTTGATATTTCTGTCTCTGCTCAAGTCATTGTTGCTTGGTGGAGGAGGAAAAGCTGGCAGCTAGAACAAATATTTTACGCGTGGTTAAAGTGTGTCTTCACCTTTCTGTTTTAATTTTAGTATATTAAGCCCACCCACACCACATCTGTGAGTCTTTGTCTCTGCTACAGCACAAGGAATGGGTCTCTGCTCAATGCAGGAAGGACAGGGGCCATTAATGCTCCTGAAGGATGACCTACACACATGGGGTTTTTGTTAGATGCGGAGCTGCCTCCATCTGTTTGGTATCACAAGGAGTACTCTAGTGGGATGTTATCTTAGGGGAGGGCATGAGTATTGTCAAAGGAAAGAAACGGGAGCTTCACGATGCTGTTATGTCTTTTCCCCTTCGGTGCAGCTGGTGTTAGTTTTGAGAACTGGTATTGAAATTAGTGGATGTAAATTTGAAGTTGAGAAGACGTATTAAGTCTGTGTTACTGACTGGGGCTGTCCGAGGCAGGGGGAGAAAGGTCTGTTCTCTGTTACTGGGAGAGCTGGAGTAGAACACCATTGTGTTGTCAGCAGCTGCAAAAGAAGTTTGCATCTAAACCTGGATTTCTCCAGAAAAATGCCTTCCAATGTTTGTTCTTATTCCAAAGAAATAGAGCAGAAATTTAGGACAGCAGGCTTGAGAACTCGTGATACCTAAGAGTCCTGTGTGTTTTATTTACATGAACTACGACACTGGGCCAGATCAAAAGTCCCTCTATCACATCCTAAAATGACCTTTACTTATGTACCTGGGTAGGTCTAATGTACGTCTGTTGTGGCACACAGTGACCATACAGTGCCACTTCTAAACAGCACAACAGCTTTCAGTTTTGAAGTATTCACAGGACCAAAAAAAAAGGAAAGGAAAAAAATTGGGTTCATTGGGGTTCTCATTATACAGTCCCTTATACTTTTATGTGGTCTTAATTCAATTGGACAATTCCTAAAAGTATAGTGTGGAAAAACTTAGCCTTTTTTTCATTTTACAAGTATCACTGAAGAAAAAAAGACGGATCTATTACAAATCCGTAATTTATATGGGAGAGGTGTTCACAAGTGGCTACAAATTTCCACTGCAAGAAACACCCAACTAATGTGAAATAACGTAATCTATTTGTCTGATGAAATTGAATTGTTCCATGAAAAAATGGCCACTCTGTAATAGAGTTCAAATCTATTTTGGTGGCTGAAATTATTTCCTCTACATCCAGTATCCGAATAAAAAGGGCATTACACTTTGACTTCTAAGAAGGTACCGACAAAAGATCTCGGTGAACTATTAAGAAAGAAACCTACAGAAGCACATCTTCCCCCAAAAGAGGCTGGTACTGGGGACGGGCCAGGTCGCTGGGGTGGTACAGGAGGCTGATGTGATGATCTGCTTGTCGGGGGTCTGTCTGAAGAAAACAAAAATGCCAAACTAAACAACTACACAAAGAGTTTGGGTATTTTAGTCTCATTACATCTTTATGAAAAAGAGCCCTCGCAGTAACCTGCATACTTAAGTTGCTATATCATAACGACATTATTTTCATATATAAAGGCTTTAAAAGGCACAAAGCCCCCAACATGCACTAAGTCTGTGTCACTAAATCTTGTTCATGGAGTACACTGTTGACTTCAAGGAAAAACCTTCTGTATTCCGTTAATTCCATTCCCAGACGCCTTAATTATGTTTTCACACATTATCGGCCACATTGATGTAATAACACTTAATTATATAAAACATTTAAATTTTAGTGATTACCTATGTAATCTGTGTTGTTTGCAAGTGACTTGGCAGGAAATATGACGTTGTGGTGGGCTTCGTCGTTATTGGAGGGAGGTGGCTCGTAGCCGTCACTGTCATGTTCTGCTTCCTCAGGTTCTTCTGTTGGTGATTCATAGTCAGCCTCATCTTCCTTATCCTGGTCATCGTCAGGGCTTTCGTAGTCATCATCTTCATCCTGGCAAATGTACATAAAGGATGCACGCTCTAACAGGACACTAAACACTGCACTACAATTTCCTTGTGGCCTTTCACTCTGATATTTTTCACTCTGGAGGGTATCGAGTTTTTACAACCAGTTTGAGTGAAAAACATTCTCTGTTGAAATAAAATGGGGAAAGGAGGCAGGATTTTATTAAAGCATACAGTACCCAACAGCTTAAGAAAAGAAATTAGCATCATTTTATAACAGGAACTGCAGTGGAAGGTGAAGATAAGGTGATTGCTTATTGAAATGCACAGTGCCTTTGTTTTAAGTAGCAGACAGGGCACCAGCAAAGAATTCGGTGCTGCCTAGAAACACGCTGGAGCAGCAGTTGGTGCCTGTTGATATTCGTTCTTACTTAATAGCTTGTGCAGCCTGCAACGCAGCTATTTAAAAATGCTTCAGAAAAAATGAGCTTGTTGATATGGGCCTTGGTGCCCTCCGCTGATCAGGACCAGACCAGCTTCGTACAACTTGCAGGACGCAGTAAGAGCGCAGCGAGAACGGGGCAGTGCTCCTTGCACACTCCTCCTGTGCCTCTGCCAAAGCTTACGAGAAAAAGCCTGTTTGATCTGTCGTTGGTGTCTTGGCTGAAAGTTCCAGACTAGCTCTGTACAGACAGAGAGCCCAGGTGCTACCCGGTGGTTATTTTTACCTTTTGGGCTCCTAAAATAGCTGCCAATCTCCTGCAAACTTAGTAGCAAGTGGTTTTTAAAAAACCCTCTCCATTTTTTTGCAAAAAACCATTGGCACTGGTCCACGTAGGAGATCTTCATAAACCCAGACTGGGCATCGGCCAGCTTATTCGTTCGGCTTGCCGAGTGGTGTGTGCTTCATGTAATGATCTTTAGCAATGCATTTGCTGTGCCAAAAAGCAGAAGGAACTTTTCCAGTCTAGCTGGCTCCAAAAAATTAGATTCTTCTAGAAAATAAAATGCCAAGAGTTTGCCATTGACTAACATAGCAACCTTTCCTTTACTAGCCCCCTCTTTTAAGAGCTTGAAGTAGGTACCCACAGTTCAGCTAAGGTTCTGTGGAGGCCTGGTCGTAGGCCGTGAGCTTCTGCTTGAGGCAGTGGTGTAGGGCTGCCCTTCTGAAGCTCTGCCTTGCACTACTGAGGGAGACCCCTTTCTCAGTGAAGGACTTTATGTGCGGCTACTCCAGTCATTCATGGTCCTCCTCCTCTTTCTTCTCATCCTACCACCCCCTGCCGTTGCTTGCTCCAGCTGTGCTGCCCAAAGTAGGAAACGCAGGAACCAATAGACCCTACAGAAGAGGTTAATCCATTCAACCAGTAGGTTTTGTTAATCCCGATACTCACAAATGAAGACCAGCCACCGTCTTCTTGACCGTATCCTGTGTAAAGAAACATAACCACAGGCTTTTTAGCATGTACAACCTTAAACTGTCAAGATGTAACTTGACAAAAAGGACACAACAAATCCCAGATCAGTTCTGAACAACGTTTCTCTGTCACAGGAATAAGGTAGGTCTTGCAAAGGCAGGCAGGCATGAAAGATACCACGAGCAATGTTCTGATTCAGAACAGAGTAGGAGTACAGCTATCCTTGTATGAGTTGAGGTGTGTGCCGTCACTGTGCTGTCACACAGCTTGTCCTGTGCTACAAGTTTTAAATAACATTTGAAGTAGAATGCTTTCAGAATGAGCACAGACTTCTTATCTCTTTGTTTAACACCATTTTAGCTTTCATATCAAAAGTTTTTTTAATTTCAGTAGGACCGGGGGAGCATGATGTTCGTGGAATTTTAAGTGCTTGTGGCCTATTAAGAATATATTTGAAATAAAAATTCAGGCCATGGCAGATATCTAGAAGCTTGGCTCTCTAATGTCTAGTGTTGCCAGGAGAAGGGGCAGGGGGCAGAGGGCTTGGAACAGAAATACGTAAGCACTGATACTATGTATTGGGTTAAAGAAAGGCACTTTGGGGATGCTCATGTAAATGTCTCTGACCTTGCCTTTCTTCACCATCTTTTCTATTTAAAAAAAAATCGATTACTTCTTCTTCTGTAACTACTCTTTATTCTTTTTGCAACTTCTTTGTGCTCTCATCTTTTCCTGGCTGTTGCTTTGGGTCCCCCCTGCCACCCCTCTGCCCATCACTTACTCTGCCCTGCGAGGATTGACTTCAAATTTTAATATTTTTAAACAGTTTTTGTTGTTAGAGACCATCTGCCAATACACACTTACCTGGATTTTCAGGACTTTTTTGTGTTTGGGCCCTACAACAAAGATAGAAACAAATCAATTCCTTCCATTTGCAATTCTTAAATGTTTGAAGCATGCTAGAATCTACTGCAAATAAAGGCAATGGTTAGCTTTAGCAATAGAACGAAGTGGCCTCAAATGTCAAAACCCACAGTACTTCATCTTTCAAATATGGGCTCCTAAATGTAGTCGAGTGTCTAGAAACAAGGCGACTCAGTAAATAAATTTACGAGGGGATGCTGTCCTGAAAATAAAAACTTTATTTACTCATTCCATTTAAGCTGCTGAAAGTCAAGTCCATAAATATTTGTAGGGCTGATAAATATTTTTATGGTTTTCAATTCTAGTTTTGAACTCGAGTTAATGCGAAGGTGTAAAATCCTGTTACCTGATGATGTAAAAGCATGTTACGTAGGCTACAGACGGGGCTCTGAGCAACCTCATCTGTTGAAGACAGCCCTGCTCATTGCCAGGGGAAGGGGCTAGGTGGCCTTTTAAGGTCCCTTCCGACCCAAACTATCAGATGATTCTGTTTTCATTGTATTTGTGTATGAATATAAATTGTTCTTTTCTCATGCAACGTCCTTGCAATTTTTGCTCTTTTTCTATTGCAAGAATATTATATTCAATGGTAAGTCATAAAATATTAAAAAGTGTAACGACGTATAGGTCTGTGAAATGCGTTGATGATTAGTTATTAATGCAACAACATGTGCCTGGGCTTTATAGCATTCCTAAAGATGGAAACTGTTACTTGGTTCTGGACGTGGCAGAAGTACCCTGGGTGTTCGTGGGCTCAGACTTTGCTGTTCTTAACATGACATAAACAAAACAGCGTTTTATTTGATATAATTTTCAGGCTGTCCCTCTGACCCAAGTATTATTGATCAAATGGAAAACAGTGCAGAAAAGATATATCTGAAAGCTTTGAAAAAGAAAGCTGAGTTGTTTTGCTTACCATTTTGGAAGGAAAGATAGCCTCCCTTCGTTTCTGTTTATTTCTTGACTTAATTTACTTATAATTCTGTTTAAAAAAAATACAAAAATAGTTAAAAAAACTTCTTGGAACTCGTCAGTCATTTCCTTAGCTGCTTTCCCTCAATATTTGCTGAATTAAATCTGGAAATTCAGAATTACTATTTGCTGTGTGGTAAGAATATTGAATTTATCATCTTATTACAAAGTTGCACTATAGTATATCCAATTGAAGACTAGACTGTTTTTACATAGATAAAACCCTGTATTGTTGTAACAAGTTTAAAAATAAACATTAAAGCCAGAAAGCCTTAGGAACTTCGGGTGTGGCAGACACCACGCACTAGAACACTGCTTTACATAATGGTGATTGCATTTGTATGATTTTGCATGGAAAAAGCAGATAGTGCTTCAGGAAACAGCTTCTACCAAGGCTACGGTTGCAAAAGCAGGGATTAAATGTACCCTGTGTCTAATCCATTCTTTTTGTCTCTCTCCTCCTGCAACCAAGATATACCTAATGCAGAATCCCTCCGGTAAGGACGGTGAAAAGGTTGATTTAGTTCCATGTTCCGACACGTTGTCAGGGTGGAAATATTCCTGGGACGTACAAAGTCTATAGCTGTATGTCTAGAGAGATTTTTCCCGAGTTGATGTGTTTGTAATCACTCGTGAGCAGTTTGTACACAGCAGCAGGGTGAGCAACAACCCATGAAACGCAGTCTCAGTTTTGGTCAGGAGCAAGCATTTATGGTACTGCTGGTACTGCTGGCATCCACAGCCAGCACCGGCACCTGGGACCGAGAGCTTCCTACTGACTGCCTCAGCGAGGACACCTCTGAGGCTACAGGACACTCGTCACTGAGATTAACAGAATAAAGTCCACCGAGAGCAACAGAATCCTGCTCTGCTAGTAATGCAGTTTGCCTCTGATTATTTTGTTCCAAATAAAGGTTTTGTTTCAAAGAAAGCTTCTGACAAGTCACGCCCTGATTCTTAATTCTCAGTATTTCTTTTTGAGGAAAGTCCCACCAAGAAAGTCCTGGGACAACCCAAGCAAATTGGTTACATGCATCTGATTAAAAATAACCCATTTTCTAGCTTGTATTCTTTAGGTTTATCAGAGACAGTAATTGTGGAAATAGAAAAAAAAAATCAGGAACCCAAAATGTCTGTTTATCTCAGATTCTAAATTCTGTAAAATCTTAACTTTACTGTTTGTTCGTGCAGCATTCTTTTCCGTACTTCATAGATCTGGTTAATCAACTTTTATATCAGCACTGTAAAATCTTTGTTTATGGCCAGACAGTTACCACTCTGTTTTGTTTTTCTTCTGTCATGTTTTTTTCTGCTACTCAGCAGTAATAATCCCCTAGTTTTTTCCAAACTACCTCATTAGTGCATCTCTTTAATGTCTAACTGCTTTTCTGGGCTGGGACTTGAGGGAGACAAGCTTTCAAGCAATCTAATATTTAAAAAAAAATAAAAGACAACAAAAACGTACTGGGTTTTTTTTTGACCCTGAACCATATTAAAAATCTTTCTCTATTTTGACTACCCCTTCTCTTGCCCCTGCTACTTTCCTAATGCTAACTTTACTGTAATTCACACTAAAAGATAAATTCAAGGCATAGGGTTGCTCTGGTTTATTACAGAAAATGCTATGGGGCAGACCAGGCTGCCAGCAGGTATCAGAGAAGAAGCAATTTCAGCTCAGTATGGTCGTGCTGTCTGAAAAGGATGAGGATGTGTAATTTGAAGTTAAGGGTATGTACCCAAGGATCCAAGTATGAAAATAGAAAGACAGAGGAAGAATATTTTTTGTTTTATTTTTTAAGACTACTTCGCAATTTTCTGATTTGAAGCAAATATTGTCATACTTGCCCCTTTTGAAATAAACACACGCACAAATGTGTTTATTTCATTTTGGAAGGGTTGCAGCTCTCTAAATCTGACATCATTACCCAAGCAAATTGTACAAAGCAAGAAAAATGCCAATTTATAGACATAGGACTCCTCTTGCTCGTCTTTCCCATGCAATCAAGAAATTTCCTTGTGCTGCAGGTGACAGGGAGGTTGCCGTGTGAATAATAAATTCCACGTGAACCATCAGGAAATGCTGCAGGGTGAGCAGGACAGCGCACAGACCGGTGCTTTGGGTGAGAAGTGGATTAGGGAACTCGTGTCTGCCTTATTCTCTGTTGTAGAAGAGGTAGAGGAAGGATCTTTCATAATACTGTTTATTTTCAGCTAAAGAAGGAAAAGGAAGATGACTGGGTTTAGAGCTAATAATTCTTTTAGTTCAGGCTCCCCTGGGTATGAATGAGACATGAGTGTTTGGAAGCTTTCTGGACTAGACCTGGGCTGGCCGCTGTGAGGATTTACACCAACTGATTTTTGAGGAAAAACTGAAAGGAAAAAATTGCTCATCTTATCTTGCTGCCAAAAAAATTATTCATTTGCTGCTTAAAATACAGTATCTAATCTTTACCTCAAGTTTAATTTAAATGCTTCGAAGCGATGGCTCAGACGGGTTATTAGAAAAAAGCAAAGTTTAGGATGGTAACACTTTAGAGGGAGCATTATTAGAGATGGTTGCAGTGAGCAGCGGAGCCTGTAGCCATGTGAGGAAGGAAGTACCGAAACCACACTGCTCTCTGAGTTGTGGGAGTGAATGATAGGAGAGGATAAGGCAACAGCACTTGCAGAAAATGTTACTCAGACTTCTCTTTCTCTTTCGACCTCCTCCACCAGACGCTGAGCTTCAAACTGGCAGGAAGTCAAAAATAAAAAAAAAAAACAACACACCACCCAGCAGCCCCCAAAGCAGTACTCCAAAATGGGCTTTTGCTCACTTCACTGCAGATATTGCTGTTGTGAGTAGAATCCATTCTACCTGTATTGGGGTACGGGGCTTAAGGTGTGTGAGAGAGAGGGAAGGCAGAGTCCCGTAGGGCCAGGAAGCTGCACGTTGTATCCTGAGGGCTGTCAAGAGCATGGTTTGTGAGAAAGTCTTTCTTTTGGCCTTTGAGAAAAGTCCGTTGGGCAGATGCAGAGCTATTATGTTGGCTTCAAAACTGACTGAATATCAGTTATGTTCTAAGCCTTTCAACAACCCGTAGCACCCCACCTGAGAGAGCATGTGTGCCCACACATTCACTTCTGCCCAAGACATACCTTTTTTAAAAGTGAAGGGCACCATAAATTTCTTAATTTTTTGGTTTGCGCTTTGTCTCTCCTGGAAGTAGAACGACCTCATCACTCTCTACAACTACTTGAAAGGACGCTGTAGAGAAGTTGGTGCTGGTCTCTTCTCACAGGTAATTAA
>JAOXJK010000051.1:33298186-33363013 GCA_025774025.1 Xenus cinereus | reverse complement strand
CACCTCCCACCAGACCAGGTTGCTCAAAGCCCCATCCAGCCTGGCCTTGAACACCTCCAGGGATGGAGCATCCACAGTTTCCCTGGGCAACTTGTGCCAGTGTCTCACCACCTTTATAATGAAGAATTTCTTCCTTATGTCCAATCTAAATTTACTTTCTTTCAGTTTAAAACCATTGTCCCTTGCCCTGTCACTACAGGCCTCGGTAAAAAGCTTCTCTCCATTTTTCTTATAAGCCCCCTTTATATACACTGAAAGGACACAATAAAGTCTCCCCAGAGCCATCTCTTCTCCAGAAGCAACATATTCCTTAGGAGAGAACATGAGAAGATTCCTCGAGCCTGGCAAATTTTTAAATGGCCAGTGTATTCAATATCCATAAGATATTATGTCTTTATATTCCACTTCTTGTAAGTTATTGTTTCAGGAAACCCCAAAATAACAATATGAACTGCTACAAACCTTATCTTGCTTTTTATCTTCCGATTCATTACTGGATAATCTTGTCTTAAGTTTCACTGAGCCTTCTTTAAAGATATCTCCAAATCCAATACCTCGGACTTTCTTTGGCTGTGCTGGTCCAGATCCAGATTCACCCCCATTTCCTGGAGAGACCACAGGTGAGGTAGGACCACTGAAAACAGACTCTGAAAGTTAAAAAAAAAAAAAGAAAGAGAAAGTAAAAGTTGTTTTAATAAAAAAAAAAGTAGAAGTAACACAGCTGTGTGCACTACTCTTGATAAACAGCTTTTATAGGGACATTATTGTGGTTGTAATACTTCACATTGTTTTTTAGCTGTGTATTTAATAGAATACCATTTGAAAGGACACCAGTATTGCATGGAATATGCTGGCAACTAAGTCATTAGGTCACTAATATTTCTTGCCATTTCAATTCTCATTCTGGCTCTGCAGTCTGTTAACGTCAATGTTACGTTTTCCATTAGTTTTATGGAGCATTGCTTACGTGTTCTGAAGACATGCTTTTAGTCCAACATTTAAAAGCTTGTCATTTGCACAGCTATAGCTGCTGAAAGCAATAATCAATAAACGTCCATAATGAGTCCTACCATTACCACGGGGGGGGGGAAGTGTGTTTCAGTAGCAGAGTAATGCCTCTCAAGACAAAGTGAAATTTTCCTAATGCTCAAAATGCACTATCAAAAATACCCAAAAATAGGTTTCTGCAAATTTATTTAAATAGCTTTTTAACCTGATAACACTTAAACCCATTTTAGAAGAGTTAAACATTCAAATAATTGTTTAAGAATAAATTATTAATTCTTTTAATCTTTCCGTTTTAAGGGACAATATTTATTCATCCCAAATAAATGTAGTTCAGAGAATAACTTAATTTAGGTGTAATCTGTAAAAATCCATTTTAGGATGTTTAGGATCCATTTTAAGTGGAGGATCTCCATACTGGTTTCAGTCAATTCAAGTTTTAATTCTCAACTGATATGGTTAAATGCTTAAGGTTTCCATGTTAGAGAACTTATGTCTGTGAGAATAAGACTGAGAAAAGCGATTAACTGGAAGGAAAACTTTATATCCAGCACTTAAAGCAGTTCAACCCTGAATATGACAACATTTCTAGTGATAAAATGCAGAATATACATTTGCAAGATCAAAGACCTTGACTGCAATTATATTACATATGTATGGGGAGCAAGACTGGTATCTTCATACTCAGCATCAATATCTTCCAGAATTAACGTAAATAGTGTTCTTTGGAAACTTGAATTCTTTACAACTTGTTGTAATACAATCACAATATGCCAAATTACACCCAAGATCTAAACCAACTTTGCTAAAGGTTTACAATAAACAGAATACCACCTGTGTCGTCCAGAGCATCCTGTGTTTCTCCATCATCCGTCAGTTCCAATTCTTTGACAAAGTTCGAAGGAAACAACCCTGCCTTGCCATTTAGTGTTCCACTCCACCAGCCTTCTTCTACCTGTATAGAAATATTTCACACATTAACAATAAAGCAAAAGGAAATTCCTATCAATTCCATCCATACTTCACTTATAAAACTCTACAAACAACTTCGGGAAAGTTCAAATGATTATGATTTCTCTTTAAAGAAACCCACTAAAGCTGTAGAAACAGCAGGCAAAAAAGAAGAGCAATAAAGTAATTTACTGTCACTTTTATCACTATAGCAACGATCATGAAACACGGAACTGGCCCTATAGCAATTAATCCAGAAGAGCAAAACGTTCATCAACTTTCTCCCAGTAAAACCGAGTAACAGGTATTACATAACTAACAGAAGAAGCAAATATTAAACTGTTTATGAAATAAAATGCAACTGTTAGCCTGGTTTTCTAAGGAAACTTTTATGTAATCTTGCTGTCCATCTGTCTTTTCCTCTGTCTTTCCCAGTTTCCAGAAATCCTGTTACCGCTGGTGTCATGTCATTGAGCAGCTTCAACCATTTTTGCTTAAAAGACACAAGTTTCAAAGATGATGTTGGGTAGAACACGGAAGAGTGCTTAAAGACACCCCAGAGTAATGGAAAACTAAGTTATACCTTCCTTCTAACAGGAGGTGACTGGCTGAAGAGCGGATGCCTGGCTCTAGACGTGCCAGAAGGTACAGATACTTTCCTATCCGGGTTGTCGAGTCAATGAAGGCAGCTGAGACACGTGAGGATTTTGTGGTGGCACAGCAGTCCTAAGGATAGAAGTTTGTCGGATGCCAAATTTTGTTGGCTTTGCTATTCATACAATAACTCATTTTTGCACTGGAAATAAACCTGTTCAGGAATTAGGGAACATAATGACTCCAAAGCTCAGTTATGTACTTGGATTCCTGGTGTGTCATTTACACTGCAATACTCCAAAATTTAATGGAATCTTTACCAGGAATACCCCGTGACCCAGATCAGAACAAACAAAACGGGGCATGCACAGGTTACAGTATAAAACATCACCAGAAGACTAAGAATTGTGCTCTTCAAATTTATGAAGAGTTTTCAAAATGTCTTAAATCGAGCGCGTTTGCCTAATGAGCACTATTTTAAATTATAATTAAGATACATTTTCAAAATATTTCATTTCAATTGCTCTGTTTTGGGACTGGAAAGCTGTTTTTAGATAAGAAAGAAAAGCAACAGGGGAAAAAAAAAAAGGCAGTTGTTTACATTGTCTTTTTTTAGCCTTGTTTTGTAGGTCACTGTCTGACACACAGGCACAGTTTTTAAACAGTAGCCTACCTCCAGGCAAGCAGAACACATGCAAAGCCTGGCAGCTACGGAGACAGACAGGCAATGAAAGAGCTTTGTTATTTTTAAAGACATCCTGGTGCTCAAATGTAGCTTTGCTGTGGATGGTTCAAATTCATAGTTTGGTCCTCTGAAAGAAATCTTAAGCGTGGATCTTAAAAGGTCCCTTCCAACCTAGGTGATTCTGTGATTCTGTGATTACTGACAAGTGCCGAGCAGGCTCTGGTGCCTTGTGCTTTACAAAATACATTACAGAAAACTAAAATGCAAATGCCTTGTCTAACCCATACTACACCCAAGAGCCATGACAAAGGTATTTTTAATGCTTACGGTACAGAAAGTGACTCGAGCATCCATTTATTCTCCTGCCAAGAAATAAGGTCAGCAAAGCACTTAACAGACGTGGAAGGCAAAGCTACGTCAGTTCAGAGACAGGCAGGAATAAAACAAAAGTTCCTTGAGCGTACTTGCTTCAGCCTCCTCACTGCGCTGTTTTTAAAAACACCTGACTATATAAAACCTATGTGACCAGAAAAGGTATCTTTAATTAACATTTTAAAAGAGGTAAAAGTTCTACGTGCCTTGGTGGAGAGCATCTGTGCATCTCTGGGTACTAGCAACACAGATGACAGTTTCACAACGCTTTATTTTCCATTTTGAAATCTTACCACATGATCCAATTTCCACAAGAGGGAGTTACAGCTCTGGTAACAGTACTATATTTTTTTCTTTGAGTGTGAATTCCATCAACTTAAAGAAATGAGATGATGAAAACTCAGACTCTTCTAAACAAAGCGGAGGGGAAGGCTGAAACAAGCCATTTTGCCAATCTGAATTTTTTTGTTGTTTTTAATAAAAAGTCCCCTACTGGAGTCATATGAATTTTGATTACGCTTGATAACACAGCATGCAGATACTATAAATATAAAACTACAAAAATAAATCTGCTATTTAGTGCTGCATCTGACATAAGAAGGGGGAAGGTATGAAGAAGCACTAAAAGTTTTACAGCAATGATACAGTTATAATGGGCACTTTGTGCATTTATTTTGCATGCAAAAATCCACATATTTGGTAAATAAAACCCCCTGTGGATTCAGCCAGCACACAGCAGATGGCCGTCCTCCCTGCAAGGTAATTTTGATCCCTGTAGCCTGCTCTCTTGAATATTAGCCATTTCAGTTCTGAACCCACTGGCCTCCAGTTTTGATTTCACCATCTGTAGTGTCAGTTTTAACTACTCCATTTATGAAAACAATTGCAAGGGATAAATACTGAATTATTCTCAGTTAACTGGTAGAACTAATCCCCTTGTGGAGCTGATTTTAGTTTATTTTCCCCATAAAAAAGGGACTAAATGATCTTCCATTGAAGCGACAGTTGTAAGTTATCTGCATATATATAAATAGCATCCTTTATATATAAACGGAAGCGAAGTTAGTCTCACAGCAGTGAAGACAGCTTACCTAAGAGAAGCTATGCCAGCACAACCAGTGGATGGTATTTTGTACCATTCTCCGCATTTTTGGTCCATCAGTAGAGTTTTGTGAAGCAGACCTACCCTACACTTGTCAAGTCTATTCTGGACCACCATGAGACCAGTGTGCAAACAGCTCTGTGCTAGTAATTAGCCGCAATATTTTTCTACCCATTACCATTCGTTACCAGTTTTTCTCAGAAGTAGCAAAGGCTGGGTACTATAAATACATATTTTTAAAATCATTAGGGAAGGAAGAAACATGGGAACTGACCCAAAAAATTAGAAGAAAAAAATAAAATCCATGTTTCCTTAAGAAACCAGATGAGGAAATGCTTTGATCTTTTTATTCTCTTTGGCTACTTGGTCATCTCTGATACATCACACTGAACACCCCTCCCAAAAATCATTCCAGGTGTTGACACGTGTCACCCAAAATTGCACCTTCCACAACAGTTCTACTGCACATGCTCTCTCTTATAAATGTTTACATTGGACCATGCGAAGTCACGATTGCTATGTACAGACAGCATGAACAGATTAAACTGGTGAGGTTATCCAGGAGCACTCCTTCACAAAACACCCACACACAATGGTATTTATGAAACTGGGATTTTAGTTAGCAGGTTTTACAAGTCACTTGCTCCGTTTATTCAAAGAGAACACTTTCTAGAAGTCATTAGTGCCAATGTACCTAAAAGGATAACTTTTTCCTTGCTAGGAGAATGGAAAAGTCCTTCTTGGCAACTGTCGGGATCCTGGGGAGTTAGCATTCTCTTCAAAAGAGGTCACGTGTGTGAAAAACAAATCTCATAAAGCTACTAGAAAGCACCACCAGACACATTTGGTCTTCTTCCTCAGACCCTCAGGGAGCCAGGAAGAAGAGATTGCACCAGTGAAGACCAGAGCATGCTCTGCAGAAGTTTTCCACCTAGTTCTGAAAAGCTTCCTTCCATTATTGCTCTATTTTTGTGAAAATGGCTTAAAGTACATTGTACCACAGGTACAGATTTCTGTGCCAAACACCGTTACTGTTAGTTCAAAGCTACACAGAGCTTGCAAGAAAGCATGAAACTCTAAAATTAGGTCAAATAACATTTTTCACCTAAACCAAGATAGAGTATGTCAACTTAAAGGCAGCAGCAGGTCAAAGGGTTTTAGCATAAGCATCCTAAAAATAAGAATCACAGAGCCAAACAACTGTAACAGTCTTTCAAAAAAGGAACCTCTGTAACAGATCACAATTTATTGCTGCGATGATCAAATGCTTCTCCCAAACACCTAGCATACATTGATTTAGGATTGGATCCTGAAGGAACTCCTAAATTATGAGCTTTAGCTTCAGAAACTCTACTTCCCATGCTATTTTTCCAAACATCCTTGTAATTCAGGTAATAGGCCATAAAAACAATTTGACTTTTGGCCACATAGAGATAATGAGCTCTGTAAAACAGCTTACCTCTTCAGTGATGTCGATCACATCCCCTGGCTTGAGTTCCAGCTCATCCTCGTTCTGTGGGATGTACTCGAAGACCACTTTGCACTGCCGCTTCTTGGACTCTGAGTCGAGAGAAATGGCAAAAATAAGAACGCTTGCAAAGAAAAACTAGTTTTTCCCTGCACTCAACTCCTGAGTGTGTCTGACCAGAACATCCATAAACCACCCCAAAAAGCTCCGTAGCTTTTGCTGCTGGTTTTCCAGTTTGCTTGTGTCACTTTAGGCTGGCACCTTTATCTGAGGCAGAACTTGAAAACCACTGAGCTCTACAGACTGCCGATTACAAACAAATAAACACTACACTGCCAATTACCAACGTGTTGACACAAGCAAGTCAGATAAATCCCCACTATAATGATTTTTCAAGCTATTTCCTGGCCAAAATCTGCAAAAATGACAACCGCTGCCAGTTGTGCTGTTAGCACTTGCTTGGAAGAAAATGTGCAAGTTGGAGCCTCCAGCCTTTAAGCAATCCTGAAAGAAATAACAGATGTTTTGTTCTGCACAACACTGACGTGCAAATAGCTTTTCTGCCCTCTAACGAAGACCTTGCTAACTACAGGTCTGAGGTAATGCTAACATTTGCTTGGCTCATATTTCAAAATCTCAACTCATTTTTATCTGCGAATGCAAAAAACCTGCGTTTTCTCAGGGCCAGTATGGAGTCAAGAAATTAAACCTAAGCTTCAATTAGCAGTGTTTGACAAAAGCAAAATTAAACCGAAGTGCAGTCTTTTGATGTTTGCCACGTATCATTAAAGCTTTGCAGGCATTAAAAAGACAAAAATGACATCCTGAGAGGAGAAACCATTGAAGTGGCTTACAACAACCCCTCCAGACAGAACCGTGTGAAGCTACAACTGCCCAATTATCCTGCACGTACCCTGGAGTGATGCTGCTGATGAACCTGGAGAGTTCAGGTATTTCTCCTTCAAACAGGAGCCCGTTCCTTCCAACCTTTTCCACAACACAGCAGCCAGCACGCTTTTGAAGGCAATTGTCATCCTGAGCTATGACCCACACATGCTCCCTATCCTCCTCAAAAAACAACCTGCCACAATTTAAGTGAAAATATGAATCAAAAGCTTGAAGTGGTAAAGCTTAAGCTTGTAGGAGCTGTATAAATTTCCATATTCTCTTACACTCTGTACTCCTTCCACTCTCAGGCTTCAGCAATTAAGATTAGCTGGATAAAAACAGTTCAAAATACAAATAACTGCCTCAAAGATTGATCCTTGTCTTACTATAGCAGCGTTGAAAGTCCAAAGTCAGACATTTAGCAGACCGACACACCCAGCATCCCCAGTACAAAACACACCAGGCAGCTCAGTAATATTCAGCAAATAAAAACTGCTGAGAGAGGGCTCACCAAATCAAGAATTTTCTACATGCTGGCATATGGTCTGTGCTCTGAAGAGCTTAAAAGGGGCAGGAAACGAATAAACCAGAAGTATGAAGCTCTATGGGTTATTTCTAATAACATGTAATTGCCCACATAATGCAGCCTTCTTTTAACTCCACTGAAACTCATACACCAGCCAAGAGGAATTGCCAGGTTAACAGTAATTGCAAGAAACGGTTCACTGGCCTTTACTACCTCCTACAGCGCTTTCAGGGCTTCTCCTTTGTATGAGATTAACTGATACTAAAAAAAGGCAAATTAAGAAGTCAAGGCCATTTAATAGAAAACCTATTTCAGCATTCCTTTGCATATTGGAGCTCTGTCTCAATGGAGGGAGGGGAAACAAACCCACAGATGCATCTCATATGCAGAACTCACTCTCACCTGCAGTCTGTTTTCAGCAACACCTAGTTAAGTGCTGCCTTTCAGTTGTGAAAATCCCTGGATTAACCTAGGAAGCCAACCCATCCACTTGGAAAACACCACTCCAGCTTCACCCGGTGCAGCAGCCCTGCTGCTGGGCTGGCAGCCCCCAGGCAATTCTGTCTGTTTCCAAAACAACTACGTCTGGCTTCAGGTTTTATTTGTTTTGTACAGTGTAAACCAAATTTAGCTCTTTGTTGCCATAATTTAGCACACCTCCTGTATTCTCCTTTCCCTGAATAAAGGCAGCCAGCTATCTGATAGCTGCCTGCAGCTTAATACCATCCTGATATAAAATACCTGAATTCAGCCAGAGCTACACAGGAGAACCACACAAGGGACTTCCCAGGCAGACACAACCTACCTCATAGCACATCAGAAAATGTGCTAATAAAGAAGCTTAACTTTGTTTTTAACATGGTAAACCTCATTTTACCAGGTTGGGAACCAGAAACGGAAAGACAACTGAGCACTGGAAGGCTTTTGAAGGGAGTGAGCGATTGCCCAGGCACACAGCAAACAGGATCTGCAGGAGCTGTTTAAACAGTCTTCCAGGAAAGAGGGAACAGCAAGTAAAATGGAAACGCCAGAGATTGTCGTTGTGCCAAGTAAACAGTCGTGTGCTTGAAGGAAGGTGTTTGAACACCACTTTCTTCCAGGAGAACGAGACTAGCCAGGGCACTGCAAGGCTTGAGACCCAGTTTTACCTACTATCTGGCCACAGCCAGCAGCACGAGGAGACGACACGCTGAATATGGGATCGTTCCAGGGTTAGAGAGAGCAGAATGAGTTGCCAACACCTGAAATGGCATCAGATCGTGTTCCTAGAATATACCAAGTTGGAACGACCCATAAGGATCACGTAGATTCCCTTTGAGAGCCTGGTTGCATTAATCTAGGAATTTTCCAGCTAGATTTTCAAAAGCCTGCTGATTCAAACTTTTAGCAGGCACGTATGCGCTGTTGCCAGTACACATATACAGATCAGATTCAATAAAAAGCAATTTTAAAGGTAACATCCTTAGTTGCCTAGAAGGTTTCAACAAATTTGTAAGTCTGGTGGTCCCACTGCAAAGCTTTAAAAGAGATCTTGTGGCTCTTCTCCTTTTATGGGCAAAAACTCTAAGCATAAACACAGCAGAAACAGTAAGTTCCGAATTCTTTCTTTTTAAAAAGAGCAAGATTAAATCATAAATGGCTGCAATCCCTTGTAAGAGAGAGGAAGCCAGAGTAATTTAGAGCAATGTCTCTTATTAGAGACTGAGGTGCCCAAATACAAATCACAAGTCAATTTTCTGGATGCAGGGAACGCTAAGTTTTCTGCTCTAGGTTTTAGTTACTTTGAATTAAATACTGGCATTAAAACATAGAAACCAGAGGTACAGAGGTACCAGGTCTGCACTCCTGACCATCCTGGGGGCTGCAGTTACAAGCAAAGGAAGACCACTGCCTTTTCTTAGACACCACCAATTAATTCCACCTTATTTCACACTAGAAGCAAGTCTACTAAACAAGAGGAACCTGAACTAGAGAGTATTTCCTTATCACAGAGCCCTGAATTTGTAACAAAACTTCTACGTTTAGAAGAAATGACCACAAGAAGGTGTTTTTTTTTTTATTATGAACAGGCCTGCAGTTCTCATTCAGATACCTGACAGTACAAGCAGAGCTCACATGAAGCTACAGATCAACTCTCTAGAGCCTGGAATGAGTCTAAATCCTGGTCCCAGGAGAATTCATCCCTGTTGCTGCTGTTAAGAACTACATATAAGCTTTCTGCCCATGCATCCAGGAGCAGAATTTGGCATAGAATCAAAGTTTTTCCTACTACGTCTCTTGCTTTCTGTACAACCTTAAAACTAAGTCAGCCATTAAATAATTCATGTTTATTTAAAAAAAAAAATGCACATCAGCAGCTTACGCAATTGAAGGAAAGGGAAAGGCTACATACTCTTCTTGAAGGTTTTGGATGGGGGATGAGGCTGAAATCCTCCTGCTGGAAGCCCATAGCTGCTCATACGCTGCACAAGGCTGGCTACATTGCCAGATTTCTCCCTCCTGAGTGGTACGGCATCATCCTTGGGCTCTACGTCCTTCTTAACTTCCTGAAACAAGAGATTTAAAAGACTGAGAGGCCATTTAAGTTACCCAAGAGGTCAGTGTTTTTACACAGGCGCTCCGCAGACTAACAGATTGCAGCTACTTACCGTTCGGTGTGTAGTGATGTATTATACTCAAAAATCACGACATCCTGCACCTAAACATACTAAAGGTCTTAATAAACTTAACCCTTCCATACAATCATGTTAGTAAATAGGTACACCCATCTGCTGAGAATTCAGAAACAGGTAGTATTTTAGTCATATACTCCAACCTCTAGAAAAGCAGCTTTAAGCCCAGAAGTCCCGTATCACAACTCTTAAGTCACAATTCATATCTGAAAACATTTTAAAAAATACAAATATTACTTCAGTGACAGACCCAAAGGATAGGGCGCTAAATATAATATTTTAGTATATAAAACTGTATTAGGTCATCATCTCTGCCTCAGAAAGCTCAAAGATTGTTTACAGATAAGGTGCAATCACATTACTGAAAGACATGAGTGGAAAAGAAAGTGAGATACAAGAAATGAAGTGGAAGGAAGAGAGGGGAAAGGTGTAGGAGGGAAGTAACAGAGACATTTTTCTGATAATTGTCTCCCACCTTCCTCTTTCTGAAGTAAGGTGTTAGCACTGGAATTGAACACACCGATCAAGAGTAAGCAGCCTATAAACAAGAAAGCATCAGTTCTTCACAGAAAAGGCCAGTTACTCTACAAGGATCAGCTCATTAAATGAGATTCCCCCAGAGAACAAAATACTCTGAAAGAAGGAAATCATCACTTTGCACAAGAAGAAACCCATTAAGTCAGATCAATGGCCCATCTAGTGCAGAACACAGCTCCCAGCAGTAGCAATCCCAGCTGCTCTTTAGAGCCCCAGCCTGCTACCCGCATCCTTCCCCCATTCCCAGAGCACCCATAAGGGTTTCATTAGGGAGATACATCCTCTCCCCCTCATGTCTGCAGACGAAGCTGTCTAATCTCTTTCTGCACCCATGGTCCTGCCCGCCTCCACAGCTTCCCTGGGGAGAGACACCAGACATTCGCTCTCTGCTACATAAAAACAGCTCTTCTCTCTCATCTGCTTTAAGCTGACCCCTTACTTGTCCCAGTGCATGCTCCCCACCGCTGCATTTAGTTTATCACTACCTCCACAGCTGTGTAAACCTTCATCATATCCCCCCTTGGCTCCATCCTCTCAAATGAAGAGTCCCAGCCTTGCCATCCCCCATCTCAAGCTGCTCCATCCCCTTAACCGTCTCACTGCCTGTTCCCATCCTGGTCTCAATAGATCTGATGACACTTGGCACCTTATCAGCATTTTGGGCTGTCACTGCACCTGGAGCTGATGATTTCAGGGAGCTGAAAGCCAGATATTCACAAGCTGATGCTCAACTCTCAACTGGAAGTTCCATATAGTCAAGGTATGATTACCTATTCTACATGTAGATTACCTATTCTACAATTCTACACATTCCTTAGCGTTTTCTGGCACCCTTTTTGCCTGCCCAGCTTCTTGCCAACAGCATGGCATTGAACTCCATAAGAGTTTAACAGCACTCACAAAGTGGGAGCATTCACTGTTAAATCCCCTCTCCAGATGACCAGAGATGCTGCACAAAGCTGGTTCCACAATCAACTCCTGAGGGATACCACCACCAACTTAGTGATTTGTCAGGATGGAGGAGAAGTCCTTTGCTCCTTATTCTTTAAGCAACTTCCAATCCATAAAATCGTTTTTCCTTCTGTCTCAGAACAACCTCATTCCTTCAAGAGCTTGATCAAAAACTCTCAAAGACTTTCTGAAAACCTAGGTGTTACATCCACCGAATCTCATACACTCATGTGCTTAGCAAGACCTTCAAAGCCCACCAGCTTTCCCACCACAGCAGAATTGCAGTGAGTTGAGGAAAGCAAACACCCATAACTACTTTGCAGCTTTTTCATGATCCACCTCAGAACAATTCTTGCATCCATCACCAGTAGCCACTGGTTAACAACTCCACTAGTTGTTTCAGCTACAGATGCAATGAAATATTTAATAATATTTGAAAACAATATTGGATATATATACATACACACACTTATTAATGTTGTGAACTCCTAAACATGAGCTTTAATACAACAAAACCCATTCATTGAATGAAATGCCAAAAATAGAGAAGGGCATCCAAAGGGACCTGTCTGGGTCTTTCTGGAACATTAAACCCCAGGCTACTTGCTGTGACTCTCCAGCTGGAAAACCCAGCAGGTCTGGAAAGCTACCGATGCTTCCAAACTACAAACCTCAAGTCAAACGGTCCAAAGCACCTTCTGATTTCCCAGGGCAAGTCAACTAAGCAAAACTACAGGCAGCACAATTTTTCCTCCCACTCATCCACGTTACATAAAGAGCCTTTTCAGAAAACAGGTGAGTAGTTCCTGCTGTTACTCTCCTTCATCCACAGGGACTTCACCCTGGAAATTGTGGCTCTGCTGAGATCCCATCTCCCAAGGAAAAAAAAAACAACTACAGAATAGCACAGCATTGTGTCTACCTCCCATTCGAGGAAAAATTTCACATTTCAAAGACTTTGTCGGTCTCGGTCTTATAGTTGTTTTTTAGCCAGTTACTGGCAAGTCTGATAAACCAGAAGGAACTGGATTTGGCTACAGCTGAAAAGTTTGCCACGTGTAAAACACCTTTTCTAGCTGTCCTACTAACAAGGCCATTCTGCTCAGGTAAAAAAAAAAAAATATGAAAACTTGCCTAGATTGGATCTGCCCCCAGGTTTTTAAAGTTATAATCTTTTGCTATGTGATTTATACAGCCTCCAAAAGCTTCCAGCTGCTTCAGGAACTAAAGCCTCCCCAGTTAACCAGTTTCCCCAATCGTAACACTTCCCAATAAGGAATCAGCTCCAGGCTCCTTTCCCAGGTTTACACTTCGCGCAGGACTTCAGATGTGTCGGCTGCAAAAATTTTGTGAAAAGCAGAGAAATTACGAAGACCTACACAGGCAGCCTGGTCAAAAACATGATCTACTTTTAATGAATTTTAAAAAAGGAAAAAAAAAGAACAAGAAAACCCAGCAAACCACTTCCAAATGCTAGAACAGGCTATAAGGTAAGCATCACCTTTATTAGTACATTTGTAGAAAACAGACAATATATTTTTTCAAGTCCAGCAGTAGTACCAAAGGCAGGAAAGTAACTGATAGTTTACAAACAGGAAATTATTTTGAGACTACAACAAAAGACCACAGACCCCAAAATGAAAGGAAGAATGCTTGAGTGACTTTCTTGCCTGGCTTGAGTCAGTAATTTAAGTGGTGACAGGTAGGAAATACTCAAAGTCTAACACAAGACTAGCAATGGCAAATACAACAGAAAATATAGTGGAATTAGAGTAAAAGATAAGAGATCTAAAATAATTCTATGAGCATCAGTTACACGAAGAAAACCTGGCAGACTCAAAGGCTGAAGATTTATTAATGAAGATTTTCATTAGCAGAAAATCCAGTGGACACCAGGAGAGACTAGTACCACCAGACCTTCCCAACACAGCTAAGATAGGGAAGCTGAATACTTCAATAGACATGTAAAAGAAACCTTCCTAATCCAAGACATGTAAAAGGCAAGAGAATGCAAGGAAAAGATCAAGATGACTATGAGACAGAAACAGGAAAGAATTGCAACAAACAGACACGGGTAAGGACTGATACCAGCCACGCCTGAATCAGAGTTTACTTGTTAAAGAACAGCAGCATTAATTATCCTTCCTCGGGGCATTAGAAACCACAATAAAACCAAATCGAGTTAAAGCTAATTCAGGAATCCCTTGTCTCCACACCTGCATGCAGTCCACTACACCACAAACCTGTATTTCACATCGGTCCTAACAGAAGGAAACTGCTCCAAGATTCCTATTCAAAAAGCTCATGTCAGGATCCTGACATTCATACCCACCACCACTGCCAACAGTTTCATCCTCAGCATCATCGCTGAGACTCTCTAACCTTTTGGATATACTAAGGTTTTACAAAAGCAGTCACTTCTAAACGAGATACATATCTGTTTGGGTCTCTGAAAGCTGACACTAATCAGTTCAAGCATTAATAAATGCCCCGTTAACAAGTCTGCAATTTTCACACCTCTGAGCGAACAGCCTGACTTCCAGTGGTTGGAAAATGACACTGCCCACAGGTCTCATCTCTGCATCTGAACCAAAGATAAAATGACCCAGGTACCACAGTCTCCAACCTGAAAATGCCCAATTGGCTTCACAACAAGTAAGGCATTTTTTCTTCCTCTGTTTCTCTTGGTTTTTAAGTCAGCCTCCTATATCCAAGCTAATAGAGTCTGTGCTGTGACAACAACAGAAAACCTCCAGGACGCTTCAGCTTGTTTTGAGATGAGGCCATCATCAGCTGCCAGCCAGCAAAAAACAAATGAAAATCTGACATTAACTGCAGCTGGAAATTTTAGTATTTTTATTATGCCAGTCCGCTGCAGTTCAAGGCTTGTCAGTGTTTCCATTAGCAACACAGATTTTATGCATTTATGACTTGGCAGTAGAAGGTCAATACAGACTGTCTCTTGGCATAAAACACACTCAACTGAGAAGTAACCACCCACTCTTTCTGCTGCAAACTACAGCACTAGTCAGAAAGGTTTGAAGTTTTCATAATCTCCACTAAACACGAATTTCACAACACTTCGAAAGTTTGCCAAAATCACTACAGGCTGACACACCAAAATGCATATAGATCTAACTCAACAGCGAAAAAAGATTGGGGAGATCATAAGGGGCTTTTGTTTAAATTGCATCTGTCACAGTTTAACAATTCCTCGGGGAAATGTATACATTTATATAGAGAAATCTCAAAATCGTTTAGGTACAGTGAAACAAGAATTATTATTCCTTATAAACAGACAGAAATCTAACATGTCTAAATCTACCTATAGCCTCATGATGCCCATTAAATTAAACCAATAAGCAGGCGATCCTGACCTACTTTTTAAGGGAGCAAGCACCCAGCCTTCCCCATCGGCCGCCAGCCCCGGCATCGCTCCAGCAGGGACAGCGGGATCCTCCTCGCTTCCCTCCCCAGAAGCCAAGAGCACGACAATCTGCGGGGCACCAGAGGCAGAGAAAGCAGCTCAGAACGTCTGGAAGGACACGAGGAATGGATAGTTATAAATACAAAGTCTGTTCCTGACTTACAGAGCACAGAGAAGTTCGTTATCCAGGAAACCTAAATCCTTAGCAAGATTCTTCAAGCATAAAAATTAAGGCTTTCGCTGCCCACCTCCTTCTAAACACGTCATTACACCAAGAACAATCACCTTTAGACTTTTTACTTTATTTTCACTATAAGCTATGAAACATCAGCTTGTACAAAAGCAATGTGTATTTCTGTTATTGGCTGAGTACATTTTCAAAGCAAGATCTCAAGCAACATCTCTAAAGAGGCTGAGATGAAGAATACACAAACATAAGTCTCTGAGCCTCCACATACGATTTTCTCATCTCTTCTGTTTCCTTTTTCTTACCTCTTCTCTTCCTCTTTTCTCACCTCTTCCTCCCCATCAGAACAGCAGTAAAGAACCTACAGAGTGGCAAATTAAGATGATGATTCCTATCTTACGTGGGCAGAAAATAAAGGAGTCAGAATTGAACCTGTCACTTATTTTAAGAGAGAGAGGAATCAGATGGTTGAGTCACCATCCCTGGATGTGTTTAAGAGCCATTTAGATGCAGTATTGGGGGATATGGTGTAGGGGAGAACTTTGTAGAGTAGGGTAGATGGTGGGACTCGATGATCCCAAGGGTCTCTTCCAACCTAAATGATTCTATGATTCTATTCTCGATGTAAAATACACCATATCCCTTCCCTGTTTCACCAATGGGCCACTTGCTCTTTCAGGATGCGGTGTGGTGTTTGTGAAGCTTCAAGTGTGTATGTTAACCTGGTGGTAGTAATATTAACTTCAATGCTTCTTTCATAAGATATAGCAAGTACAAGACTTCAAGAAAAACCATAATACTACAGTTTTTAACAGTTTTTCATAGTATTACAGAAATGCCTACTGTTAAGCAGAGTGTATGTTTGAAGAAAAGAGGTTGCGACTGAGCTTAGCTATTAATAACAGAACCAGTTCTCAGGTCAACTGTGATGCTATCTCTTACTTACGATGACAGCTACATTCATGACAACCCAGTGCCTAAATCTGATGGTCATGCCACAGTTATTTATTTTAATTTCTCAGTAGGAAGAGGGAGAAAATGTATGTGTTGGGCATTCCTACCAATAGATTGCTTGGCCCAAATGTTGCTGCTCCTTAAAGGTCTGTGGCCATTGATCACATTGGGATAAAGGCTGAATGTTTCCTGGGCCATAGATTTCCACTAAACCTGTGAACAAGTGAAGTAGGGAAAACTCTTTGTGGTCTGGAACCTGGAGACTGGGTTCCAAAATACGTAATCATGCAGTGTCAGGTCTTCAATGATCCTTCGTCAGTGCCATAGCAGGTCTATGTAGGTCACTGGTACAGACAGGGGTATAACTTTTCACAGAATGGCAACTCTGCTTGAATTCTTAACATATGAGTGGCATTTGTAAAAGTAAAATGTTACCAAGTGATTTAAAGCTGATACTCTGTATCTTCAAATAGAAATGTATATATTCAAGTATAAATTCTATGTGGTGGCATTTTCTGCTTAGCTTGAGGAAGTGTCTTAAGCTCAGCGTGTGTCCAAATACTACCTTTTGAACCGAAGCCTTAAACCAGTCCAAGAATCCCTCTTCACTCCCTCTTCCCCATGTCTACCCAGAGCAGCCCAGAGGGAGGCTTTTCCCACCTCCCTCTTGTCTAAAGGCGAGGGTGAAGCTGAAGTGGTGAGTGGAGTTATCTGTACTCTGCCTTTTGCTTTGGGACCTTGTGCCTGAGCTACAAATTTGATTCTACTCTGCACGTAAGAGGGAATGAAAGAAAGGTTTACATGTTAAATCAAAATAGAGCATTCAACAAAGCTAATTTTCTAAATTTCTCCCTAAGATTGCTCTAATAGCAACGTAAGTTCAAGAGGTCTCAGGGTTCCAAAGAGTGACAGGGTCAATGTAAATATTCTGAATGAACGTTAAAACTTCATATTTGTCAGAGAAGCCTCAAATGGAATAATAGTTTCAAATTTTGGGGTTTATTTAAAGACCTAGATACTGCAAGGAAAGGAGGGCATGTGGGTTTCCAGCTGACTAATGCTCTGTTGGCACAGCTGTATGCATAACGCAAAAAATGAGGACGACTTTTGGTTTTGATCCTCTCAAGTGCTCCATAAAAAACTCAGTCTAACTCAGTCTAATGCCCCAGTAGACACACGGGATGGATTTCCTTAACCACACCAGTGGCAATCATGCTTTCGAGACCTCAGGACTTCTGGCAGGCACACAGGACAGTTGGGTGGCAACCACAAACACGACTGGGAATCCCTGCTCAGGGCAAAGGACTGTGGAGCTTGTTATGGTGCCTTGAGAAATCAGTGTGCGGCTGATGGACACACAGGTGCAGTGAATCCTGGGCAGACTTAGTGTCCATTAACCCTTTTGCCTGCAAAAGGGTTGCCAGAATAAACTTGCACTCTAAAACTGTCTGGATGCCTCAGCCACTTTTATATGGTGCCCTTATATATGTAACATTTTTGGCAAAGTCTTCAATAGAGTTCAGCCTTTTAACGGAGGGTTTGAACAGTGTATTTCAAAATAGTGCATTTAAAATATGCATTTTAAAATAAGGTTTATGAAGATGTGCCCCTGTAACATGGCTGGTGGAGATTAACTTTCAAAATAATAATTCTGTTAATAACAGAAGATCGAGGGGGTGTATTACTTTGAGGAAATGGCCTATCATACCTACTTAGGCATTTAAAGATTCTTGTAAAAGTCACAGAATCATCCCCAAGTAATGACACAGTTACATTCAAAACTTGATCAGTAGATTTGCTCAAACGTGTATATTTAGCAAAACCACATACCCAGCTTGGCAGGTCTGTATGGATGTAGGTTGTGGTTTGCAAACCTTGTCTAGTTGCAAGTGCTGGGTTCTGCTCTCGGTACATGTAGGTCACCATAACCCTGCTAAAGGTCCTGGAGAACAAGCTCTCTTGTACTTTTTCTTCATTCCACTGGGAAACTGAAAGTGTGACGCTTGCTATTTATATTAAGCATTTTCACAGAATATGCTCAGGTTTTAGCACTGTTGTTAAGCATCGGGTATAATACTACAATGTGCTAACATGTAGTTCAGGTTGTAGAACTAACTCTTCCTACTGGGCGAGTTTTGCCTTATGATATAAAAGTAAGGTGTGAATGTGTTCCAGTAGAAATCAACAGCAAGTGCTTTCTGTTTTGCTGAGAGCGTGGAGATTCTAAAGTAATGGAATGAATGTTTTAAATGGCAACAAGTTCTCTTTCCTATTAAAACTCTAAATTCTTGTTTTGAACAGTGGCATTTTATGGAGGACCCCACATCACACCAACCTTTTTCCATCTATATTCACAATATTCTAGTGAATTGTTTCCATGTTTGTAAGTGTGGAGAAAGCTGAGAACAAGGGCATTAGTTCCAGAACTTTCATTCAGATTCGTTGGTTTATGTATTTATTCAGTTCTTAAGGTTGTGCACGAAGCTTCACTCTTCTTTTAAAGCTCTAGATTTCAAGTTCTCGGTGAGAAACCCAAAAGATCTGACTAGAAAAGTCTGTTCACTTTCTGCTAGAGTGTTACAAGGTAAGCGGACTGTGAAAATCGAATTTTCAAAATATTTTTGAGGTATCAGTAGAT
Source organism: Xenus cinereus (assembly GCA_025774025.1). Lineage (NCBI taxonomy): Eukaryota > Metazoa > Chordata > Aves > Charadriiformes > Scolopacidae > Xenus > Xenus cinereus. The sequence goes on along the minus strand of JAOXJK010000051.1, from coordinate 33,344,056 downwards.
TAGATGAGGAGACAGGAGCAACTTCATATTAGATTTCATTTTAACCATTCACCTATGACATTAATAGCTCTGTATGTGTGTGCTTATTAGACCTTCCACCCACCACTTTTGACTCACGAATTTGAAAGGAAATAACCAAAAGTTTTCAAAATTAAAAGTTAAAAAAAGGAGAACACAAGGCAATTTTACCAAATGACTGTTAAGGAGGGACAAATTATCAGAGAATTCTAAGCAATGTGTTTTACAATATGGTAAGATGAGTTTTTCACGGTCTGGTGTAACTCTGGTCCCTCAGTCTCAGTAACCATAGTTAAAAGTTGCTTGTAATTGACAGTAAGTTAAAAAATGCTGAGATATTGGGGAGTCTTTTTTTTTGTAGCAACTGGGCCCCCTTACTAATACATCATACACAACCAGTCCCTACTATTGGGAAATTTATTGTATGAAATTATCAATATGATCTTAAGAAATGTCATGTCTGAGGTTTTCAAGTTCAAGTCCTTGCTTATCTGATCCTACCAGCAGTGTCCTCCGGCCCTCAGATCTAGCGACCAGCTTACCCACGAGCACACAAATGTGACAAACCACGCAGGTATTTCAAAATTTTTCAGTACTCTCCGCTTCACCAAAACATGTTACACAAGCTCTGATGCTTCAGGAAAGGTGAAGCAGCCTGTATCTCCCATAGCAAAATAAACACATGCAGAGAGGGACTGAGTCTGGAACTGGGAAATGAGCAACAAAGACATTTAACACTTAATCAAATGTTCCAGAATGATTTATCTTTAACGCCTACCTAAAGGAAAAGCACATGATGAAAAGCACTTGAACTCCTCAACTGCTGTGTGTGTACCTGACTTTTCTTTTTTCTTTTTCTTTTCTTTTTCCTTTGAGCTAAAAGTTAACAGTTAAGCAGTGAAGAGTTAAATCATACTTCAAAGGCAATACTCACAAAAAAGTTTAACCTTTGTGTAGCCGCTGTTAGTCAAAGGATTTATGGATGAGTCTTATTGAATGTCCCCCAGACATTATATTTTTGGGGTATTGCATCATTGTGCTTGAGCAGTCATGACAACACTCCTTTTATTTTGGAACATTCTTATTTTTCTCTCAGTGCAGTGCAATAAACAGGTCTCTAACTAATCACTTGCAAATCATCCGCCCAACGTTTCTTATGAGTTTTCACTGCAGACCAGCTAAGAGTCTTTTTAGTGTTAAATTGGTTTGGCTTTACTTACGGAACTCGGAGTTTGGGAAATTTCTGAATATCATTTTCAGACATGTTCTGAAAAGGAAGCACATGGTATATATCACAGAGTTGTCCACGGAACACCCTGTAACTTACAAAGTGTGCATATTCAAAAATGGGGAATGAACTGACAGGAACATAAAGTGCATGGACAAGCAATGCAGGACAACAGCCCATCCCGTGGATCTGAAAAGAACTGAACCCATTTTAATAAAAAATCCTCTCTCTGTTTTTTAATTCAGTTTTGCTGGATGTTGGCTTTTACTTTATGTTGCTGCCAGTTGTATTAAAGTAGCTAAGAGGTTAATAAACATCATCTGTATTTGTTTACATACAGTGGACTTCAACGAAATTATTACATCTAACTTCAAAGAGAAGTGTAGCTAGAATGTTTTAATGATAGCTTGTTAAAAAGATCAGTAAGGAGAAGTAAATCTTAAATCAGGTCTTACCAGATAAGAGTTGGGTAAATTCGTTTGTTTACCAGCAGCAGATGAACCATTCTTCCAGTATTAATATCAAATTAACGGGACTATGTGCAAAGTTAAAGTGAAGTAATTTGCTTTTCCGATTTGGGTTCTAACCCAGTTCTTTATTGATGTTGTGTATTGTCATGTTGATTTACAGGCAAGATTAAAATCCACCCCTGCTCTGCTTCTCAAAAGAACTGGAAATAAGGCAATGCTTTTCATTGTACATTGCCATCACCTAGCATACAGGAAAACATACCCTTTTAATATTTATTATTAAAGAAGTCTTGATCTACAATAATTCATCTCAGTGGGCAGTGTCAAACAATTAATAGAGAGCTACATCCTGGTAACATCCTACGCTACTGATTCCAAGTGTGAGCTCAACAAAACATGCATGATCTGCTTGAAATCACCATCAGTGGCTTTATTCCTGGCAATTTTGGAATTATGCTTCTCAGTAAATATAAAAGGACAGGATATTTCAAATGCTCTTTTAAACACTTGTAATTTTAAGGCAACGTGCAATGAAATGCCCTTTGTAAAGGGCTGTTCCTAGTAAGGAAGGCAAACTTCTACCAGAGATTCTGATTTATGCTATTTTTGCTTCACGTCTTTTTAGTAGAGCTAAAAAATATGGTATTTAAGTGACTTCAGAAGCTAGATATATTGAATTCCTTCATGTCTGCATAGTGAATTCAAGTAAAGTTTTGCAGGACTGAAAAGTTTCAGGGTAAAACTGTAAATTTTAAAATAGCATTATTTGCTGGAGTTTTGTCTAAGAAGCTTATCTGTAACATCACACTATATGTAAAATCAGATGTACTAGTGGAGACGTAGCTGGAAAATTCCTTGGGCTTAAGAGCAGCCTCAGCAGCCTAACAAAAATCTTCCCACAAACTGGGAGCTGGGGGGTGAGGGGGGACAGTGTTTCTTCCCCCTTCACCCCCAATATAGCAGTTAGACATCAGATCACTGCTGACCTCAGTCAGCCCCTCTCTTCTCCCATCATGTGCAACTCCAAGTTTAGGACAGATTTGAGCATTATGAAAACTTTTGAGAAAGTGTTGTGTTTAGTTGATCACAAGCTTTGCAAATTCTCTTTGGAACGTGGCTGATAGTCTGGTTCTTTCCATCTTTCTTACTGCCAACAAGAAGAAGTTTCTAATTGCACATTGGTTCGCAATGCTATCAAGGATTTTCAGGCCAGAACAAATCCTATCTGTGTTTTCCAGCGCTATTTTGCCGCTGGACTACCCACAGGAGTAGAACACAGAAAACGTGTTTCTCTTTATGAAAATGTCCTGCAGGATTTACTGAAGGATCATAATTTTTGCTGAAGACTTTTTAAGTTTGTCTCTGGAATTCTATTCGGGCGATAAACCTGACAAATATGGGTTTAAACTCTCATAAAAGGGCCATGTTGCCATTTTAAATATTAGAGAATTTTATTAGAATAAGTTTTATGGAATCCCTCTGGTTTTATTCCTGCATCATCTCAACTGGACTTTCCTTGTGGTAGCCAGTAGATACAGAAATGTGACTTTGAAACCAGGATGTTATTCTGAAGAAGACAGCAATATTTTTACAGTCAGGTTTACCGTATAGATCTGACAATAGATACAAAACCTGCAAACTCTGAGTTTTCTTCTGTGCCAATGTAATTTGGCAGTTTCCAATTACTCACAAAATGTAAAAAGGTATTTCTTAGAAAAAAACATTCATCCAGAGAAGCATTTTTTTTTCAAGTTTGCATTGTACTCTAGAATATTCCACTTAAAGTCTCCTTTTGTTGTTCTGCTTAACAGGTGAACCTTTTTTGCATTATGCAATTGATAAGTAGGTCAAAAGCTTAAAAAAAAAGCTTTTTTTGCAGAGATGAGCAGCTGCTTGCTCACTTAATAGAAAAGCATCTTCTTAATCTATTAGGACGCTTCTGAAAAAATGCTGCACTCTGAGCTGCGTGTTTACAGAAACACTCTGGAAATAATAAAAAATTACAAAAATCACTTAGGAATCACACAGTTACTGCTCTTGCTATTTGTACCTCACAAACTTTCAGAATTTCATAATGCTCCCACTCCAGGCAGAGATCCTTAGTGCCTGAGCTAAGGAGACTCTTCTTAGGGGTCAGGAGATAAATCCTGTGCCACACGTCTGAGTAATTCTGGCTCCACCCAGTAAGAGGGAGGTGTAATATCCTCCTCCTACAAAAGGTGTTTGAAAACTTTTTCAATGAAATGTCAAAAAGCTTCATACATTAGGGCAAGTAAGTAAAAAATAAGACTTTGGAAGAGATATGTGTAGATTTCTCCACTATGTTTAACTGTAGAGACGATCAAAATGACTACTTTTGGGGAAAACAGAATAGTTAATATTTGGAGGAAAAAAATAGAAGTAAAATGAAGTAATAATCAAAGCCCTTACACATCTTCATGGATGTGTATTTAAGAGCTGAGAACAGCAGCTATGCCAATGGAAGCTGGCAGCTTTCCTGAAGTTAAACCAAGTTGTTGATAAAGCCTGGAGCAATGTTGATTTAAACCCACTGGGACCCTGCTTACTAGGTTTGGGGCTCTTAACTTCCATTGATTTTGTGTGTTGCTGCAGAAGAAATCTAATTTTAACTATAAAGGCATGAAAGAGTGATTACAATACAACATCAGTCATTCTGACCAGGTCTGTGTTTCCTTTAGTAGGAGAGGGCGATTAATAAATGTGAGTTTTCTATAGTTAGTATTTGAAAACAAGCACTTCCTATAAAGGAAGAGATGAATTCAAGATAAGACTGTGGGTTTATAACTTCCCTGTCAGCTTAAAAAATACTAAAATATGTGCATATTAAACAATATGCTTGGGTTCCCAGCATTCCATGCTTAAAGCAAGATGTCTGGCTGATTTTAGCAAAGATATTTAATTCTTGTATTTATACTTCAGTGACCACCTGTGAACTAAGTCATTTGCATCTGCCAGTGCCATGTAAGGAGGAGTCAAAACGATCCGCTTCATTGGAATTTGACAGGGAGGAATTTTACAGCTCTACTTACCAAAAACCTTTGTCCATTTATGCTGTGCTTTCTCACGACTTTTTCACAATCCTTATACTTTAACTGTCAATGAAAAGAAGATGATTATTGCACCCTTCATTATAAGAACAGACGTAGTTAGCTTTGAGTAGATGGTTCAAGTTACTCTTTTGTATGCTAGACCCTGTCGAAATGGCTCAATTTGTTCTGTAAACATGGATTTTTAAGACAAAGATTCTTCAGTGGACTTGAGGTTTTTCATCCATTTAGGAACATGTAATTCCTCACATTTAAAAACAACCCTGCAGTTGCCTGGCCCAAAGAAATATGTGGAAAATAGATAGTTGTGGTACTGACTGGGATGAACAGTTGTGGAAAACAGGAAGTACAGCAAAAACCTTAATATACTGGAATTCTGAAGCCCTGATGCCAGTCGCTGAACTCATTGTGATCAAAAAGCTTCCTCTTCTTGGTGGAAATGTCGCTTGTTAATCCTGGAAATTATCTATAATATTTGGAAAGCTTTTCCACAATATTCTGTTTTACAATAGCATCTAGGACAAAGACACGTTGATCATGTACGAAGCTCCTGGCCCTACCAGGTGAAAATTTAACAGTAATTTGGGGCACTTAGGAAGAAAAACACCCAACACCTAGCCACATTCAGCAAGACGTGACTCTTAAATATTTCCAGTGGGTGTCTTAAGGGTTTTTTTTTTATTTGAACGGTAGTAGCATACAGTGAGAACACAGCCTACGTTTTTGGTGTGGCTGGAATACATTTTCTCTGTTTAAGGTTGATCAAGTCCATACCAGAAGGAAGCCAAAGAGCAGGCAGACAAAGTGCCTTTTTGGATCCTTCAGGACAGAAGAATTGCTCTGGTCCTGCCTGAAACTTTAGTTAGTGAAAGTTATGTAGACAGATGATCTTGTGCTGCTGGGATAATTCTCCTAAAACAGACAGATAACATTTTAGCGGGAGCATCGTGTCCTTCCCTATCCTGTTTACTCATTTTGAGGAGTAATCTTGTAACTTGGTGGTATATGAGAGCACATCCTGAAAACATCTGAGCAGCTGTGTCATGACCAATCACTTCAGATGAGAGAAGATTTCAATATGATTGTCCTTTGAAAATCAACCCACAATGATCTCAGTTTAGGAGGAAATACAATTGCTTATCCCTCTTGGACTTGAGTCCTGGTCTTTAAACACACGGCTGCAGGCAATATATTAGTCAGATGCAAATAAAGCATAGCTAAGGTATAACGTTCGCCCCTGTAGTGCTAAGTGTGAGGGAAATTGTACGAGTTTATCTGGCGAGACGATCTGGTTGCTTATGGCAGTTGCCCAGAGCTGGCTGACTTAGGCTGACATTATTGTCTTACAAAGATTTCTTAGATGACTTTAAGCAGCTTTTGCTCTGATCAACCTCCCCAAAAGTGGAATGCCAAGAGTATCTCTATCCTGGGGTGTATCTGGATCAGTAGAGGGGGAGCACTTGAAAATTAATGTAACTGGGCCTGTTCAGTTATGATAGAACTTAGAGTTAATCCTTTTATCACTGCTAAGGATACCATTACCAGCTCTTTCAGGAAGCCATTTCCCTTCTTAGTCTCTTGGAAATGGTGATCCAAACCACCATGCCCCAGTGCTGTAATGTTTTTCGTATTTGTCTGAAATTGCCTGTTGATAACAATCTCATCTGTTCCATCTCCAATGCTTCCTTTCACTTTCCTGTGCCACTAACCCTTGCATTCTAAAATTAGAGGTTTGCAAGTAGCTGGCAGTTTCAGTTCTCTGGAGATTTGGTAGAGATGGATTTTGTGTTTGATCTGCTTGTCTTTATTAGCTAGTTTTGCATTCTAGTATCCAACTTGCCTCAACTCCCCAAAGAAAACTCTCATAGAGTTGTAGGAGCCGTTGAAACAATAAATTTTGCATGATTTCAAAGTGAAGCCCAAACTGTTCCAGGTTTTACAAGTCTAGTGTGACAGCTCACTTGAAAATCTTCCCAAATCTTCTGATTGATCTGAATGTTAAATTCCAGGCTGACAGTTTTGGACTTTGGGAGTTGCAAGGGAGATGGAGCAGGCACTATCTCCAATGTGAACTGAGAAATGTGCAATCTACAGAGAACACACAGAAATGAAATTTCAGTAAAATTGGCTGTTACACATTCCTGGGCAATTACAAAGGTGTCAGCACTACTGTGCAGAGGATAAATAGATAAATATTGGTAGTGAATTCCTGTATTGCCTTCCACAATACTTCTTCAGTGTGGAAACTCCTCTGAATTGTAAAATGGAATTTATAGATTGTCACAAGCGAAAAAGGTGTCAGAAGAAACAGCAGGTCCGAGCTCGTCACACAAGGTAACATCAGAAGAAGCAACAGTGAGAGGAAAGAAGGGATAGGGAGGAATCTTGATCCATGAGTTCTGCCCAAGAAGTTTTAGAATAGGGAAGTCAAACCAATAGGGAACTCAGGTTTTTCCAACTGACCCGAAAAAAATTAGGAGTCTTTGTATCCACAGCTGTTAAGTTCCTGGCTGGATTCTTGTGGATGTGATTAGCAAAGACATTCAGAGGCTCATTTGTGAACACCGAGCAATTAGAAAAAGAAATCTAATTGAAAATCATTGAAGACAACCTCGAAAGCTTGTGATCTTCACACATTAAAGCTTTCTACAGCTGTTAATATATTTTATGTCAACAAGCGTTGTAGTAAAGTGTATATTTTCTCTGAAAAGCCATGAGTTTCTCTTATACCTGATTTAAAACACACTTTCAAGATTCATTGATATATTTCACTGGCCAGTTTAGCTCAGGTTCTTAATTGTCAGTGGTTTTGCTTTTAGTTTTGCAGCAAGCTCTGCCCACTATAAAAATATGTAAATTTAGCACCAACAATATTACAGTACTTTGCTCCTCCATCATACTAAGACAAAACACGGTCGAACTTACCATCCTAAAATACTCTGCTAAGTCATCTGGGTTCCACGTAACCACGTCCGAACGGTGGGGAATGTTTCGCATATCCATTGTAAGCTTTCTCCTCCAGGCAGTTAGTGAACTTTCATAGCAGTACCAGCGATGAAACAGCCATATGGCCCCTGTGTGTGACCACCTCCAGCGTGAGCAGTAATTCCTTGTCTAAAACCCAGCTTCTTCTGTTTAAGACCTGGTGGTTTTTTTAGTTTAGAGCTACGTTGTTAGGACATCCAACAGAGATACTGCTTCCTCTAACACAAAATGGTCTCTTCTCAGAAAAGTTGTCAGCTAGTCAGCCTTACCACTTCCTTTGTCTGAATATAAATAAGTAAACAAGGAAGCAGAGCAAAGAGTTGAAAATGTTCTTCCTGCTACATATAAGTAAGCTCCTATGCACCCTATTTGCTTGGAATTGCATACATAAATATGTATGTATTTACACACTCTGTACAGTATAAATATATTGACATATTATCTGCATAGACATTGGTTACTGTTTCTGTGCGAGTCTAACCCGGACAAATCCACCTCCAAAGAAGAAGACGTTCACTTAAGAGAAATTTCTTCAACTTACCTCACTACCTGAAGTGTCATGTTATCTTTCTTTGGTTTGTACAACAAGAGAAGTTGTTGGAGTTCTACGTAAGGAGATATGCATGAGTAAAGGATGGAGTAACAGTCAGCATTCCTTCAAATAAGGAACCTCTCAGTGAAACTGAAAAATGGACAAGCTTAGATGAACATTACATTGTCATTGTTTCGGTGCTCCATTTTTCAGCTACCTCTAACGAGGAGTTTTTTGTCTGAAAAGAATCCGCAGGACCATAGTATTACCACAGGGCTATTTCTACTCACTGAAGACCTTCTAACCTTGGGTCTGTAATTTGCAAGTACATTTGCATACAAGTGCATGTACTTGAGTTCGTATCTGCAAGTCTCTATACTATTGTATGAGTTCTCCTTTTGAAACTTTGATTTAAAGTAGCTTACTTTTTCTGGAGAAATTTCGGTAAATGATGGCAGCATGTTATTTAAAACTCTAAAACTAAACTGCTGTAACAGCTGTTCTAAACTGTGTAGCATTTATCAAATACATGATATAGCTCTGTTTTATGGGTTCTTATTTGAAATTACCTGTATGAATCATCTGAGGCATGTACTGACAGTCTTACAGAAATACCATCACCTCTCCATTGTAAATCTTGGTCTGGGGATGAAATAGGATGAAATTAACTTGTGACAAAGAATCCCCAAAGGAGAAGTTGTTTTGAGGGTGCATCAGCAGCAGTGGTAAAGGGGAGATCACCCAGCACACGTCTCACACACCCAATCACACACCACGTCTTTCAACAGAGAAACAAATTCCTTACAGTACAGAGACAGGAAGAAGCCTGGGCTATAATTTCAAATTGTTCGTTCTATTACAGTATTTCATTACCTTCTAATCTAATTTCTATCCCAAATCCAGCATAGCAGCTCTAATTTCAATTGTGTTCTTCCTTAGTTGTACTAATATAAAACTAATTGTTCTGGTCAAAAGTTATTCTGATGATGTTACAGAAGAATCATAGCGTCATTTATTCTGATGCTGAGATAGAATCATAGAGTTGTTTAGGTTGGAAAAGACCTGTAAGATCATTGATTCCAACCTTTAACCTAGCACTGTCAAGTCCACCACTAAACCATGTCCCTGAAGAGCACACCTACACGTGTAAGAGATACGAGAGGAGATAGGAGAAAAGCTGTGACCTTTAAAGTCAATCTCCTTGTCTAGAGAGTGACTATCACAGAAATTCTAGCACATTTATTTAATCATTATTATTTGGTTGGATCCTGCCTGTGTCCCTGTGAGTATGTTATAGCTACGTGTGTATTTCATGCATTTTGCAAAACCCAGCTGCATAAGTACTTGAGCTTTGTCTCTGTCTAGAACTTCTTTTGTAATGTGATAAACACATAGGATGTGGTGGCCAAGCGAGGCTTGCTGAGGAAACATCACTTTGTAGGTTCTACATTTGAAATTTCAGATATACTGTTAGAAGAGTGTAACAATTTGAAATTGCATTTCCAAGGTATGTATGTATTTGAACGTATCAATGGAAAATGTTGTTGAACTCGCAAATAACCATGCATGAGTCATGGTCCCCAATCCCACCCAGACTGCAGAGAGTTGTTTTGAACAGATGCTTTTAAATGCCTGTCTTTGTGGCCCAGAAACGAAGTGTGGCAAATCCCATGTTCCACAAAAGGAAAATCTTGATCCCAGAAAAAGGCCACACATTATCACCTCACTCTTTTAATTGTTCTTCTATTCAGTCTTCTTATTTCTCTTTCTCTTTCTCTCGTTTCTTATTTATCTTTCTCTCTTCAGAGCCACTGTTGTTACCTCCAGAATTGGCACTTTCTCCCAGGTGCTTCTCTTGCCTCCAGTGTCCTCTGCTCAGAGAGACCATTTCAACGCTGATAGTCACTGAGAGAGAAAAAGTTGGATGTCCACACTTGTGCAAGCCCCCATGCTAGAATCTCCAGTCACATCTGGGTAGGAGTGTAAAGGAGGATGTCTGGGAAGCAACCGCAGCTGATTTTTACGGAGGAAGAAGAATGGCTGCAGGGGGAGCATTAGGGTAGTTACACGAACTGTAGCCAACAGATGGGGCCACAGAGAGTTCCTGGGGAAGAACATCAAGTTTGACAGGCTACGTGCAGAAATTTAGTTGATAACTAACTATGTTTCAGAGGTGACAATCCTAACTGTCTGCTGCAGATGATCACGTGCTTTGAATCTTAGTAGTTCAATCTTACATTGCAAGAAATGAAGTCAGAATAAGTAGGCAGCACAAGATACATCTGTTCCGTAGTATAATTTGTTATATACTTCAGTTGGCAATCTTCCATGAAACTGATTTTAAGCTCTTAGATTTTCAAATGCTGAGAAACACGGACATTACAACTATTATCACATGCATACCTTTTCCGTTGTGACCTTTTTTCCCCTGTTTTTAAGGAAGTAGGTCTTTTATAGTTGAGGCCTGCAGTGCTACAACCATCACATAAAAAATGTGTCTCTTCACGTAAGAGCTGCCCGTGGTACAGTTCTTTGAGACGTAGCGATGGTCTGGTGACTGATCTTTGAAAATATGAGACTCTAACCATTTCAGGCACCGCAGGAAGGAAATTCACACAGCCCACATTCTGCTGCCTTCAAAGAGCCTCAATATTTTCCAGTTTCTCTCGCCTCTTTCTGGTGCTCTGTCCCGCAGCACCCTGTTTTAAGTAGAGTCAAAGGCTTACTTCAAGCAGTTCCCTGAATGGCTATTTTTTCTAGAGTAACTCAGTTTATGTGTCAATTTTCCTAGAACAAAGCAAAAAAAGTTCAAATTTCATAAAACTTTAGTCTTCATTTTCATCACAGTCCCAAAGCAAAGTGGATCCTTAGGACATGGTTTTTATTTTGCCCTGCCCAGTTTTGTTTTTAGAAGACTTGGGTAATTTCTTCCTTTTATGCTGGGAATATTTACCATTGCCAGCCTGTATTTCCTCTTTTAACACCGCACGCCTTGTTCCCATGCTGTATACCTATCTATAACACATGGAAAAAATCCTTTCATTTTTATACCCTTTAAAAATCACCACAGTAGCATTAAATATTCCTTGCTGTCTTTAATTAGCACCGAGACACACTTTCTCCTACTCAAATGCCTTTATCCATTATTTTCTTAGTGCTTGTAGTCAAGTGTTAACCTTGACTTTGCAATGTTCGTGCATTGACACAAGACCCAAAACAGTCTTTGCCAACTTCAAAAAGGTCTTTTTTAAGAACGGAACTGCGGGCCTTCCTCCCCACCTAGTGGCTGAGTGACAGAGCGACACCAGACACTAACGACCGCTGTTCTCAAGAGCAGGGATGGACACAGAATTGCTGACGCTGCCGTACAAATTTGATATTTGCGTTGTATTTATGCACTTCAACGGGACTAGCAGTCGAGGCAGATGCTAACCAACCAACCTGCATCTGAAATATACGGTTTGAATAAAACTCTGTCTGAGATACTGGCTTCAAATCCAATTTCACCATAAAAAACAATTTCTGCATACTCTTTCCGAACTCAGCCCTCCGCAATTATTTCCTGGATGGAAAATAATTTTGCATGCTTGAAGAAGCATATTCTCCATTGCTAGTGAATTGTGTTACTTTGAGAAGGTGAAAAGACATTTAGGCAATTCCAAAATACCTGAAACCCTAGAATACAGCCACTAGAGTGCAGCTGAACTCTATTCAGAAAGCAGAGAGAATTAAGTATCTATTAAGGGGTGTCAAAAAAAAAGAGGGAAGTAGTTAGAGATATTCTAGCAAGACGACCATTTTTTCAGGTACATTTTTTGTTCCACTCTGTTGGGGTCATAAGTGGTATAACATGTCTAGTTTGTCCAGAGACACTGTAAACAAACACAGAGAACAGCCAGCAGATCTTAGAAAGAACTTTTACTTAGGAAAGACTAAAAAATGTTTTGCTTAGTCTGGGAAAGGGAAGTTGGAGATGAGGGAAGGAAAAAGGAGACAAACCTAGTGGTTTTGGGTGATAGCAATCAGTTGTTCTTGTGACCTGTGAAAGGCTCTGCTAACAAGAAAAGCAGCTGTAAGCTCAAAAAGTAGGTATTGCAAATTGAAGAACTCTCCTCCCCAGTATCTGGACTGTTCAGTGCAGTTCAACAGCTCAATTCATAAACTGCCAAGCAATGCCAAAAGCGACTCCAACTTGGCATGTTTCCTTTCTGTGGCTTGCATGTTGTATGTCCCGGTTTCCCTTTGAAGGCCTGAAGCAGGGCAGAAGGTGCTGTGACACGTGGAGCAGTGTGCAGCTGGCGGTACCAAGCAGTGGCCATTGCTGGTGAGAGAAATGAAAAGTGCCCACCTCTGCAGCTGCTCAGAAGGACGGAGGAAAGGGCTGGATTCAGGACTGTTGCTAAAATATGCCCTAAAGGATGACAGTTTTGCCTACTATTGGACTTACCAGATTGCCTTTTTTAGGTATGCTTTCTCCTTTCCCTGAAAGAAATACATTGTTTTAAACCCTGTTGAGTCAGTGTTTGTGAGTGGGCTAATACTGCCTCTTGCACAGTGCTGAAGGTACCTCCTGGGGATCACTTGATGTTATTTCAGTTCTTTAGTATGAAGCAGTACCTGGTAATGGTTCACATGGCTCTGTAATGATGCAGCGCGTCCAATGTTGCATACAGCTCTCGTGCCGTGAGGAAGTGCAACCCCAGGAGGTGCCGTGCAGGCCCTGGCAGCCCACTTCAGCACTCTCAGTATCACACACTGTGCTTTCAGTAAAACATACAGCGCTTCTTAAGCTAAAAGTGATCTTAAGCTGCAATGAGGAGAAACTTTGACTGCAGTTGGGGAAAATATATGTATGGTGCAGTTGCTTTTGATTTTATTTTGGTTGAGAGTATGGGTTTGAAAGGAGCTTCCAGGAGTGCAAATGCAAGAGAAGACATTTGTGCAAACCATGACAAGGGCTGGCTGCCTTGCTCCCCTTGGGTGCTGGGAACCGGCATCCACAGGCGCTGTTATCCCTAGATGGCGCCGAAGCCCGTGCTATTCCCATCCGGTGTTTCTGTACTGCTTTCACTTTGTTTTGCCTTTTTTTTTTTTGCTATGTGTCCGTTTAAAAAATGAAAGTTAAAACTGTTCTCCTTCAGCAAAGACTACTGAACAGTAAAAAAACAGTTATTTTTATTCCTTCAGTTTCTTAAACGCAGTATTTCAATTTTATCCAACTATTCTGACAGCTAAATATATGATGAATATTTTAACTCAGCCCCTTTTGTTATTTTATCAAATGAACTGCTGTCACCAATAAACCACTTACTGGCTCTCACACTCAGATTTTAACTGACCTCTTTTCATTTTGGACAAGCAGTTTTTTTCTTAACCCCAACAAAGCTCACTTTATAGAACTTGCAGAGTTTACATTGCTTTCAGCTCCTCTCTGTACTGGTTTAGAGCATCAAATTTTGGTCATTGTACCCATCACAAGGAAGGTTTCACAACCCAATTAAAAAGAAAACAATTGCTGTTTAAATTCAAAGTCGAAATCCGAAGTGAATGTTGAAACCGAAGAGCATCCTGTCGATACACAAACTCAGAATTGAATTCCAATCCTAGAATATTCTCTAAATATTTAAACAGCTTACTGAACAGTAAGAAAGCCACTAGTGATTTTGCAATGCTGAGAAAAAGAAAAAAGCTTCAACAGCTTATACACTGATATGCATTCATTTTAGACCTTCATGGGAAGGATTTTTATCAATCCTGAAAGTTTTTGAGAGCAAATTTCATGCCAGATGAGAAAATATGTTACTTGTGAGACCATTTTGATGAAAATAATGATATTTCAGCTTCTTAGTTACACTTGCAGCCCAATGGTGCTATTGGCGCTTTCCTCTATTCCTGCAGTGTTCCCAGCAGACAGAGCAAGAAGCTGGGGCTCAGAAGGAATGCTCAGCATTCTCACCTTTGCAGCACACATTTTTTCTTGCAGGCAGTGGAGACACCGTCCCACAAATGCCAGAACGTTTCCTCCTGTACATATTTCCTAAGGGCTTTTGAACCAGTAGTTTAGCTGCATCTAAACCAGCATGGTCTGGAGGCACAGATGTGTAGGAGAAAAGAAGAGCTGCTGCTACCCAACATAGTCTCGGGTATACTTTTGGTTTTAGCATTATTTTTGTTTTCAATATGTCTATTCCTCTCCTCAGAGTTTCCAAGGAGCTGACTTCTTGAACACCACAGGCTTTTCAAATTTGCAGTGTCACCTTCTGTTCAAAATAAAGTATGCTCATAAGAAGAGATTTTTTTTTCTCATAAGCAAGCATTTTGCATAGATTTTAATTCGTATGTGTGTATAGTACTATGAGTGAACTTAGAAACCATTCTTTTTAATCCTCTGGCTCATTATGGAGGGTCGGTACAGAACAAAAGTAATTATCCATCTGGGGCAGCCCTACTCAGTTAGGTCTCTCATCCAAGGTATAGATTCAAGTACCAGGAGTGTCAGAGTAGGTTCTCACCTTGCTGCTTGTTGATAGTGATACAGTACATTCTGTCCCCAGGGACAGGAGTGTCCATTCCCAGAGCACTGTAGGGATGTGATTTCGCCTTCCTTCATTTGCTACAGTGGTGTAAAAGCTCAAAACCTCAGCAGGAAGACCTGTGACTGCTGAACTTTCACACACACTTAAAGACAGGTTAAAGCAGCTGGTGCTGCAACTGCAAGACGTGGTCCTTTCCCAGCCTCTGCGTTCTGTATTTGTGCTGCTCTTGCTCATGCCAGCATAAGCACTTGTCATGACCACATGAGGAAACGGCATCAGTGATTTGGCAGTTTTAGTTAATCTAATGAAAGATAATAATGAAATGGTTGGTTTCAGACCATAGCTCTTCCCTGCCACGGCTTGGCTGTGTGACTGTGCAAGTGGTTATGCCTGCATGGGGCAGCAGGTGTAGCATAGCAAGAAAACTTTTTGGCTCTGGGTCCGTGAAGAAGTCTGGGCTGTTTCTTTTGGCAGCAATGCTAGTTCAGACTGTACATTAAATTGTAATATAAGCAAAATGGATCGTCCAGAAAAAAGTGGGAACCCTTTTCATTTTTACTGTGTAGCTAATCTCATTTCACCATCTTGTTCTTGCTGATGGGGCATGCACTACTTCTTGTTTAGAATTTAAACTTACAGAATTAAAATCCTATTTCCCAGATAAAGTTGAGCATTCTTGTATGTGCTTCTTTTTGACTGTTATCCTCTCTATAGTTTAATACATTGCAGAATTTAGACCTTAGTTTCAGGTAGCTTTATTATAAGTGACTTATAAATAACAAGCTGTGACACTGAAAGAAAGCTGAAGGCAGACACGGGTGTCTGAACTGTCTGCTACTTAACTCAGCACAGTAAGTGTTGAAAATTTCCTACAACTGTCTATTTTTAACTGTTCTGCAGAACTCCCACTTGTTTCTTAGCCCATATCACTTTTACTCTGAAGTTATTCAGGTTCAATAAAGAAGATTCTGCATTAAGCTCCTGGATGTTTGTGTGAATTGTATATATATGATACCAAGTCTGTGAAAAAATGGACCTGCTTTTTATTTTACTTATTTGCGTTATATGTGGGGTTTGTTTTTTGGTTTGTGTTTTTTGTCTTTGCTGTAGAAAAGCACAGTTAGTCACTGTGCAGATCTTAGATTCTGCAAACAGATTTTCTTTCTTGGTGCCCGTATACTGTCCTACTTTCTGCTCACCACACTGGATTGTGATGAAGTTCTGGTGATTACAAAGGTCTCCCATTCAGATTGATTTCTGGCCTATGCACTCTGGCTTGCAGGAGTTCAGACGAGGAGCTGGTTTACCTTCAATGGTAGCAACCTTTCATCCAAGGACCTGCTCTCTGGTTATATCATATAGATTTAACTGTCTTCTACTGTCACCCCATGCCACTGCATTTGGACTCTCTGCCTAGCACAGAAGTTAAAGAGAAGGCAAGCAAGCCCCATATTTAAAAACATGCTTGCAGTCTTCCACATAGGGAGCTGCTGATCTCAAACAGTATTTATAAGCTAAGAGATTTTCCAAGCCATTATGTCACTCATAAATTAATCTAGCTCATGATATAGAATGTCTGGATGCAGAAGTAATGAATATATACCAGGAGACTGCAAGCACCTGCTCTGCCTGCAGAAGTCTCTCTAGTATGTCAATATGAAAAACTCAGCTCTATTTTTCACCCAGTTCTCACTTCGACAAATTCTGTCTTTGGATCACTCTGAGTATTTGTCTGTATCCTGTGTATCAGGGCCGTGAGGGTGCTAATAGGTCCTAATGACAGCCTGATGACCCTGACCTAATGACTCTGACAGCCTTCACCTGGCACCTCCTCCCAGACCTGCACATGGTCTGGGGCTGTATTTAAGCTCAGCTCAGGACTCAACTCAGTTATTTGCCACTGAAGATTTCAATGGGCAGAGAGAGGTCTCCTCAGGTAAAGTAATATTTGCTTTTTAGTAAAATTTTTGCTTTGAGATGAAACTTTCTGCTTTCCATTCTTCATTGCACCAGTCAGAGGCTTGACATAGTACATAAGTGGGGATGATGAATGCCCGAACTGCTCTAATTATAGTTCTGTAAAGGTGTGGGCTGCTCAGTGCTGTTATTTAAGTTGCTGTGTTACTTTAAGATGGCCCTGAAAATGAATGACTTCCTAATGTTGGTAGTTTCTGGAGGGTGAACTGGAGGATAAATTCCCTGATGCTGTTACGTGTGTGTGTGACTGTTAGATGCTTTCTCTCTTTCCCAGCATTTGCTCTGATTTAATGATGTTGAGGAGCTGGACTAGTTCTCCTGTATATAAGAAGGAAGGTAAGTAAGGTGTTGCATGGATCTGGTTTCTTGCTGTGTAAGATGTAGAAACAGGAGCAAGATGTCACAAGCTGCATTCTTGTGGTGCAACTCCAATTGAGAAGCTGTCTGGCTATTTTAGCTGGCAGTCAAGCATAGCTATTAATTCTTAATTAATAGCTATGGGAATAGCAAGGAATGGGACTCCCCATCCCTGGTGTCACAACTGTGCAGCAATAACTGATTGTAATTTTCTGATTGTAATTTTTATTTTTCTGGCTGGTGTGGCCACGAAAAGGGTTGTACTTCTTCCATTCTGTGGGCTGTAGACATGCAGTTACACCTGCCAGACTGCTCTTACTGAGTTTCTTATGTATAATCCACTATGATTAATGCAGACTGCTTGAATGTTTGTGCAAAATCCTGTTAAAGGCTATGTAAGTTTATATGTATATGTCAGCGATGGAAAGTTTTTTGCAGTCCTTTGATTAACAGGTGAACTTCAGAAGGAACTTTGAATTTTTCATGCTGCTGTTGTGGCTGCTGCTGTTCTTAAGATTAGTCCAAGTGAGACTGGATGTGTTCAAGTTACCTACTATGACCTGGCAGAGCCAGGAACTCATTACCTAGGCAGGCTTGTTCTTGCTTACTAGTTTGGGTGTTTATAGGTCAGTTAAATAATCCTTGCAAAATGAAATATTGATATTTCTAGTGAAAAGAGTAAATTAAAAACCCTTCATTAAACTTGTGAATAGAACTTCTTAGGTGCGGGGTGAGACACCTCCTTCATTTATCTGCCCCCCAAAAATGCCCTGTGAGTATAATTTGGAGCAGATTTGGGGCTGGTTCTTTCCTGTCTGTCTAGGCAACATAGAGAAACTATCTCTTTTCATCTTTGTGTACTTCTGTAGCAACAGACTTACCTTTGTGCTTTAATGTGTTCTGCAGTGTGGATGCAGCCATCCAGAGGTTATCAGGTGAAGATGGGATTTTTTTGGTACTAATCCAACCAAGACAGAATCATTATTCATCCACATGAACTTCTATAAAGAGATTAACATTGTGTTAAGGCTCCTGGAATGGATCTGTATACAAATCTTGAATTTACTTGG
Source organism: Xenus cinereus (assembly GCA_025774025.1). Lineage (NCBI taxonomy): Eukaryota > Metazoa > Chordata > Aves > Charadriiformes > Scolopacidae > Xenus > Xenus cinereus. Next base: position 33,325,815 of record JAOXJK010000051.1, on the reverse strand, counting down.
CCTTTCTTCAGATATCACTTCTAAAGTAGAACTGTTACTATTTATGTGGAGATAAACATCTCTAAATCGAAGCAAAGAGGGGCACACATCCCACATAAACAACTTACTAAGCTAAGTGCTTGTGCTCCTCAAAGAGCTGCCAGTTGCAGGCTGCTTTTGGATAATGTTGAGGATCGAATGGGCAGCGTCATTCCAGAAAGTGCTTTGGCTGCTTGTGTTAGTGGGTGGCCAGGTTTACAAGAGAGGCCATTTGTACAGAGGGAGAGCAGGTTCCCAATTGTGCTCAACATCAGTCAGAGCTACGTTAATGCATCTGTCTTACTGCAGCTGCACATATAATCATGTTCACTTTGCAGGAGAGTATGTATTAATTATATATTAATACAAATCAGTTATTTCTAGGTAGTCTTCGCTCGAAGCTCCAGTTTCTTAAATCTCAACATTTATTGAGACAATTTTTAATAAGTGCGAAAGTTCATTTTAAATATATAAAAGTAATAGTGTGCTTCTGTGGGTATGAACCAAATCAAGCTTTATTACCCCAAGCTGGTTGTCAGGTTAATATCATTGAAGTCTAAATGGAGGAGGGGCTGGTGTGTGTGTGGCAGGAGCAACCTGGAGGTGTTAGTGGGGAAAACAGGTATGAGCTGAGGAGAGGTTTTGAGATGATGAGGGCAGCAAGGACACCCTGTCTGCTCACCCAGTGTTTGTGGGGTTACTGAGGAAAAAGCTCCCAAGAGTAGTTCTCACACAAGGAAGTAAAACTGGATTATGAGGTGGAACTGGAGGTGGTGAGCTCACGGCCAGATCTGTTGTAGTGGAGGCATATGGCCAAGGATTTGTTGATGTTACTGGTTTTGAAGACAGACATGGTGCTTCTCCTATGAGAAACCCCAGCCCCTGAGTGGTGCAGAAAGGAGGCATGTGACAGGTTCATCTTGTCTCCCTATGGGCTTTTCTGTGCCATGAGATGTTCCAGCCTGAAGCCATGTGCAGAGTAGAAAGCTGTGTGAGGTTCAGAAAAATGCAATTGGTCGGAAATGTGCCCTAATGACATAAGAAATACTTTCTCCAGAGAACATGAGAAACTTTATACACCATCATCTTAGGGGTAATTTAAAATTAATGAACAGTGGATAGAGTCACTGGTTGCAGGGATAGGAAAATAGAGCAATTCAAAGGCTTGAAGAATCACGAGCAGTAAGAAAGATGAGTGTTAACTGTGGTCATGGATGGTTCTAATTAATTGGTATCCTCAGCTGGACATGATCTTTTTCAGTTCTCTTAAAATACTTCATTTTTGCTTTAGGTTCTATACATTGAGTCTTTTGCTTATGGGTCAGTGACAGGAGGCAGAGGGCCTGAGCCGAAGCCAGTTGGATTGCATGGGAAGACCCAGGCTGGGGCTGGCTACGCGCTTTGGCTAGAGCTGGAGTTTACATGCTTTGCTATTAATACAGGTACTTGGTAGACTTTAAAAATACTTTGGTTGCAGCAGTTACTATTACATCCTGAATTCCTTCTGCCAAATTCATAGGATAAAGGATTGTAGTAAGAAATTACTGAGAGAAGCAGGGTAGAAAAGGCACTGAGGTGGAGGCTGGGAATGATCTGCTTTACGTGTGGCTTTCAGTATTTGAAAGTGTTGATGAAATGAAGAAAAATCGCCTGAGACTTCTCAAATGGTAAGAATCAGTCCCAGGTGGGGAATATATAAAAAGAAGGCTGGGTGGGAAGGGGGGAAAAGTTGGTTATAGAATTATAGGTATTCATTTTACTGCAACACTTGCAGCAAGAGGTACAAGATAATTTTGTTGTATTTAAATTGGTACAGGCTTTGGGTAACTGGATTGCTTACAATGAGATGATACTTGCTATTTTTCTATGGAGGAAGCCTGTAGAGGCAGCCATTAATTCTGTAATGTAAGCTATGGGAGCAGTTTTACCATGGCTACAATGTGTTTTAAGGTAAATATTTTTATCTATGAAAAAGTAGTAAGCAAGCTAAAACTGCGGGTAGGGCTGGGGAAGAATTCAAATTATGTTTTAAGCATAGTGCTTTTTGAGGCAGACTTAGTTATGCTCATGTCTTGAGCCACAGTATTTCCATTTTGCAGTGTTTGTTATACCAGAATTATTCATTAATTTAAAACAGGCCTGAACACTGATCTTTAACAGAAGGATTCTAGCATTCCTCTCCCAATCATTTGGGACATATCACCATTTTCCAAAGTAAACTGTTGGGAATAAGGTATGTATAGCATAACATTTGGTCACTTAATTATTTCTAAAGATGTTTTTTCTGAAAAGTAGTAAGTCTCATTCTCAGTCTTGTAACAGAGGAAGCTAATTTGCTGAATAAGCTACAGGTCAGAGACCAGGTGATGGAGAATCTTGCATGGGGAATGTAAGTGTCTGCATAACTGATGTTTTTCATTACACTTGTTTTCCCCTGCAAGCTCTGCGTGTAAAGAGGACACATATCTAAAGTGTAGCAGGAAAAAAAATAGTGTCTCTTTCCACCTACACCACAAGGATGCTTTAAATATCTCCTTTACAGTTTTCTCTTACAGTACTGCTTTGCTGAACTGATATAGGCAGCTACTTCCTAAAGGCACAGTTCTCACTCTAGGTGACTCCTGGAGAATCTTTCCATAAGTTATAGAAACTTCTTGGGACCCCAAGATATGCAAAGCTCACTACCTAATATTGAGGTATTTCAGCCTGTTCTTTGACATGTTACATTTTTACTGAAGTACTTTGCATGTATATGAAGCGCTGCTGTTCTTGTGCTGGCTGATGTGTCATAAATTTGCATTCCTCACAGCTGCCTAGTGCAAAGTGTTGTGAGACTAAACACACAACGCTGTATATCCTTTTATAGACTTGTAATATGTATGAATAGCCAAGCTGAGAAGAGAAAGGAGGCTAATTTACACTTTACAAATGAGGGATTGAAAACTTCTGGAGAACAGTTGAACTTTTTAGGAATGACTGACTGTCCTCATAGACAACATCTTCCTGTGTCACTGCAAGATCTGTTCCTTTAACCTTTCCCAAATGCGCCGGTGTGGATGAGCTAGAAGGTGCTTGGATGTTAGGGGGATGAACACAGCATAAGAACCTGTATAGCACAGAATGTCACCAAGGTCACACAGAATATAGCAGAGTAGCAGTTCTAATGCATGTAGTCTGATTTCCAGTCCAGTGCGTTATCCGTCCACCAGAATTAGTCATCTCTTGGCATAAATCTGAACAATTTTGCAATTCTGCAGCACAGAAGTGTTATTTAGTTATTAAACCAGGTATTTCCTGCACTGTGGTAGCATCCAGTGCATATTTAGTCAGGAAGCTGTTTTGTTATTCCTTACTCTTAGTAAGAAAGGAGCTCTTGTGTGCACAAGGTGTTCCTGTGTGTCCATTTACTGCTATAGCACCTGGCAATAGACTTACATGAGCACAGGTAACAGTGTGGCTGTTGTGATTTGTTGAAGATACTGGTATGCCCAGAGCAACTAGCAGAGAGGGCTAGTATAAATATGACTTAGAGCCAGTTTTGTCTAGCCATGGTTGCCTTTGGCTTAAGGGGCAACCATTCTTTTCCCCCGTTCAAGTCCTATTCTTCTGGTTTTACCCTCTGTTATGATCTGTGCATCAGAGCTTGCTTTGAGTGGACACAAATTCAATGTCAAGTCAGATGACTTGGAACCAACAGCCTTTGTCAGGCTGAATGCAGTAAAACAGGCTCACTTCAGAAGTATTTTAAACCTGTTTATAGGTAGCTTCTGATGAGCTGTGTTTAAAAGGAGTTGCAAGTGACACATAATTCATCTAAATTTAAATTCACCCTTCATAAAAGAACAATTTTGAAAAGGAAAATATGGTAAGAAATTGAATTACATTTCCCACTGTTGAAAGCTTATGAACAGCAGCTTAATGCAGTAAGCCTGATAATGAGGATGGAGTGTGGTGTTAGTGAGGCCTTGACATTAAAACGAAAAAAACAGATGATTCTATGGGACCGTCATGTTGCGAACAAATGATCTGTATTCAAAAGAAAGTACAGAGCAAACATTAAACTTTAATGGAATAATCTCAGGGGGAAGGTTATTTTCATGCGGCTGAACATTTTTCTTATTAGCATAACACATGGTCACTTTTGCAACAAGCATAATAATGTTGTTCATCATCCACTTGTTCTGTGTAAAGGTTAAGTCTCCTTGGAAGTATAGTCAAATAAACTAGTTTACTACTCGCTTTGGAATGCAGTTCTCCCTGTGACGAGGGCATATTTGAGTTCTAGGCACTACTTCAGTGACAGTGGAAACTACACTTTCTTTTTTTTTTTAATATTTGAAAGAAAGGGTGGTGCTAATGCTTTGCTGCCTTTGGAGATCAGACTTCCTTATGGAATGTCTGCAGGTACTCATCCTAATGTGAGACAAATGGGATTCTTACTCTACATGGAACTCATGGAGAGTGATTTGGTCCCAAAATTTCAAAGCTGGGCACATGAAGTGAGGCACCTGATTTCTTAACAAGGAATTCTTATGTTCTGAAGAGATCAGTGGTGGCAGGCACTGGCTTGTTAAAGATGCCTAGAAGTTAAGGCTCTATTTTAAATATATTTTAAACCCCAGTAACTGCTGAGGCTGGACAGGGGTGGTTGGTTATAACTTCATCAGTAACGTTGAGGTGCATAGCTCTGGTAATAGACCATGGATTGCACTGGGAGTCAGACTGTTGGGATTTGCTCACTACTCGATTATACCATTAGTTCAGAAGGTTGGTAACATTTGGGAGCCTTTTCCCCTTCCCTGCTTTTTCAGCTGTGATACCTTCTTCATTTGTGAGAAAGAAGACGAGTGGCTTTACAGGCTTACTACAGTCTGCTGTATGAATTGATCACAGAATGAAAATACTATTGTTAAGAAGAAAGTTGGGCAAGGAATCGGTGAGCTCTGAGGCTGTAATTACTGGAGGCTGAAAATCATTTTAGATAGTATATGCAGGCTGATATCTGGGCCTCAGATGAAACCACCCTCTGAAAGTTAAATATTTGTTGTGGAGAAGTTTCTTCTAAGAATATACTTTGCCCATTCTGTGATTCAAATCTATTACCTTCAGGATTTTTTTTAAGAATTTCATGTAATAGCTAGAGGCAGTAAGTTGTTGCATTCCATGCTTTGTACTTGATCCAGTGTTTGCTTTTTATCTATTCTCACACTCACTGTTACAAGCAATGCACTTAGTGCCTTTTTCGTACAGAACTTCTGCCTAGCTCTGCTCTTTCCTCCCTCCTGCACTCGTGACTGCTATAATTTTATAATTATTAAAATTAAACTCAGTTCTAAAAAAATGCATTTATACACAACATAAACACAAACTATATGTGAGTTTAAACTTGATTTCCTGATTGCTTTCTTTAGGAAATATTTCAGTTTCTTTAAAAAATAAGTACTTCAAAGTGATGTTCTCGGGTTTGCAGTAAGAACTTTGTTCTTTCTCACCTTGGTACCTGTCATTCGAGCCTGCCATAGGCCTCTTCCAAAAGAGTTAGAGACTTATTACAGCAGGGGGCTGGGTAATCTAGTGATAAAAGCAGAAGACTAAGCATGGATGAAATCAGATAAATGTCTTGAGCCTTTGATCAGTCATCTGTGAAATGGTTCTACCAATTCCTCATCACGGGAGGAGTGAATTTCCAGGACCGATCCTGCAAGACCTTGAGTTCCCCTGCTCCTGCTGAGTTTCCTCACTGAAACATAGAGTCACTCAAAGAGATGCCTAGGACCTCTAGTTGATAATCAGCAGAAAGGACATGTACAGAACACTCCATTACTACCCATTATTTTGGGAACACTAACATATAAATATGTATTTCTTGCAAATTCATTTATGAATTCCCTGAATTATGGCTGGTCATATTGTATCAGGAGTTCAATTTTTGCATGTAGAAAAGAACCCACTATGATTTCTAATATAAACCAGCAGGATTTGTGCTCCTAGCTTAGAAGCTTTCATAAATCCGATGCAGGAAGCCTATTTCCCATTCTCTCCTCTTAATACTGTAAATTATGGTTAACTTCTTCCAGTGTGCAGGTTTGTATCCTGAAGTGGTGAAAACTACATGGTCAGGTTTTTTGCAATTTTATTATGAACTTTACAATACTAATTTTTCTCCGTTAAAGCTTGAGTGTTTAGAGTGTTGAGATTTTAATAAAAAAATAATTGCTGACCTTTGCCATAGAGATGAGAATCCAAAGATCTCAAATAACAGAACCTGAACACACACTTCGAATGTACTTAAATAGGTAAAAACTCATTTATGTAGCTTGCTATGTGATGGACTAAAGTCTTATGAGTAATGCTGAGTCATTGTATTGTGGACTTAAGACTGAAAATCTGTCTTGGTATATGAGATCCATGTTAAGCATGCAAGTATAGAGTGCTTAGTGTCTGGAACAGAAAGTGCTTATTCTATGTCTTGTTTTTTTTAAAAAAAAAACAACTGAAAAAAGAAAACAAAAAACAACCAAAAAACCCACCTCAGTCCTTAAAATGTCACTTTCAGTGTTTTCATCAGTTATTATGGTATCTCTCTTATTAGTAGGTATTAACTGAAGCCATTAAAGGCTATGGAACATTTTATAACCTAATCATTTTAATGAACACATTCAGAACAGCGGAAGCAAACTATGAATGCTCGCTAAATATTTCTGAAATGTGAACCCCGTAGTTTGTCACTCCTGGAGAAGTTATACAAAGTTATATTCACTCCGCATTTAGTTACTCAAATCTATTGTGATGATCTGACAATTGGATGTCTCTAATAGTAAAGAATAGACACTATATTGTGTCTTAACCACTTAAACTGGTTTTAAAAGCAGAGATGATTACTTCGACTTGGTCCCTTGCTCAGTTGACTTATGTGCTGTTATTCCACTTGAGGAGACTTGAAATATTGTTTATCATGTAATTCAAAACTCAACTGGATGATGACAGGAGGCATGGTTTAAAGTGGAGGGAAAGCTGAAAGGAGCAGAGAGAAATAGAGTTGTACTCAAGTAAGGCACTATTTCAAAGAGCAAGGAATAAGATTTATGAAGGAAAAGGGAAAGCCAGGGGAATGACTTGCTGAGCATAAACGGATGAAAAGGTGATGAGATCTTCAGAATAAGCCTTTTGAATAAGGGAGCCTATGGGTTAAGAGTTCAGAGAGGGTAGTGACCAATGGATGCCACCCTTTCTTCAGGAAAAAACAGACAAAAAGCAACTGAAATCTGCACTTGTTTCCCTCTCAGCAAGAGCCCTGCCAAACAGGGACTGCTCTTCTGTCAGATGACTTGTGAATAGCATTATTGTTCAGCTGCGCAGGTAGGCATATGCTTACAATGATTTTTATGGAGGAACACATCAGTGAATCTTTTGCATGAATATGGTTTACCTCTACTGGCCTGGGGTATGTACATCACAGTAAACTATAAGGATTCCACTGGGTGAATTAAGGTTGGAATAATCATACTCAATAATGAATCAAGATGGACTGGCTTTAGCTCACCTATCTATGGCCATCTGTCTTCAAGGTGGCATCTAGCAAATGGAGAGAGAAGCATCTCTTAATTGTTTCTTTTCTCAATAGTCCTTGTCTTAAACGCAATCACCTGAAGATAGCTGGGTTCATTTGCCCCCTAGAAATGTGCAATTCTCCTTGTGGACTTTCAAGGGTGGTGAGGTGACCGGCTTAGCCTGGAGGAATAAAGTTAAATGATGCAAATAGGCACTAAGATTTTATTGCTTATCTTATAAAGAGAAGAAGCTTTAGTATTTTTAATCTATTTTTTCTGTTGTTGCAGTTTCACTTATTTCTGCTTCAGAAATCTTGTGAGATGTGGTGGTATGGCTTTTTTGTTGCCAGTGCTTAAAGCATTAGTTTGAACTTATTTAAATTCAGCCAACTTGCTTGTTATTGAGTTGGTTGTTTTTCCTGCACAAGCTCGGGGGCAGTCATAATAATCTAACTAATCCAGAAACGAGTGAACATATTGATCCGTCCAGAATGAGGTGGAAATTTGCTTTGAAATCCATAAGGATTCTTAACTTCTTGAAAAGATATCAACAGTGTGAATGTATATTACTGTGCTAGATTGGCTCAAAGTATATTTCTTTCACTTGTAAATTTACTATGTACTTAAAGATGTATTAAATCCTATGATCTAATAAACTGCTTCCCCTGTGGTGATGGCTCTTACAGTAATACATGTGAATGTGTATTTTCTCAGGGGTGTTTGTGGGTAATAGGTTCTTCAGTAGCTGTGTATTTCTGGCTAATGGATAAATCAGATAAATCTGAGTGTTTTGTTTGAGCTGTGGAGTCAGTCCCTGCACCCTGTTTGCTTTATGGCACAGATTATCTAATAAGTACTTGAGAAGACTACTGTTAGTCTTGCATTCCTACAAAGTTAGGGAGTGAGCTTCCCTGCAGCTCCTAATTACAATGCTGATCCAAGCCATTGGCAAAACCTATTCTCCTAGTTAGGAAGAGAAGCTGGCTGCAGAGCCAGTTCCCTGATGCAGTTTTATTTATTTTTATGGGACACTTAATTCCCTGTACACTGCAGGTCTCCAACAGCAGCAGATAATGTCCCTGTTCTTGTTCCCACACTCTCTGCAGCTGCCACTTGGCTTTGAGATGTTCCCTTTTTGCTTCTGAGGGTGGGTGACACTATGCAATATGTTATCTTCTTGGAGGGTCTCATGCAACTTCAGAGAAGTTGCACTCAAACTTCCAAACGCGTCAGGCACCCTGTGTGTCTCTGCCTCAGGCAGGTATGTTTGCCCACATCTAGGCTTCTTCCTGCTCTTACTGCTACACCATTATATGAAGCCACGTAATTCCTTTCCACAGATAACTGCCACAATACAAGACAGCAGTTACGTTCATTAGAAGCATTACTTCCAAGCACCTTCCTTGCTTTTAATCATCCCACCGGTAGTTGCAAATGGAATTGCATAAAGAACATAGATCTTGCTACAGTGTTCTGGGTTTTTTAGATTACAAAATTTGCTTTTCCTTTTTTGAAAAAGAAATGTTTAATTCTGGAAAAAAGCAAAACCAATGTTGCCTTTTGTGTTTGTCTTTCTAGACTGGATTTTGATGAAATTAACAGAGCTTTCAAAAACATTGTCAGAAGAACCTACTTACAGGACTTTTACACCATGTTCATGGTGTAAAATATTTCAGGCTCAGTGGTCCTTGCTGTATCTCGTCCTTTTGTCTTTGTACATTCTTCTGAAACCTTCAGAGGGTCTTATGTTTTTCCTTTTTCTAGAAATGCAAATTTTAATATCTGTTATTCTAACAATCCCAATTTTGATTTCTTTGTTTGATATTGCACTCAGTTCTGGGAAAGTTTTCTTTAATATAGTCATGTTGTCCCAACTGAACATATATTCAAAAATTGGATAATAGGAGCTAAATGTGGGAATTCCTCAGTACCTGTTACCATTAGTGTGATTTGGCAGTGTGCAGCAGAGCATGCACAGACCAGCTGTTATCACAACTGCTAGATTTAACTTTACCTTTTTTGGTGACAATACAGATCAAGGTGAGACACTTAAAATGAAATGACACAGCATTCCAAAACTGTTTGTCTGCAGATCAGTTCCTTCAAGATGACCCCCCTGGGATTTATGACACTAGTTCTTCAGTGGTGCTTGAAAGCTTTTGATTACGGCATCATGGTATTCCCAGAATGTGCAGTGGGTCCTTGGAAATAAGGGTACTTTGCATCCTGAAACATCCTCCTCCTCAGATCTTTCATATGATTGAGCCTCTCTGTCTAAGAGCCAAGTGGGAGATGAAACAAAGGAAATAATTGTTGCTTTGTAAATCTTCAGAGAACAACTAAAAAGCCTTTGTAATTTTTCCTCTCACTCTTTTGTGATCACCTCTTATGCATGACACTTTGAAAACCATACATTATAAATTCATACATAGGTTAAACAAAATTGGCAGAGTTTGGACAGACTTGACAGATCCCTTTTCCTGCATAAGCGTATACAGCCGATAAAGTTAATGATAGTCTGAAGCTTTAAACACTCAATATGGATAGTTGTATCTTATATAGAAAATAATATACTGTGAGTTGTTTAAAATCTGTTGACTGTGGTCTAGTGTCAAAGCAAGGTGCAGCTTGGCTCTGCTTCTGAAAGGGCAGAAAGATCTTAATCTAAAACATTGGACTGGCACTGAGTTTAAGAGAAGGCAGTAGTTATCTCCCCTGCTGCATCATCTGAAAACACAACTATTATTTTCAGTGTGCCGGTTGAACTCACTTAACAGGCTTCAGAACATAGTCATGCATTGGAAGTCAGCAGGGAACAGAAAAAATCAGAGCCTTATCTACCTGAATTACTATATAGACTGTTGAAACCCTGACCCGGCGCATAAGCGTTCATTTTAAAGGAAATCACCTGGCTATATTATAAATGCAAAGTTTACCCCTCTTCTCTATTTCTGTAATCTGGTCCCTTTATGTATGAGAGAACATTCTTTATAACATCCCAAAGAAGGATATAGGTATTCTGTATTTAAGCTCAGGGCAGTGAGCAGAAAGGACCACATTCACAGGATTGCCTACACAGGACACCTACCTAAGGACATCAGAATCAGAGCTCTGCTCTAGATTCTTACAGGAGGGTGACAGGATAATCTGCAAGTGCCAATCAAATCAAGAGGCATGTAAACACAGAATGCTCTAAATCACAGCTCTGAAGGAAACACTGTATCAATTTGAATTAATTAACTGAATTAATTAACAGATCTGTGACTTCTCTGCCTACTTCAGCCTAAAATGTGTTTAGAATGGAATCTTTCTATTCTTTAAAGTGTCTAGAATGAAAATCAGATCCAGAAACTGCAATATGTGATGGTGGGGCACAGCTCTGACAAACCAGTTGAAGTATCATCACATTGACCCATTTCAATTTGTAGTAGGTTAACCACCCTTAGACAACTAAATATATTAATACAACATAACCTGTCAGGTTTTTTCCTTCAAAATCAATATTTAGAATATTAAGTATTAGCCAGGGTGATATCCACAAATGCACCCTATTGACTTAAAGATATAGGATGTCAATACTTTACATATCTCTGGTCTATTGATGGCCTCTAATTGGTGGTGACAATGTATCATGTGCTAAATTCTTTCTAAAGTCTGCCATCTAGCGTGGGTGCCAAGAACTGCAAATTCTGGTCATAAGCTTTTTCAAAAATGCATTACTGCTGGGTTTCAAAATTAAAATTATGTTTAGAGAACCTAGTCTAAAGGTAGCTTTAGTGGAGCTAAACCTTAATGCCATGAGTGAAAAATAATCTGGTTCAATGAGTGAAGCAATAAGCTTAATGTAGATATAACAGAGGCCTTATCTGCAACTTGGCTTGAATAAAAGTCCTAACATCCAATTATTTCTGAAGTTCTGGAATCACATAATGAATATATAATTTATCCCATAGCTTACCTTTTATTTGTTCCTAAACGCTTTTTCATACTCTGTAGCAAAGCAGCATTTAGTTTCCTCTGAAGTTGAGACTACATTATCTTAGCCCTTGAATAACTAAGAGTTAGTCCTGGATTTAGAACTTCTGGTCTGCATTAACCGGAGAGAAAAACAAAGAAATGTGGGATTTTTCTTTTAAGGTAGGAAATTGAGGTTGCTTTTCTACAATTCCCCCCATCATCGTGCAGCCTTGTCTCCTTAGACTGGTTGGGTCCTTGTGGCAGCGACTGTTCTATTTTCTCTACAGAACTTCATGCACAGTTGAGTGCCATACTGAAAGCTTGCAGCAGAGCTTAGAAACACAGATTTATTGAATACCGCTGTAGAGAATTAGTCAAAAGAGCAACTTATTCTTGCATAGTATTGCGTAGCGATAGACATCTTCGGAAACACTACTTTCCAAGGGTCTTTTGAAAAAAAAATGTGGTAGATGCTGAGGAAATCGGTAGTTATGGGGATATATTTTACAGATGAACATCGTACATCATACATCATTTACAAACCAATGTAGCTGCTACACAGAAGAGAACATACAAAAACTGTAAGTAGAAAGGAAAAGGTCCTACATGGTTAGAACCTGGATTAAGATACCTTTCCTTCTGAAGAGATCTGAGACACTTTACAAACCACCTAGAAATTTCACTAATGCAGCCAGTTTACTTTGTAGTGTCACTTTTGTGCTTAACAGAAATGGTGATAGTGGGAATCATCTTTGACTTACGTTGGTAAAATACTTCTTTTCCTATACTGGGAGGGTTATCCTGGGATACAATGTTTTAACTTAGGCAGACTAGACCACTGTAATTGTACTCTAATAACTGAAGTAGCAAAATTGCAGTTAAGTACTTATGCACTTAAAGCTAATGAGAAATTTGCTTTTGATTCCATTGGAAACAATTTTACTTTTTCTCACTTCATGGGTTTTCCAATTGCAAGTCAGCCCTTGGTGGACTAGGGGGTTCCTACAGGGTTCAGACTGTAGAGACAAAGCGAGAAATTCGAGAGGCAAATATTGTCAGGTGTTTCTTTGTACCGGTACAAAAAAAAAGTGGATGGTGGTTGTAGTTGCTATTGATGAACAATTAATATTCAATTTTGAAATTAAAAATACATTCCCTGATTTTTAGAGTACTTTAATATCAGGTTTGGGGCAAAAGGTACATTTAATATTGAAATAAAAGAAAATATTTGGGAGCAAGTTGCCAGAGGCAGGTTCTGTTTGGTAAACATGGTTGGCTTAAAGGCAACCGAAGCCATAGCCAAACCAAACCAAAACAGCTTGAGGTCAGTATGTTTTACCCTGCACAAACATGTATGTAACCAAGTTAAAATACAACATAAATTACCCTCGAGCTACCCATAAAGGATAGGGTAAATTAAGCACGTAGGGTTAATTAGGCACAGAAACACAGACTCAAGAAGTACATCCAAGTGTCTCTCTGAGCTTACAGGAGGGAGAACACTCAGCAGGAAAAAACCTCAAGAGTTTTTCAAGAGCGCAGAACAGACTTATAATCCTTTCTTACAAGTATTTATGCCACACCTTGTGTCAAGCTTGCTTAGAATCATTCCTTTCTGGGAGAGAAATCTTTCATATCATGCGTCAGAATAAAATACCATATCATGACTGGCTCCATGACTATAAAATATGTCAGGATTATGAAAAAGCATGAATTCCTCTGCTTTTATATTTATCCTTCTCTCTTGTCCTTGCAGGATGGTATTTTTATAGCTTGATTTCCACTGAAAGTGCTCTTTGAATATATAGCCATCAGCTTTTATGCTCAACAGCCAAGTAGTTTGCTAGATCTAACCAACAGAGTGCTTTTCTACAGTCGTCTCACCTTCTGTTCCTTGGACAACATGTGCTCCCGTATGATGCCCTGGCAGCTGAACCCTGCTGCAGCCAGCTGCCACATCTGCAAGGGAAGAAAAAGTGACACTGAAGGGCTGCTGCCACCTGCTTATGCCTAAGTGCCCCAGTGCCGTTCACCCAATGGCTGTTGCTATGGAATGACCCACAGGGAGAGTGCCAGAATCTGGATTCTACACCCTCACATCTGACAAAGTTAGACAATACAAAAAAAGACACTTTTGCTCCACAGATCTGATATTTTATTCAGTTATTAACCCTTCAAAATCTTCAGAATTCAGATGTGCATCTTGGGACTACACCTACTCCTGTATGCCTTGATATACTGAAGCAGACTAAGCACCAGGCACCAAATACTTCGTTGCACTTCAATAGAGGCATGATTATGAATTGTCTTGTAAAGGCCATAACTAGCAGACATGAGTGATCGTGTATTTCTTATCCTGTATGGTGAAAGGGGCATACCTATGACAGGTCTTGAGGTCCTACAAAAGCCTACAAGTGTTGATTAAAAATCAATATCCCCCTCAGCATCTCTTAATACAATGGGATGCTTATACTTTTAATATGAAAATGAACATTCTGGTGAGTCACTAGTTGGCTGTGTGAATGAAGCGGACTGAAATAATAGCAGGTGTGTGAATATGAACTTCAATTTACTTCCAGATCAGGCAAAACTTCTGCCAGGTCTTTGCAGAGAGGGACAGAGACCCAAAGATGCCATGGGTGCACCTTTTAGGGCTGATTAATCAGTCCTGCCTTCTGTTGTTTGAGAAACGTAATAGCAAGTTTCTCAAAAAAGTGACAATTCTCCTTGTCCTCTGTCCCCAGTTCATGCAGGAAACTTTCTTCTCTACTGTTACTGTTTAAGATATTGCAAGTGTGACATTGTGACTACCTTCATCTAACAGTTCTTTATAATCAGTTTGGGGATAGTTAAACAGTACAGAGCAAGAACTCATGTTTGACATACGATAGTCAAACCTTGTATTAAACTCACTTTCAGGTTTTTTTCCTTAAAAATTAATCAGAAGAGAGTACTCTTTAGGGGCAACTTAAAAGCTATTAATTCCATTGCAGAAAGCATTTCTGACTTAAAAGTGAATGTTTATATGTCTTATTTAGACAGTTTATAAAGAAAATATCAATGTATCTGTTTTAAAGGCATATTTAACATCAAAATTAAGTACAGTTAATAAAAAATATTTAAAAACTAGTTCTGCATTGGAAAAAAAAAATCCTCTTTTCTATCTAAAGGAAAAGTGCTGTTAGAGAAGTAGGTGTAGGGCCAATCTTAGTCAGCGAAGCTCAGATGTCTTGCAATCAGAAGTCTTCCAGCAATTATTTTCATTCTAACTGCTTTGTCATTGCAAGCCTGTCTTTGCCAATTAAGTATATTTAAGTATTAAGGCATTTACTCCAGAAGTTCCTGAATATTTTCAGACTCGGTAGCAACTTTCAGATTTCAATCCAGCTGCCTGGTTCAACTGACCTGAAAGCTTGGCTATTGAATTAGGAAGGCCATGACCACAAATTCCTATAGATCCAAACTAATTTGGCTTTGTGTTGGAAATATTGACATTTTAATGTATCTGTCTTTAAACAAAAAGATAGTGGATGTCTGGCTGGCTTGACACAGATCAGAGTAAAGTTGCTACATAATTTATAGTAAGCCCATGCATTGTTTAGGTACTTTGCTGACAGTATGATGTCTCAGGCTCAGTATAGATACTAGGTGTCATAAAAATATGATGGGGGTTCGACTAATAAGAAAGAACAAAGCAAATCTTTTGAGTGGTGGGGATTTTTTTTTTTTTTTAAATTGGCTTTGAATTTTGAAGCTCAGTGATTCACAAGCTTTGCCCATTGATACTGAATTTTGAAAAGGACTATTGCTTGTTCTTTGATGCATCTGATGGTTCCATAAATTGTCCAACTTTCCTTAATCCTGTTTGGTGTCAGAGCAAGACGTAATCAAAACCATATTGCAGTTATTTCTATCTCTCTGGTTGTCTGGGACTGCATCTGTGATACTCTGTAGCAGTTACAATACTGAAATAGTGGCCTAAGGGCTAGCTGTGTATACAATCTCAGAAGGCATAAGAGGCTGAAAGAAAAAATACACTTAAATGCTCTTCATTGACATTAGAATGCCAAACTGGGAAAACACATTATTTTGTTAAGCAGCTGTTTGACCAACTCCAGGGTTTCAAAGTAGACTCATAAACCGTGGAAGGCACAAAAGGGGATTTGTAAAGGATAAGAAAAATCAGGGGAGAGATTTTTTTTTTTTAAAAATAATCCATAGAAATAGTAAGATAGTACAGATGTCTGAGGATAGTAAAAGAACTGGGTCTACTGAGGCTTGCTCACTCACTTTAGAATGAAAAATACAGAAAATTGTCCTTCCTCTCTTCAAGCTGTCCTCCTTACAGTATCTAAACTTCCTGAGCTCTTTTCACATTGCATCAGTAAAATTCTCTCTAGCTCCTGTGGCTGTTCTTTTAGTCTATCTTCAAGTTGATTGCACAGCTGCAAGAGAGGTAGGTATTCTATTAGACTTCTCCTGCTGCTACACAGTCTGTCATTTTATTGCCTCTTTGATGAATCTCAACAGCTTTAATTGATTTTTAAAAATAGAAGTGGCAAAAATAGGATAAAAACAAAACCATATCACCCATTCCTTTTCCTATGTAGCATATAATTGACTTTCAGAGCAGCCAACAGCAGTGCTCATGGAAGCAGTTCACCCAGCAATTTCTGAGTTGGAGCCCACTTCTGCAACATGAACAGTTTACTAAGGGGTAAGATGGGTTTTCTGTTGCTCAACCACAAAGAGCTTGGCTCAAAGAAGGAACCAAGTTCTGTAGTCTCTGTTACGCAGAAAATCAGGATGATGATTTTCCTGAAAATCAGGAAAATCATTGTTGGTGCATGTGATGTTCATGTAAGCATGTACAAACAGTAAATTCTGGGAGATCGGTTATCATTTCATCTCCTTTTAACTGCTGAAACTGCTATAGTTCTTAAAAACCTTACGTGCTTCACTCAGGGGGATGGGAGAAGCTTTTAAATTCCTGGGTTCCATAGAAAGAAGGGAGCGAGAACAATGGTTGAAATTGTTTAGCCTTTACCTATTAGCAGGCTTGTTGTTGTTTGTCTTGATCTTTGTCATCATAATTCCCATTACACAGTGGCAAGACATAAAGGTTTATGAGAAAAAGCCTGTAGTGTATGAAAGAGGAGGAGAAGACATTATAAAGTGTAGGTGTCTAAAATTAGCAGGATGCAATAGTCTCTGTGTTTGGTTTTGAAAATAGTGATGTGGTACACTGAAATTTGACAAGAAGTTAATTCTAGAATTGAAAGCATTTCTCATCTTTCAGAACTAGAGTTGCCTGATAAATAGTTGCCTTTATAGCCTTGTTCTAGCATGGAGCACCTGGATGGTATATGTACAGTGAGAAGTGTTACTGTAGGACACTGGAATGAATCGATGGCATAACACACAATAGGAACAGCATATAATACCAATAAACACATTCTGAAAGACTGAGCTTGTCTAAATGGGAGAATAATGCAGAAGAAAACATTGTTTCCCTTTTAATTGTACAGGTAAGTTGCAGTGATTACTAATAAAATACTAAGGCACAAGAGGATGTGTTTTATTGCTCCAGTAATAGCTGCTTTGGGTGTGTTGAGAAAGTAACCTTGGACCATCACTTCCTCTTAGATGATAATTAACTAGGAGGATCATTACAGCTTAGATTAAATTTACCATCCTCAGAAAGTCTTGCAAATAAGATATATGTGGGGTTGAAAAAGACATTATTGCTCATGAAATAAAGTGGCCTTCTGCCGAAGTTATTGGACTGGGAGCTAAGAGACCTGACTGCTGTAGCTGCCCCAGGTACAAATTTCTGTTCTTGCTGGGAATGCCACTTTGAGTTTAGCTATCCTCTTCCTTCCAGTCAGCTGTTTATTTTACATATTTATACCTTGGGGTGGCCCCATAGCAAAACCAATTTGATAGACACAGTTCTGTTTGGGCTGCCAGCAAATAAGTATCTTTGTCATGATCTGTGAAGAATGGAGGGTTACCGAAGCATTTCTGCCATAAGCTAGTAGATGTAAGTAACCTTCAGGGAAGCCTTGCCTGCCTCCCATGTATATTTCTAGGGGCTGGAAAAGCTTGGAAATGTAAAACTGTACAGAAAGTTCTCCTGGTTTCTCCGAACTCTCATAAGCTACTGTAAAGTTAAATAATAAATAATAAATCTCAGATGCGATGGAGATGCACACATTTCTGGACCCCAGCTAGTCTGGTTAAATTTTCTCTGGCTGGTACAATTCAGAATAGTGCTGATAATCTTGTGCAATGCCCAGTTTATACTGCATTTCAGATGGAGTTCATTTGAGTAGCTTTGAGAGAGAACAAAACAGCAACAAAAATTTCACACAATGAACAGTAATGTTCAGAACTCTGACAGCTTTTCCCCAGCATGCTGCTTTGATTCTCAAGGTCCCTAAGCCAAAAAGCTGTCTTGTTCTGATTCCTGACCAACAGTAATCAACCTAGTTGTCTTTGGACAAGCATGCAAAGTTCACATTATGCTAAATTCATTCAGGTGCTGAATATTGAAAGATGATGTTAGGGTCTTGGAAAAGTCCAGTGCGAAGGGTGGTTGCAGGGTTGGCTGCTTTTATATAGAAGTAATGATATTTGTGGTACTGATAAGGAGCATGGTGCTTAATAACTCAGAATGCTGTTGCTGACCATCCTGAGAGAAAGCAGGAGAAGCGTCCCACTCCCTCTGAGTGTTTTAGCTGCAATAGCTGGAGAAGTATTTGGCAGATCACAGAAGAACTCATGGAAGTAAGCGGTTATAGTCTACTTCCAAAATTTTCAAATTCTCAGCAGGCACCTGTGTGTGCTGGAGTGCCTGAAAGTGCACATGGAAAATAAAGTATTACAAAAGAAAAGTGGGGGGCAAATTATCCTCAGTCTATGATCCAGCTGACATATCACATTGCTGGGCTGCTTGGAAAGGGACATTGGTTCTCAATCACCTGTATCTAGTGATTAACTAGTTCTTTTCCTTAAAGTCTGTCTATCTAGATCTATTAGATGGAGCAGTGGACTGTGATATAGGTTCTGTCAGTTCCTGCTGCAAGAAACTGAGGATGTCAGCCTCTTGGCACCAATGATGATCATCTGGCAGCTAGGGATAATACCATTTTTTTTGGTGTCACCTTTTTATTGTTTCCAAAGTTTTCTGAGATTTAGTGATCAGAATTCGTTGGATTAAAAAATATATTAAAACTTTAAAAAGATTAAATAAACAAAAACCATTTTAAAACCTAGAGTAACAAGGCTTTACCGTGCATTGGCATCGGAGAGGAGCAGAGGGCACCTGTTATGCAGGGTTTATGAAGAAAGCCTATTGATGGTTAGTCCTGCCTTTTGTGCCATGTGTAGAGAAGAGTGAGTTGTAGTAGACTCCTTATCTTGCTGCTTAAATATCAGTAACAAAACCCTACATTCGTTCAAGACAATACGCAGTTTGTCATTGTTAGCTGAGCCAGGATTTCTTCCCTTGATGTCTTTTCCTAAAGCAGTGAAGCTGAGAGGAATATGTGCTTCAAAAGGATCATGGGTAAAGCCAATTTGAGTAATGTTTTAATTAAAAGGGTAGATTCAAAATAATGATTGACTTTTTCTTTTAATTAATCTGAACTTCCAAATGCTGAGTATTTATAAACATTTATGGATTTGCCCAAATGAACAGATTTCACCTGAGGGTAATTTACAGACTGTTTGATTATACTGTAGTCATACACATATGGTTAATCTGTTGATTCCAGGATTATGTCTACTCTGTTTTGCTGATTGAATTTTAAACAAGATAATAATAGAACTATAATTTATATTTTTATTAGTGGAACTTTCAAGTCATGCAAACATAAAAAAAAAAATTCTCACAGGTGTCTACAAATTCACAAATTATATCATCTAATTACTGTAGCCTGTATTGAATTTTATTGCTCTGTGTCATAACTATCTCAGGGCTCTTCACAGGGCAACTATGACACAAACAGTAGTTGTGTCCAAAAGCCATTCATAGCTTTCCATCTATTAGAGATTTGCCATTTACTCATTATCAGAATCAGGCTGTTAACAGCCATGTTTGGGTGTATGCATAGACTTCTGTCTGCTAAAGATGTAATTGAAGGGGATATAAACCTATTCACAAAACCAGACGTATTAATACACATTGCATTTTTCAAATCAAGAAAATATTTCCTTAAGAGTTCTAATAACTTTTTAACCTCAAAAAAACCCTTGTCAATCTCTTACTTTGAAATTATTATTTTATAATATTGCCAAAGTAGTCTGAGCATGTTCTCTTAAGTGGAAAACAAAGGAAGCTTAAGCGTTGTGAAAGCTACATTTGGATTGTTTTGGGTTGTTGTAAACAGTCTTTCTTGCATTTTTTCATATAGCTGTTCCCTGCATTTAACTAAAGAATGATAGCTTAAAAATTGTGAGTTTCATTCACTTTCATTGTGATTTACTTAGGAAAGGGCTTAACTTCTCAAAAGATTCAGCATCTATTTCGTGCTCCAGAAAAATAAAATGCTGAAGGCAAATGGAGATCAGTCAGAAAGTATGACCGGTGCTTCCCTATGCTCCTTGACTTTATTTATGTAAGTCTTCTTGCTTTCATGAGAATTTATTTTTCTGAAGTAGAACAAGTTGTTATAGCTCATTAAAATGTATAAGTATATAATCTCTCTTACTGCTTTCTGAGAAATTCAGTGTCTGCTGCATAAATTAATGCACTTACACCTCAAGAATGGACAGGATGCAAAAAAAAGTAGTTCAAGATTACTGACTTTAGAAAGAAGATTGGCTGGAGGTGCCTTGCTTTATAATGCCTGCACCCAGCTAAAGACAGTTTGTCATAAAACTGTCAGGTGCCAAGTCATTAAACCTTATTTTATTGAGGCAAATAGATTCTTGGGATGCCAAAAATAAGTATGAGGTAGGTACATGTTACTAGATCCATTTCATAACAAGATAAAAGAAATGGAGAGAGTCTTTTCAATCAATTCTGTCTGAGATAATGACTGCAATGTAAAGATAGAAAACACTTTGTCTACTCAAGGTATATACCAGGTGCAGACCAATGAATGTATTACTGAACTAAGTCAAAGTTGAGTGAAAACCTAGTATGTGAGGAAAGGAGGGTGAAGGAAATATACTCCTAATTTTCCCTGAAATTGAAATGCTGAGGAAATTTCATTTTGGAAACACCATGACATAGTGCTTCTGGAAGGAGCTATGCTCTCCTTACTGCCATAGTTGTCCTTCCAATTGATGTTCTCATCAGTGTTATTTCCTTTTTTTTCCTGACCTGTCCTACCAAGCCACTGAAGCACAGCTAATATATTAGCCATTGCCTTCCTCCTTCTTTACTCAGGGACAGCTAAAGCTCATACATGCTCTGATACTATTATAAATTAAAAATGAATGTGTGCATGCTTCCATGTCAGAGGGGCTGGGAGGCATAAGAGCAGCCATTGATTCAATATAAACACTCCCAGCCTACAAGTCTGGAGATCCCTTTGATAAATTATTGCCTTCAAAGTGAAGGGAAGTAGGGGTTTTTTTTATTTCCTACTTTGGTCCTTTGTAATCACCTCTGCCATGGAGCTTACACACTTATGAGAAGTAAATCTTTTTCCTTTGGACTAGACCAGTTTTTTCTGGAAGGTGGATGTCTTTCTGGAGAATCTGCCTTCACCTCCCACTACCCTATATGCAAGGGCAAGATCATTACCACCCTCTCCTAGATTTACAAGCTGACTACAGTCACTATGCTCAGTATATGCTGTTTGCTCTCCAAGAAGCCTTATATTTGCCAGGTAGCATCTCTGTCCTTAGTTATGATTAAGCAAACTGGGATTGAGTTTGAATGACAGAACAAAGGAACGGTGTCTCTAACGCCTGCCCATGGCACAACTATCCTGAGAATACAGGGCTAAGGTGGAAGGTAAGCAGGACCTCATTAAAATATTGACATCACCTCCCTGCTCGAAGCATGGCAGCAAGTGTGCATTTCATATGTTAAACCACCAGGTTTCTATCTACTGAGCAGAATTCACTTCCTCTTCAGAGTCTGTGTGGCTCCGCTCTTCTGCTTTGAATCTCCTACTGACACACACGTGACAAGGCCAGACATAATAAAAGCTAAGACACGTCACTAGAGTGGTTCCTGGACTCTCATAGCCGAGACCTGTGAAACTGTCCACAGAGTTTGGCCAGACTTGGGGGATTTTTTTGACAGAAGCTCTGTGTAATTTTCAGAGATATGGCATAGCACCCCTTTGCTCTAGACCTTGCATGTATTCAAATTTATTCAAGTCTGAAAAAGTACTGAGTGTCATCGCAGTCTGAATTGTGACGTTACCAGTATATTTTAGCAAGAGTGATAAACTACCTCAAGAGAAGTCCAGGGCTGGAATACCACAAGTGCTGGAACTTCAGCCAATTTCTCTGCAGGAAGCTTGCGTGGCAAGTACTGTGCTTGCCTTGGAAAGAAGGATCTAGGTACTGGCCTCAGCCTCCTCTGTAGGGAAAAGCTCTGCCTGCACAAAGCTCCAGGGAAGTCAGTGTGGTTTTCTACAGGCAAAGATGAACCACCTGCTTGAAGTAACTTCCTAGTCCAAGGTGTCAGGCTGCTCCTGGAAAAAAGTCAGAATCGTAACTTCAATTTATTTGCACTCTGTATATGTATACCTGTACTTCAGGCAAAAGGTTGTGTGACCGAACCTTGATTCTCTTAGTTTCTCACTGCACTTTAAAAAGCCCATTTTAGTGTGTGCTTGTTCATAAGCACCCTTCTTCCCCTAGATTTCTGTATAAATAAACAATTAGTCATGCTTGACAGATGGGATATTAAATAAACAGATGATCCAATTTGAGTGGGGAGTTTGGAAAATACTGATATGCTGCTATCTATATACATTCCTCTCCAATGAGGAATGCTGCCTGAGTCTAGAGATAACTACTGTGCCATAAAAAAAATCAAGTTCTATAATGATGAGGAAATCTCCATGCGATGTTCCTGAGGCTGATTGATAATACTAACTGGAATTACAGAGTGAATGAAAATGTAGTATGGTCATTATCTGCCTGGCAGCAATGCCAGAAACCAGTGGAGAAGATAATATCAGGGCTGGGACGCTGCTGCTGAAGTGCTAGACTGGTACAAAGGAGATGTTGATTCTAAACTTGCTGCTTTGTTCTTGGTAATCATAGGCAAGTGAGTCCATCTGGTTGTATGTCAGTTTATCACATTTTAAAAACAGATATTAGTACAAACTTCCTTGGGAGTCCAATCTAGCTGGATTTCTATACATGGAAAATGCTCAATATTAATGGTGGTGTTATTGCAAATAACAATGGCATGAGAAATGGCATGCCAAGAGCTCTACCCACACAGGCTACATGTATTCAAGGTATTCCTCCTTCATTTTAAGTAGATCAATTTTCAAAGCTACTTCCTGAAGTTATACTTTTCTTAGGGGCCAATAAAATGGTGTCTCTTGATGTGTTAGCTTACCTCAAACCTAAAGCTAATTAGGACACAGCTAGTAGTAACAATTGCCTGTGCTTGCTAGATTTGCTTCCAAACAGATCATCACAATCTCATTTGTGATCTATCCTGAAACAAGTGTGCCTGTGGGAGTGCAATGAATATGATACAGTATGTCTTTGCAACACCTCTGGACCTAAGAGAACACCCAGCACCTCTCCGCTTCCATGTCTGGGTGAGACAGTCTGTTCTCAGGGCTCTTTTCTCTGGGAAGCAGAGCTGAGTGCACAGGCTGGGCAGGAATCTGTGGCACGCTCCGGCTTTGACACTCAGGACAGCAGGGACCACCAGGCTCAACATGAATACGTGGAAACTGAAAACACTTTCCAGTGCAGGAAGAAAGATCCCACTCTTCCTTAATGGGTTAATGTAACAGTGCATCATACCAACGTGGAAAAACTTCTTAAGGAAAAGAAAAAATTCAAATGGGAAGGAGTTTGAGAGGAGATACTTTCTGCACTGACATGCCTCCCTAAACCACAGGGAAAGGAGTGACTTGGATTATCCTTCTTAGGGTGAGAACTTTCTGGCTTCTGTGCAAGTTTTTCCGCAGCCAGATGTAAGAATGAAACAGAAAAAATACCTGGCTAGTTGACAATTGTCTCCCACGATGTCAAGTTGGAGAAACTTAGGAAAAGAATATAAAAAATATATATACTTGAGTGCATTCTCTAACTGTACCCAGGATCTATGATGGATCCCAGCCATCATCCCCTTTGCCTTTTTGGCCTCCACAACATGATGAGCATGTCTGTGGAATGAACTGGCTAACACAAAGCAGTTATCTTGGAACCACTTGTCCTTGGAATGTTACCTCTGGAACGACACTTTCCAAACCTAATGTACCCACAGAAAACAGGGATATTCCTTTTATGCTGGAGAGGGCTGTAAGGAAGCAGGGCATTCAGGTTCACAGTCTGTTCATACCTATTCAAGAGATTATTCTTGAGCATTTGCTGTGTGGTTTCAAGTTAAGGGATTAAACTTTCTCCTGATGCAAATAGGTTTAGTTGTCTTTGATGTCAGAGGAAACTGAACTGTCTGACCCCATGCTTGAACTTAGCTCAGATGAGTATTACATACTCAGAGAGTATTTTCACCTCTTACCCACCCACGCTGTGATCCTGAGTGGCAACTTAGGAACGAACAATTTCCTACAATGCAGTTTTATATCTCTTTGGGATGACAATTACCTTGTTATATGGTGTTCTCAGATTTTACTTGCAGTAAATTAAACTAAGCATGGGTGTGAGTGAACTGGTTACATTTCTGAATGCAGTGTAACTAACGTAGTCCCTTATTAGGCATGCTGAAAATCCTTGTAAAATAAATTAGAGGGCATATTGTGTATTATTTCAGAGTGTATTATATCAAAGCTTTCAGAGAAAAATACTTTCCCCTACATCATAAACTTTCCTTTTGAATAACCTTACTTTTGTATACCTTTCTACCTTTGAGTGACCTCCTTAGACTTCTAGCAATACACATATATTTTATATACTATCTGTCTATACTCATCAACTTGTCTGAAATGGCCATTATGAAAAAGCTCAAAAAGGGACATAACACTTTTGTTTCTTGGAGGCATTCTCAGTCATCTATTGAAGTCTACTTTTGCCTGCAAGCAAAATAAGCCGCCTTTGTACTTTCTCACAGATAACAGCAGTGAATAATTTGAGGCCCTTCATGATCAGCATCTTTGTGCCCAAGCAATTTTTTAAGAGTGTCAGTGTTGGGGGTTACATTTTAAGGGCCTTTTGGCTGCTGAAACTTCTGCTGGAAGCCTGGTTAACTCTAGCTTTCCCTGAACTACAGAGCTGCAGATCTCCACCACTCTACTGCTGCAGCTTTTATGCTGTGATTAAGATGATCCACTCATATTAATGTATATTTTGTGTTCCTTTTGACTTCCCCCCCCGCCATGTGGTATGGGCCAAAAGAGGAAAAGGGATGCCTGAGAAGAAATCTCATTCTCTGTATGAAATTGGAGTGCCAGGGAGGCTTAAAGTGCTGTCTGGGATAAAACATAATTTCCATCTCCCTCTATGTAAGACTTCTTAGTTTCCACAACTTGCTTTAATAGAACTCCTAGCACTTGTCATATACATTGTCCTACATTTCCCCCTCCCAAATTATATGATGATGTATATATATAAATGCAATTAAACATGCTGCAAACCTTTGATATAGAGATATACTAATTAACAACCTGCTGACTCTGTGATTTCCCTATTGACATTTCACTTCCTTATTATAATTTATTTTTTCTTTTGAAGAATCACATTTCCAACTTGGAATTGCATCTCTGGGAATAAAGGACAGCCTTGGAAATAGCTTCATGAAAGAGTTACTTAGCACTGCACTTTCCACAAATTTACCAATCATTGTGTGTAGTCAAGCCAAGAATAGTCCAGAGAAAAATAGCTTTTGGCTTTTTCCTTTGTCCCCTCTTTTCCCACCTTCCATCCTCACATCACTCTGTACTGTTTACCTTAATGGTTGGAAATCTGTGGTGTAGAGGGCAGAAATATTATTTCACACCTGAAGTTTGTGCTCCACTCTCTATTCAGCCTTATGTTTCTAACAATGTTCAGGAATGTATTTAATCTCTGCCTCAGTTTCCCATTCATTAACCTTGGACTAAGGATTCCCACAAATATAATAATTTGTCAAATGGGGAAATCATATATAATAAAGGTTCTGGACTGCATGGAGGTGATGGTGGCAGGAACCTAAAGACCTTTGGGTATTTGCTGAACTCCAGGTGGGGAGGATCTGGAGGCAGCAGGGAGGTTGCAGAGCCCTGAGGAGGGGAGGCCTCAGAGCTCACCACCCCATGTCAGGGCAGCGTCTGAGTGCTTGGATGGCTGACTTTGGCCCTGTGGAGCATAACAAAGGAAAGAGCGAAGGCTTATGAGAAACTTAAGGAAAAACTTACCTCAAAGGTTGTGTGGGAGCACAGCCCCAAGATGGAAGCTGCAGGGAATGTCCGTGTGGGGCTGACAGCAACCCTGGAAGGCCTCCCGCCACCTCTGCTGGCCAGGGTCAGCCGCCTTCATCAGCTTGTACCTGCTTTCTACAGAACGTTTCTTTTGATGGTTTTGGGAAGTTTTCAGCTCGGGATGATTAAATCTGAAAAAAAAAAAAACCTGAAACTGAGTGTTAAGTGGTTAAGGCCAGAGACAACTCGGTGGAAGCAGGGGAGCAGCAAAACGGGCCGGCGCCCGATGGCTCAGCTCGGGAGCGACAGCCCAGCCGCAAACTTCACGGTGACCATCTCCGAAGCTAATTAGTCGGTAGGTTTCATTTTTCGTGCCGAAGTACCTTTTCCTGAGGTAAAATGAGGCACGACGAAGGCCCTCGGAGCGGCGCTGGGCGGCCCGCCGCTGGGGAGGGGGCGCGAGGCGGGGTGTGAGGGAAGGTGGGGCGGGACTGAGGGCGCGTCCGGGCGGGAGGGACAGGGAGAGGGAGGGGCAGCCGCCCCTCTCACAGAAAGGTGAACTGTTTGGTAAATCCTTGCATTTTTCCGGAGAAGGGTGTGAGTTATACTGTAAAGCAGTTTGGTGCCCCCTGAGCGAAGGGGATTATCCTCGTTCCCTGAGGTGAAAAGCCGTGTTTGTTGCGCTTGTTTCTCAGGGAAGGCAGAGGACTCCGCTGCCGGGAGGTGAGGGCTGGCTGCAGGTGGCTTTGTCAGGAACAGGGCTAATCAAGTCATCTAACGAGTGGCAGCTGGCTGTGAGCACAAGCTTGAGGTAATTTGCTTTGTAACACACCACAAGACAAGCAAATACTGCGTTTTGGGGGTTGTTTAAAAAACATCTGAAGGGACTTAAGCATGAATTAAAGACCAAAGATGCCTGACTTTGCCCAGCGTTCAGGTGGGGTCAGAAGCCCCGAGGCACCTCCGCTTTGCTGCTTTATTCAGAGTATTCCGGGCACGCAGAAATAATTGACTGAACTGGAGGAGCCGGAGCTGTGGCTGTTGCTAGGGGATAAACTCACAGAACAGCGAGAGGGAGCCTTGCGAGCATCGGGACGTGAGGTAGAGAACAAAAAAGTGAAGGTCTGGAGCAGCGCTGTGCGGCACAAGAGGTGTGAGCAGCAGCCCCACAGGCTCTCGGAGGCCCACTGGCACGTCCCTGGGCAAATAACCAGCCCAGCAGCATCTAGGCCAGTGAAATTAAAAGGCAAGAGAGTTTTTTTCTGGGAGTATCTTTGCTTTCCTACTTCTAGCAGGTTTTGCGAAGGAATACTCCGGCAGCCTTCTACATGCAAAGTGCGAGCACGGTGTTAGTAGAAGGAAAAAAAAAAAAAAAGTGTTATTTTTTGGTTCCCTTGGGCCCGAGGAGAGTAGAACTGACAACTTGATTGAAATCAGCTGGAAAAGAGCCCCAAGAAAACGGTCCTCCAACAGCAGCCTCTTTTGTTTGCAGCAGTCACCACCCAGTGACTCCAGCGTTAATTGCGGCACCACCGGTGCGTGGGGAGGCTCAGCCTTCCTCCTCCTCCTCCTCCTCCTCTTCCTCCTC
>JAOXJK010000051.1:33235182-33298086 GCA_025774025.1 Xenus cinereus | reverse complement strand
GGGAGGCTCAGCCTTCCTCCTCCTCCTCCTCCTCCTCTTCCTCCTCCTCCATCCCTGCCCGGCGAGGTGCTGCCTGGGCTCGGCAACTTCCATCAGGGCACCGCGGAGTGTGTGTGTGTGCAGCTACAGCCCAGGCTGGAGGGGAGAGGGATCTGTGTGCCTTTAACAGCCAGGGGATGCACGCCTCTCCTCTGCAATCCTTCCTAGGAGCTCCAGAGAGACAGACCTCGGCGTAGAGAGCGGGGCTCTGTGCCTGCGAGCAGAGTTTCGTGCATCTCACGAACTGTCATCTCAACTTTGAAAAGGACTCGCTTTTATTTTATTTTTTAATTTTGTTTGTTATTCCTGGACTTTGTAAGAGAGAAGAGCCTTTCTTCCCGTCTGAACCATGAGTGGCTGCTCGAAGAGATGCAAGCATGGGATTGTCAAATTTGCCCAGACAATTTTTAAACTCATCACAGGCACTCTCAGCAAAGGTAAGAGAAAACGTTTTAGTTTATACTGTTCTTCTGTGCTAGTTATTAGCTTTGTAGGGGTTAGTTTTGTAGCCCTTAAGGAGGCTTGCGATAGTTTATTACCATCTCTTCTGAGATGCTCTGGATTAATTCTAGGAATTGGCTGCTCTGAAAGAAGTTGCTGCGTGCAGTTTGGATTGGAGCTATGCTGTATAAAGCCTTATGTAATTGTTTCTAACTTGTGTAGTTTGTAACCTGTATTTGTCTGTTTGCCGTAGTTTGCAACTGTAGCAGGCTATTTCAGTGTGTTTCGAGATGTGTTTCTGAAAGCAATTGATGTGCAGCTTCAAAAATTTAAAGACTTCGTAACTGTCAGTAATCAGTACTTCTCCACTGTGTTATTTTCTACTTTCATAATTTTTTTCCTATCTCTGCTTGTTTGAAGCATGTGTGTACCTTGGTTCAAAATCTAGGTCACTGTTTATCACATGCATTTGAGTACCTTTTGTTTATGTTTTGCTTGTCACCTGCACCTTGTGTGCCTTACCATGTGCAGGTGGAACAGTACCAAACCTATTTATGCTGTTCTCTTAACTAAAATAAAACAATTAACAAAATTAATCCTCTATTCTTCTTTGTAAGTGTAGTAATTCCTGTGATGCTGCACTGAAGTTGTTAC
Organism: Xenus cinereus; assembly: GCA_025774025.1. Classification (NCBI taxonomy): domain Eukaryota; kingdom Metazoa; phylum Chordata; class Aves; order Charadriiformes; family Scolopacidae; genus Xenus; species Xenus cinereus. The sequence goes on along the minus strand of JAOXJK010000051.1, from coordinate 33,296,952 downwards.
CTCGTTTTTGTTGGTCGTTCCCTTCATAATGATACTTCTCAGCACCACCTATGGTAGTTGATTAAATGACTATTGGTGATCTGTTTAGGAACTCTTGACAATAGTAACCAATGTTATGCCTGACTGCTGTTTGCCGGTTGAAATGTGGACAACGTTTAGGTGAAAGTTAGACTTCTCCAAGTTTTATGTGTGTTTGATTGAAGGGGGTGTGATTTTTGGAACTGATAATACAGTTCAGTCTAAATTATTACTGGAGAGATTTGTATAAGGCTGCAGAATCTCTGTTATGATGCGGGTTTTTTAAAATACACAGTCTTTTTTAAAGTGTTCATAGTCAAGAAGCAAAAAGAGCCTTTATTTTTCAGATAAGTTTAGAATCCTCTGAGATGTGTGGCTGCTGTCTGGAGCGCATGTGCCCCTGAATGAATATTAAAGTTTAAGTCACTTCTTAGGATAAACTAAAGCAGGCTGAGATGACTTTTAAAATAGCAAGTGTGAAAATGCCAAGAACTGTTAAGTGTAGCTTCATTTTGTAGAAACTGGATAAATTTATTAAATCTGTATCTCTAGAAAAGAAAGGTCATGCTAAGACGGCTTTCTCATAATAACCTTACTGGCTTTCAGAAGAAATCTGCATGAGAAAATGTCTGTTTCACATTAAGAAAACCGGACAGGTTGGCTGTTTTTAAAATCAAGATTGGTTTAATATTGCATCTTTTTGTATTTAATTATTCTTTTTCCACTTCCTGCCCAGCCCTATCATCTATAGGCTGTCAAACACCAGCAGAGGAAAGATTAAAAACTTGTAAAAGTCTGTCACAGCAAAGAGCTGTCAGATGTTGGTTATAATTCATGATTAATGCCAAGATGTCTCTTTAATATTAAAAACAAAATAAAAATTCACAGAAGAAAGTATAGCAAAAGAAATTACTTGTTATCATGGTAGGGAAGAGAAAGTAGTGGTAGGATGCTGTCTGTAAGACCTTGTCCTCTACAGCATGTCAGTATGCTGTATTTGGTGTACCTTATTTGTGCTTTTTCCAGGAGATAATGGAACATAGGGTGTATACTGCTGTATTCACAAGTGATCAACAATAAATTTTGTGCTGTTTGTTTAAGCTCCTGTTAAGACACGGCGAAACCTGTGTTCTGGTAGTGTTTCTCCATGTGCTCATCTACAGCAGTTATCTAATGGGGAGTTTTCAAGCATTTCTTGTGTGTCTTCTGCTTGATTTGCTTTGGCAAAGGGATACATCAATGTTTGAGTCTGGCAGTAGAAAAGCACTATGCCGAGAGCTAGAAATGAGAGTATAAAACGTCCAAGGCTTTCTTCCCTCTTCTTCTTCTGAAAGATGCCAGCGTTGCACTATCGTTGTCTTTGCAGCCAATGCAATGGTATTGTAGGGTTTTACCCTCATCTTTCCTATGGTAATGTCTCATTTCAAGCTGCTTGGATTAGATAAGAGTGGTTTCCTAGGATTCAAGGAATTTAAAACTCTGATGAACTTTTTTTTCCCCTGCTCATCTGCTTGTGTTTTGAACTGGAAGAGCCAGATTCAGGAAGGAATAGACCATGTGAATGAGTTTGTTGCACAGCTATCAAAGGCCTGCTATAATTAAAATAAATGTTTCCATATCATTACCTATGAAACTCATAACTAGAGAGAAAATTATTACAAATCTTGCTCAGAAGTGTAAATTAAGGGGAAAAAAAAAAGAAAAGCCTTGAAGTTTGTTTGTACGTTTATATTTATCCCAGAGCTTATTGTTTAGTATTTCTCTTACTGAAACTTACGCACGAAAAGGCAAGAAATAGAAACTGTTGGATATTACTATTATTATTGCTTTTTTAATTTACATTATACACGTGGTCTTGAATATTCAAGCAATATCCCCTGTGTTCTTCATCCTGCTCCTGCTTCATTTCTTTCATACTGTTTAATTATTTTTTTTTTATTTTAAACACTTTTTACAAGGAAAGTCCTTTGTGAGGCAGAAGATTAATTCTACTCTTCTGCTTCCATCTTTCTGAGGGTTATTGCAGTGGGAGATGTTCCACAGTTCAATGAGATGTAACCCTTAGCTGCACTTTATAGCTTCTGCTTGTCTTAATAATTGTATTTTTCTTTCCCCTTGATTATTTACAATAATAAAATGAGACCGCTTAGGCTGCAGCTATAAAGTTCTTCCTTTTGCAACAGGGTGTGATGAGACAGAAACCTCTCCTTGCAGTGGGCAGTAAGGGAGCAGGCACACCCGATTCCACTGTGTGGTGACCAGCCTGTTTGGTATGTCCTGATTTAAATCTGCAGTTGCAGCAAATCTATGAGGTTGAAAGCTGAGAAGTTCACTGCTGGTACCTCTGCAGAGCTGGACTAGCTTCCAGCTTCCCTCTTAGTGCGTTCGTACTTGGAAAATCTTACTAACAGAGCAGAGCAGAGGTCTCTGCTACTGTGAGAAAGAAAGCCTCATCCACCAAGAGCCTTGTGTAGTGAGATGCGTTACAGAAAACACGTTTGGAGAAGCATGCCCCTTCGCTCATGGGAACAGAGTAACTCCCTTATTCTCCATCTTGACTTGGGCGGGGGTCCAGTGCCAGCAGGGAAGAGTCCAGAAGAGGCTTCTGGAAGTGAGTTACCGTGGTGATGGACAGTGCGAGCAGCAGCACCTCTGCCAGAGTTGCCTTGAATTGGGGTAGGGAGGGAAGGTTTTGTGTAAGGTTTGAGTGTTTTTTCATGTTAGCTCTACTGTGGTATGTGAAAGGCGGTTCATCCTCCATGCCCTGGGAGCAAGTAGGGGTGATAAGAATGAGTTTGTTGGGGGGTTTCTGTTGAGCAGAATGATTAAAAAACAAGCCTCTGTGTGTGTGAAGATACTGCTGATGTTATTAAAAACCTAGTACAGGAGTGCCTTGCCGAGTGACCAAAAAAGAAGCTGGAATGAGACCTCTTGGATTTCTATTAATGTCTTCTAATTATCAACGCAAGAAAAGCAAGATTATTTTAGGGACCAGCTCCTTCAAATTGTTCCTTTGCAAAAGCAGATAAGCTTCTGCAAATTAACTACCCTTTCACCTTTGTTCCTGAGCTGCCTCTCTTCTAGTTGTGCTATTAAAATGCTTGCCAAAGGCTCTCATTTCTGTTGTCTTGCTTCTCCCATCTCTGTTCTGCAGTGCAATTCATCTGGAACTGGTAATTTGTCCACTTTTCATAGTTTTAATTGCCTAATTATCTGTTCCACTGCAGTGATAAACTCTTCAAAAATCTTGCTCTCCCCACAGCCTCCCCCAGCACAAAAGAAAAGTATTCTAAGTGTTTTAAAGTAGTGTGGTCTGTTTTGCTGCTTCTTTGTGAATCCAAATTACAGCTAGTCTTCTGCGATGTTATGTGAGACGGTAAGGAAAGTGCACGGTCCCTTTGAGTCGTACACAGGCTCTGTCTCCTCTCCGTGGAAGTTAATCTTGTTCCTTTGGAGCATACTGGCACTGTACTGGGTTTGTCCTCATGACTCCAGCCTCTGAGAATGCAAGGGTAGGGTAAATGTTGCTAGATGCCCTAAAGATGCAGGAAGGTTCATTGCAGTTGTTTCATGTGATGCCAGGGTTCCTGCACCTGTGTAACATTTAAAAAGGATATTTTGATTCTCCTGCTGCTGTGTAGCCCATCTTCAGCCCTTGAATTGTGGCTACTGCCTTCAAATTTAGAGAAGCTGTGATTCAGAGGGCTCTTATAAAGGCTCTTATGTGTCAGTTCTCTCTTCATAAAACTTTTCTGAGTGTTTTAGGGTATTCCTCAATAAGGAAAGTGGTTACGGAAGCCAGGTGATTAATATGCTTTTAGAGCATTTACAGAGTGGAGATAGAACTTGGCCAGGTTTTCCAAATGGTCCTGAAAGGTGAGAGTTTCTGTACATAAAACGCTGGTGTAGAGTCCCAGTCATAGGGGGGCTGCCACTATGAAGAGCAGAATAACCGTCTTCACTGTGTATCTTAGAGTCCGCAAGTACTGAAGCTTCACAGTTCAGTACCTGATCCTAACTCTACCCCGTGAAGCTCCAATTTCATTGCATGGCTGGTAGGAACTCTTGTGTGGTGTGTCTATGGGTTTTGTTTTGCTTTTTAAAAACACAGCATATCTAGTTTTATTTCCTCCATACTGATGAATCTTTGAGCCACTAAGCAAAATACACCTCTGTTTGGCATGTTAGACACGTTTGTATGCCTATGAAAGATTAACTGCAAATAAATCTATCTTTTCTGCAAAGGCTGTACTACTTGAGCAATCTGAACGTACATGCATATTCCGCTCCTGTCTTTCATCAGGAGCAAGATGGAATTTAAGGAGTGAGAGGAAGTGGTGATGCTCTAGTCCTCCTTCTGAAACTCTGTAAACCTCTGCTTCTAGAAACTAAGACCTCTGCAAACATGTGGCTGTGTGTGTGCTAGAAATTTTTTAAGAACTTAATTGTTTGCAGTGGTGTAGCCCCAAAAGATAAGTATATAATGTTACTTATTCGGAAACCAAGAACATTTTCTTACCCTCTGGGAAACTATTCAGGAAGTTTTTTTTTAATGGTGTTTAGTAATTAAAATGTGTATGTCGTGTCTCATAGATAAGAATATTTTGAGAAATATTATGGAGCCTTGGTGTGGTTAAATACCCTATCAGGTTCTCTTCTGGCGTCTCCACTAGTGGTATTAAGTATAACAACTGTGATATTTCTGCTCTGAATATGTTTCAAAAATACAAGGCATATCAGTTTAACAGTCCAGGTTGGTGTTCAGGACTATATTAATAGACAGTTTCTCTAGAGAAAATAAGTATAGAATTTTTTTTTCATAATTGATGTGCAGATGCTCTAATACTTATAAAAATTGTTTTTTATTAAAATAATCATGTTAGATTCTATAGTATTGGAACAACCTTACCAACAACTTTGGTAATCTAGTGTGTGTGGGGGGGGAGGTTGGTTGGTTTTGGTGTTGTGGGTTTTTTTTTTATTCTTTTTTCTTTTCATAACCTTTGGGCTAGACAGAAAGTATGCTGCTGGCAAATGGGCTAAGGCATTTATACACATGCTGTAGCTATACTGTAGCTGTACTGATATACTAATTGATACGCTAATTTGCCATGTAGGTTTTGTCATTTAAAATGGTGCAAAATGAACATGCCATGGTATGTCTTGACCTAATGGACCCTATAACTATCCACCTAATGAATGGATTTCAGTGTAAACTGATAGCTTTTGAAGATGGCTCGACAGAAGTGGATAGTACAATGTATTAAATCATCATAAAATTAGCTTAAATGAGCACATGAAGTGCAATTTTAAGATGTAGTTTTATCTCCAGTAAGTTATCTCCAATAGCACAATAGTAAAGGGTGACAATAAGGCCACTCTTGCCTGTCTTTTCTGTGCTCACAATCTAGTCTTGAGCTACAGGTCAACTCTGTTTTGGGCTACATTCTGTATGTATTTTTATGACTTATTCCTGCTCTGTAGAGTGCTTTCAAATGTTGATCATCTTGGTGCTAGCAAGAAAGCATGCAGTGGTTTTTCTGCTCCATGCTGGGCGCCCGGTAAAGCTAACAGGTTTCCTAAGAGGGAATCCCATTGGTAGGGATGCAAATGAAATTCTGTCCTGACATTTCTTTATGATGATATTTGTGGGATTCCAGTCTTTGGACCTTTGTTTGTGTTGTTTTAATATAATTAGTAAAGCTCATAAATGGTAATGTAATGGAAAGCAGGCATGGGAAGGCTTAACTATGGCAGCATTTAAGCTCATGATGTAATTAGAATGAATATTCATGGCCAATTTCTTCCATATTTGCACAGCTTTACTAAAAACCAATAGCATGCATACGTAATTTGACTTTCACTTCTCAGCTGGCTTTAACTTCTAATTTCATTCTTTGTAATGGCTGTTTCACAACATTTGGCTTGCAGGGCATGTGGGTGGAGTGCATTTAATGCTGATAACTAGAAGTAAAGTAGTCTGAGGTTTAACATAAGAGTGATTAATGCTTTCTTTTATAAATGGGAGACCTGGTGCAGTAGCCCTACATTACAGAGTGAGAGAGAAATTTCTACCACAGGCTTGATGAGATGCTCAGCTTGTAAAGCCAAAATAGAGTTTTGAGAGTATAAAAATAAAACCTTGTTATATAATTTACGTAATTGCATCTAGCAGAAGTTAATATGATTTTAATTTATTGCAATCTGAAAATTGTCTGTAGCATTTAAAAATCTAATGAGGAGCAAGTGTTTAACTTGCCTGCCTTTGAAATTTTGAGTGGCACCTTCAAGATAAATTTGTCTTTCAGGTGTGTGATAACAGCATGATATTTTTCTAGTCCTTTCTTTATGTTGCACAATATGATGGTGTTTTCTTTTACGTTTTGTAAATTTCTGTAGCTGGAAGATCAGATGTTTGTTTCTGTATTCTTTCAGCAAGTTTCATGTTTAAACTGAGCAATGGAAGATGTAATGAACAAATACTTCTGTTCTGAGGGGAGTACAGTTTGACCCAGTGGAACAGCAACCATCTTACACTGAAACTGCTTTCCTAACTGGGGCTGTGAAGCACGTAGAAGGCTAAATCCACATAGAGAAGATGATGATGCAGAGGATCTCAAGCTCTTAACTTGTCTGCTTCCTTCATCTTCTAGCTATGAATTTATGTGCCAGAGCTGCTGATAGTGTAGGGAAAATCATGTGAACTCCAAACAAAGACTCTTGGTGCTCTATTTCAAATCTGAAGCCCAGAAAGTCTTACCCACCTCAACAGCCAAAGTCGTGTATGGAATTATGCCGTGCAGGGGTGCCCGTGTTTCAGGGGTTTAGGTGGAGCTGTTATGCTGAAGCTCCTCCAGGTTATAGAGAGTATTGTGTAGCAGTAGTGTAGATCTGGAACGTGCGTGTGATTGATGCACTGCCTTTGTGGGACTGCTCTGCCTTTCTCTACCCTTGCAAGCTACTCTTGCAGCTTTCCTGCTAATGAGGCTGGACTGTTTTCCTCTTCTTTATGGGCTTTTGACTATCAGACTTTTCAAATATCCACTAGATGACTGGGCCCAGGGTGACTAGCAGGAATGGACTTCAAGGTAAGGATCCAGAGAAGTGCATTACTTATTTGTCTCTGTGGATCCAGCTTGCATAGAAACTCACATGAACACAATGTAAGTAACGCAATACTTTGCCTGAAATTGTTCTGTGATGTTTTCAGACCTTACAATGAAGGTGTTGGTCTTTATCAAACAAATACGATTTTTAAAAATGTCTTTAAATTGGCTGCATTTCCGTATGATCTGCTGTTGAGGGTGACATGTTCTGGGTTTTGTTTGGTCTATACCCTCATAGTCTTGGTATAAATGCCATTTGTGTTTTATATATTGTCTTATCTGTGGATTTTATTACCAAAATGCCATATGTCTCAGATGAATGTATTGCATGATGCTTTGTGATTATGTAGCACATACATACCTTGTGATAAGGTAGCAATTCACAATAGTGGCATGTACATTATCCAGTCTAAATTAGAATTGTGTTGGCTACAAATGAAATTAATAATAGGCACCTGGGAAAACCACACTACTGGGAATATCATTCTGTTTTTTAAGCATTTCTGTATGTTCAGTTGGAAAGATGATAATGGAGGATGATGGTGGTGTGTGTTGCGTTCCAGTTAAGTGCTCTTAATGTGTGTTTTTCACTCTTCCCACCTGCTTCACAAATAGACAGTAGTTTTCATGATTTGTATTTAGTGCCAGTGGGGCTCAGAAAAGAGAACTGTGAGGGCCCTGTGATCTTGCTTCTGCTATCAATCAAGTGTTCTCCAGGGAAGTGTATGGAAACCTTGCAAGCCTAATGTTTAGTTAGGCAACAAATTCCCGCTTTTTTAATTCCCAGTGTTAACATGTGATGTGGGAAACTGGAGGAAAAAACGAGCAGATTAAAATCTTGAGATCCTAACAGACTATCTATTGAAATATGCACACTTCAACATAATTATTCACAAACATGAGTTGCTGTTACTTAGCAGGTTGAATCTCTGCTTTAGTGATAGTTAACAGAGTAAATGCTAAACACCATGGATCACATCTTTCAAAGACTAGTAAAATCATACATAGCAATGCTTGGAGAGGTACAGTTTGGTTTGTGTCTTTTACATTCACAGCTCCTTGTGGTTACCCATGAAAAAGCGTTATTACTACTGTACAGTAAAGCTAGTGATGATTTTCATCAGCAGCCTCTGATAGTCTATCAGTATTCCAATAGTTGCGTAGAATTCCTGGAATAAACTGGGAATTAAAGGTGTGAAAGATTTTTATTGTTTATATTTTGGTAAAGATAAACATGTTACTTTAGAGGAATAAGCATGAGATGTTGTACATCAAAATCCTTAGCCTAATACTGTAAAATATGGCTCTTGTCACACCACCTTGAAGTAGTAAAACTGCAGCTGACTGTTGGTAAAAATTGAGTAAGGATCATCTGGATTCAGTCTAAGAGGTGCCAGCAAAAATGAAAAACATATTTTCAAATATAAAAGCAGGGGTGAGCTAAGTAAGCTTGAAGCTGACAAAGCCATAAAAAGTGAAACAGCCTTCTCTATTTCCTACTGAAAGTCTGTTTGCTGTGATGTATTGATATTTTTAAATTTATTATTTTTTTTAATCCCATACCTGTCATATTTAACATATGTGGGGAGTTAGCTGGTTTTAGGTTATGTGTTTTAGGGAAACTCGTGAATGTCGAGGACTTTTTGACTTGGCTCTGAAAGTGTTTGCAAGCTCCCCAGTTGTCAGATTGTGTGTTTATGTTGATGCCCTGAAAGGGATTTTATCACTTGTTTCATGAGAAGCAATTTGAAATTCAATGAATAAAAGCACTGTATGAATGTAATCCATAGTGCAGGTGAGGTAACTCAGGATGCTGCGGTGATTGTCGTTGGCAGCATGGTGAGCTGTGATAACTGGGGTCCTTTCAGTTTTCAAAACGTCTCACTCATGACATTGTAGTGATGCTAATCACTGCTTCGGAAACTGGAAGAAGTGCTGTTTGCATCAAGGGCTGGCGTTTGAATTGATGGGTTAATACCTCGTGCTGTTCCCTGTGTTCATTTTAGGAATAATTCTGTCTGTTGTGAGTTTTCTGTCTTCTCATAAATACAGGAAAATGGGAGAAAAATTTGCATTATGAAGATTACTTCTGCAAAATCACCAATACAAGCTGAACATATTTGCAGTATTTCATGGAGAGGTAAAACATCAAGACTACAGACTGTCTTGTGAAGGTAGCTGTGATAAACAAGCTGTGCCTTTTTCTTTGTAAGAAGAAGAAATGACAATATTAGACAAACTAATTTGACAATCTGTAGTATCCAAATAAACTTTTTAAAGCAAGAAAAAGGGAGCACATAGCTAAGGTTACTTTTAACAATTTCTCGGTTTTTTTAGGAAGCTTGGGGGAAAGGGCACTTAAGCCTTAAATGCATATTAAATATTGTTGTGTCTAGTTGTCATGCAGCTATTAGTACAAGCGAGGAAATGTTACTTCAACCAAGAATCGCTTCAGATGGAGTACAGTAAATCGGACTGTAAGGGGTGACATGGATGTGATAACATAGACCTGTAGGAAGCAATTCTGATAGCAAGGATGGGGTATGGAGAGTGGGAGCCTGCGGGAGGTTTCTGTCTTTCTCTATTTTTTCAGGGACACTTAGCGTGCTGCCAGTCTTACAGAGGCTAATTTAGCATTTTTAAAAAATGCTTTTGCAAGAGCTTAATTGATTTAGTCCAGATTCAGACTTACCCGGCTTTGCTATGCATTTGTTGTGTGACGAAAGCAGATTCCTATATTGTAGGCATAAAAACTGAGATTCAATATATGCAGGGTGGGTGACAGAATGACGTTGATGTCTTCTGCTGTGGTTTGGCTTGGATTTTCCACAGCAGATCATCTGCAGGTTGAATGACCCCAGGTAACAGAAGAAAAAATCTGTCTTTCTGTAGTAATCTTCACTTGTAAGGATAGGGCTCTGGATCAGCTTTCAGAGAACAAAATTTTAAGCAAAAGTTTTTCTTGTGGTTTCTATTTGTTTGTTCATAATTAATATACCAGAAGTGCCCTTGTCATGCATAAAACTGCAAAGATTACTTGAGAACAGCCATTTCAGGATTTGTTTGTTTTCGCAGTCGCTTTCTAATTCTGATTGAATTCTATAAGTTGGGTGATTAAATCTGTTTTCCAAGAGAAATGCTCTGTATACTTGCAGTGTTCTACATAAATAATATTTATAATAAATATTATGAAGTCTATTCCAGCAATAAATACTTCATATTATGGATCCATGGACATACGATACTTACTGGAGATGCACTTTTCTTCTGTTTAGGAACAACTTGAATATTGGAGCATTTATCTGTTAAGAGAGGGTCTCTCAATTTACAAAAACTGTGGTCTGATAACCAGTGTGCGTGAAGTTGTACAGCTCTATGCAGCATTTGAAGATCTGACCTTACTCTTTTGGTACTTCACGTCCTGCAGGAAAAAAACAGCACACTACCTTTGGCAAAGTTAACTTGCCATTTCTGGGCCATGAGGCTTTGTAAGTGCTGTCCCAGGAAAATCATAATGTGCTTGATATCTATATATATTTCCCAAGTACAAGAGTCTTGGTTTTACATTTGAAAAGGGCAGTATAATTTCTTTAAGTCTTCATCCCTTTAAAGTATTTTAATGCTATTTGTCCACTGTTGTAGGTCTTAAGGGATAGATGTCAGGCAATGTGTGAAAAGCTTGTTCCTCTTCAGGTAAATAATTTTATACATCTAAACTGCAGGGTGTTTCTTAAATATCTTACCTTATGAAGAAAAGGAATAAGATATTTCAGAGAAGTTCCTAGGTTATTGTGAATATGATTCTGATTCTTTCAAGCTTCTGTTTGACTGGAATTTCTGACCGTCTCCGTGTAGATATATATAAAGTAGATTCTAAAAAACACAGATTTTTTTAATGGTAATATGAAAGCAATTTGTGCACTTAATGCCACATGAAGAATCTGGTGAATGCTGTCACTGAAGAAAATAAAGTAAAACTGCCTAGTGTGTTTCAAAAACTTAGTATATATTCTCTACAATTGTTCCATGCTGCTGTCTGATGTAGAGTGTTTCCTAAGATGACATAAACTGGTGAATTGCATTTGATAGATTATAAAACCCAAGTGAATTTCTTGTGGTTAGTTCATTACCATTGGAGTTGGTTTAAACGTTCCAACTTAGCTGAAAATAGTTCCAGAAGCCCAGTGAGGAGCTGCAGAAGAGGACGCAGTGAGCAGTATTCATGCTGGGCAAGACATTCTTCAATTTATGTGTGGGGTTTTTGTTGTGACTTTTAATTTTTTTTTTTTTATAAAGCTACCTTCTCTAATTTGAAGGGGGCAGGGGAAATTCTGGTACACTTCAAGGAACACTGTAAATATTACAGTGGGACTACAAGGCCTATAAGTGCTTACTTTAATAAAGAACAAACTACCATAAACATCCTTTACCTTTTAAGAAATGAGTATGGAATAGAGTTTGGCATGTGATTCTCCTACTGGTAGTATAAAATGAGGTTTGGATCCGCAACCCTTATTGTTTCTTGCTAGATTAAAGCAGGAGCTACCTGGCTCACAGACAAGGAGGAAATCTGCAGAATAGTACTCAGAAAAACCTACTTTGGTATTGGATTCCTTTGTCCTTGCTACCGAACTTGGCTAATGCCACTTTTGAGGGCCACATCTGGCAGAGGTGAAGAATTTAGTCACATATTTGTTCTTTGCCTTGTAGCCAGGATACATTAAGCTGTATGAAGCGGTGAAGAGACCACAAGTCTCTTTGCCTGCCATTTATTGCCTCTTTCTGCCATATGCAGTAAATCCTATTTTCCTGTAAACTGAAATGTTTCCCTCCAGTGTGCCGAAGTACTTATCAGTACCTTTTCCATCTCTTACTCCCTTTTCACCTCTTTCTCCTCCAGCTGTCAAGTTACAATTTAATCCTGTTTCTGCTCTTTATCAGTTAACTGAAAAAATGAGAATAAAATCTGAGAGATGGCCCATGAAAAGAGTGTATTTGTTTCCCTCCTTGCATAATGAAAAAACGGCAACTTTCTCAACTTGTTTGTGTTAAATGGTCCTCTTACTTTTAGTGCAGATGAAGCATGTAGTTCTGCAAGTGACTGGAATAAACTAGGTTATAAACAACTAAACTCCAGCTATTTTTCCAGTTTAAGCACCTTTTTAATCTCAGAGGTTACCTATGTAGACACTGCATTGAGATAGTAAGGAAAAAACACTGTAACATCTGTTTCCAAAATGTTGCATGCCATTAATTTCCAAGGGTCCACTTCTGACACCCTCTTCAAGGCAGAACCTCCCTTTTTTTCAGACTGTCCAATTCCTTATGTATTTATCACACTTTGTAACTGCTCCATCACAAGCCATTAGCTGTGTACAACTTGAGTAAACAAGCACTGTGTACTTGTGTCTGTGTCCCTCTGTAAGGCTGCAGGAGTGCTGGAAAGTAGACCACGTTTTCTTTCCCCATCCTGCTTTATAAAAACATATTTCTAAGCAAGTTAAATATGTATTACATTAGCATGCTCTTTATGACAAATGTTGATAGTAAACCTGCATATAGTATTAGTGCATAAATAAAGCACTGAGAAGTTGGCAGATAAAATTGTTGTCAGATAAATTCAAAGCTAACTAAACTAGTAGTACTGTATATATAAATAGCACTTGCAAATTAATCCATCTCTCTTCAGGAACTGGACTTGCAAATGTTGCCGTAGGGATACCTTGTGTTGTGCAAACCAAGAAGCAAAATATGAGTTTACTTGCAAGAGTTGCTTGTAAGAGGACAAAGGGAAACAACTGTACAAGACCTTTAATCCTGGGCTCTGAATCCTGAACTTGATGCCATAAGCATAAAGAACTAAAAAATGATATATGGACTTGTGGCTCAGAAACTGCAAAGTTGTATGTGGTTCTAAAACATCTTCTTATAAACCAGCTTATATTAAAAACCCTTTTATTTTACAGTGTTTGGCATTAATACAGAGCTGTAAATGCAGGGAATTAAGCTAAATTGAATTCTGCTACTACAATAATTAAATCCAGTAAAAAAATGGCTTAAATATTGGCTTGTGTTAGCAGCCTTGAACCTCTTAGACCAATTCCAATTGACTTACCCAAGTAGTTAAACAAGTTTTGAAAAACAAGCTGGTTTTAAAACTGTAGTTTCAAAAAAACATACCAAAATGTAGCCTTGTCTACATAATCTGTGTTTCTCAGGCCAACGCTGCTCTGGGACTGGAAGCCAAGAACACTGATGTATTTACAAGGACTCAGTGAAGTGGTATCAGAAGCTTCTGTCTTGAGGTATTTGGTGGGGAGCTGTAATGAAATAAATGCTGATTTGGTAAGAGTTTACTTTAAAAAGTGAATGTTCTGTGCACCCTTTGTCCTCCTGTCCCTGAGCCATAGAGGGCTGCACAGAGGACATAACTTCTGGCGTCAGATTGCTGGAGGAGGGGGCTCAAGCAGCCAGGACCATTCTCCAGCCTAAGGGGAGCTTGAAAACAGTGGTGTCTTGCAGCAGAGAGGGCTGCTGACACAAGAGAAGATTAGAACTGAGACACAAGAGGCTCTGACTGCTCCCGACTGCTTCTTGTGGCAAGAGAGGTAGTGCTTGGTTTAGGACTTAATTGGGAAAGAGAACAGTATGAGCAGCCTATGTCTTTCATGCAAAACTTTCATTTTAAGCAAGATTTGGTACAGGTTGTACAGGTTCCTTTTTATTTTTTTTTTTAAACTTACCAGGAAAATAATGACTGGAAATCTTGCTGTTGGCATTTGTTAAGCCTTTCTCTCTGTCAGCCCTGCCTTGCAAGGGACTCTCTTTTCTGCTTACCCACAGCAATGTCTCTTGGCGTTCTCACTGCTTTTGCTTCTAATACTAATAAATAAAGCTGTCAGCAGGCTACTGATATACTTCTTGATTTGACTGTCTCATATCACAAACATCCAAATTGCTTCTTTCATTTCATAACGTAGCACTGTAATACTTGCTAGGACGCAGATTACCCAGGGCTAGAAAGGCACTTGCTGGCAATCTTTCTGATTTTCGCTCTTCTTTCCAGTGGAACTGTGTGTAAACTGGTGTAGGTACCAGCCAACCAAAGTGGAAGTCGTATGGGCTCCAAATGACGGGTTACGCTGTAATGACACTGCAGTATTAGAAAGTAAAGAATGAAGTTGCATAAGGGGCCAAGGAGGAGGAAGCTTGAGAAGCCAGGCAAAGAAATATTCTATGTGAGCAATTGTCATGGTGCAACTCTACTAATGTGCATCTTTTCCCTGCTCCAGTGTTACCCTAATATGAAACAAGGCGTTACAGAGTTCAAAGGGCTCCACTATGTGTTCCTTAAACAACATCAGCAACAAAATCAACACAAAAAAAAGCCCCAAATGTGCCCGTGATAAATAAAATTCTGTGAAGGGGCTTTTAGGAAGAAATTTTTATCCTTTGGAAGCAAGTTTGTAGCTCTGTGTTTGTGAAAGGAATGCAGTTTCTGTAGACCAACAATCAGAGTTGTTTCCAGGTGATTTAGGAGCTCTTGTGAACTATAAAACAACTAAAGTAAGTTACCTTTACTCTGCCTTCTGAAGTCCTTTGTCAGGTTTTTTTTCAGCTTAAATCAACTGGATTTTGTGCATGGAAGCACAGTAATGCAGGCTTCTCTGTTCTGTTTTCTGTGTAGGAATTAAAGTTGGCATTTTTTTCTGATGACAGCAGCAACAGCATGGGAAGAAATCTCGAAAAGGAAGTGGTTTTTTCTTTTCTTTTTTGGTCCTGGTTTCAAGAGAATCATCACAAATGATTATGCTTTTTTTCCCTAGTTTGCTGCAGTGTTATATCACACTGAAAATACTGCTTCATATCCTCAGAGTTTTTTAGCTTGCACAATATTGAAGTTTTTCATTTTCAGTACCAATGTTACAATTACAGGAGGTGTTCATGCTGTTAGAATTCTATAATGGATATTTCAGTTTAGAGGTGTTGAAGAAGGAGGCTAGGGAAATGAAATAATTTAGGTGCTAGTGTCTACATTTTAATGGAGCAGACCCTGTCATAGCTAAAGAATGGCTTAAATTTATTCTCAGTTTCAGGTCCTCTGTGTACAAAATTGTCTTGGTTGCTATCTTCCAGGTAAAGCATGAACGCTATAATTTAATTTCTTCATTATTCTCCATCCTTGAGCTTGAAATGGCAAAGCCTCATCTCTTATCTGTAACTTAAACTTCTCATCAACTTACATGCGTTTCCTTTGTAAATTCATTAGTTCATTAATTTTTGTTCTTGCTTCTTGTTCAATTTCCAGTAACATAATGTGAGAAAGCCAAGAAAACTGTCTGCTGGAGACGTTTCTTTTAAAGATTTTTGTGTTAGTGCTACTGTGTCCCTGCATAGAATTCATTTGTTAAGAAGGCTTTATAGGAAAACCTATCTCATGGCACTTGGCAGGGAAGAGACAATGCTTAATTGTAATGAGTATTGATTGGTTTTAATTTGTTTGCTGTACATTAAGAACCAGTTTTCTCTTACATCAGTTAACGAAGGGAAGTGCAAGTTGAGTCAACCCCATTTCCCACCTACCCTGGACTCCTCTTATTGGAGCCAGGCAGGGTACAAGAACACAGCATGGCTCTTGGGTTGGATGGTCAGACAGCAAAGAGATGTATTTGCTCAGGGTATGAAATTGCAGCAAACTTCTTCAGTTCATTTAATGGGAATCTTCTCCCCACAAGCTGTATTTTGAGAGGGGGAGGTTGATTTGGCTTTGAAGGGGAACTTGGTGCTGTCTCTCGCCTGATTCCAGTCACAGTTCTTTTAGAGCTCTGGTTTCATAGTCAAGTCTTTTACAGTTTTGCTTTACAGTTCTGTTTTATCCTTTCATGTGCCTTCCATTAGTCCATGAACAAGCATGATGTTTACATATTATCAACTCTTGTTTGTTTGTTTTTGTTTAGTTTTTTTACTTTTAGTGATGGCTCCAAGTGGTTTGCATGGAATGTCCTGCTTTAGTGCTGTTCTCTCACCTAACAGATTTTGAATAAGTTAAAAGTTCACCCAATTTCTCAGATGGACTCTTTCCAGGAAGTGTTTCTTCTTGTTCGAGTTGAGCATAATATGTATTTGAAGACAAAACTTCACAGTGACAGTAATAGAAATAAGGATGACATCTTTTTTAAATATCTTTCATAATTTACTCAGGTTGAGAAGTGGATGAAGACTTTTTTTTTCTTTACTTTAAATCTGTGAAATATTTTAATGACTTTATCCATTGCAGATGATGATACTATGTTTGTTTCTGCTGTAATTCAGAAATTTGTTTATGGATTGAAAGTTTTTAGAGAATGTCACAAATACTACTGATAAGCATTCACGCAAGACTTTGCATTTAGATTTGAGTCGGCTCAAAAATGTATTTAAAAAATAAGAAAAATAAAAAGACTGCAAACAGCCAGACTATTTAGTATTGGCTGCATATCTGAAGAAACTTAACCGTTGAACTAATTCCATTACAGGTGCAGAATGAATTACATCTGAATAAATTTGTAGCAGACTTAGTGGATTCAGACAGAGGTATACAGGTATGTTAGGCTAAAATCTGCTGACTATGGTGTGGCTGTGATCTTCCTTGAAATCTGTCATTGCATGTACGTATCAGCTGCAATACAATTCCATTTTCAGATCAAAGTAACACTTTAATAGGCTTGATCAAATAATGATGCCATTTCAAACTGTTGCAGTGGAGGGTCGTGCCTGCAGCACTGCATGCTTCTGTGGAGGATCAGTGTGCTGGTCTTTGAGACCTCTGGCATCCTCTCAGTCACAGCCTCGAATAGAGGTATGAATCTGAGCAGACTGAGGGCCCAAGCAATAAAAGAACTTTCAACATTCAAGAGACGTAGGAAAAGTCGCTTGGTTGGTGTAGTAATAAAGAAAAAAAAAAGCTTGTTATGCTAATTTTTCCAGTGGGGGACCTCTTGGTCTCTGCATGGGGTTCCTAGGCTCTGTTGCAACAGGAAGATTTGAACAGCTAATGAAATCAAGGAACAAAAAGTTAATGACAGTTTATCGAATTTGTTCAACTTCAAAATGATCTTTTGGAGTGTACTGTCCTCACTCATCCAAAATGAAATGGAAATGTAAATCTCTTGTAAGTGCCCTGGTATCCTCAGTGATTTTAAAGAAAACCTATCTGTTCATTATGTAGTCAGGCCTGCCGGAGGTGTTGGGAGGGCAGCCTTACTGGCTAAATTGCTCTCAGCACTGCGTGTTGTTAAAAGGCCCTGCTTTTCTCACAGCCTGGTTCCTGCAGTGCTGGGGAGGTATTAGTGTGCCTGTTGTCTTGCTTTTCTGTAAAGCACTAAGGAGATGGAAGAGAGGAGAAGTATACTTCTTTCTCAGTATCCCAACCACTGACTAAGACCTTCTGCTGTAGCTTAAAGTGTTGAGAATCTGCCTTTTCACAGGAAACAACTGTTTGGTTGTTTGGTTTTTTTTAAACCAGTGGCTAGTACTGACTGAATCCCTTAGTGATCAAGGTGAAAGAGCTCTTGTTCCAGACCTGACTTTTGGGCAGGATGGAACTGTGCTTGTTGATCGATGCTCATTGCTATTCCTGCACTGTCTAGCAAGTGCAAAAAGGAGGGTGCAGTCTTCTGTATAAAAATGCTGTTTTCTTATTATGCAGATAGCAAACACTGCAAGTTATACAGGCCAAAGAAATTATTCCAATCCACCTCTTAACACACTTTGTTTTTAATTTAGTGCTATATGCAATTATTTATAGTCATAAAAAATTTTAGAAAGCCCTATTTCCAAATGGTTGTTTTAAAACAAAAAAGCTTAACGTGCTGCCAGAAGACATGCTCTAAACTCTAGTTTGCAAGAATTCTCTTCCTACTAAAGTTTACCTTATATCACAATAAGACTATCTTGCAATGTACACTTAATATATGTTGTACAGACTTGGAGCTTTTAGGGCTTGAAGGACTTTCAAGTTTGCAGTTTGGAAATATTGATGGTGAAAAGTTTGGTGCGTAGGAAGCAATTTAACAGCACTTGTTCTGTGAAGAGCACCCAATAAATACGTCAGGATGCCTTATTACATGTTGCTTTTCAGAATGAATTAAGAAGTGAATTGTGCAAGATACCAGCCAGAAAGAGCTGATTTGAGAAATGAAGGCTAATGGCTGCATTTTTATTAGGGGGCTTTGTAAGGCATCATGTGTTTATCTAACAGATAAGGTTCTGCTTGGGTGCAGCCTTTGCTGAAGGGAGCTGACTAAATGTCCGAATGAAATCTTTGCTTCAGTCTTTCCCAGGCCTTGATTGATTGCCTTTTTGTAGTCATTTATTTGATTAACAATAAAAACCATCTTCTCCTAATTTAAACTAATTGAGTTTTTGGCAATATGTGCATATTGGGAAGGAGAGATCAGCAGGTCCTTACTTCGCTAATTAACCTACCTTAGAGTGAGAGGTGAGGTTCTGTGTGATTACAGAAATCCCCAGACTTCTGTAGAAACTGTTAACTGGGTTTTTAGTGGCAGTAGGTGTTTGAAGTCCACGCTGAAACACTTTCCACTTGTGTTAAGTCTGTTGAATGCCATGACACCCTTCTATTAAGAGCTAGACTGGCCTAAAACTGATCTCATAAGGAAAATACTGCTTTTCTGTGAGCCAGGTCCCAATGCTGAGGTGAAAGCCAGTGTCTGGATCAAAAGGAAAATTGTGCACATAAAAAGAGGGGAGAAAAGTGTCTTTCCCTTCAGGAAAAGTTGTTAGATCAAATCAGCTGTAACACTATCTCAGCCATCAGAGCACTCCAGTGATCAGGTTATTTTGGGGCAGATAACTTTAAACCAGTTGGCGTACTCAAGCATTTTAAGGACTGTTTCAGAGCTGGGAGTGATTTAGCAGCCTGACAGAGAGTTAGTGCCCTCATTGACTCCTTTCTCAGGATTAGATAGAAATTAACTCTGAGGCCAAGATCTCTTGATTTTCAGGAGCACCATATGATCAAGCAATAGTTGTCTGACTGTTTTAGAAATACAGGTTACAGAATGTTAAAGCAGTAGATTGTTCTCACAGTAGCTTTGACTTCTTGAGCAGAGGACCAGTAGAATGAAGTATATCTGAGTGTTTTATGGGATGTAAAAATAGAAAATTGAAACGTTATGGCTTGTATTACAGAAGAAGAATTTTATCATAACTTTTTTTCCCAAACATTGAGTATGTCAACTATTTGCTTAGAAAATCAAAGTTTGGGGTGGGTTTTGGTTATTTTCTTTTTTTTTTTTTTTTTTTTTAAATTTTACATATTGGCTCTTTGCCCTAACAGTATTGCATAAGATTTTTCTTTCTTTCAGTGATCTTTTCCTATAAACACCTATCAGAAGATGTATTACACTAAAAATTTCAACCCACGCACTGATATCATGTTTCAAATGATACTGCAGCGGTAATGGAGAAAAGATTAGAAATGGAAGTTGAGATTTAATGTGGAAATAGTCATGATTAATGACAGGCATCAAAGTTCGCTTCAGTGAAAAGGGTGTTTTGATTGGCTGGGATGAGTAGTCTCATCATACATGGGGCAGGTACAGTAGCTGTTGGTCTTCTCTTTTGAGGGAGAGAGATCAAGGGAAATGACCCAAGTTACAAGAGAAAAATAATACTAATCATATGGTAGGAGGCTGCATTTCTTGTGTCTGATGCACACGGTTGACTCCTCTTCTGATTGAGTAAGGTGTTAGAGTGTTTCACTGGGATTCTCTAGTGCTACATTCAAAAGTGAACTCGAACGAGGTGGGTTGTTTGGTTTTGTTTTTTTTAAAAAGTAATATGTGGTTGAAAGCTATAAAAATGTAAACTTTCTTATTCTCTGAATTCAATGCAATAGGAGTTTTTGAGCTTTAATTTGAACTGTCTAACCATTTTTAAGTCAGACTTGTTTACTGTTATCTCTTAAAGTCCTTTTAAATGAAAAATAGAAGATCAGAGAGGCAAAACTGGAGTAGATTTTGTATGATTTTAAAGTGTTAAATGATACACTTCTACTAAGTTCCCCAAAGAACAGTCATGTGAAATACAAACTTCTCTCATTGCGGTTTTTCTTTTGTGTACACCCTTTGTTCAGCTATTTACTTTGCATATTATTGAATGGTGGTGTAGGTATCTTCCTTTGGAGTTTATAGTCTAAATTTCCTTATGAAATGAATTGTGCAGGAGGGAAGTCACTGAAGTGAGAAAATATGGAGAACAGAACAAGAAACTGGTGCAAAAGCAAACCCCACAAAAGAGATAGATAAATTGGAGCAGAAAGAAAAAATAAGTTCGAAAAATAGATAGCCCCAGTCCCGCCTGCCTTGGGAAGGTGAGAGTCCCATTTGTTTCTCCCAAAGCTGCATGTAAACAAAAAAGAAAAATCACACTATTTTCATGATTAAAAGAAGTATTGAAATACAAGCTATGGTCCCCAATCTCTGATGAAAATTCAGCATTATTTCTGCTTATCTCTTCAAATGTGTTCGTAGTTTTACTGGAACTGGAGAGCTAATTAATATTACCTAAACCAAATGTGTCTTACAGCCCACTTGTAACTTCTGCCAGAAATGTTGGTCTTCCTTATTGTTTGTAGTTGCAGGATGAGAGGTAGGGAGGGGATGAGGAGGGGCGCGTGTGTGGACTGTACTCTGTGTAAATACGTTTTTACGTTGAAGGTTTCCTACTGGCAATGTTCAAACACTGTTCTACTGTATTCAAACGCTAAATATTGCAATTATTACTATGGGAACAGTGAAGGGAGATGGAAGTCTTAGCTGCATGCTAACTGGATCTTGAGGCTCTGAGCAGTCAGGAGAGTAGTCCTGTGTCATCAGTTTAACAGACGGTTATTTTTTTTTTTCTCATTATGAAACCAAAAAGATTGCTAAACATCAGTTTATGTTATTTAGCCCTTAAATTTTACTTTGGCAGACTGTAGTATCTGTAGATCTCTTTGACCTCTTTGAAAGATGTGCTTTATTTTGATATTTCTGTTTTGTCTTCATCAAGTGTCAATATTTTTACTGGCCGTAAAAATAGTGAGGGTAATAAATAGCTCTTTATATCAGTCAGGCAGTGGATTTAATATTATGAAATAATGGATAATACTAGATTCAGGTAAAGCTAAAGAATTTACTAATAAACCAAGTGTGATTTTTCTTTGTTCAGAACTGTATAATTTTAGGAGTGAGGGAGGGTGGCAGTGTTAGATGAAGGTATTTGTTAAATGACAGAGTTCACAGTCCTACATGAAGAAAGAAGAGCAGTAGCAGTATGAGACTAATGGGCTTCAAAAAAGAGATTTCACCAGACTTGGGAAGGTGATGTGTAGTCTTCTGGGAAGATAATATTAAGAAAGCTGGTCAGTGCTGGAAAGGGCAGGCAATGATCCTGATTGTACGGGAAGATAAGCACTGTAAGAGACTAATAGAGATGAAATAGTGGAAGCATGTTGGGATAAGATCAGAAAGGCCAAGGTGCAAAATGAGTTATTACAACTGGCAAGGGACTTAAGAGAGGGCAATAAAAGATTCTAAAAATACACTAGACTGGAAATGAGAAAGACAAAAGAAAAATATCATGAGTGCTGAGTGGCTCAGGGCTGAAGAAAAGGGTGCTTCTTCCTTCAACCTTCAAAAATCACTTTATGTAACTTGCCTCACAGAATTAATTGCCACAGCTTGTCAGTGATTATGTGGAGCATCTGGTGAGGTGTGTGGTGGGTTTATGGTTTTGGGAAGTTTGTGTTTTGTTGGAGTTCTTTGTGTGTGTTGGGGGATTTTTTTCCCTTGTTGTTTGTTTTGTTGTTTTTCCCTCTAAACTGTGCTGCTTTGAGCAAAGTAAAAATCTTGTTCTGTTTTTGAGCTGTTCTCATTCTGTTGAAAACTTGCTTCTAGATAGTGTTATTATATAGTCCCCCGTGAGTAGGACTTGGGAGAAAGCACAACTGCTTTACAGGAGCAGCCTAGATGGGCACCAGTTTTGCTTGTATCTCCAGCTACGAGGAAATAGAAGGGAGATGTAGGCTGTAGGCTGCTAAATGCTACTTGTCTCCTGTACAGAATCACAGAATGATAGAATTGTTTCTTTCAGCCACAGTCAGACACATGGGAATGGTCTCATGGAATTAACTGTGTGTGTTCTAGTCACTTACCTCTTGAATGCTGAAAAAAAGCATATATTAATTCTTCCAGCTGGTATTTCTAACTTCATGTTTAGCAGTCAGATGAATTTTTAATTTCTGAATTCATATTTCTGACTGCTGCAACCAGGTGCCAATGTCTGCTTTTTGACATGGAATTAGATTGAGGTGACAAAATGGGGGAAACAGAATTACACTTTACCTGTTGATTCTTCTTGTCTGAACTCAGTTTTATCCTCTGAGAAATAATTTTTCTAATCTTAATAGGCATAAGGGTGTTCCTGTACACTGCTATGGTTTGTGACCATTAAGTGTCATCAGTTTGAGTTTTTAAATTTCGTTCTTTTCTTATACTACTTTCCTGTAGAGTCTTGGTATTTTAAAGCTGTATAAAATACTTGCTCTCAACAGCATCTGAGAGACTTTAAATGTCAGCTGAATGGGTGATTTGCTGCATTTCCATGCAGATAAATTCTGTACAAACATGAACCTAAACAGTGCTGTTTTTCAGAATATAAAATAATGTAACAAGCATGCTGTTAATCTTGTTCCAAAACAGCTACTGTAGGTTTTTATTCATCCCTTTTGAAAAATCCTGCTTTCCAGTGAAGAACCAGCTGGGCATCAGACTTCCTGTATTGATCCATTCGTTGAACTTTTAAAGAGACTTTGAGACTACAGGAGCTCCTTGTTTATTAGGATGATTCCTAACTCCCCACAACTTGCCTTGTCTGAAAGGCTCTCTTTTTTTTTTTTCCCTCCCCTCTCCTTTAAAAACAAAACAACCACAACCAACAAAAAAACCCAGCTCACTTTAAACACTCTTAAATTGTCCATTCCCAAAACACTTAAGTACATATACCAATAGTAGAGGGCTTTTTTTGGTTAACGGAGATTTTTTTGTTGTCTTTTTAAAGGCTTTTCTGTCTCTTCTTTGGGTTCCTTCATTTTGACAGATTTGTTCTGTACTCTTTTTCATGCAGGAGAGTGCAGATTTCTGAGACTGGAGTGCATTGGTGAAGGTGTTACGTGACTGTTATGGACAGGACTATTGTTCTTGAATTCCTCTCAAGTCCAGGCAAAATATTTTGATGATTTGAAAGCAGCTGGCTTTTAGGCATAGTGTTCTGTAGAGAACATCTGGAAAAAAACCCCAACAAAACAGAACAGTTTTGTCATGTGGGTGTTGTATGGTTGCTGACATTAAATGCGTTTTAGCTATTCTTCAGTAGCAACTGAAATATTCACAATTTTTCTAATAGCTTTAAGTAAACTTGGTAACTGTTATTCTGAAACAAATTCATAATGTTTTGGCCTTTCAACAGAGCCCATAACTCAATCGTGTTGCTACCACATTAGTTTGTTTACACTGGTGAAGCATCTGGTTTTTATCCTCTTACATTAAGCCTCATTCATGAGTCTAATAGTGTGATGTTATCCCAACAGTTTCTTTTTGCCTTAAATCTCTATTGCCTTAAATCCCGTTCTGAGTTTTGGTCTGCCTCACGGGTCCAGTGTAAGCTGTATGTCCCTCTGTAATCTCCCTTCTATTTGCATGTTTCTCTATTGCTAGTTGCATAATACATATTTGAATGGAAAAGCAACCGACTATTAAAAAGACCAAATAGTTTTTGTGGTTTTCTGAACTCAATTTAGTATGTGACTTCTGGGAGGTAGATGCGAGAGGGACTGGAATTTGATCATCTGCACTCCTTGACCTATGGTAAAAATGAGGTGTCACTCAGCAGCCCTGGCCTGAAGCTGCCACTGAGTCAGTGAGTCAGCTGTGAGTCAATTAAATACTTGATGCTTCTGCTGAAATCAGCAATACTGGCACCATTGACACTGTTATTTCTCATCCTTCTGTTGCAAAAGGGATGTCTTTTCCTGAGCTGGTGGCTTAGAAAGCTGCAGGCTGAGGCACAGCATTGAGCAGCTTACATACGTGGCTCACATCTGAGCCAAAAATTCACCTCAATTTCCTCATCTCCAATGGCAGACCCAATTTTGTCATACGCATTGCTACACTAAGACTAAAGCCAAGAGGTCCGGTGCTTAAAGCACAGAGACTAGACCACACTTAAAGAACTGTACTCACTCAGAAAATGCACAAGTGCCCCCTGGGGTGGCAATTTTGGGGGAATAAAGCTGCCGTGTATAAATCAGTTCCTAAGCTTGTGCTGAGTGTTTTCTTGAGGGATGTTGGCAGCGTTTCCTGCTGCTCTGGAAAAGACTCCTGAGTGCAGCACTGTTACAACTTCACAGAATATAAGCTGCCAGCAACCATTATGGTTGGGCAATTTTGCCTTGTTCTCAGGCCAGCTAATTTGCCCCAAAGTGCACTGCAAGAATATTGGGAAGTTGAGACTGCTCTGTTGATGCAGGCAGAGCACAACAGCTCAGGTGCATAACCACAGTCCTGCCAGGATGACTTGATTCTTCCGTCTAATTTATTTGCTTGTATGGAGTTCTTTGGGTAAGAATCAAACAATAGATAGTATGGCGGTGTACTTGAATTGCTTGTAGTGGGTTGAGTCTCCACATTAACATGCTGCTTCTGGAGAATAAATGATACAATATTCAAGTTAAGGTAACTTGATTGATTATACTCTATTTTAACAACTTAAAGTTCTATTCATTGATGCTATTTAA
Organism: Xenus cinereus; assembly: GCA_025774025.1. Taxonomy (NCBI): domain Eukaryota; kingdom Metazoa; phylum Chordata; class Aves; order Charadriiformes; family Scolopacidae; genus Xenus; species Xenus cinereus. The sequence goes on along the minus strand of JAOXJK010000051.1, from coordinate 33,271,989 downwards.
TTGCAGTACTCAAAGCAGTTGAGAAGGCAATGAATTATTTCCTGTCCACTAGTGAGGCCTGAAGAACCACTAGTGAGGCATGAAAAACCATTTCAGTGGTTATAGAGGGGAACATCAGTAGCTGTAAAAGGAGTAATGGAGACTTTTCAAATTTTTATCTGTGGAAAGGCAGACTAAAACTTTTATAAGCTGTTTTAAAGCTTCTATTAATGTATATCTTCATGAATGAATTGCTTGATACAGATTTTGTCATACTGATTTTATTCCTGTTGTCACAGTGTATCTGATAAACGTGCATTTGCATAAGGCTTAAAAAACCAAAACACAACGCCTCTCCCCTCCAAAATAACCGTGCAAGCATTCCTTTAAAGAGCTAGCTATTTTTTCATGTCAAGCCCAAAGAAAAAAGTTTGATGTGATAAGGTCAGAGCTGGAGAAAAAGGAATCCTGATCAGCTGCTGCTGTGATCTCTGTGTCAGCAGTGAATCGCCTCAATTCCCTCACCTATAGGAGTTGAAGTCTCCCTTCCTTAGCCAGACATGTAGATTTTGCAGTTATAACTCCCTGCTTTTCCAGCCATTGACAGGTATGGACAGAAGGATGTTGGTTCCCTTACTCATGTTACTGGCTTCAGCATCATAGGAAAAAAAAAACCGCCAAAAACCAACAGTATGTTTGAGTAAAGGCAGCAAACATTTACTTACACAACAGTACCTCTATGTAACAAGTTTAATATAGTCTTTAAAAAAAACAACAGTGCAGTAAGGGCAAAAGCCATGGTGCCAAAACTCGAGACAGGCCAGAGGGTTTATTTACTCGCATTGTGTATCTCTTTTATCCTAGCTGTGTATTTTATAGGCTGCGGTAGGGACAGTCTTCACATTATTCTGGGTATACAAGATTCAGCCATGGTTGTGGGGATTTCCTCCCAAAAATTCAGAGGGTAATTAAATTTCAAGGCCTGTCCAATCATCACCTTTCTGTCAATCTATATAGCATATGAATAATTAATTGGTGGCATTTGTTCATTGCAAATATTTCATGAGCCAAGAGGTGATAATTATTTTCTGTAGACTGGCTGTAAAGTCTGGTCCTATGGTTTAAGGCTGCTGAGGCTGACAGCCCTCTTGACTTGAGGGTCACGTGATTATCAAAAGTAGTCTCCAAAAAAAAGTCAAGGGTTCCTTCTCTTCACAAATAGGCATGTCCAAATGTTTTGAAATGTTCCAGCAGAGAGAAAATTATGCAGTGCTTTAGCAAAATATAAACCCATAGGTGCATCAAATGATTCTTTCGCTCAACATCTATCTTTGAGCTCTTTTTCAGAGACCCCTGTTTAATAGGTTGTACTGTCTCACTAGACTTTAAAGCATATGAATAAAATTATTTAAAGACTCTTCAAAGAGTTTATATAAGAATGGCCTGCAGTTTGATTGGCCTATACAACCTAGACTTAACTCAGGTCGTCTTGTTCCAGTGTGGTACGAATACTTTACTGAAGAGATGGAGCCGTACAAACAACTCTCTCCCCTGCCTCCATTTGTAATATTAACCTTGTGTTATTTTTTTGCTAAAGTTGAAGTATTTTCAGGTGCTCTTCTCGCTTGCTCTTGGTGCTGAATGCAGAAGAACTTGTTTAGCACGCTGAGACTTTCTGAAAAGCTGCCTGGAATTATAAGAAGTAAGAAGTACATCTTTAAAAGGGGGGGTTTCCTAGATAAGGCAATTACAGTAACTTGTTTCTAGCAAATATAATGTCAGATTTTTGGACTTACTATAGATAGAGGTATGTGATTGAAGAGAAAAGGGAACATATCTGTGCTGGTTTGAGTATGGCAGTGTGTGTGGTTTTATACACGACAGCTTAATTTCTGTGCAAATGTCGTATGACACTTGTAGGGAAAGAAGTGCAGGGTGTAATGAGACTACTTGTATTTATCTAAGAGTCATATGGATGTTTTTAGGAAGCTTTGAAAGAACAGCTTGTCAGTCCTTAAACTTTGACAAGATATTTTTTTTCATTGTTATTTCTTCTAGTGGAGCATAATAATAATAAATAGATACGTTCTTTAATTGTGTTTTGCTCGCTATTTTACATAGAAGTTGATTATAGCCACCTTTACCTGATTTTTCTTATCTTTTTCCTTTCTGTTAATGCTCTTGGGAGTGTGGGGAATAGGAGTCAACAAGGAGAAAAAAAAATCTAATATTGACACTCCCCAATATAACTTATATTCAGCAAAACTGACACTTATGTCTTATGGCAGCACAGTTAAAAAAACCTTGCTTCAGGACAAGTAAACAACAACAAAAAACCCTACATCCATTCTTAGCATTTTTACTGTATACAAATACTTCAGGGGGAAGAAGAAAACTGCAGTTTGCTCTGCAAGTCCTGATATTTCTTCTGCTCTTGAGCTTCTGAGGAACGTCGAAGGTGATTTCCAGTTTCACCTTCCGACTGAGAACAGCTCTGTGCTTATAAACCAGACTGGCTTCTTGCGTGGGGCCCGTGTGCCTGGCCTATGCCCTTTGTGCCAGCCACCAACCCTTTTTATTGTGAACAAAGGATAACCGCCTCTAACTGATACCTATAATTATTTTTTTCTGTATTAAAATATTTTCTAACTTCAAGTCAGCTTGTAAATTTGGAGTCATTCAGTTAACCCTAAATGTTATTTTTTTTTTTCTGTTATAGAAATTGCCAAAAGTAAAATAGCAGAGTTGTTTTGTATGGCTTCTGAATAGTGAATAGGCTAGAGACCCCAAATTGGTTTTACTAAGTTTTGCCTCATTTCCTTATTTAAAAAAACCAAAAAACCACAAACTACAACAAAAGAACAAACCAACCTTGAAAATCCCCCCAAAACCGAAGAACAAAGTACTTGTTACTCAGGTGGAAGGTATTTTGTTGTCAAGTGCAGTGGGTTTATGCAATGAGTGAGGGATCTCTGGGGACCAGAGCCTGTTCAGTGTTAACTGCCCTGTTGCTGCTTTGAGGATCAGGTTATAAAAATAGCAGCAGTTAGCAGGATACTTAAATCAAAATTGTCAGAGGTAGCCAGAAGGTTCCTGCTATTGTTTATGTACATTAAGAACATGCTGGTGACTCACAGGTGGCGTCTTAGCAAATCAGCGTCCCAGAGGTTCCTCTTATGCTGCCATTGTTGCTACCTCATCAAAGTCAGAGCAAGGTGACCTTATTAAAAGCTGGTGAAAGTTGAATCTACCTGATCCAGAAAAATAGCTTATCCTATAAATGGGAAGCTTCGTTTTACAACCTTTTGCAATTGGGGTGGGTTTTTTTTTCGCCTAGGAGAAGTGTCAGTTCCTTCAAGAATAGTGTGGGAACTTTTGTTCTTTTCCGTCTTCCAACAGTAGAATCACCACATCCAAGCCTTATTTGGCATCAAGATAAACCAATTCTGAGAGTCTGTTCCCAGCACTTAAAAAATAGGACTTTTATTAGTTTCAGCTGAACAATATTATTCATTTAGACACATAAAGGGCCTGCACAACTGAAGTATTCATCAGGACCTAAGGTCTATCCCCGTTTTTCTTGTGTTCTTTGCATGTTCCAGTCAACTCAAGCACTGTTACTGTGGTCTAATCATCAGTGCAGGTGAAAGATGCATGTAGTCAAAACAGATTTTAAGTATGAATTTCATCTCCAGCTGCTTTTACTGCCACATCTCCTCCCCTGGCAGGAGTTTTAATGCTGTAATATATATCTTGGTCATCTACTCTGCCTTGAGAAAGTGAGTTGTATGCATCTTTCACTGCAATGGTCACTGCTTGTATTGAAGCACTTCTCATAGGAAGTGTGTTTTGCTGGGTCTCAGAAAAATAGCATTTTGTTTATCAGATTTACTGTAGGCTTGATGGTATAATGCAATAATGTTAAAAAAAACCAAACAAACCCAACCAAACAAAAGCCCCCAAAGGCTACATAGCTTCCTTGTATGCTGCTGTAAGAAGCAGAGAGAATGTTATTGTAATTCACTAGAGAGTGAAGTTTTAACTTTTGCAGATGGAAAAAGAATAGAAAAATGTTTACAAAAGCTCAAGAGTAATTCAGCAAGCTGGCACACTGTTAAAACACTTAGTTTTGAATTTAAGAGAAAGTGAAAGTGTAAAGGAAAAAGAATATCTATGGCTTTAGCGTAAACTTTCTCAGAAATGTAGAAATTTATGGGCAAAGCACTATTTAAAAAAAGAACAGACTTCTGTGGTGCCTATACATTTTGTGTGTTTGTTTTCTACATAAAAATATTTGGCTTTCTGCATTTAAATCCCCCATTTCAACTGGGTAAAAGAGAAAGCTGAGTTTGATAAGAGTCCAAAACAACAGAGTTTCCTAATTTGTGTGTGATTTTTTTCCCATGCACCGACTGTTTTCACTTGGAATATCTCCTGCTCAAATAGGAAATGTTACTTTATTGGGTGACAAAATTTGTGCAAGGTTTTTCTTCATATACTTGCATTGAGCCTACGTTGGACGGAAATAACTATTTCCATGTAATAATTGACTTGCTTTATTGTTGGTAGAGGTAAATCTGGAGACACAGCTTGCACTTTGAATAAATTTTCATCTCCTGCTATCAGGGCTAACTATAAGCAGGGAGGTGAGGAGGATGTAGCTTTAGGGGGTGGTCTCAGGAAGACGAGGTGGGAGTTGGAAGCAGGAGCTCCTGGTCTTCATGTCTCATGCTGAGTTCTGAGGTTGGCAAGATCAAGAGCTTCTGCTCTTCAAAGGCAAGTTACTGACTCATGAGTGAGTGGGGCACCGGGGACTGCCGCTAGAAGGAACAGCAATATCCAACCTTCATTCACCTCTACGGAGCTGAGAGGGGAGGAAGGTGGCAGGCTTTTACTGGACTGAGTGTAGAGAAGTCATGAGCAAGTTCCTGTTTGCAAACTGGAGGCTCTTTTTAAACTGCTGAAAAGCAAAATTTGGAGTAAAACTTTGAAAGAGCCTATTAAATAAACCTCTCTGTCGATTTACAGGTAACTTGTTCACCTCCGTTAGGACCAGTACAGTGCAATAGCTTCAACAGGCATCCTCCCTGTCTTATTATTATATTTTCGAGCAGTTACCATACTTCTGCCTTAGCTTTTGGTGAACTAACAAAAAAGAATCTTTTCCCCTCCCCATTCCATTGGCAAATGCTCCTGGTCACCTAAAATGCCTGTACCCATGTCAGCTGCGTTTTCACTTTCCTGAATGAAAGGATTAGAATTGCATACACACACAGCTTCAGATGCGTTTCACAAAAGTGTTGTATGAAGGTGTAAATACTTTCCTCCTCCTTGTGGAAATAATTCTCCTGTATCCAATTTTGGCTGTATTGCTTTGTTTTTTTTTTTTTTTTTTTTTTTTTAACAGCCCCCATATACTGTCTGAATCTTGAGCACTAGAGAAGGTAATTTTTCTTCTTACAGATTTCTAATAGATAAACATCTAGATTTTGCATGTTGGACAAGTGTTGCTGATTTAATAACTGCTATTTTACACTGTTCTGGTCTAATTTTGATTTGCTGATCCTGATGAAAAGAAAATTCTGACACTGTTCCATTGGTAATTTTGGAAAATGTACATAATGGGTTAATATTTCAGCCTTCCTCTTTCTTACAATAAATAATTAATGAGAATAACTACAGCTTTGTGAATTTAAATTTGTATCTAATCCCTGAAATTTTCCTGAGAATGATAGCTACCAAGTAGTTAATCAGCCATGTGATGAAAAAGCTTATACTAGTTGTGCCCCAAGTGCCAGTCAAATACAACATAGAGGAAGTATCTTGTGTTCCTCCTGTGTCCAGTAGCAATTTGAAAATTGGCTGAAAGAAACAGTTATTTTGAGATAACAGAAAATGTTGTCTATCCATGCATCAGAGCATTCCTAAGAGTCTTGGGGCTAGAAACAAACATGTCTATATTGTGAAATCTTTGTGCTAAGCATGCAAACTTCTGTGGCTATGTTAGATTACTGTATTTTGTAAGGCATCATGGACGTTTTCTACCACAATCATATGCTTTATATCATGACTTCCTTAACAGTTTTATAAAATATGCAAACGGCAGGTAGTAGCCTTCCTCAAGTGGTATGTTTTTTTTTCAAAGAAAAGCCAGACTAAGACTTGAGTTAAATACCAAAACTTACTTCTAATATAACCTTCCTCACTGGACCCTATACTTTATGCATGTATTTCATTGTATACAATTGGTATTAGATGTTTAGAGTGCAGACTTCATAATGCTTGTGTTTATATTTTGGTCTTGGGTGTTTTTCCCCCTCTGCTTTTCCAAAAGCAGAGAGACTCATGATAACAAATATCATTTTGGACCATAAAAAACCCCCCTTATTTTCTCAACAGACAAGAAGAGTATACTGTGAATACATACTGTATCAGTAATGAAGTGTATATAGGGTGTATCTGCCAGTAATGGTGTATATGGATCTGGCACCAACTGGTCTCTGCCAGATAGAAAATTAGGACCCTGTGTAACACGTGGAACAAGAGTTTACTACTAAACTTGAACTGTACTCTGTAAGCAACTGTACCTCAGCCCAAGGAAACAATATACTAGCTCAGTCTGTGTTCTTAGGAGGTATTTTCAGGCATTCCTGAGAATCAATTTTATATTTTTTTTCTCATGTAGTGGATTGCTATCTATAGTGGGTGCCATTCAGTTTTCTGGAATGCGTGCTCTTGGATTGACATCTGGTAAATTAAAAGTCACAAAATGCAGATAAAGACAGGCAGAATGAAGGCACTTTAATATCTTGCAACAATCTATACTAGATATTTATTTTCTACTGCCAAGCAGAAAGAACAGAAAAATACTGACTAATTTTTACCAGAACAATAATCAGACATCCACCAGTAAACATGAGTGTAGGCCAAAGGAAAGCAAAGAGGAGGCCTTTCGGGGGATAAAGTCTGCTTAAAATGACATTGGTCTGCATTCCTCCTGGGTCGTAGTAGCACGGGAAAGTCTGGTATTTTTTGAAATTGCTTGCAATTTTTTCTATTCGTGCTTTAACTTCTTTAGAGTCCTCCAACTTGTCTGGAACGTATGAGCACTGCAATAAGAAATGAAGATGATTCATTATAATGGATACTCTAATACGGGTCTGTAGTTATGTCAGGTTGAATAAAACAAATATGCTAGTACTGACAAAAACTTCTGTGGTTTGGCTAGCATCCCCGGAGATCGTCTTGGTTTCCTTATGTCCATAACCCCTTTGCCAAGCTTTCCTGTTTCTGACAGTGTGTCTATGCCCCCAGTCTGCAGATTTACAGATGTTGGAAGCCAATAATACATATGTGCTTGAAATAAAACTGCAGTCTTTGAGACTGTCACTTTATTATTACAGTGCCAAGCTCAGATTCCAAACAGAGCTTCTAGGCACCACCACAGCAGAAATGTGTTAGTTGTGCAGAAATTACCAACTGGCTTGGCAGTGTGCAGGAAAATGAAGTTGCTTCACTGTGCTCTTCTGGTTGTAACTAGTGGAAAAATAAGAGAAAATATAGCTCTATGAGGCTTCCTACTTGTCCTCATAACACAGCGCTGTTTCCAAGTGTAGTAATAACACAAGTTATTTATTCTTCAGTGAAATACTATTAGACTTTGAAGCATTCATATTTTTTGTTGTTGTTGTTCATAGCAGTTTCTTTTCTGCAATATTATTTTGCATACATAATAATACTTAGGTGTCTTAAGCTGGAAACTGGTCAAGGCAGAAAGGGGATGGTTCCTGACCTGAAGGTTTATTCTTGCAGTAATGCAAACGGTAGGTAGGAAATCAATAAGTCACCTCCTCAAGCGGTGAACAAGACTCTTGTTTCAATCTACAGTGGATAATTTCTGCTTTGCCACTTCATTGTATGTAGATTTCTCTGAGATAGATAATGCCTATCTTCATAGTGGCTAGCAAAATTCTCTCAAGAGTTTTTTATGCTATCAGGTTTGTGCTCTGTGAAACTCTATATAATTTCTTTAAGAAGATGAGCACTTGTAGTCTGAGCATGTTTGGTTTGGATTCTGTAAGTGCCTCTGTTTTGTGCCTCCAAGATCTGAATTAAACTTTATGTCCTCTTAGAGAGTGTTGAGCTAGAATAAGGCCTCTGAAACACTCCTGGTTTTGGAACTGAAACTGAACCTGACCTTCCCTGGGACAGCGTAGCTGTAGGAACATTTCTGGTTGTGTCAGAGCAAGTCTAAAAATGTTGAGCTCTCTGCCGATTTCCAAGCAGAAACACTGGCAGGAACAAAAGGATGACACTCTACTTCTTCACCTAACCTAATCTTTCACGCACCTCTAAAGCCAAATTAATACTCTGCACCCACATTTCTGTCCCACCCATGGTATGTACTCTCCTTCTGGGAAGGAGATCCCTAAAATGACTGGCCAAGGGACCTCTACCTCAATACCCAGTGTCTCTGTGTTACACAGGTGCTTCCGACAGCACCACTGCCTTCTCCATGAGTCCAGATTTCTGCTCCCAGGGATGTGGTTCAGTGGTGGTTTTGGCAGTGTTAGGTTGATGGTTGGACTCAATGATCTGAAAGGTCCCTGCCAACCTAGGCAATTCCATGATTCTATGCTAAGGTAGCCGAAAACAGTTGCAGACCAAAACAAAGACAAATGAGTTTTCTAGGTGATCATCTTACAAAATTACTGATTTGTTTCTCCTTTCTGTTTTAAAGGCACATTGTTTTCCCAACAGCTCCCTCGTTTCCCCTTCCTCTGCTGTCTTTACTCCCTGCTTCATATCACATGCCTGAAATGGAAGTAAAATTGGGATTTGTGCTCTTACTTTGGGCAGTTTTTAACTTCAGGTGTCTCCTGTGATAACAAGCAAATGAGCAAACCACAGCTTATAAACTATTTCTTATCATTGGTCTTCAACTTGGAGACGAACATATTTTTAAATGTTCGTAAATGCTGATATACATGTTTAGCTGGTATAATGGTGTAATTCCTTAAAAAGTATTAACTTAATCCTTGATGTAGTGTTTAAAACAAAATCCCAAACTGTGTAATTTCTGGAATATTTTTAAAATGCCTTGGTCTAAGCACAGACATTAAAATATAAAAGACGAACTGCTGCTTGGTTTAAAAACAATCACCCCTTCTCCTCAAAGGTGCTGAGATAACAGCAGAGAATGATTATTCAGTCTGGGTTGCAAGTACCTTAGGATTTCTTTCCAGTGTATCTTCAGTGTGATACAGCATAACCTCTTGTCCTGAGGCTGTCAGGTTAACCCACACCTGTAGACAGGGATAAGGGAAGATATCCTCATCCTTTGGGCCTTCGCTGTTTGGGCAGAGAACTTTGTCGTTGATGTTGGCTTTGAGTACCTTGCACATAGTTTCTGCTGTCCAGACACTACAAAATAAGAAGAAATGGTACCGCTTTTAAATGCATTAGTGGCATCTGTTGAGAGTTGCATGCTGGAGATTCATCTGTGTGTGCCAGCCCAGAGTGATGGCACGGGTATGGTTTGTGGCCACTCAGCGCTGGTGCGGTGAGCTTTGCCCACCCTGAATCCATGCCTGCGCCTGGACAAGCGCTGCCATGGAAAAGGAGTGCAGGAAAGCAGCTTTTTGTTGTTGTTGTTTGTTACACATTCTCTGGTTTGAAGTTAAATTCTAACCCCATCTGTAATCAACAAGTGTTATTCAAGACAGAAAAAATGCTACGGATTTTAGTGTTCAGTAGTAAATATTTAGAAGTGCGGTAACACTGGTAAAGTTTGACCTTGTTATTTGAAAGCTGGCTGAGGATAGTGGAGCTTTTCACGTCTCAGAAATATTTTGAAAAATTTCATGCAATAAATCTCAGAACTCACACCAGTTCCCATGTTTTTCTCACCCTCTCCTTTTCCTTATTACATGGACGTTTTGCGTGAGTAAGTAGCAGGATTTTGTGTGGCAAAAGTTCGTTTTTTGCTGCTGTTGCCCCTTTTTCTCAAAAGTTACTCTTCTATTACTGATACCACAGTAAGCTTTTGCTTACAGTACTATACTTTGGTGGCAAAAAAAGTAAGGAAATAGTCTCACTCCAGTTCTTAAGAATTGAGTCTTTTTCCATGTAAATGGAAATACATTTTGTAATGTAATCAGGACAGTGGAAAATACATAAAGTAAGTGTGAATTACTCTGTTTTAAAGATATATTTTTTTCAAACATTTTTGAGATTAAAGGTGCTCTTAGTAGGAAGAGTGAGACGGATGTAGTTGCTTGCTTCATCAAAATCTTCAAGCGTGAAAAACTGAGTTGCGTTCTCTGTCTTGTTACTTTGGTTTTCTACAAATTGGTTTTGTGTGTGGAGGCAGAACTTGCAAAGCGAAATATAAATGTAGGTAATAGTAATTTCTTCAGCATTCATTGTATTCTGCAACATTTGCTGTAGTAGAGTGGGCTGTTGAAAGTACTAGTTTCGCATGATGGTTGATTTGAAGGTAAGATACAGACTCTCGACTGAATAATTTTACCTTGACTTTTGTTGCTCAAGCTTTTATAGTTTTATTAAAAACAACACACCATCCTTCAGATCAGAAAGCCTTTTTTTTGTTTTGTCTTTTATTCCATTTATGCAAGACTTTAGTTTTCCATTGTCAAGCTTTGATAAGCATGGTTGGTTTTTAGTTTACGTATTTTCATAGTAAATGTTTTATTTTACTGTTTTCATTATAGCCCTGAGGAGGATCATTCCCTCTTTCTTGTGCTTACCTGTAAGTGCCTGACGACTTCTAGGCCCGCTTTTTTCTTTCTCTTTTCTTCTGTCTTAAATTCTTATTAGCTCTTCAAGGACATGTTTCTTTATTGGACAACACACTAACACATTTTGACGCTGTTTTAATAATTGTATTTGATGCTGACGGGAAAAAGAAATAGCTTTGTATTCATGACAAATGGCTGTTATTACCTTTTAGTGTAGAATGGCACAATGGTGATCCCGATAAAAAAGTACATCATCATGGAGCACGCGACCATTCCCAGTCCCAGGCACAGGGCTCTTGTCTCCCCTCGCTTCTGTGCAGTCACCAACTTCTTTCCCAACATGGTTTGGAGTTGTGAAATCTGAAGAATCTCTTTCTGGTATAAAATAAAATACAGAAAAGGGAGGGAAAACATGAGTAGGGTTGGCTACAGGTATCACAGTTCTGTAATAACAAGTGTCTGAAATATAATGTATCCCATGGAGGAACAGTCCAATGTTTGTAAAAACTAGAATTAAAAAAAACCCCAAACTACTGTGTTTTTTGTTATCAGTAGGCTCCTTTTTACTTTCTGATATTTACCATATAGTCCTTTTAAAAAAATGTGTGTGTGCAGGCTAGGAGGTAGGGTAGGAAAACCTGATTACTTCTTGGGAAAGTTCTGTTAGCAGTCCGATTGTCCTTAGCCTTAATTCAATCTATTTTGTGTATTCTCTGAAGTAAGAGATATATATAATGCCAAATAGCATTTTAAATTATCTTGCTAATTCTTTGATAAAGAGAATCTAAAAATGATTGCCGTGAATCTATATGCCATTAAATCAGTATGACTGATGTAAAGGATTAATACATAAATGAGCCGTAACAGTCACTGAGAGTTCAACCCGTCACCAGTATCTGTTGCAGTCACGGCTGTACCTGAAGGTTTGTGGGGTTTTGTTTTTTTCATGAAAACACGGTACAAGCCATAGTTATGGCAAACGATGAGACTGGCAAGATTTGTGTGGGGTTTTTTGGGAGAAAGGGAGGAAAGCAGAGCAGGAAGAGACAAGGAAAATGTTACAGCGTGCCAAAACAGTTTTCAGCCCTGAAACGCAAGACAATGGCGTGCAGCTTCATGTAGTAGCTGGTGCATTTTCAGGATTTCAGCTTCAGGTGTGTGCAACTACTATCCTTTCTGGCTGGCCTTTAGGACGGAGTGGTCCCTGCCTAAATCTGCCTGTGCTCGGCTAAGTAGCGGGATAAGTACCGACACTTAAGTTTAGATACAGTATAAGATAAGCACAAGCTAAACTTAGCAAATTGGCTTTTCAGGTTAGCCATGAGTAGGTGGTCTCCAGCTGCCCCAGGCTGGCAGAGCTTGGGTGTTACTGGAGGTGGTGAAAAGCCAAGGTAAAGACACCATCAGCTCTCAAAAGAAAGAATTCGAATATAATCCGAATGCCACTTTCTTTCCTATTAGTTCTGTTTTTCACTGGTGAAGTGCCTTCTTTTTTTACTTTGATCACTAATCAAAGTATTTGAACATTGATATGCTACTGTATTTAGACTACTGTAACACCTGAATGTTGGTGGTGTTAAAAATAAAGATATAGCAGGCTATGGACAGTAAAACAGCTTTGGTCATTTAGCATAACTTGGGACTAGTTACAGACTTTTTAAAGTATATATTTTGAAGTTGCTAGTACAGGATATAAAATTAAAGGCTGTTCTGAGGTTTCCTTTGGAACAGAAGGAGTTGCTGTTGGAATACTGAATTTTGTCCAGTTTCATATTTAATTCCACTTTAAATAAAACATCAATATCCACTGTGAATTTTGCATGTAGCATTTTGAGGGGAGTTGTTTTTCTGATGATCATGTATAGTTCACTGGCATCGTAAGAAATATCTTAAGTTGGAAATTGCCATAAGATGAACCTTACCTGCTTACTGGCATATGAGTTTAGTACAGAATGTGAGCAAATGCCCTTAAATAAGGCTGTATTATGTTTTTCTTGGTCTATGGTACTATAAATAGAACATGTGGCATCAAGCACTGTCAGTGTGCTCGCACTGTGCCTGTGTGCTTGTGTATAACCATGCACAGAGGTACATGCACCCCGCGAGGAAACTTGGGTAAATGCCAGTAGGGACTGTTCCTTGGAAACTTGTATAATATTTTTTTTTTAGTTCTGAGGGCAAAAAAGTGGAAATAGCATTTTCAAAAAACAAAGAATTAAAAAATATTTTAAGTATTGGAACACTGCACTTGTTCTTAAGACCAGTCGATGTTAAACTGACTCTCCTTTACCTATTGTGCAGTTTGGTCACAGGGGAAAATGGAATAAAAGAACAGCATCGGTCCTGGAGTATGGACCCTTAGAACATGTGGTACCTGATTGGTAGTTCCTTATGACACAGTGGGAAGCTAATGATAGACAAGTGAAAACCTGTGTTGTTAGCCTGAAAAATTTAAATACAGCAACAATGATTAATCTTTATTAGTCCTGTGGGAAAATAAAAAAGTGGCAGATTGGTACTGCCACCATGACTTATGGAAAACTTCTAGTGGCCTAGTGCTGTTCATCTCTTGAGTTTTAGATGAACCATAACGTTTACGTAGCTGTCCCAGTTACACTGAGAAATAGTGGGGTAATCAGACCCCTTGTTACAGGGAAAACAAGAACTGTGGGACTATTAACCAAAGAATTAATAAGAAATGTAATTGCCCCATCAGTCTGCTTCAATGTCAGCCACATACGCAGCAGAAGAACCAGTAAACTCATCCTTCCTGATCATCTTAAACTGCCAGACTACCTCTTTAAGACCCACAAGGAATTCGTATGTGTAAATTGGGAAATTTCACAAGTGGCCAAGAGGTTTTCCCAGCACGATGCAGTGTTGTTCCCCCATCCTGATACCAGCCGGGCTGCCTGACCCCAGTTCTGTGCGTGGGCTGCCTGGTGATCCCGTTTGCCTCTGCTCCCCCAGTTCAGATGTCTGCTCCGCCCCAAAGAGAATAAGGACATATGAATTATGCAGAGAATGTTAACAAGAAAGATTGGTCTAAAAATATCTTACTGAGTGCTTCTATAAACATAAAAAAAACCCAGCCAGGTCTTCAGGTAGTGTAAATGAGAGGTGCTCACGTCACTGTTGTGTTGCTGCACCAGATTAGCTGTAGATGTGGTCCCTAAAACTGAAATATATACTTTCTGCTGCTTTTTTTTATGCTTCAAAATTTGGAAGATGAGAAAAATCTGTAACAGTCTTTCCTGCATATACAGAATAATTTAAGTGGAAACCTAAGTTAGTGAAGGAAACCCCATGTGTGTTTTTTTTATCCTTTCATATATAAATGTTCTTATGTTCTTGTGCTGAAAATCCTGCATTTTCTGGCTCTCAAGCCAAAGGAATGCTGCATGCATGTAGAGAAACATATTTATTTGGAATTTCCCCAGTATTTAAGAGGTTAAATTTTTTTCAGATTAAAAATTCTTCTCTTCTATTGCCTAGCTCTGTCAATGTATATTAGGAGGAATATTGAAATAGCTAATTAAGTGTTTCCTCTGACAAAATCATTAAATCTTTGAAAAATGAAGCACTGCAGAGGACTTGATTGGCCCAGGAAGTCTCTGAGCATATTTGAATTGGACTATGTATAACGTGGGTTTTAGTCTGGCCTTCAAGAGCAAATCTAAATGTATCTTTTGCACTGAAGATTGTGGGGTGCCTCTATAATTATTAGGAAAATATAAGCTTCAAATCTTTTCATAATGTTCCCTCTCCCTAATCTTCTTCTTCAGTCTAGTTAAATTATACAGTACATTAACTGTGCAATTTCAATGTATAATCACTGCATTGACAGCTGCTGGTGATAATCCTAGGGATGCCATCTGCTCAGGTTTGGAATAGAGTCCCCTGTTTTGATTAGTAGACATGTTTGATACTCGGCGGGAATTCTCTGCTGCCTCCTCCCCCATCTCTCGAGGAGTTTCCATTGCTGGAACCTCCATGAGTTCCGATGGGATGCCTCTCTCGAGCTCTTCCAGGCTGCTCTTGGGCATGACAGTACCGGTAGCACTGATGAATTCATCTCGCTCGCTTGCAGAAGAAAGGGTGCTAAACCCCATCTCAAATTTAAATTGGGAATAAATATTAAGTGAGCTAGTCAATTTTTTTTTTTTTGAGCTGGTTTATCCTACGCCATATGGTGTATTTCTAGTGAGCATTTATGTACCGCTTTCATATGAGCATCAAGTGCTAATGCTACATCACGCTAAGAAGAGTGAAGCAAGTCATCTGCATCCTTAAAGTGATGAGGAGTTCTTAAACAAGTCTGGACCCTTTGGCCTCTACTCCCTCAGCATACAAAATAGCCATTTGCTTTCTCCTATCAAGTGCTACTGTAATAGTTACCTTGTTTTATTCTCAAAATACCTTGTGTGGACAACATAAAAAATGCTGACTTTGCTCAGTGTGTAAGAGGAGCATAGTATTTGTTGCCGGTTTATTGGCTGGGTACTTTATGTGGCAACCGGAAGGCAATCATAAGTTTTAGATCTATAAACGTGAGCTCTGTAGTGGTTATGTTGCTGTGGTAGAGCTGCACAGTTTATGTATTTACTACTGCCTCTGAGTGGAATTATTTAGATCTCTCAATTTCCTATTGATCCTACCAATTTCCACAAGTATTTTAAAACTGCTTAGTTTCTTCCATTCAATTCTGCCTTCATCCTTTTCTCATCTCCTGCCCCACCACTTACAAGCTGGACAACAGGCCTGAAGTCAAAACTACATTTGCATTGGCACTTGCTCCCCCTCTCCCCACCCTCCATGTCCTATCCTAGCGTTTATAAGAATTTCTTGCTGGTGCCAGCTCTGCCTTTGCCAGGGGTCTGTTCTCTTTGCCAGGGAACACTGGTTTTGTTCGTTGCAAATTGATAAGAACCCATTACTTTAAAAGGATTCTTTGCATCTGGGACCACAAATACTGGTTGTATTACAGAACAAGGTGATGCTGAACCTCGATGGAAATGTGCACAGAAAAGAAGACTATGCCATATACTTATGCAGCTGTCTTGGAAACATGAAGCAGCAATATTTTGACTGTATAACGTGATACAGCTGCATTTATTTTATGAAATGTACTGTATAATTTTGCTGTATTAATGAACTGTTTACCTGATGTATCACTAGAGTGAATTAAAGAAGTTAATTTTTTTGTTCAAAAACTTATACAGTTATTTAAGAGTAATTATGTTCGTTTTTAAACCTGGTGGTTCTTTACAAAAAGAAAAAAAGAAAAGAAAAAAATTACTTGCTCAATTCAGCAGTTCTGAAGTTTTTCTCAAGTGCTTCTGTTGGATTCTGTGCAGGACAGGGCTGCACAGAATGCATCGATTTATGAGTAGATTTCAGGGAAGTCTGCAAGAGTTCAAAAGCTCGGTTCCTCTCTAACTTAAATAGAGGTAGACAAGCACAGACCCTAAAGGAATGCTGGACACCCAAACCCGTGAAACTCCTAAGAGTAAATGTGAGTGTATTTACCATTAAAACAAGTAAAAGCTATGATCTCGTATGGGCTGCAGACTCCTAAGATTCTGTTGTTTGTGAAAATATTACACTTACCTTTGCTAATAATTATGGAGAATTATCAGATTGATTCCAGTTACAAAATAACTTAGTCCACACGCTACAAAAAAGTTATCTGGGCTGTCCCCCGCAGTGATGCAGATTTAGAAAGATGGTTTCTTCCAAACCCACTGTACTTTTCAAAACCCAAAGTTACTGCACACTCCCAAGGAAAGACAGTTGCTTAGAAATATACTTACTGTTTTTGATGAAATGCTTCTTTCTCTGATGAAAAAACTTCTGTTACGTGACAGACTTGGGATAGTAGTGCAACTTAAAGCTGAAAGGGATTTTTATTTTTATTTTCCTTTCCTGTGCTTCCCTGGGTTTGCTTTGCTGTGGCTGAACTCCTAGCTGAGTTCCCCTATTATGAAGCTTTCTGTAACCATAAATGGTAAGGTATGAAAGAGCAGTGTACTTTTTGAGATTAATTGCTGAAAACCAGGAAGCTGCAATACTAAGACCAACTACAGCTGAAGAGAGCAAGTTTTCTCATATCCTAGGGCCCCTTTGCCACATAACCCAGCAGATTTGTCTTAAGCTGTGGTCCTACTCCTTTTGTACTGCTTTTTAGCTCAGAAATCCAGTAGGTATTTGGGTAAGATTTAAGGAATTGACTGTATCAATGACCAGTGGTACTGATTTTAATTCCTAAGCTATTAATAGCTGTGTGTGAATACTTTGTTGCCACTAGTTTTGATCAGTTTGGATGCAACAGATGCTAAAACTTTGTCTGTATATCAGAGCCTTATAGACAGCAAAGCATCTATCATGCCATAGATATATTAGTGTCCATCATGTTTGTCTAGCCAAAAAGCCAAGTTCGCTTCTGGGATGTGTAAATGTCCCAGATGAGTCCTAGCACAGACCATCAGAGAAGGGCTAAAATAATACCTTTTTTGATAGAGAAAAAGCCCTCTTTTATTGGGAAACTAAAGGAATTGAAATGAGCTAATCCACTAAAAGCACTGGGAATGTTCTGAGCATTGTAAACAAGGGTAGGATCCCCTCCACCCTGCTTTAGGTATCTAATAATTAGCTTTTTCTGCTTAATCTGGTCTTCTGGGCTTGCTTTTGGTAAAAGATTTGAAGCTGACATGTTCAGAGACTTCATGCTGTCTGAAGATAACAGATGAATCTCCCCCAAAAGGACTTTTTCTATTATTATTGATGCAGAAGAGAGCACACAAAGCTAACTTGGATTTAGATAACTGTCTGTTAGACACTTAAAGCTAAGTAAGATGAAGCCCGCTACTATCATCTAGATCGGAAAGATTTATGACTGTAGTCATTTTTTAATATTTGAGAAGTGATGTAGCTAAATTTAAAGAATGACATTGAAGGTTGGAAAAAAAAAAAAGCATTATGAACAAAACTTATTCCCAGATAAAAATGATCTGGTTGGGTAGAGTTTTCTATCCTTTTGTGATACTTAGGAAAAAAGACTGGATATTTCAAAGATGCAGGCTCTGGCTCAAGCAGAAGTCAGGCTTTTCATGAGGAATTTATTAGAAGTGATTTTGGGGCTGTGTGATTCAGGAGTCAAGTTAGAAAACAAGGTAACCCCTGCTGACTGAAATTCATTTATCTCCACCCCTGGCTGTCTCTTCTGCCTGTTCTCCATAACTTTAATGGCTAATACGCATAGATCAATTTTTAACTGCCCCACTAATGAGTTCTACTACAAGATTAACACAAAAAATTGTGGAATTCCACATGCAAACCAGAGATGACGTTGTTAAGTTCCTCAGTGTAGCAGAGGCGGTGGTGGCAGAGAGCTTTGGCTCAGTTTGAGATGCACTGGTGATTTATTTGAATAGAGAGAAGCTATGCTCCGAGTTTGCTGCTACACGTTACCTTTTGCTTGTTTCCTTCCTGCTCACGTATGCTGCAGACATACAAGTCCAGGTGGCCACTGGCTCTCGGAGAACTAACCCAATAAAATAAGCTAAAGGAGATGGTGTGCTGATATCCACTTCTGACCTTGGGATATTTTGACATGACGCTGACCTGTACCGAATGATGTGTATGCATGAGAGCTGTATCAATGGTAAAGCCAAATATTTGTTATACTATAAACTAATTCTGTATTACAGTCTCAAATAGCCTCTGTCTTATTAAAATCACATAGACTATCTTATTTTTTTTGCAGCCTGAGGGGAGGGAGGAAACATGGAGCGATCTGTTGATTGAAATCACTGTGTGCTTTTGCCCTGGTGCTCCTTTTCCTTGCAGGAGCTGCCGTGCTCACTCCTCCTCCGGCCTTGCTCCTGGCTAGAACCTTCTCACCTGCTTGTTCAAGGCAGGATTTCCCTGGTCTCAGAGGAGCACGGGACAAGGTGTAGCCTCTACACGAGGATCTGCTACTGGGACACTACTCATTGCTTGTTTATAAGCTACATAACTGGTGATGCACAGTTTCTCCTGGCCTTACACTGACCCAGAGAGGAGGCTTGGGGTCCCTGCTGGGAAGGCCAAGTTCCTGAGAGTGCTCTTCGAGTCTGGGGGGCAGAACAAACCGAGGCCAGTTAGGGTTGGCTGCAGCTTGAACGCAGTAGCCTCTGTTGGTCTAAGGTCCTTTTGCAAATACTGGTTTCAGCCAAGATAAAAAAACTTGCAGGGGCCTTCCCAAGCTTTGCTTGAGGTGCTGTTTTAATGCTTAATCCCTTACTATAATTGGAGGAAGAAAAAGGGAAGACAAATAATGTCAGAGTAGGCTTTTATGAACTTCAAATACTCTATTTCAAATCTGAACAAGTTTACTTTCAATGTCTTGCTTCCCACTTATTTTATTCCAATGTATTAAACCCTTTGGCTAAGGCAAATAAAAAAAAAGAGGGATAATTTCCCATGATTCTTTAAAAAATGAGCAGTGCTTCAGCTTTGAAAAAACTACTGTGGCTAAGTTAGTGAAGTATCTACACTTACATTTATCGGTCTCCAGAACTGCAAGAAGCTATTAGACAAATTAACGAAAATTAAGATAGATATTTCTGAGGAGTTATTTTCTCTGTAATTGGTAGCGGAAGAAAAAACATGGGAGAGAAGGCTTGTGGCTCTGAAAGAGAAATTATGTAAACATTAGCATACAAGGACTGTGGGACTATTTTGTAAATAAAAATATGCAGGGACTGTAAAGATTACTGCAGTGGTAGGGGAAAAGAGTTTCTGGTGTTTATTTGCTGTACTGTTCTGTAGAGTAGTCAAACCTTTGTGTGCTGTCCCTATTGTAGAACCTTTTCTTTCTGATGGGGTCTGGTCATCACAGGTGTGTTAGTCCAGAGGACTCTTAACCCTCCCGATGAATCGGACTGACTTTGCTGTGATTCTGAAGCTTCAAGGAAGCTTGAGAGAGCCTGGTTCGACCCCACGTGCTACTGAACAGTTTGTTGCTGTGATATCACATGAATGAAACTTGGTGTTTGCAGGTGACCTGTTAGGCATTGGGCTGTCCTAAGTAACAAGTGGATCCTGCTGGAAGTCCTAGTCAGCTTATACAAATAGTATATGTAGGCAAGCAGGAGTGATGTGAATTTGCAAACTGTGAATTCCCTTTTGGCTCTAATGTAAAGAGCAGTTCAGGAGCTAAAAAGGGGTAAGGAAAGGGAAAGGGCAGTATCTTTTACTTGTCAGAACTGCTTATACTATTCTTCTAGGCTCATCATCCATAAGGGTTATTTTCATGTTAGGGCATAAGAAAAACTTAATGGCTGTGAGACAGAGCCCGTTTAATAAGTATTGCTGTTTTATTTCCAGGACTTTCTGTTGCTTTTAAAGAATCAGTGAGCTGTGAAATGAAAACAGTTGTTTGGATCTTCAGAGAGCCCTGCAAAGTTATTATCTCCCCCCTTCCTAATTGAAACATATTCATAGTGTAGTACATTATCATTTTTAATGGGCATCATAAAAAGAAGCTGTGGCTTTTGAACAAGGAACAGTCACGTATTAAAAATGATGCGAGTTAGAAGAAGAGGGATGTGCTGAGTGTTGGCATGTCTAAATCAGGGACAGGAAAACTTTAGGACTCAGCTGCTTTCTTTTAAGTAACTAAATTAATGAACTGTTTGCTGGACTTGCTGATAACTCACCAGTTTCAGGAGGGCTGAGGGAGTCCTCAGAACATGTCACACAGGTACATAAGCAGGGATTTTGAATTGTTTGTTTGGCTGCCAACTTCACAGCGCAGTGGTTGTGTGATTGTGATGATTCCCTGAAAGGTAGCTGTGCCATGATGGGCCTCCCTGCAGTGTGTTGTACCTGTAGTAAAGCATAATGCTGTGGTAGGACTTCATTCCTCCCTGAAGTTACTGAGATATCTCTTACTGCTGTGTCTTGAAACTGGAGTTAGAGTATGCTTTACTGTTTGCTGCATCCAACCCTCTGTGGGTACGTACTAACTGCTTTCAGAGAATAAGTGCATGGTTTTCAAACAGAGAGTAAGTGCATAGGCTCTTTTCTCAGTTTGGATCTTGTATGTTTAATCAGTTCTAAAAAATGTTGTTCCAGATAGATGTTTTCTGCTGTCATCTGTGAAGTTGATTTCTCCAGTGGAATGGGTAAATTTCTGTTTCTGAACCTTATCTGTTCAATGTTTTCACTGTATCTGAAAGAAAAGCTTTCAACTCCCCATCTATAGAATGGGAACTGTATTTCCTTTCTTACTATCCTAAGGCCAAATGTGTTAATGAAATCTCATTTCATAATGGAAGGCACTCAGTATATTAGCTGAGGACAGCTCAGTAAGTAGTCTGGCCAATGACAGGAAAATTGTTTTGTTTGGGTTTTTTCCCCTGTTTGTTTTTTTTACCTATTGGATAGTTTGCCAAACTGACAAAATGCAGGCAGAAAAGAGAAGAAATGTAAAGAAGCTTCCACAAAATAAGATATTTAGACATGACAGTCTGTGATGTTAAGTAAGCCTATGGGAATGTGATTCCTGAGCAGATGAGTAGAATTGCAGAGTGTTGTATAGCAAGAGAGATCAGAGAGCCGTTGTTGAGACTTCTTTTTACTTTTTCAAACTCACTGAAGCTCCTGTATTTCTGTCTAACAAACCCCAGGTAGCCGTATGGCTGCGTGCAGTCTAACAGGTTCTAGATATGTCAGACCTGCTGCATGTGCAATTTGCAGATGAGCACCTGAAGTGAAACAAATCCAGCATGCTCTGCATGATTTCATTTACTGCCTAAGTTCTGGACACCAGACAGCCTGGTTTTAGTGAGTCATATAGAAACGATAAGAACTTTTTTCTTTACTGGCTGGAGGAAGAAACCTCTGTGTTTTGGGGAGCCCGGGTATTGAAAACTGGAGTACAAGGCATATACCATAGGTATTATTTTGTTGTTGCTTATCAAATAATACTTTGAAGTCAGGGCACTTAGTACGGTTCACGTGAACTGCCTGTTGAAATCCTGCAGTTGGAGGAGCCTGTCGCTGCCTACTGTGATCCCTGATGCCATCGCTGGCTCTGCGGGGAGCTCGGCTCCCTGGCGTGCTCGTGCTGGTGTTGCTGTAAGTGAGGTGCTTCTACCGCTTTGTCCATCCATGGACACGCATGGCCACCCTTCACTGCGGTCACAGCTTTACTGCTCTCCTTTATTGGGAAAGGGGGATTGAGGAGGGATGTGCTAACCCTCAGTTTCCTATATTCCTGAAATATGTGAAACTGTATCAGCTTTGCTGCAGTGAGTTATGAAGTCTCCAGAAAAGAGATACAAAACGTAGTGTTGGAAAGTGTGATGCTCCTTCTTTTTCCAGAATTAAACTGCTTAGAGGCAAGTTAAAAAAAAAAATCAAATGGAAATGCATTATGGAATGCCCTTTGTTTCTATGCCACACCTGTTCTATATAGAAGACTTCATAATTTCTTTTGTCTTTCTTTTGCCCGAAGACAGACTGATAAAAGGAATTAAAGTAAATCTTTTCCTTAATATTATTCTTTTGTTGCAGAAAGTTATTGTAAATGAGAGTGTCATCTATAAATAATAGCATTGATCTTGTGTTCCCTGAAGCAGTTAAACTTCCTTTTAGAGTCAAGTCCCATATCTAAGCATTTTATGTGCTTTACTTTACACTTTTCATGAAAATAACATGATTACTTTGAGCTCTTCCTTTACCTGGGGAATTTTAATCCATTTCAAAGTAACGTTGCCCCAAGAAGTTAATGGCAGATAAGTTTTAGGCTTATGAAACAGTTTCCACTGTGATTAAAAGCTCAAATGAACCATTGGTTGCAGAGTTCATAAATTCTGCTTGTGTGGAAGAGGAGGTCGTGCAGGCTACTACTACAGCAACCTGGCGCTGGACTTCTCCATGCTTCATGGTGGGTCTCAGCTGAAGAGTGCCTGAGAGTATATGGCAGAGCAGTAGATTGTGATTTGTATCTTTGCAGATGGACTGGTTGAAGCGCATTTACTCTGTGTTGATGTAAAGAAACAAAAGCCTCAGCTGCTCTCTGCTCTGTGAGTGGAGAATGGGAGGGGGGTGCTGGAGAGAGATGTGTGGCAGGAATTTCATGGATACAATTACTGAGAAGTGGTCTTTTTCACACATCAGGAGCCCTAACCTCCTATCTTGACAGAATAGAAGAAGAAATAGCAGTAATTTTCCGACTTCACCTTTTCCAACTGCTCATGCTTTTGGGTTGGCAGCATTTTTATTCTGTAATCTTGGTCTTTGTGCTTCTAGTACAATTTTTTGCTTGCTTTATTGATAACTGAAGCTTGAGATGTCAAGACAAGGCATGGATACTGGGCAGGAGGAGCAATTCTTCAGGACAAAGATGAAAAGTTATGTGTGATGTTTGGTCATTTCAGTGTCGCTTTTCCCCCCAGTTTTACTGCAATGCTGTCTTCTTTTGGTGCAGCACCTGGCTGGCACTCTGAGACCCTTGTTGCCAGAAATGGTTCTTGTGCCACATGGATGTGTTTGCACCTTGGAGGAAGGCAAAAAAAGAGCTGCTGGAAATACCAAACACTCACATCCTCTACCACGGACAGCAAAAAGGAGTTCTGTGTGCAAATTTAAGTTTCTCAAAGAGAAAAGCAGAAGGAAAGCTCAAAAAAAGAAATTATTTGATCTATTAGGACATACCTCCTTTTGGAAGAATACACGGGCTATATTTGCACACAAATTTCTACCTTGAGTTCTTCTCCCCACCAGGAAGGGCATACCTGCATGGAATGGATTCAGCTTGCATGGGTTCAAATACACCACATTAACTTCCTTTTCACTAATAGAAATGTGCTTCAGTGTGTAAATTCTTCCTCCTCTCAGATGTAGATGTAGAGAAAACCAATTAAAATTTGATTTAGTTTTGCCAGCCATCTTGGGCTGAGTTGTCAGTCTTCAAAGACTATGCTATTAGAGGAAATAACACTAATTCTTTTTGTGCGGAGAAGAAACCAACAGACCTTATCCTGTAACTGACAGCTTTCCTTACTTTAACTGTGTATTTCTACCTTGAAACCTACTGCTTTCATTGTTGGTATTTATTTTCTGGGTTTCTGTGTTATTGCTGCTGACCTTGCAGTGTTGCGGGAAGGAATGGACTGAGGAACCAAGATAGAAACCTGTGACCGTCAGGAGGAATTTGGTGTTTGTACATACCGTCTGCAAGAGCTGTCACTTGTAGAGCAAAAGAGGTTCTGCAATACCAGGAGGCTTTGCTAGAAATGAAAGGAATTAGTGCTTTGTTTAGGAGCTATGATATAGGTTTCTGCTTGTTTTAAAAGCACAGATGGAAAGAAAGAATTACTGATCTGCCAGGCCCTAAGTGTTTCAGCATGTCCTTTCCTTCAGAAAGGGATGTTCTGTCCTCTGGAGGGCTGGACATGCTTAACAAGCCTCCAAGAAGGATGTCTGACCCAGGATGTGGTGTGACTTACTCTGCCCTAGTTTATCTTGTTCTTACCGTGAATGCATGTGTGACTACAACAAGGACATTCCTTCTATTCCTATAAATCCAGGTTGAGTATTTTTTTTCCAGTCTCAAATGCAGTGAGGGCTGATGTTCCTATGGTTCGTAGCCTCGTTTTACAGACTTGATTTCTTGTAATGCAGGGGATTACTAGAGGGAAGACCTTTGTATCTGAGCAGAGTCCCCTGTGGAGTGAAGTGTTTCTGTTGCACTTAAAAATGAATACTTGGAGAACTGGATCCCAGTAGCATGTATTTTGCCTTTGCTGGCAGAGGAAGGGAGTCAAACACTAAAAAGTTACTTTTCTTATCCCCTTTTGTATCTAATGGTACTGTAATTATAGAGCAGTAAACGGGAATATATGAAAACTAGTCTCAGGTCATAGTTCTGATTGCCTAAACCAGAGAAGATGTTGAAATCAAAAGCAATTTTAGGACAGTTTCCTAACCTTTGTGCTATAGAATATGCTGGAATAAGCCTCCCAGCATCCCTATGGGGGCTTTTTGGTAACATAGATTTATTGGAGATGCCTTGGGGAAGAGACTAGAAATCTGCTATCCCAACCTCAAGTCAGTGACCTTGTCTAAGAATATGGATACTTTCCTCTTTCCAGAGGGGTTCCCCCTCGCCCCTTCATGGGTATATTTGTGTGTGAAGTAGAAAAGCTCCAGCATGACTGAGAAATGGAGAGGTGCTCATCTGTCACATTGTAAAAACGAAGAGAATATGAGGATGTGTGTGGATCTCTGTCCAAAACTTCTCTTTGACTTAAGAAAGATTTTCTACTTGGCCTTAGGAATAAAACCAAATTAAACATATTATTTCAGCCTCCAAAGTAAAACCAACTGTTTATACGTGACTATTCTCAATAGAGTTTGTTTTAAGAACGCTGATGAAAATTCAAGAATTTTGTGTTAAATTTATACTGGTCTCAACGCAGAGTTTCCATCCAAAACAAACTTGTAAACTCCAGCCCTTCATTAGTGAGCTTTGTGAACGGTGCTATGCACTTTAATAGGAACTTCTGAGATGTTTTACAGGATTTGGAAACCTCTTGATGAAATGCTATGGCTCTCTACTTTAGGGCATAAACAGTGGCGATGTTTAATCTTTGTTATCTCTCTTTGTACTTGCTCAGCGGTTCTGCACTCCCCCTGGATTTCTTTGTTCTTAGCAAAATTATTTTATCCCCCCCAGGTTCTTTCAGTCTGTTGCTTTTCTCATTCAATTTCTAGGTGAATAAGCTTTTTTTCTTTTTCCTACGCTAAAGGAAAGAAAAAGTGAAAACTGCTTCCTGAACTTTGAATATGTGTGATCAGAGGGATGCTGTGTGAAATATAGGAACTCTGCAGTAGTAGGCTTTGAACTGGGCCTCAAATCAATGGTCTTAACACTTAGATATTTGGGGGTGGTGGTGAAGCGAGAGTGGATGGTGGTGTCTCTAACAATAGCTGGATTTTTTTAAAACATTAATGTGTAAGGGTGGGTGAAGAATACTAGATAAAAAGCAAAATGTTGTTCTCTCTTGACTCTACAAGACAGGATTTCTCAGAACTTGACTTCAACAGCAAGAGGATGTATGCTGACAGCCTGTGCAGACCTTCAGTGGTGTTATTTAAAACTTGGTTTAAGAAACTACGGCAAAATTTTGACGAATAGAAGAATCTGTTACTGTAGTATTTCTTGCAGGTTTGCTAAATAGAAGAGAACTGAAAAATATAGGGCATAAAGCCACAAACCAGAACTCTAGTGGATCAATGTAGTGTCTTTTCTCCAACTATGTATGGGTATGAGCATCTTTTTGTCTGGTGGAGAAGTTGAAGGAATAGTGAACGGTGAGCTAGAAGGGGATAGAGTAAGTGTCTGCAGTATATCAGGTGTAATTTCTTATAATATGGGTAGAATTTGGCCTACAATGCTCAGGTACTGATCTTGGGCGTTCTTGATAAATAATCCCATTGCAGAGAACTGTGACTTATCAGTTTCATCTTGACAAAATAAATGAAACCTACTGTCTGGTTTTTATGGGTGATAATAAAGTTCTCGAACTGAAAATAATCATCAAGTATTACTGTGTAAACTGTTTGAGGCTAATGAGCCTCCTTTTGTAAGCGAGAGCCAATAATTTATTTATGTTTCTCCTCCCTCTCCTCCTCCTACCCTGCTTTGGATGCAGGTGCTCTCCAGAAAGCTCACAGACTGCTGGCACTGACATGGTCGGTGCAGGAAGTGCAATAAGCATGATTGTTTTTCTTTGGTCATGTTTTAAATAGCTGTGTGCACAAGGTGCCCTTTATATAAAATGTTTTATGTCTTGCATTCAAATTAACAAGGTCAGAATCCTGCGAAGGTAATTATGCCAGGATAATAGCTGCATGTGGGAACATCTCCATAGCTTCTTCATTACAATATTTTGGAAATAACTAAGGACATGATAGCCAAAACCTCTTCAAAATCTGCAAAAATTGGCAGGTGTCTATCCATGGGAACAGGCAAGAGAATTGATCAGTTACTTTTGCAGGGTTTGTGAGCTTCTTGTTGGGTTTTAGAGCCAAGTTCAAGACAGCTAAACACTCCCTAAATTATTATAATGGAAATGAAGCTAAAAGGACAGTTACAGCTTGTGCTAATATTGTGTGCTTATGACCCAGAACATGCAGAACGTGTCTTCCCGTCGTTCACCTGGTAAGACCTCTGTGATGCCCAAATAAGAAAGTGGTATGAATTTCTCACATGGTGCCCTGCTGATTTCTTTCGTAGGGCAAAACCCAAATGCATTGAAACTGTTAAAAATCGGAAATCTAGCTGTGCTCATTGGATCGATGCTAGAGAGCAGAGATAGCACGGGGACTAGAACTGTGTGCGTGCCAAGAATTTATGATGACACAATATCCAGCTGCTCTAGCATATTGACTCATTTGCCTGCATTATGTTACCACGAGATGTATCCTAGCCCCTTCCAGTTTCCTTATGTTCTACTTATAGCAGGGGTGCAGAGACATATTGTGTACCTTCAGCAGGTGCTCTGAAAAAGGAATGTTTTCCAATTCCTACTATTTTCCTTTTTCATGTAGAAATGAAGACTCTTTCAAAGCATTGGCAAGCAGGCTTCTTGTAGTTAAACACTCCAGCTTTCAGGTCAATGACATTGGGCTTATGTAGGCTAAAAAAAGGTCTATGCCTGATATTTTGTTGGGCAGAACAGGCAGTATGCTTTGGGCTAAATGTTCTGGTTTCCTTTAGTCCTTTTCATTGCTTTTGACATTACAAACTTTTGGATAGCTCCAGGTTCCCACTGAGCCTGTTGGACTTGCTTCTGAGACTGCAGTTGGCCTCTCAAGTCCCTCAAACAGAGCTTTCCCACACTTGGTACCGTCTCAGGAGTCACGATTTTGCCTTTCGTTACTGCATTTCCTATCAATGTGTTACTGTTTGCAATCAAAGTTCTGGCTTTTCTCAAGATAGTTCATGGTCCACAGAGCTTAATAATGTGACTTTTATAATTACTTCAGATCGCTTTAATTTTGCAGCAATTCTTCAGAACAGTTCTTTTTTAAAACAGGGGAGGGGGAGGAGGGGGAAAGACCGACACTTTTCTTTGTGACAGCAGCTAACTTGAAAATAGACCAAATCTTGTAGTGCTTTTCTTGAAAATCACTTAGAAAACAACCTGAGTTCTTTAGCGTCTTCTCTTTTAAATAGCATCCTAGTGGGGTGCTGAAAATACCAGAAACAGGCTTGTAATAGAAAGCATAATTTTTTGGGTTTGGTATGGACGACTAAGGCTTAGAGAATTTTTGGAAGAAACTTCCCGGATGCGTTGTCTTTTCTAGACAAAATTTATCAGCGTGAGAAGACACCCTTTTATTTAACATAGTACTTGAATAAAATAATACATGTGGTCAAGCTCTAGAAGAGGTGATGCCTCCAAGGCAGGACTGAGACAGGGCATTGGTATGAACTACGCTGACTGAGTCTGCCAGTGGTCTTCAGTAATGGTTTGCAAGCAAATGTGCTGTGACACCTTTCTTTAATAGTTTAAGTAGTACTTAAACCTGAAGAGAGTTAATCTGCAGCCTACTAACCTGAATGGTGAAGGATCATTTCTACAATGAAATACACACTTTCTGATGACAACAGACTTCACACTGGGGAAAACAGTTTCTTACTTTCTTCTATTTGCAGTCAATTTTTTGACTTTTAAAAAGCTTGAATATATGCCATGCTGAACGTAACTGTTATGACTTGTAGCTATATGGGAACCAGAATGGCAGAGATGCAAGTGTTTTTGTTACGTTATTAAGGCCCCTGTCTATTCTGTTGAGAAACAGAAAGAAGACCAAAGGGGGAAAAAAAAGTATGGGAGAGAAGAGAAATTATGAGAAGAGTTTACTTGAAGAGGGAAATAGAGGGTGATAAGAAAGATCAGAAGAAACGAGGAGCAATATTCAGATTCCTCTTTCATGCCTGTGACAGTTGTGGAGCTCAGTAATCATGACTCCGTGGGGATGATATCCGGCTAGGAAGATTAGCAACAAGAACGAAAATCTGTCATAAGACATTGTTGAAAGCTGATGTTTCCATAAGTATGTGTTCAGATCACACCCCGCGCTGAGCTTTGCTTATCTCTGAGCCTGTGAATAGCTTTTGGAAATGGATGCTTTTTTGATTTTTATTACCCGGTGTACTGGAAAGAGGTAGATAAGAAGCTGAAATACTTTAAAACTTCTTTGTCATCCATCACTCCGTTTGCTTAGCACACGTCCGTGATCTTTCTCTGCTGTGCTGTAGAGCTAAACTTTATGGGATGTGCTTGGTCTCTCATATTTCTTTAGAGTGAAGAACAGGGGTGACATTGTGAGTCTGGGAGTTGTTTTGATATGTGTAACCTTTTAAATTTTGCTTCTCTCTTTAACCATTTCCATTGTTAGGCAAACTGCCTGCTATGTACCTTGGTGGAAAGTCTTTCCATTACAAATACAGTCTGTGTAACGGCAGGGTACGCGTAGCTGTGGACAGGTACCATCAGCTGAACAAGGGAACCCAGTTTTAAGGGTTACTTGTTGGGCAAACTGGAGATCACATCTTTGCCCACAGTAAGTGGAACTGATCTTTTGTACAGATTGCCGCTAACAGCAAATCCTAATGTTCAGACTTACACCGTTTGCTTTAAAGATCTGTTTTCTTTTTGAGAAAATAAAAAGCTGCATATGAGGAAAACACTTCCAAAACCTATTTAGGACAGAGATCTGAGTTTTGGGAGTACTCTGAGGTGTTGGGTTTTTGGTTTGGTTTTTTTTTTTTTGTAATTATTACTTTTTCCTCTAACATGCAAATTGCAAAATACTACAGTCTTGCCACCCCCTGCACATCCCTTCTCACTCTGCCCTTTACTGACTTAACTTTCCCCTGAGAAAATTATAGCCTTAGTTTTGAATTCCTCCTGGTTTGTAACCATGTTCTTGACTTCCAGGATGAATTTTACTGAGCCAAACTGATGACTTCCTTGGGGATGGAGCAGGGAATCAAAGCACCAAGTTTGCTGAGGGATGTTGATATTTTTATCAATGACTAAGAATGGCAAACCCTAAGAGGCTTAAAAACTAAGGCAGGATGATCAAAATACATGCAGACTGGCAGCCGTGTAGGAAGATTATGATATCTGCTTAAATCTGTTATTTGTATCTAGAGCAGCACAGAGCCTTTTGTATTTTGGGAAGTATGGTACCTGTCTGTGAGCGCAGCCGAGATTTGGATGAGCATGTGTACCTAACACGGACATATTCTGTCCCTCAAGACAGGTATGCTATGTAAGATGCAGGGTAGTTCTGAATCTCTCCTTGCTTTCCTTTTTGTAAATTCATTGATTGGGAGAAAGGAAAGATGGTGTCACTGTTGTAGGAGTATGATTTGCACTGAACAGGATCAATCGGTGGCTGTTACTTTTTGTGCTGAGGATGCTAAGCTGTAAGGTTGTGCTGGCAGGGAAAATTCCCCAGAAACATTTATAAAACAATATCAGATTCCTCCCAGGCTCTCAGGATGCTTGAAGAATGCCTAATGAGTTGGACTGCATGAGAGACTCTGGCAAGGTAGAAAACTGTTTTTTAGCCTCTTTGAATCTCAAATGTTGTGCCAGACAGTATGGGGTCAAGGGAGGCGCTTCTGCAGTACCCCCCTCCTGGGCCACAGCACACCACATGCAAGTCTGCAGGGGCACAGAATGGTACCTGGAGTGAGAAAGGGAAGATGCTGAAGCAGCCTTGAGCTTGTCAGGCAGGGGTGGAGTCCTGGGTGCCTGCTGAAATTCATCACCTGCCTCGATGGCCACTGCCCGATTCAGAAAGCAGGGACACTAGTTCTCCTCAAGGAAGTATTTCCTTGGCATTACCATGAACACCGGTACAGAAAGGGCTGCTCACGCAGTCCAGGTGTGCAAAAGTTACTCTTCTGGTCCCCAAGGCATTGATGCTCTTAAATGCCACCAGGGTGGAGCAGGCTCTGTGAAACAGCTCCATGGAATTGGGAGAGTTCTATCATGGTCGTGTCTTTAACCCATTAGGAGTGCACAAGTTATTAGCCTCAATGCAAAGCAGTCATACTTCTAAAACTGCTTTTTTGCTGAAATGTAGTAGAAAGGCATCTTTACTTTTTTTTTTAATCTCTCTGCCATTGTGCCATTGTTCACTTCAGACATCAAGGAAACATTCTGAATGTTATTTAAATTAATCTATTTTTAAGGATTTCCAATCCTCAAGAGCAAGGAGTCTGCAGTGTCTTGCCCCCTAATCTGTATTGTAATTTAGTTATATTTTAAATTGTGATTAATTTGTATTAATTAAATTCAGCAGTTTTAAAGAAATGATGTGTATACCTTTTTATTATTATTTTAAGAAGATGAGTTTGCCTGTCAGTTAAGGTCAAAAAACTTGCTCATGAAAGTTGCCTGATTAATATTAATCAAAACTCTTTTCTGTTATTGTAGCTATGTTTTCTCTAAGATGTTGAAAAATGTCTTGACAGCGTTTCTGTTTGCAGTGGTTTCTTTTAATATTTTCCCCTGCCTCATGGCTCTTTTTTCTTCCTCCTCTTAAACCAACAAACATTGCTTTCCTTTATTGGTGATGGTGGTTTCCTGTCCATACCCTCCTCAAAGAGCACGGTGCGAGTGGATACCAATGACAGAAGATCAGTCTTAGATATGTAAACATCTGCCGCGCTCAGTAGATCTCACAGTAGTTTATTCTGTTTTGTCCTTGTTTTCCATTTTACACTACTCATGTTTCCCCCAGGAGATGTTCTTTTGTCATGTTATTTTGAGCCTGAGCCTCCCTAAGCAGACTGCTCCATGTAACACTTATGTCAAGTTGTTATTTCTTTAATCCCCACAATATGGACTTTTATGTGCTGATTTTCATTCAGCGTAGCTCTACCTAAGGAACAAATTATACTGGGAAAACACCAGGTCGTTTCAGGACAAATGAGATGCAGAAACTGTTGCCCTTTCAAACCTTGGGGATCTTCACACAGACTCTCTGTCAAGGAAAGTGTTTCAAACAAACCTCATCACGAACGGGGAGAAACCTACACAGTTTCTTGTAGTTAAAATATGGCTCACTGCTCTCCTGAACTTGCAAAATATACAGCTTTTGAAATTTGAAACTAGGTTAGCCTCTGAATTATGCAGACAATGCTTTCTTCTATAACCACATTGTTTAAAGTAGTATTTTTGGATTTGCTTGTTTTTAAGGTTGAGCTTTGTATGATTTGGTTCACACATTCTTAATTGCTGTTATTTTAACCACCTGTATTACTTGAGAAGGATTTCTCAAGAAAATAGCCAGCTAGCCAGCATTTCTAAAATTAGCCTATCTAATTACATTGGCCCTTTATTTCTAAGAATAGTTTGTTTCTTGAGGAGCAAAAGAAGCAAAAATAGATCTTTTGCAGTGAAGTGTATGATGGTATTTCTAAGTATGTCTGTAAAAACATGTCTAGTTTTATTCCACTGTCATTTTAAAGCAAATGGAAAGAAAAGTCAGCAAATGAGTTATTAGAAAGCGAGCATAATGATTAAATAACAGTAGGGTTAGGAGAGTTCAAGCAGGAATGGAAAAGGAGTCCAGTTCATGGATTGGGTTCATGCAGGTGGTGATGCATCCTCTCCCAGAGCAGAGTTTTGCTGTGTGGTGTGGGCTCCGGCACTTTCCTTTTACTTTGGGAGTTGAACATGACTGATCCTACTTCATATGAGTAATGCTATTCCTGTACTATGCAAGGATGTGGTTCTTTATTTTTAAGGAACTAGTAGCCCTTAATGACTGTAATTTGGACTACAGTGAAGATGTGGTATGCAAATAAAAAAAATCTGTCCTAGCTAGAGTTTGCTTTGCTTTCCAACCAAACCAGTGCAGCTGTCTCGGTGAGGCACTGAGCCCAAATGGCTCGGCTCTGTGGAGCTTCAGGGCTTTGTAGTCAGGAAATAAAATCATGGATAATGTGGCAGTGCTGGTTTTTTAGTACCTCCATGAGTAGAGTTGGTGAAGGATGAGTGTCCCTTTGCCACCTGCACTCAAAAGAGAGAATATTGAGAGGATTACAAGCTTGCTTGAGAGTTTCCAAAAGACAGTAAAAAAAAAAAAGTTTTATTTATAACTTTTTTCCAATATTAGTATTCTAGTATGCATGCGGACATCCAAGTACGTTTGTTTGATGTAGATTTATTTTCTTATTCAGATACTTTTGGCAGGATCAATTTAAAATGCTGTATATGTTGCAAAACGTATCATTTTAAGCAATATTACAGTATGCGTTATTATTAAAAATGAAAGTTGTGAAATAACAAAAACATAAATTTAATATACATCTACCTTCAAAAGTCGTAAAAAATAAAAGAACAATCCTGCTATTGTTTCTGACTTTTAATGCCATGTTTTGCTGAAGATGGTATAACTTGCTGTATTCTTATGGAAAACTTTTCCTTTTTATAATCTGGTCTTAATTTCTACACATGCCTTTGCGTTGAACAAGAAGCAAAATTGAATATTGGACCTCTTCCTTAAAATCAACTAGACAAGAAAAATCTTGCTACGTTTTATGTACGCCCTTTAATTAAAACTTCTTCTCTTTAGTGAAATTTCTGTGCAGTTTCAATGTAGTAGCGTTGTTCAGGATTAAAAGCACAGCATGGCATGTGACAGCGAGTACCCCCAGTTGGGATCTCCGTTCTTCCACCTGGTGAGGTTGAGGATTGTTGTACGTTTGTTAATGGGAATGTAGTAACTGTCCCGACAGCTTTGACAATGCAGTCAACAGTGCAACAGCACCAGCTATGTGTGTGAAAACACAAATTATGTTTTTCAGCCGAGTGTCCTGGCAGGTGATAAAATTAGAATTCCTTTTCCACCTGTAGTTTGG
Organism: Xenus cinereus; assembly: GCA_025774025.1. Lineage (NCBI taxonomy): Eukaryota > Metazoa > Chordata > Aves > Charadriiformes > Scolopacidae > Xenus > Xenus cinereus. Next base: position 33,238,302 of record JAOXJK010000051.1, on the reverse strand, counting down.
AAGAGGCAAGTAATGAATGTGTTTGGTTTTGCGGTTTGGTTGTTTTTTGTTTTCTTTCTTCCCAGTTTTCTGGAAACGAATGAAGTCGTTAGGTGGTAGGGTACAAGCAGTTCCCCTGCTCAGGCTCTGAAAGCCTAACACGGAGCTGGAAGAATAAATTGTCCCCAACACTGTATCGATGTCTCAGTCCAATACATTTACATTATCCTTTCTGTTTCTACATTGAGGACATATCACATTATTCTGTCAAAATTAGCCAAGTAAACTTACTGTTTACTGTTGTGCGAGTGTTCCAGTTAGATATCAGAAGCAGTCTCTCTCTCTTTTTAAATTGCAGAACATTTGCATATGCATCATCTAAAAGCCTAACAAAGCCACTTCTTGTTCAGACCCAGTCAAATAGTAATCTAGTCCTTCTGCTCCAAAACCAGGCTTTCTGGTAGCACAGTTCATCTCCATAGAAAGAAAAAGGCATTTTATCCCAGCTGCCACCTGGGTTTATGTGCTTGGATCAGAGGCTCTTCAGCACAGTATTGCCTTGGGAACAAAAGTTGTGCATGTGTTTATTTTTTTAGGACACGAAGGACAAACTAACTCCAGTATCTGCCTTGTATCAGTTTTCTCGTCCACCAAACAACCCTACTGCTTCTGCTTTAGGAAATTCCTATTGGTGAAATAACTTGAAATTCCACCATGAAGATGTACAGGCACTAGGAGTATATGAACTGAAATTGCAGGTCTTCCTCTGCAGGTCAGAAGCTTTATTGCAGGTTGGTACAAATGTTTGCCATTCAATGGAAAGCTGGGGATGAGTCTGAACAGGAAACCATCTCACCATGCTGTGCCTGTTTGAGCTGGTCTGCCTTATTCAATGAGAAATGCGCAGATGTAGGCTTGCGCAAACACAAATAAAATGAGTTAATAAAACACTGGTTATAAAGGAGAAAAAAACCCAAACCCATCTACTCAGTAGAAAACTGAATGCAAAGTGTCTCTAATCTGAGCCTATTTGTACCCAGGGGACGCTGCAGCAGAGGCTGCCATTGCCTTGCTGTCCTTTGGAGTGATGCCCAGCTCTGCTGCCAGGGACCACCCCGGGGTTTGGGTGGCCTGATGTAAGGCACAAGAGCAAGGGTGAACCTGTGCCCATACAGAGTAGATTATGGAATTTGCTCTTGGTGGGATTGGCTTAAAATGGACTGGGCTTGAAAAGTAAGGAATTTTTCCTTAATGTACTTCATTTTAATTTCAACAAATCGGCCGGCTTTCCCTCTTGTGCTTTGGGTTCTTTGCCCATTTAAAAGGAGAAAAAGATGTGGCATCTAGTGTTCCCTTGCTGAGTGACTAACGTCTTGAATTAATGTTTTTATGCTTAATACAATTTTTATAGTGATTACTTTTTCTGTATGAATTTTTAATCTTTACAAATAGCATTTTGTATTGGTGCAAGGAAATCGGAAGCCAAATGTAAAACAAATAGATTAACTCTGCTTCTAAAACCAACTGCTGAAGGTAAAACATTTACTCAGACATTGAGCTTTTATTTTGCTGATTGGTCTCACATTGAGGAAAAAAATCAGCAGATTGTGATTTTTTTTTTTTTTTAATTTCTTTTTTCGAGAAAGTGCTCTTTCCTCAGCTGAAGGCCTGTTGTGAGTTTGTGAGGACAAACCTCCATTAAGCTGTGTTGCTGTGAAGCTCTGATGTACATAATTGATGAGCAGTGAGTCTCATAAATATTTACTCGATTATAACTTAATTTTAATCTTATTAGTGTGTGCCATTCTCTGTTTCAGCTTCTTTTAAAGCGCTGTCTCCATCCTCTGAAAATTAAGTACTTAAGTTTTAATATTACATCAGTATGGTAGTATAATGTAAGCTAAATTAGTTAAAATTTCTTTGCATTCAGATACTTTAAAACACTTTGTCTCTGCTTAAATATACACAGAGTAATTGATGGTCGAATGAACAAAAAGCTACTTTAAATAAAAATTGGAGGGGTGAATGGAAGCGTAATTGTGACTGACAATGTTTGTAGTGCACTAAGCTAAATCACTTATATTTCAAGCACTTCAGATGACATCTTGGTGTGATGGTATTGCACTGCACACGGCAGCTGAAAGTCAAGCTATGTGTGAACAGAAGGGAAATCTTAAGAAACTAGTAAGTGTAGCTGCTTGGATGCACGAAAGTGCAAATAACCATGAAACAAGTTTTAAAATAGAAGCATTTTTTATCTCAGGTTCTGGTTTATTTGCCCATCCTGAGACTACATTGCCTGGACTCAAAGCTTCTGTTGGAATTTTTCATTGAATTTTTTAAATGGACTTCTTTCTTGATGTTAAACCAAGTAATTGATGAACAGTAAATATAACTGAAGGGGCAAAATTTTCATGTGTTGAGAATCGTGTGTAGAAGAGCATGCAAATCTGGAGGATGCTGTAAACGGTTTCTGTGGGTTTGCTTTATGGAGATGTATTTGTGACCCATTGAGACATTAATATTTCATCACCAGACAGTAAAGGCAGTAAAAAACTTCCATGTGCTCTTGTACTTTTAGTAAACTTGGCTTTAGCATATATTAAAAAAATGTGAGTAGCAGCTTAAAATAGTAAATCTCAAATGGTATTTGAAAGGGATAGGAGCTTTTTTTTAGTTTAACAGAAATAACCCAAACTACTGCTCAGCTATTGCTTTAAGTCACTACTGTAAGACCTTGTTTGCAAATGTTATCATTGCTTATTTATATTTCATTGTCTGCTCGTATCTAAGGCATGTAAAGATCACCTTTGTTCTGCATTTCAAATATTTTTCTTTTAAAATGTCATCAAATCACATGCCTTTGCATGCAGCAGTGTTACCTGTATTAAAAGCAGGCAGATCAATGCCTCTGAGCAGAAACATCAAAAGAGGATCACTTTAGTGTATTTAATGTAATGTTTAAGCTTTCTAGCCCATTTTTATTAATTAGATTTGTATTGTCCTATATAACTGTATGTGTTTGTAGCAGCAGATGCACACATAGTATGGTAGGTGTACCAGGTAGAATGATTAGTGGAAGAGATACAGTTACATGGGCTTTGGTGACCTGAGTCTTTGAGGAATTACAACAGTTTTTAC
>JAOXJK010000051.1:33135548-33235082 GCA_025774025.1 Xenus cinereus | reverse complement strand
GTAGAATGATTAGTGGAAGAGATACAGTTACACGGGCTTTGGTGACCTGAGTCTTTGAGGAATTAGAACGGTTTTTACTGGGGTCCTGTCCTCCTCTCCCAGCCCCTTCGCTGTCATTGTGGAGGCTAATAAAGAGTAAAGGTTGCTTCAATAAACCTCTTTGCGCTGTGTTCACAGCCTTCTTGGGCATGGACCTTTTGTTCCCACCTCTGCTATGCTGGTGTGTCATATAGATATTCAGCGCATGGAAAGAAATGTGCCAGGCTGGGTGGCAGTGTGGCACCTGAAGAAGGGCTGGTGTCAAGGTATGATCATGTGTGAGTGGTTTTTCTCCAAACAATATTGTATAGTCCGATAAAACACATTTTCTCCACAGGATGCTTGCTTCATTCTCTATGCACAGTAAGAGGAGATGGACTATTTTTTTTAGCCCCTTTTCTAGCATTAGTGTGTTCAGGAGCAGTATTTTTCATTGGAACTTGTGCTTCACCACACAGCAAGCTGAGGGGAGTGCTGCTGGTTAGGAAATAGCTCTGATGCTGGGGGAACCGTGGGTGAGGGCTGTCATCTGCTCTCAGAGCCAGGCAGGGGAGCACAAATACAAATTGCCTGTCCAGTTCAGCAGCTGGGAAGACAGTGTATTCTGCTTGATAACAGACACTCTTCAGTAAAAGAGTAATCAAAATCCTGCTTTGGGTTTTTTTTTGTAGGGGGCGTGTGTGTTTTTTGGTTTGGGGTTTGGTTGTGGTTTTTTTTTTTTTTTAACAAAAGCTATAAACAGAAGAGCTGATTGTAATAAGTCATCCCGTGGGGGGATTGTATGTGAAGTAAGGTCAGCCCTAAGTTCTCCCTGCGTTCCTGGAAGGTGACAGCGGTGTCTGTCTTGTTTACTTGCTACAACGAGTGCAGGAGAGGGGGCACAGGAGGGAACACCCACCTGAGAAGTGCTGCAGCAGCACGGTCCCTGTCATCTGCAGCCCGCTAACAGGCACGACTTCTGCAGCGGTCTGGTTTTGCTTTAGCTAAAATCCCACCCTGAATGCAGGGATCTTTAAACTTGAGTCTTTTAGAAGAAGGGAGGATGAAGAGAAAAATGTGTAAAAACCTCCATTAACTTCAGATATGGTGTTCTGTCTTAATACATTTGTAGGTCAGGGTGGTGGAAAATGCTTTGCAGTAACAACTCTCATCCAGCAGTTCAGCTGGTTATTTCCGAGTGCTTTACCAAGGAGGTGCTTGTGGCAAGCCCATTTCTACTGATGGGTAGTAACTTAGGACACAAGGAGACCAGGGAGGGTTGGGGAGGAGCTGAATTCAAGTCTTCCTTATTCAGGGGCTTTATGCCTTAGGTCCTTCTGCCCCCCCCCAGTTTTTTTTGCACCAAGAGGCCATGTGAGGTTGGTGAATCTTCCTGGTGTCTTGCACATCGAGTTGAGAAATATAAATTTTCTTCCTCTTTCAGGTACTTGGGCAAAACTTACTTTTTCATGCAGGTACATGAGAGAATATGCTTGTTCACAGGGAAACAGTTACAGGAATTCTTTAATTAATAAATGAGTAAATCTTATCTCTCTGAATAACAATTATAAGTGAGGAAACAAGCAACTATAAAACACGTGGCTGCAACATGCCAGCAGTCCTGTTCAGGCTGTAATTTGGATGCTGCTCATCCAAATTTATGCTCTTTTACACTCTCCTTGAAAGGCTGGACTGAAAGCAGCGAGCACCATTACAGCTGATGCCATAGAGGCCGAAGGCGACTCTGCTTCGGGAGAGGTTCACAGCCACCCTGCCTGCTCACAGTACAGTCCTGTGCACAGAGACACAGCCCCTGTCTGGTACAACCGGTCCCCGGTTCCTGAGCCTGAGACTTAAATAAGCAAAGCAGGACTTATCTTCAAGGTGGACTCCTCTTAGAAAGCAAAATTTACTCAGAGCGATTGATTTGATGGTTGTTTTGTCCAACTTATGCTGAGGAAAGCAGAGCCTTTCCCTTCATTTTCCTTGCCCACCCCAACCTCAGTGTAAAAGCAGGGAACAGACAATTCAAGTAAATTGTATTTCCAAAACTGGGCTGACGGTGCTCTGGAAAGGAAGGGCCAAAAGCAAGGAGGTGCAGCTCGAACAAAAGGCAAGGCTCAGGCTGTTCTACCGGGGATGAACATATTGAATTTGCGGTGCTGTTTGCTACGAGGTCACATTTCTTGACTGGAGTAATTGTGTTTGAGAGCTCAGCTGGATGGTGACTCTTGAATCATGTTCAAGAACTTGCAAGGTGAACAGAGCGTTACCAGTGTGCTTATTTCTCACAGCCCTTGTCAAGAGCCTTATCTGCTGCGAGGGCTCCATTTCATCATTGCACGTATGTATTTTATCGAATATCAGCAAGCAAATACAGGAGTGGCAAGCTTGTGTGACATCTGTTCATTTCCTCAATTAATTCTGCTTGTGTGAAAAGTCTCTTAGGAGAAATTTGGTTAGGCATGCTTTGGTCTGTTCTGGTGCCTGGTATGTCTGTATACTTTGAGAGCTGGGACACCTACTAAGTGGAAATCCCTCCTCTTTCCAAGACGTTGGGTAGTGCATGCTCTGTCATAGTGAGAGGCTTGCAGACACAAAGCTAGAAGTCTATGACGACAGTGAGGGGTTGCAATCAGGATTTCTGGTCCTCTAATATAGGTTAGATGTGGGATGCTTTCACACCTGCAGAAATAGGGGTAGCAGCTTCTCTGAACTAGTCTGTTCCTTTGGTATGTCCTTTGGTTCTGGAGGGTGCATTTTGGCTGAGGCAGGATAGAAAGGGTGAATTCCACCGAGGTGTTAGCAGCCTTGTCCAAGTCTGCACTGTGTCGCAATACAAGAGCCAGAGCTCAAACCTACTAAGCATTATCAGCTTTCAGCAGCAGTTTCTTTCCTTCAAATGGAGATTTATGTTTTACCCTGCACTAGATACTGAGTTTTGTAAAGGACTTGTTGAAGGCTGTGGAACTCGCTCATTCAATTGACATAATTTTGGGATTTTTGGGTTTTGTTTTTTATTTTTTGCAGGTTATATTGACTTTAGTATGGGAAGTAGGTATTTCAATCATAAGTTCCCATTTTTTTTCCAAGGCAAAATAGTTTGGGTTGTAATGTATTCACACAAACCCACTTTTAACCTTTGAATGGATGTCCTTGACTAATGATTGCTAATTTTCATTAACATTGGTAACTATAGATGATATTTTATGTTGAGGGCACCACTCCAGAGTGAGATATCATATGTTGTATTCAAGCATTTTTTTTTCTGAATATTGAGCTACCATGTTACTCAATATCATTTAACTGTTAGAGAAAAATTCTTCAGTGTGCTCTGTACATCTGTATTACCATAGTCTTAAAGCATATCTTTATGGAAACATTGTCTTCAGTAGTAAAACTTGTGAGTCAAGCTAATGTGGCTGAACTTGCAAAATGAATGCAGTGAGGGTATGGATTTGACATACTACTGTGAAGTACTGTATCTTTGAAGTACAGGTTTGTGGCCACTGCATAAAATATTCATGTAAAATGTACTGCAGTGGTGTGTAAATCCGGGCAGTGAATAAGAAGCTGCTTTTGGGCAAGTGTTCTAGTGAATTAGTCACTGAACCATTTATTAAAGCTTCCTATGCTGTGTTATAACTTTGCAGGATGAGGGAGCACTCCATTGTGCTCTTGACTTAGGCTACTTGGGAATGCACTGGATCTTTTCTTGTGCCTGTTGAAACTGTTGCAGGAGCCTTAGATTTTTGCATTAAGTAATTAATCGGCTTCTCAGCTACTGCATACAGCAAATGAGCTCTATATACCACTCATTGATGCTTTTATTGTTGTAGCCTCACTGTGACAGAGTGTGACATATTGGATGTTCTAAATTTTTCAGAAAATAAATCTCAAAAGATGAGATGGGAGAGTGAAAGCATTATTAGATTTGCTACAGGAGCTGAAATGCAGAGAGAATAAATAACTATTCTATTCTAACTTCCCAAGAACAAGACTGCATATTGAGCTTGGACCTCATGCCTGACTTCTTTCGCTTCAGAGCATCACTTCTAACAGATTTTACTGTTGCATGGGCAAACCATGTAGGGAAGCCATTAATCTCCTGGTTGGAAAAATAGGAGAGATATTATCAGCTTCTGGAGAAACCCTATATGCTTTTCAATATGCATCAGTTTAAAATACGTTGAAAGACAAAGATACGTTGAATAATTTTTTGACACAAAAAGTAAAGTTTCTATAGTTACGTAAAGAAAGATAGTTCAAAAGAAGATACCAAATACTGCATTTTCAAATTTACAAAAATTTCTATCTTTCAAAAACTGCTTTACATCTGTGTGGTCAGAAAATCTGTAGAATTGGCACCTGCTTAGGTACATCTGGCACTGCATTTCTGCATTCTCCAAAATCTCTTGTTTTCACACGATGAAGCAGCTTAGTCTAAAAGTGATGAGAGAGGAGGAATTTAGCCCTGTGTTGAGGTTTTTTGACCTTCTAAGTGTTGTAACAAAGTGCCTTTCAGAGTTCTTGTCAGCTAGAATCCGCTACAAAAGCGCATACGTATATAATATACCCATTATCAGAAGGCAGCATTCTGAGGAGAAGAAGAGGGAGAGAAAAACATTTATTCATGACATAAATTGCAACAATAAAATGGTATTTGGTGTGAAACGGGGGAGCATAATGGTCAAATATTGTATTAGTCGGTTTAGGACTAGGTACCAAGTCTTGGTGACTATAAAATCTTACCTGTTCTTTATTCAGAGGATTTTTTTTTTCTTTTAAATTAATCCAGCTAATCTGTCACTCAACAGGTAAAGACACGAGTGTTGTAGCGAATCTTTACAATACAGACACGTCCTACATTCACATCAGTGTAGACTGTGGCCGCTTATTAAAAAGTTGAATTTGAAATGTCGCTGCACTTAAGGTTCAGAAAGGTAAGACTGGGCTGTGCTGGTTTAAATAGATGCAGTGAACTCACTGGAACAAACTTCAATTTCTGTCAGTTGAATAGCAGGTCCAAAATTTGTAAGTGGTTAATATTCAGTTCTCTCAATTGGAGAGTGCCACTGAAGAAATTGTAGTTACACTATGAACAAATCATTTTGGAAAGTACTTGAGAGCAGGATTTCCATTAGGGTGTATGGGAAATGTCGGTAATCTCAGTCAATCAGTTTTCATGACTTTTATTCTTTGACCAGTGTCTATTTTACTGCAAATCTGAAGAAACTGCGTTATCACAAATAAAATAAGTCACACTCAAATATTTCAAGTGGAACAATTCTGTATGTAGTTTAATTTCATGCACTAATACTTTTCCTTAGAGACTGTCTTGGGTTTTCAAAACTTGTAAACTGGTGGGACTGATTTTATACCATAAAGGATGTATAAAAACAGTGGCACAGCCATTCTGAAAGTAGGGTCCACAGATTAAATATACTAATTAGTTTTTCATTCTGCACCAAGTCAAGCTTTTCTAGAACAAATGAGTAGCGGGAGGTTTGGTTTTCGATGGATTTTTTTTTTTTTTTTAACAATTCTATTTCTTAATGCCAAATACCTTAAAAGAATGAAGGGCATTAAATGTGGTCAAACTGGACTTTATGGATTTAGATTAGGCTAAAGCTTGGAGAATTGAAACAACTAAAAGTAAGGGATTGTGGTAGGACCCAGTGGCCCTTTTGTCATTTGGGACCTCTGCATCCAAACCCATTTTTGTATATTCTGTATCTAATCTCCTTCAAAGTTCATTCTTTACCCAGTTCTCCAAGCCGATGGCAACTATATAAGCAGCCAGGTGCATTGGCCAAGATTCCCCTTAGATGAAATGACAGGGATGTAGTGTTTTCCTGTTACTCCTCTGCACTGGAGAAGTTCCCGTGAGCACGTTGCACATCAGGGATTTTTCCAGTTACTTGTTTTATTGCAGGGTTAATTTTAATTTAAATCCGTAAACTACAGGATTTATTGCCTGGCTTCTGTGATCTCTAGATTAAGAGAAGGTGAGCAGTAGGTTGTGATATGGAGGGGAGACTGGATTTTCATGGGCTGGACTGGGTCAAGGGTACCCTTGTAACCAAACTCTGAGACTGAACAAGTCTCAGTTCTTTTGGCTTCTGATAACTACAAGCTTCATATGTTTCTGAATAAAAAGGAGTATGGGCAAAGGTTGGTTCATTGATGCTAAGGAAACTTACACGTTAATATTCTTCAGTATTGCTTGTTTTCTGATGTGTAACGTGTCTTATTCACTGAAATGGGCGTGTACAGCTGTATATTCAGCTTTTTATCGTTGTTAATTCATGATTTTTTTTTTTTTGTTCCATTTCTGGATTGCATAAGGTCACTTTGGTAGAGTAGGAGCTATTTAAAATCTTAATATTGATTGCATGTAGAAGTTAAATTGACTATAGTTCTTAAAGTATTCCCCAAGCACACAGAGTACCACAAATAACCAAGGTTCAGCAAACGAGCATTAGAAAAATTCTTGCTGCATAAAGACATTTGGAAAAGAATTTAAATTGCTGTTATGTTCAACTCAGTATGGTCATGATCTAAGGTCAAGTGATAATGAAAAAATACTATTTTTTATTAGTTTGATGGATTAACTTCTACTGGAAATATAGGAAATAACATTTGGTGGAGCAAAATAAGGATTACAGAGAAAAAAACGTGTGAAAATGCCTGGAATCAGATTTCTTACAAATTTTTTTTTTTTAAGGTTTCCTATACAACTCCATTGCATGAGATTATAGCCTTCATGACACCTGTCAAGCTGTTTTTCTGTCAGTGTTTCTTCTGCCTTTCCAGATGCAAATAGGACCAGCTGGGGGTACAAAGGATGCACAGAGGCCAAATAAGCCATATCAGTATACAGGCACGTTTCTGAGATATTCCAGGGGATAAGAATTATTATTACATTGTCTTCTGAAGGTGTTTTTCAAAACTCAATCACAATTAAAGGTGTCCTAGGATGAAAAACAGCAGTTTGAATAAATGATCTTCTGCTTCTGTGTTTTTAGCTACTGAAGGAAAGTGAAATTACTATAAGGACAGGAAAGGTAAAATGAAACTGTAAAGGCACCTCTAATGAATTAAATATTCTTCTAAAATCATATTGGATAACTTTAAACAGGAATGGTGTAGAGATTAGTGAGTGTAACAAATAATAGTATATACATGAAGTATTAACTGGCTGATTCCTTGGAATTAAAGCAGATCCTATAAGTCTTGCCGAAATGGCTGTTGAACAGGAAGACTGGGGAAGTAAGTTCAGCAAATATGTCCTATCCTGTTCCACTCTCTTCATAGAATTCCCCCATCTCTCATCTTCCTTCCCCTGGAGTCCTCAGGAGACCCTTCTTTGTCTTTCTCCTCCTCCCTCCTCAGGTTAGAGTATCTCTTCTTCCACCGTTAACCTTCCAAGGCTGTTGGACAGAGTCTTGCTTCTCAGTATATTTTCAGCTTTTTTCCTCCAGTCTTGTTTTTTTGCACACAAATGTGGGCGTGCACCCATACATCAAAATATGTGAATAGATTGCAGGCAGGCAAATGTTTAGGAGAAAAAAGTGCAGAGAGTGAAAGAATGAAGAAAGGGAAGAGGAAAGGGAAATGGAAAACTGTTAAAGGGATTTAAATCTGAGCTCAGAAGAACATGTGTTTCATGTGCTGAAGGGAGAAGGATTAGACGTCCTTTCACTTTCCTGGGTTTGAGTCCTGGGAAAAGGGAGCATAAAGTTTCCCACACACTGCTGGGATCACCTATATGCCTGCTCCCCTCAGGCAGTTCTTGTTTGATGCCGCCTTCTGTGGTAAAAAGGAAAGGAGAATGGTACCTGAAGACAGGCCTGAACACCAGACATCTGGAAAAATTAATGTCAGTTTGTTGTTGTTGCTAAAACCTAATATTCTGTGGGGCCTTTTTGGCTTACTGATCATCACCAGCAATCCAAAGCGTTCGCCTTTGCTGCTTCCCTACTCCTTTCTGACAGTCTTCAACGGTTCAGGAACCTGCATTTGTGTGCATAACAGTGGCTCATCTAATCCAATGCCCTCCCACACACAGCATTTAGAAATACTTCTGACTTCTCAGAGTGCCAGAGGATGTCAAAGAGGTAAGAGCCTCCTGATTCCCTCCCAGATCTGCTGCAGCAGTTTCCAGATGTGTTTTAGCTCTTAATAAAGAGTTGTAAAAGTATAAAAAAAATAGTTCTGTGGTGTTGTTTTTTTTCCCCTATCAACTTTCAGTTGAGAAGTTCAAGCCTGATAGGCTACATACCATAACTCTTCCATCCTCTACACTATGGTCAAAATTTGGTAAGGGAGATGTAGATTAATTTGTCACTACCCCTCAGCTGTGCATGTTGCTCTAGGGCCAGTGGACATTCAGCTTCAAATTGCAGCTTGTTTTATTGTTCAGCTCAATTATTTCCTCTGTTCTCAATAAAGTAAGCCTGCTGAAAGCAAATTGTATCCTCATTAGGACTAATTAATAGTTGCCTTTTCCAAAGAGCTTCATGTGAGGCTTTGCACAGAGCAATAAACTGAAATATTATCCAGCTGCAGACTTAATGTCAAACTTTTTGCAAAGGGAGCCAGATGCTATATAGAAATAGTTCTGCAGACCCTAGCACTTTCTTTGCATTTTATGCTCTTTCAAATGGCTGGTGCTACTTTCATTCTTTTTCCAGACTAGCAAAACTTGTAAAGTCTGGCGTGTTGGATCCTGCTGCCCTGGAAATCAGGCAAAGTAGGAGCTGAAAACAGTCATATTTCTTAAAACTGATACTCATAACCTATTTCCTGAGGAAATTCTGTTCAAGGGTTGATTTGGCCTTTGGTGATAAGACTTATGATAACATTTATCTGTCTGTACAGCTTGCTGAAATACTGTCTTGCGGAAAGCCATCAAAATAACTCTTAGGTACTGAGAGCAGAAATATTGAGGGATCAATTAGCTTTGCTCTGTTCTTTCAGGCCACACAAAACTTTATGCCTTTTCATCACTATTGCTTTCTTTAGAGTTCAGTTAATGCCCACGGGACAAAAAGAGGTTGCGACCTAAATATGATACTGGCAGCTCCCATCTTCTAACAGACAAGGCACAGTAGCCGGAGGAGGCCCCCACCAAGGATGCAGATCCCTCTGTCATTCCTATTGACTGTCGCTCTGAGAGCAGTGGGAGATGTTATGCTTTGCACAAAGCTTTTCTCTCCTGTTTGTAAAATTAAATACTGCTGTGTCTTCATTTGGAATGTTTTTGGTTTGGGTTTTTTTTTTCCTAGATCCAAGGTTTTATCTGATTTCAGATCAAATTTGGCCTACCCACGTGCATCCGAAAGCATAGTTGTTGTACAGGACTAAGAGGACTTTCTTTTTGTTCGTATTTACACTAATGTATTTGTTGATCTGTTCTTGTTAAGCGCCAGCTGTGAACCCAGCACTCTGAAAGTCATGGGGCAGGATGTAGCACTTCTTCCAGAGGAGTTTGAATTTGTTCTGGTGGTTTATTTTTGTCTGACCTTCAGAATGAAATAATATGTCTTAATAGAAGAGACACAGCAGCAATGCGAAATATTGCTTGCTGTGTTCTTTTGCCTGTCACCAAATTACACGTTCATCTGCACACAGGCCTGTGGAAAGCCTTGGGGTTGCAGGGGTAGATATCGCTCACTGCGTTTCTCTTCATGTTGTTTCTTGCACCGGTTGGTATAAAAGGCCCCTTTCAGATGCATAAAAGAGGTAGGCAATGCGTGCAGAAGGAATGTCAGGTGAGCATCCGGCTCTTTAAACATTAGAAAGTTGCTGTGCTTAGTTTTCTCTTAGTGTTTCCCAGAGACTTCGGGAATTTGGATTAAGCGTGGATTTCAGAGTTCTGTCTGGCACGGGGAGTTCAATGTGCCATCTGCATCCAGCAAGGACTGCCTGTGCTCTTGTATCACTATGTTGGGCATGATTTAGCTGTGGTGCTGATGTAATCAGTATGTCCGTCACTCAAGGATGTTATCCACGGCTTTAAAATGCATGCAAAATTTTGTCAGCCCTTGGGAGAGTGGGAAAACCTGAGGGCATTTTTGTGTGGGATTCCTTGCCCCTGCTGTGGACGGGCAAGGTGCCCTGTGGCTTTGGCCACGCTGACAGCCAGGCAGTCAGCACCCTGAATGTGCTTCCAAGTTACACGCTGCACCTTTTCTGCAAGCAAAATAGGAACAGATCATGGTCTTGTGGCTTCTGTTGCATTCTAATACTCGAAACAAGTGCGCGCTTGATCTTGAAGTTCATTGTTTCCAGGTCAAGACAAAGCATGGTTTGTAAGATTAATGGCTCTCAAGGAAAAAGTACAAGGGGAATGGCAGTTTAAAAGGGGGGGGGAAAGGCAAGTCTAACTTTTTCTTCTAATCTGGTATCTTTTCTAACTGAAGAGACTATCCTGAGCATTGCTGAAGGGTGCTCAGGCCAAATTTCCAACCTCCTTGTATCTTATTAACTATTTCTGACAAACACATGAATGAACCTGAGTGAGAGAAAATGCTATTGCATCAGAGCTTGTGGATTACCAAAATGACTGAGCTCTTAAGGAAAAACAGGGCTTAAGTAAGCAAAATAATTCCTGTGATTGTTCCTCTCTGTGTTTCTGGTTTTGGTTCCAATTCCACCATGATTTTGGAGATGTCATGATTAGGGCTGTGGAAGGGCTTTTTGGTTTCACAGCTGTACCCAGGGCTGGCAAATGGGGAATCGCTTCAGGCTGGAATAAACATGTAATTTTTGTATTTTACTTGCCAAATATAATGCTGGAAAAATTTTCTTCTTTTAAAAGGAAATCTCCCTTTGTTGCAGAATAAAGAGTTTTACTGTGGGCACGTATCGAATAAATGACAGAAATAAAGCAAAACATGCAGAAAGGGAGGTTACCAAATATTGCAGGGGTTTGGCAGCATACACTTAAGGTGGAGAGATACAAGTGCAATGAGTTATGCTTTTGAGTGCCTGAACCTCTTCCTCTTTTACATTTCAGAAAGGCCAAAAGCTAAAGTGTTTGTTAGACAGGGAGATGGGAGCCCATCTTCTCTGCATGTCCTTGGTAACTAAATGTGCTTTTGTATGAAGAAATAAGTCTTTGTCAGAGCAGGGACTGGGACCCAGGTATCCTTTTTCCCAGGCTGGACCTGTGAATGCAGTTATTTGTGCAAAATAGAACCGAGTGCAGGGCAAGGCATCAACAGCTTCTTGATGTGTCTTATCAGGTTGTTCCTAATGGGGCTGTTTCAGTTGGAACTTTGCATTGAATTTGACTTAAATTTGAGTTGTGTGGTGTAGTTACAGGAAGCAGTTTTCTTGGGTGTGACCTAGCTGACCAAGTTGTTACAGCAGTAATTATGTAAAAAGAGACAAGAAGTGTCACTTCAACTGTAGTGTCTTTGTTGTGAAACAAATTTCCTGTCATCTGCAACTGAGAGACGAATGCAAGAGTCTGCAAACCAGCAAATCTGCAATCTGTACATTCCTGAAGTAAACATATTACCACTTTTATAATATGGAGAAATAAGTGACATCTATTTTCAGGATATGGTGAGCGTAAGTACTAGACAGCTCCTTGTTAGCATATTCTGTCTGGTAAATATTTGAAGACTATTTCTCTCAGCAGAGAGAAGCTGTGCAGAGCAATTACCCGCTCGGCTCTGTCGTTTCTTCAAGCTCTCTGTAGAAGTTTGCTTCGATTTGGACTAATTTCTTTTTTTTTTTTTTCCTTGTTTTAAATACCCTGTCAGGAAAACATGAATAACAGTATTGTAAATAGAAAAACCATGTAGCAGCTGGTGTCTGGATTGCGGCCCTTTTTCTACTATGGTATTTAAATGCTGCCAAATTTGGGTAGAAAAGCAAATTGTTGGAGAAGCAACATCGCTCTGGCAGAAGTGACCCACACAACGGTGCACAGGCTGCGGAACAGGGCTGCAGGGAGGTTTTGCTTGGCTGTAGTACAGTGCGTAGCTTTTGGGTGCCATCTACAGTTTTCACCAGGGAGAGTTCCAGCCCTGCTGCACCTTAGGGTCCGGGTGGCCATTGTCTCTCTCCAGCCTCTCTCCTGGGTGTCTCCCCCTAGGAGCCCAGCACCAGCTCGGGGTGTGTGGCTCCTTCCCACAGCAGGATGCTGAGAGCACCCCTGTGCTGCTGCTGGAACGCCAATGTGAAGCCTATAGACTAGGTCTTGTTGTGAAGCCCGATGCTTTAACGCTTTTAACCGCTGATTTAATCAGTTGCGTTGTGTATTCATTCACCTTATGCTTTGCAATATCACCAGACTTAGGGAAAGCAGAGACCCTTTGAGCAGGAGCTAAAATAATTTTAAACTTTACATTTATGTCTGGAAGCTCTGTACAGCTGGAGTTACCTCCTGAGCTTGGTACACTTTGATTCCCCCAGAGACCCTATCCCAGTGTGAAACCAGTCAAGAGGTTCCCAGGAGGCAGACGACTGGTTTCATCTCATTTTACCTCTCATGTTTAGACTGGATGGTGTCTAACTTGAAAGTGAAGTTTCTCGCGTGCCCGGAGTGTTCATAGATTTCTTTATTGTGTGGATTTTCTGATTTGTGTCAATGACTATGCTTTGTCCTATGTTGGGCCATTAATGCAGCACCTCACCTCAACCTATCTGTCTAGTTTTTTGATTTTGGAAACTGATTATCATTTTAGGGGTCACTTCCTGATCAAACGTAGTTGAAACTGACCAGCTGGGGCAAGAGATTTGGGATGAGACAGTACAATTGTATAAAGTGTATTTAAAGTTTATTCTAAATCCTTAAGAATGATTTAGAATCATTCTGGACCAGAATGATTCTAAAGGTTTGCTTTTCTTTCCAGGGAACTCTTAACCTAACTTAAGCCTGTAGTAAATGATACTTATCTCTTTCAGGTACTAGCAGCCATGTTACTTATTTAGTGCTGGCTTTCCCTGGCATTTGTGCAGGGAAAACTGTGAAATGGAATAAGCCAAGCATTCGGCTGTGCAGGAACTGGGGCTACGTGCTCGGCTCCCTGACCCTCATCGCTTAGGGGACAGTCCTTGGGATCTGGAGCTGCCACAGCAGGGGCTCGCTTTTCTTGCTGAGCCTTGCTGTAGCAAGCACTGCTTGCAGAAGTAGTTTAGTTAACCAGTGCCAAAAAAACCCAAAGAGGTTGAAGGTCCCAGCAAACTTTGAAGAAAGTCGTATGTCTCGTGTAGCTCCGCTGCCTGAACTTCCAAATGCAGGGTCTGCTTTAGGAAGCTGGCAGTAGCCACTTCTCCTCTTGGTTGGACTATGGGAACTCTACCAGTTCTTCCTAAGCTCCTGCCTTGATTTTCCTGTAATGATCTGTCTTCTTGGCCAGCTCATCTTACCCTCCTGAGAGGAATATTTTTTAATAGTAAGAGCTATGTATAGGTTCTAATACAGATTAGACCAGGGGGATCTAAAACACAGGGATTATTTTTTTTTTAAGTTTATTAACGCTGTTCCTTAGTAGTTGCACCCTAGCAACTTCTAAGGAAGGATCTAAGTTCTGGCAAGGATAGCTGAGAATTTCCCTCCCATTGCTTGTGCTAAATCCAGTTCCTAAAAAAGCAGCCTGATCATTTAAACCAACAAATAGTCTCCATAGTCAAGTAAAGAAATAGTTTGTCAAACATTTATAGTCTAATTATAAATAATAATAAAGAAATGTGAGCAGCCAAGTTACAGATATTTCTTAAAAGAATACCAGTATGTAGTATTATTTTCAGGAATTTGAGATAAATGTGTTTTGAACTAATCCAAAGTATTGACCCTGTTTCTTATGGAAAATATTTGCCAGGAACTCAGTGGCTAATGTTCTCCCGATGCATATGCAGCATGGGAGCTTTTAGCTCTGAAGTTGCTTTTTCTGACAGTCACTCCAGGGAGGGTGGGAGCTCTCTGGAGAGAGGGAAATATCATAGTGTCAGAGTGTTATTAGCAATAGCGTGGAAATAATTTTCGTGTTCTTAAAATAACTAGACCTCAGGACTTTTAATAGATGTTTCTGAGTAGGTAACGATGGTTTTTGTATTTTGGTTTCTGGGGTTTTTTTTTTTCCTCTTGCAAATTATTAGCTTGAGAGTGGTGTCTTTTAACACATTCTCTAAAGAAACTCACTGTACTTCTGAAGAGATGATATCTTAACATGAACGCAACAGCAAGCTGTTGTCAAGTACAATCTGTAATAAAAAGGAGTATTCTGTGATAAGGAATAATTTTTATATTTAATACAGCCTTGGGGGAAATCTCCCTCTTTTGTGTATCTCTAAAGCTTACAATAATGTATCAGTGCAGAGGGAAAATGGTAATTATTAATCTCCTAAAATAATATGTCTCTTCTTCCACACTAGGGAGTTTGAATATTCAGTTTCAATATTTGTTTTGGGAAAAATAGGAGAAGTGCTGAGGTTGCAGCATTTAGTTCTGGCTGAATACTCTGCCCCCAGCTAAGGGAAGTAGCTGAGGCTCTGGCTGTGCGGTTGGACTTGATGGTGGCTGTATTTTGTCAGCCTTCATTCTTTTTATTTACTTATTTTAACTATCCTGCAGGGTGGTTAATCTACAGAGAGAACTAGAACTAGTAAACAAAAGAAAAGAAACAAAAAATAATCAGTCTTTCTACCTTCTGTCCGACTTGTCTGTGCTGTTATATTTGATGTCCATATCTGCCCCAAGGCTTGGAAGGAATCAGAACTGCAGTGAGTCAAGCTTACGGGTGAGATGTTGCTGCCTGTATCCCAGCTTCTCACTGCTTGATCTCCTGCACACAGTTAAAACAGCTCTTCAAAAACTTGCTTTGTCAGGAGCTGACTTTACAGAAGCTGCACTTGCTGCTTGGGCGAAGAGTGGATGAGGAAACATCAGGATTTTCTGATGGTTAAAAAAGTGTAGTGCTTCACACTCAGCCAGTCAGTGAAGTTCCTGGTCAGTAACCCTTAGCCATCATTCCATTTTCACATACCCCGGGAAGGCCACGGCAGCTGATTGCAACAGACCCACTGCTCTGTTTTAGGATGACGCTGGACTGTCGGCTTTGCTGGCCTCAGCCATTTGACAGATGGCAGCAGGGATTACCCAGCACAGCCGTGCCATTAATTGTGTGAAACAGCCATGGCACAGGCCTTGCCTTTCATGTTTCAGAGCTACGTTGACTTGAGAATCACAGACGAGCCATTCCTGACTCGTAGGCTTGAGTCATGGAGGTTCCCCCTGAGGGTGGGTAAATGACTCTGAACGCTGGGCAGCCCCCTGCGCAGGGGGAGCCTGACTCCTCGCTGGGGCTGCTGCAGCGGTGTCGGGGTTGGGTTGAGTTGTGCTGTCTTTTTGATCAGCACTCACAAGAGCTGTCTCCTGGGGCATGTGGGCTGATAATGCTCCTCCAAAGCTTTAACATCCTGTGGGATGCAAAAGCTCATTCTGTAGTGCCTGGTAGGTAGACACGAGAGAGCGTGCAATGGGTGCTGATCGGTAAAATGCCCACGTACTGTGGCCCAACAATGTACCATGTAATGGTGGGCTCAGTTCTGCTCCAATTTGGTTACACAGCACCCAGAGCAGGAGTGCCCCCGCCCAGAGGATGGGCAGTGCAAAGTCAGCGTCACTGATGCACCTACATTTCTTTAAAAGGAACACCTCCTTCCTTCATCAATGTTCTCAGCATAGGGGCTGCTCTTATGTCCCAGAGGATTACAGAGGGCAAAGTTAAGTTACCTCCATATCCCTCTTCTTTCAGTTATGCATTTTAAGAGTGCATGGATCCAAATGGTAGTTTGCAGCAGCAGATTAAAGAGCTGCTTCTTCCCCTGCTCTGGGAGTACAGCGCAGCAGTAGAAAGGCTTGTACCTTCTACTGCATATAGGGGCCATGGGGAGGTATGCGTGATCCATAGCAGCTCCTGGTACTAGGGCAGCCCCTACCCATTTATACTGCTATGAAAATTAAAATTTTGTCTTCATCCCTACGTGTTGGGGACCTGCTCATCAACCTAGGCTTTCAGTGAGGAATGTATGGAGGACATCATGATGTAAGCAAGAAAAATATTTTCCTTAGTACGCTCTGGACTCTCGAGCAGGGCCATTTAGACATTCTGTTTGTCGTTGCAGTAGCTTTTGGCATGGTGCTGTACTTAATGCCTTTTTTAATGTTTTATTGGATGGCAGCACTAGTTCACGGTGAGGCACCTCAATTGTTGCAGGGAATAGAGCCATAAACATAAGAAAACGCTATCATTATGACAGCAGCAGCAGCTGCTGCCAGCCATTATTAGCGTGCAAACTTCATCTTGGTAACAAACTGTCCCCTCCTGTGGGCTAGGGCAGTAGATTGTGTTTGCATTATGTATGCACTATATACGGTGTAGTAAAAATTGATGGCAGTCAGTTTGTTTAATAGCCACATGCTATGCTACTGAGTAATTTTAAGGAGGAAGCTGAAGTCTTGTCAGCTTTATTTGAACTTACTCAAGTAAGACACATAGGCTGGGATCCCTGTCACCACCTGCTGGGGAGAAACGAGGTGCTTGTCCTCTCCTGAAGGGACTGGAGCTCTCTTGTTGTCCCACGCTGCTGTGAAGCAGAAATACCCCAGACCCGGCCATGCCATCAAGGAGGTGGCCAGGCTCCCTGCTTGCCCCGCAGTGGTGGTGGCAGCAGGGGGGAGATCTCTGGGCACACACTAAACCCCAGGCAAGGGAGTTAAAGTGCTTCTCAGCATTTCCCTATGGACAGCCTTGGGGTCCCAGGGAGAGCACAGCCCTGTGAGATGCACCTGGGCATGGCAGGCATTTGTCTCCATTTCTACAGACCTGGGCATTACGCTGCCTGTCCTCGTACCTGTGAGGACCAGCAAAATTGCTGCCGTTGCAGAGTGAAGGTAGGGGGTTTGGGTTTTGAAAACGAGGATGGAATAGGAAAAAGAAGGTAATGAGTAGAGAATTTTACTGCAGAGCTTGGATAAATTCATGTCTCCTTCTTCATTGGATTGTTGCTCCATGGTGTAATTTCTCTTCCAAAAATGCACCAAGTCTTTTATCTAAAGGCTTGGGCTTCCTTGACTACTTTTCCCATTTCTCACTTGAAATAAGTGAAAAGAAGAGCTAGCAAAAGATCTTTCTACCCTACTGTGCAAGATCTTTTTTGTTCTGTCTTTTTATGTAGTAATTTGCAAGTGGAAATCTTCTGAGACTTCCCTGTCTCTGTCCTGGCTTTACTTCAGTGTCCTGACTCTGGCAGCAGCTGTTGAAGCTTGAACCCAAATGCTTTTTTATTTGAAAGTCTGTTAAGAGGATGCTCTCGAGTCACAGGAGCAAATAGTTAATCACTATGGTCCCTTTTCTTTCTGATGCCTGCCAGGAGTGTGATGATTTTATACCAGTAAATCGGTGAAAGAATGAGGAGGGCTAGTGGTAGATTTCTTCTTAGCTTAAATATAAGTGTTTCCCCATGCTACTATACAGAGTAGTTCCTGTTAACGTATACTATGAAGGGGGAATAAAAGGTTTGGGTATCCAATTTCAGAGTTTACTCCTTTCCACTGATTTCCCACTGACCGTGTTCTGCATGAGCAGCCACTGTAAATTGGGTCCGAAGGGTCAAAGCCTGGAGTGGTAGAAACCTTTGCTGGCTTCATTGGCTCAAGACCAGCTTACCCGATTGGAGGTTGGGCTCTCGATATTTGCTGGGGAAGGCAAAGTTATTCAAGCACTGAATGTTTGCAACAGCATTGATCTTTCTTCCTCTTTTTTTTTTTTTTCTCTCTGAAAGGAAGCAAACTTGAGATCTTTTACAGTCCTCAATCAAAGCACGGGCTGCTGTTGCCCTCTTTGCTTTCTATTTTAATTAACGTTCATGATGGCTAATGAGTGGAACTATTGCATAAGCAAGTGAAAAGGAAAAGGCTGTATTCGTGGTGGTGTCACCAGCTCTGGTGGCCTCATCCCCGGTGCAGTTTGGCGTGAGCTGGTGTCTGGTGGACTCCTGGTGGAGCAGGAGCCTTTGTGCTGCTGATCCGGGCTCCTGCCGAGGGAGCAGCTGTTCGAACCCTGCCCACAGCTGGAATAGAGAGTCCCTGAAATACAGATCCACGCAGCGGCGGGCATTCCCGCAGCCCCGGCAAGCCAAGAGCTGATATTCTTATTGCAAACAAACAGCATACTCCAGTGGAAAGAGGGTGTACTGCTCTGCGTGGGCACGCATTTGAGAAAAGTACTTTTTTTAAAAAAAAACCAACCAACCAACCAAACCTGCTACATTTATTCAGCCAGTCATTTGCCTGCCTCAGGCAATCACTATGTCTCTCTTTCAAACGGTACTTAACCCTTAAAAATAAATTGAGTGCTTTCTCTTCATTGTCACTTCTTTTGTTTAAACTGGTGGAGTCATAGATATTCCTGCTCCTTTTTTGTTGTTGTCTGTGTAAATGCAGAGAGGAAGAGACTGAGCCAGAAGAGAGGACATCTTGTCTAAATGCATCCCCTTGCCCTTTTATTTTTCATTGTTGAGCACAATGTGAGTTTTTGTATTTGCAATCTGTCTTGAATGTGTAGTTTTTATATTTTCCTCTAGTATATTGGTAAAATAACAGATATGAGAGTACTATGCTGTGCCCATTCTCAACCTAATGGGTTACTTGGGACCTCTTAATCTTGAATAACTATTTAGTTGTGGGTGTGTTTGAAAATAATGGCAAAAGCATATTTTTTTCCTTGCTCTAAAAAGGCACCAGGTGGCACCACAGCAGATTGTCTGGTGTGGAGTCTCCGGATGGACAGAAATGTCTCATTGCTGCCTGGGATGCAAATTCTTACACGTGCTGTGCATGTGTCATCTGCAGAGCGTGTTTTCATCTTGATTCTTAGAATTATTCTTTCTGGCTGCCGCAGAGGATACTTTCACAAAGAAAGAAAATAGTATGTGCTAAGAATTGACTTTGACTTAGAGAAAAACACGTGGTGAAGGTCCCCAGAATTGAAGGCAAAAGACTTAAAGCAGCACTTGTGTGTTGTCTGGTTATATAGAGGCTTGTGCTCATGTACCCCACAGCTCTTCCTATCAGGATGCAAAGTCAAATTAGGAATTACTAATACGTAGTTGTCAAGTGCAGAAGTACTAGCAAAGGGATACAGACCTTTGTATGAACCCTGTGCTATACTACTATTTGGATAAATGATGTAAACTCAGGAAAAGTCTGGTCTTCAGATCTGCTAATCCAGGGGGTTAAATAAATTTTATAACCTCTCAGAGAAAAATAAACTAAATGATGCACCAATGATACAGAAAAATCAGCAGGAAATACCCGTTAATTTAGTCCCATTACTTGCGAAATTACAACAAGATTTGTAAACAGAACACATAGAAAAATAAACTGTGAGTAGAAAAGTGTAAAAAAGAGACTTTTGTGGTTGAGTTGAAATCTGGATGTGCTAAGAACTTGGCTAGGAGACAGTATTTTTGCCCTGTCTTCTCTCTTTATCTGTAGTTTGGTTTTTGGAAGTTTTGTGTTACTTCTGGGCACGATCGTGGTTCTTATTTGTAAATGGTCTTTTTCTCAGATTCGCGTACTGTCACACTGCGTAAAGTTGCATACTCATTTAATTGCCAGGGTAAAAATTTTGTGTTCAGTGGCTCTGAATGAGCTTAAGCTTCCATGAAAAGTGCTGACTATCAAACTGCCACTCTTCATTCCAGTGAGGGGCACAATAAAGTTTGCTTAAATCAAGCTCTCTGCAGTGTGCAGCCACTTTAATAAATGTTTCATGGTGTCTGCACGATGCTTTTAAAATACAGCAGTTGCCTCTGTAACCATTGCACATGAAATAAATTATTGATGGCATTTATGGCAATCAGAATGTAATTTCTGCTTGCATTTTCATGATGGAGCATTTCATAAAAATAATTTATTTCCCAAATTTGTGCTCAGAAAGGAACTCTGGGTCACTGTGGAGTGAGAAATTCTACAGGGTTAGGAATTTTTTTTGTGTGAAGTTCATTGAAACAGAAACAGTCAGGATGTTTGTGAATACTTAATGAATATTTGTGAATTATTATGGATGTTACATGTGAATGTTGAGCCTGTCTTTATTTGTTTGTCTTTTGATTGTCTATTTGATTGTCTTTTTTTTTTTTTTTGCTTCTATTCTGTATTTGCTGCTTGGTAGTAGTTTAATGAATTAAATTAACTAATAGTAAACAAGGATTTAAAAAAAATGGGTTTTATGTTTAGGTCATTTGGCCATGTTGCAGCATCTGCCTTAGTGTTATCTTAGTGAACTAACAAACTACCCTAATAACATTAACCAAGGGAATGGTCAGACATGAATGAAAGCATATTTAATGATAACTGATGATATGGGTTTGGATGCTGCATACATCCTACTTGCATGTGATGGAAAATTAATTTGACCGGGAAACAGCCCAATAACTGTACCAGGCTGTCTCTGTTGTAGCATCAGTAACTGATGCCGTAACACTCGTGCCACACGGTGGTGGTACAGCCCAGCCGAGCTTGTCTCAGGAGATGGCTCCTTGCTGCTGCAGGCAGGCTGCTGACCCCGAGATCTTTTTGATTCCTTGTGTATTTTGGCTCTCAGCCTGTAAACGGACTGTGGTACTTGCTATCTTTGGAGGGGTGCTTTGAAATATATGAACATGAAGTAGCATAAAGAATTAGCATATTTCCCTATGTGCTGTGTTCTTGCTCTGATTTTCTTTAAAAAATGGATAGGTATTATAGGAAATGCTTTCTTGATTCTCAGTAAACCCATTTAAAATCATTCCATCTTCATCTAAAGAAAAATCCACAGTCTCCAAATAAGCACAGTATCATTTTATTTGTTTGTTTGGAGAGCCTTGTTGTGAAGCTTGCAGTCCTTCAGCGTTTACACATGTGCTGATCAATGGACTACACAGGACTGTGAAGCTGTATGAATGCCTCCAGGACAAAATCCAAAAGGATTTCTTGCATATTGACTTTTGACAGTCTTCTTTCCAGGAATCTCAGTACCAAGCTCATTGCTCCTCCACAGTCTAAGGAGAGGGGTAGCTTAGCATTTAGGCTCCAGCTTGTGTCCAGTAGGTAAGCAATTCTGTGTCTTGAAATGGCAAGGTACCAGGGAAACGAGGGAGAAGAGAGGCTGTGCATGGTGACAGGCAAACCTTATGCAGGGGACAGTGCCTGGTGGGGTTACATATGAAATAACTTCTCTCTCCCCATTGCCCTGATGCCACCAGCCCTGAGCCGTATGTAAGGGAGAGGTGTCCCACCCAGCCTCCTTCTGCAAAGGAACAGCAGAGTAAGAGCTCCAGTTCCAGAGAAGATAAATTTGAACTACAAAGCTGTTGGGGGCTTTTTGGGAAAATGTGTTTATCTGCGGCTTTTGAAAACGTAATTCCCCAGTAACTGCAAGCCTTCAGTAACTGCTTTTCCACTTCATGTTGAGGGAGAGAGAGCTCAGTCCACAAGAGGAACTTCCCAAAACCCCATTTGCGCATATCTCCCAGTGCTTTTATTCAACTTTGGCACCGTTATCAAGGAAATTTCATATCACTCCACTCATGGTGAAGCTGCAGGTGCGTTCACCAAACTCTGTCCTTATTCCTTTACTTTTTGGAGGTTGTGCTTTCAAGTATGCACAGTGCTGCTGTCACCTGAGCAACACAAATATTGTGGGTTGAATTCAGAAAGAAGGTTTAAAGCCGAGCAAACAGGCAGAGTCTGTCGTGGGGACCCACCTCTCTTGTTGCAATGCAGTGATTGTGGAGATTGTTAAAAAATGTTGCGAAAACCATTTGATGTATGGTCTGCCAAAGTCCTAACCCTTACCAGGCTGTCCTACCAGTGCTCTGCTTTCACCCACCAGTTCAAATAATCGGTAATCCTCTGTAAATTTTTGCAAGTATTTACATAAAGCTGCTGGTACAAGATAAGAGGGTGTGTGTGTGTGTGATAATTGCTTGTGATTTTGCAGGAATATTTTTTCTGCAATGTCAAATTCAGTCTGTAAACCCTATTTCAACCCTCTCTATACTCTGCCTTCGGTAAACAGGTTGACTGTACTTTTTTGTTATAGTGGCATTTACAGGATTTCCTATTCGGTAAATAACAAGGTAATACCAAGCTTTCCCACCC
Source organism: Xenus cinereus (assembly GCA_025774025.1). NCBI lineage: Eukaryota > Metazoa > Chordata > Aves > Charadriiformes > Scolopacidae > Xenus > Xenus cinereus. Next base: position 33,212,896 of record JAOXJK010000051.1, on the reverse strand, counting down.
AAAAAGAGTTCTGCAAAAGCATGCACACTATCTAGAATTTTAGAGGAGGGCTGTTGTGAAGACAGGTAAGGTCCTTCTGATTTTAATTCTGCAGTTGAGGTGACAGCATGGCTGAAATACGGCCATGGCACAGCTGAATAGCTAATGGTCTCACATCTCAGCTCTGCGCTGCTTGAGGTGTTACTTTGGAAAAGCCCATCCTCAGTTCAGTACCATTTACCCAGCAGGACAGGGCTTACTTGCAAAGGGGCTCTGGCTTGTCACTGGTTTCATAGGTGTAGAAGCTGAGGGACAGAGCAAAGGAAATGAGCCCATGGACAGAAAACATATCTTTGGCAAACCTGGGTGTAAATCTCTAATGAAAAGAGCCAAATATTGCAGCCAGGCTTAAGAGCATTTAATGCCCTTTGTTTGGCTCTTGCTGGGTATGGGTGGGCGAGAAAACAGCATGCTGCAAGGTGGTGTATCTTTTATAATGAATATTATTTATTCTAGTAATTGTTTCAATGCATTCAAGGCCTGATTTTTATGATTTTGAGCTTGCAATAGAACATGTTGCTCAGAAAACTCTGCCTGCCTCTCCTCTTATCTAATTTGCCTGCAGCAATGGATCAAGTGAGCACGGGTGATTCTTTATCTACATGGGTTTTGTTTATTATCTTTTCCCATTAATTGCTTTTCTTCCCCCTCTTCCTTCAATAATGAAACTTGAATGAAAAATAATAGAATTAAAAAGCACTCCCATAGTCAGATACAGCAATCATTTGAGAGTGTTATTAGTTTATGCCTTACTCATAAGCAAAAAAGCTGCAGCAGTGCCTGTGGTGTGCCACGTCTTTGAATTCATTTTCAGGCTCCACAGCGTGGAGCTCAGATACTGGAGCAGAGCTGGGGAGACATTATTCCGCCAACCTTCTGGACTTGGGCGGTTTTTGCAGGCAATGAATGAAATTCTGGATATATAAGTTTATCATTTGCTCAGCAGTGCCGTCTTAGGGTCTTTAAAAAACAACTGAGCCACGTACAGTCTTGCCTGCGAGTTTTGGGAGCTTAGTTTCTTCCAACGAGACAAGAGGTGCCTAGGAAGTAGCAGTTGCTGTAAGGGGCATGCTCACAGGTACCTCCACAGAATTTCTCTTTCCTTCCTGGTGCTGATCTGAAGACCTCTTGCATGAGTCTGGATAATGTTCTTCAGAGCCTTTCAGATACACTATTATTCACCTGGTAGCTGAAAAAAAGTTACAAAAATCCTCACTGAAGTTCAGTATATCAGCCTCAGCTGTTTCTGATTGTTGGAGCCACAGCTTTTGAGCATCTTGGTCTTTCGCAAACTCGTCTGTGCGTAAGTGTTGTGACAGAAGGAAATGCTGTTATTTCTGCATTACTGATGGAAAATTGAAATGGTCACACTGGAATTGTGTTCCTGAGGAAGGAGGCTTGGTCCTCCCTTCTTCCTGTCCCCTGGGAAATTCTCTGTTCCTGTGGCCATAATTCTTCTGTTACTTTAGGCTCTGAAGCAGCCGTTTTCCAGATCTTTGTCTCAGTTTCCTATCTCAGGTTAACTCTGTTTATGGCACACTGACCTAACCTGTGAAGTCAGTCTGCATTTGTTACAGTGCATTAAGTCCTAGAGCTGCCGATTCTCTTTCTCAGGATTCAAGTACCCATAATTCTCCTTCTTTTACTTCTCTTTCAAAATAAAATAAACTGAATCCAACAAAGGGTACCGTAATTTTGGCTAAAGACCATGAGCATCTGGAACAAGTGGGTGTAATACATAATAACTAAGCCACTGTTAAAAGCAATTAAATCGTCACTTGCTGACTGTTCTCTATACATAAAGCCTAAGGCTGGGACTTAAAAGACTCTTGCCTATTTTCACAGAAACCTTGCAGCTGCATAATTTTCTCCATTTCCTTTTAACTGTGCAGTCCCTAAAATTTGTTTTCTTGGCCACAAATGCTGCCATACTTGGTAGCCCAAAAGCCCATTAAACTCTATATCCTGTTTTAGGTGGTGTGGGTACCAGATGCCAAGGAAAGGCTGTTAGAGTGTGATAAGCATATCCAGATACTTCCTCAAGTAAACTCCTAACCTCTAGAGATCAGTAATCTAGAAATTTATTGAACTTCAAAAGTAAGACCTTTGACTTTAATAGGACTTCAAGGATTTTTATTTTTTTTTGTCCACGAGTTTTTTTCCCAGTTACTTTTTGAAACTTTATAACCTGCAACAGCTGTGGGATTTCCCCAGCTTAATTATGTATTACCCGGTGAAATACGTTCCTTGTGCTCAATCTCTGGTCTCAATAGTTTAATTCTATGGCTTATTCTAGCTGCAGATATTTCTTTGGGTAATTTCTGTAATCTGAGGCTTTCTTGTCTTCGCTCAGGATTGTGAGTGACAAAAGGGGCCGTGCAGAAAGGGCCATGCTGCTGTCTGAGGGCAGTTGGACAGAGTTGTATATAAGCTAAGAGCCGTTGCAGGCTTTTGCACTATTTTGAAAGCAAATCTCCACTGTGGAGAGGATTTAGAATAATCAGGATTAATAGATGTGCGAGCATGAGTTTGTGAAAGCATTTCTAGGCTGAATGTGTCCCCCCCACCTCCTTCAGACTCAGAAAGATTTGATGCCATCTCAAATCTGACCTATGTAGAGGTGTGGGGTTTCAAATACCTTCACTGCAGGAGCTGCTAGAGAAACAGACTTAGATAACGTGACTTTGTATCTTTCATGCAACTTAAGATACTATCAGTTACTTCAAAGGTCTCAGCTCCTGTTCTGGAGCTTAGATGTAAACAAGAGCAAGCAAGATCTCTCATTTATCCCCCATTTTCATTTGATATCCGTGCACACCAGCTACCATTGCAGGTCCTCCTTAAACAGGTCCTTCCAACAACCCATGGTTGTTTGGCCCTTAGTTAAAGGTGTTAATGTGCTACAGGAAAACTCCATACCTACCATCCTCTTTGTTGAACGGATTGAGTTAGTGCTCTGTCTAATCTTGTCTTTGCAAAACAGAAACTAAAGTTGTACTGATGCGATTTGAATCAAGTATCAATTTGTCTTCTGAGTAAAGAACCTCAAGCTTTAACCCTTTTCTGCAGTCCAGCTGCCTTGTTGCCTTGTGAGCGGTGCAGTTGGGAACGCTGCAAATTCACCCGTACCATCTCTCTTTGTAATATATCCTGAAATATCTAAAACTGAAAGCCTCACACTCCTCCCATAAAGTTGTCCTTGGCACTTCTGGTTCTTTTTTGCTAAATTGGCAGCACCAGTACCAAGGGCACAGTAGCTGAATATTCGGAAGGGATACTGGGCTGGAAGCCAGGGCCAAACCTTCTTCTTTTCACCTCTTTTTGAGCAAATCTTTCATGGGATTGAGTTGTGCTTCCCCCATGGAGGGAAGGGAGCTAGGCTCGCTGTGTGGCCAGGGAGGTGTGAGTGTCTGAGGGGAGCCTACCCTGGGGTCTGTCTCTCCATCAGTGCCGCGTGGGGTGGTCCTCCCCATCCCAAACTTTCCCAGGGCTGTGAGTGTAGCCTGAACTCCTTGCAGAGGAGCCCCTGGGCACTGGGACTACAACTGCCCTCTTCAGCTGGATTTCTCTTCACACAAACATCATCTGCTGTACGGGGCTACGTAAGATCCAGCTCTCAGTGAATCCCTCTTGCCTCTTCTCAGTGCACGGCCTGGGAGGTGGGAACTTCTCAGAGTCGGATTTATAAGGCACATAACAGTGTTCTCTGCTGTCTGCACGCTGTCAAGGTATGCCATCCTGATGGAAAGAAGAGGGTGTCTGAGGGTTTAGGAGAGACCATTAGCGCAAGCTGAGGTACCCTGGAAGAGTAAATGCTTCAGCAGCCCTGGCCTGTACTCTTTAGGGCAGAAGCTGAGCTGTAGGCACTGATTTTAGGTTGTTGATTGCAGCAGAACAAATGTATTTCTTTTTCAGCCTTTTCAATTTGAGCAGGGAACAGAATTCGGTGTAGGAAAAGGGTAATAAAAGACAGAACATAACTTAGAAATCATTTATCTATAATATAAATTATAAATGGGTATAAATAAGAACAAAGGCCTTAGTGAGTATATTTCAGTACAGATACACTTTAAACTATGTAATTTAATGCACTTATTTTTATAAAACCTCTGATAGCCCATATCAAAACCGAGGAATGATCCCTCTGCTTTCAGAGCCAGAGCCGGTGGGGCGGCTGTGAGGCCAGTGTGTGCCAGAGCTGTGGGGAGCTCGGAGCTGCCGTCGTACCCCACACAGTGGCTTCAGGATGGGCCATGGGTGACTCTCTGGGGAAAGCAGCAATGTGCTCACAGCGGGTGAGGAGGAGACGGGGTCCAGAAGCTTCCGTGGGGCTGGTGGCTGTGCAGGCAGCAGTGCCGTCCGGGCTGGCACTTTGCGGTTTCCTACAGCAGAGGGTAGTGTTACCTGTGTCTGCGGCGCCGGAAACAGAGATCCCTTCAAAATGATGGCTGTATTTAGTCTGCTTGTTTCAAGCTGATGTGGAGATGCTAAATATTTATAGCAGACATACATACACATCTTTGCTGCTTTACTGAAAATATTTTTTCTGTGAAGCAAATATAGAAGCCATTAGCTCTCTAACTCAGTACCACAGGGCTGATATTTAGCTTGCAGAGCTTGCAGGCCTGCTGATTTCCTGAGAGCATCCCTGTATCACCTGTAATAGCTTCCTCTGCTAGCATTTTGTCTAACTGCTTTATTCTTGGTACAATTTTTTTTTTTTTTTCAAATGTGATACCTTTTACAGAAATCCATTTCCACCCCGGTGCATGAGATACACAGCAAAAGCGAATTAAAGACAATGATATAATTACTGCTCCCAGTTGTTCGGCACCACTGGTGGACAATTCTGGGATTTCCATGGTGGCATGGAGCCCCCATCCCATATGTGTCCCCTGTCCCACAGCCCTTGGGCAGTGCCACCTTCACCAAGGCCAGCCGATGCCATGGTGCTGCAGGTGGAAGTATTATTTGACCCGGCAGAGGAGCCCGTGTTGGTAGTTGGTCTTTGGAGAGGTAGCGATGGTTTCCAGCCAGCTGAGGGCTGAAGTCCTGGGGCCGAGGTGTGTGCCGCATCCCTTGGGCTGCCTGTGAGCCTTCAACACCAGCCTCAGTGACAGAGGAATGTGGTATTGCCACAGCAGGAAGAAATACTAAAACGGAAAGCCAACTTTTCTACAGTAATAGAAAAGTGAAACCAGCTTAATAGGTAGCTGAGAGATGAGATATGTACTTCTGCATATTGAAATTTCCTAGATTTTTAAGGGTCTCACTTATATTTGAAAGTTGCTGTTCTGTGTCCCGTCTCTCCCCTCTGATTTTGGGCTGATGTTGTGACGTGGTCTGTGCTGCAGGACATGCAGATGTGGGGTGTGCTCTACTGGGGAATAACTAGACCTTTCCCCCTGCCTCTTGCCTCTGAGTATCTCATTTTGGGCAGGAATGATGACAGACTCTATGAGCTCTTGATCTGATTAAATGTAGCAAACCATTGCTTGGCAATTACCTGGCTTGATTTGTGTTTTATTTTGAACTTCATAAGCCATCCCTCGATGTGTTTTCTCTATACCTGGTAGTTCGTTTGGTAGTGATATTGTCTAAGGGTTGAGGAAAGAAAAGAGTTTGTAAAAAAAAAAAAACAACCAACAAACAAACCGAAACATTAAAAAACACAAAAAAACCCCAACAAAACAAACAAACAAACTCACGGTGCTTTACCAAGGTTACACACAGCCCAGACCTGTAGTGCTGAAGATCCTGTAGATGTTTAGGATTTTCCTCTTTGTTCAAGTCTGCAAGAGTGGGATTTTCAAATTGTGTGTCAAAGGACAGGACTGAGGAGATGCTGGTGCATTGTTTAATTTGTTTGCATCATAAATTAGCATTTAAGAGATGTTTTGACTCTCTCTTCCTCCTCATATTCTGTTAGTTTTGAAATTGTAACACTGCTTTTTTAATAACGTCCTTCATATTTTCTTCATGTGTTCTTATCTTGCTTCCCCCCTTTTTGCCACTTTCACTTTTACTTCATTTTGTTTTTTTATTTAAAAAACTGCTGCTTCCCTTAATGGGCTGTAGAAATGTGTTGTTCAGCATTGTCATAACTTGCATTTTTCATGCACCTTTGACTTCCCTCTCTACTCTCTGCTCCCTCGTACCTTCCTACAGGGACCAGTAAAAGCCAGTCTAACCCTTCAAGCAACTTCCAACCATTGCTCATTCAGGCAAGAGGGGAAAAAAACCCCAAACAAACAACAAAACTAAACCTTGAAAAACCTCCTTACCAGAAAATTGATTCTATCACTTCCCATAAGGTAAGCTTTTCCACTCAGAAGCAGCCTGATCTTGAGTACTGTGAGAGGGAACATTTAGTGCTGAACAAAGAAGGGATTTAAGGCCTGATTATTTCACTTTCCAAAAAGGCCTCTGTCGATTCTGAGCTGGAGGAACCAGAATATGCATTCCCCTCTGCAGAGAAAACGTGACCTCTTTTGGCTTAATACAACGTGTTTGTCACTTTGGATTCTTTATTTCTTGTGAGAATACTTCAAGACTATGCATTTATTCGTTTAGCTTCACAGGGCTGGTGGTATGTCCTACCTGCCTAACTTTTGCTGAGCTTCCCTGTGTTATACCTCTATACTCAGAAATGGGAAGGCACTATGAATTTTCAAATCAGGGCTGCAGGTTGTGTGTGTGGGCCCGTAAGTCAAAACATCTCTTATTAGGAAAGAGTTGATCTCATAATTGAGAAGAAAAATATCCTTTCTAAAAATATTCTAGTCTGAAATCATCAGCAAATAACTAAGTTCCAAATAAATTCCCATGTGTAAGAAAGGGCATGTATTTAACAGCATTTGCCAGAGAAGATGAAAGTTGGGGGATTCAGTGTGATGAATTGTGGTACTGAAAGTGGATCATGCGTTGCATTGAACTGTAACAAATACCAGCGTAAGGGCTGGCAAAATAAGCTCACTTACAGGAATGTCTGTGATTTTTATTATCATAGTTAGATAATTATTTAAATGAAATAGCAAATATTCTTGTTTCTTCAGACAGGGCTTCTCATTATTATTGTTATGCCTCTTAGCATCTGAAAAAGGCCATTTTAAAAGTATTTGGAGATGATTTTTAATTCAAAAGTATGGTGAATTTCCTACTGTTCAAATCAAGAAGACCTTCTTAAGTAGAAAGAATTTTGAGTGTCTGGGTTACATCCAGTTTCTTAATCCAGGTTGAAAAAGTAAGGCTTCTGTTAAAAAAGCAGAGAGTGCTTTTCATTTACATATTGCTACATTTAGCCAGTCTGAGAGAACATACATTTTCCTAGTGCTTAAGATATGATGCAGTTGCAGAGCCTAAAATATTAAGGGATTTTTTTTTTTTTTTAACCTGTTCTTAAACAATCTATGGCAAGCCTTGGGAGTCATTAACCTCAGGATGCAATACCTCCTAACGCTAGGGAAAGATGTGTTGGAAACCGTAGCATTCCACCTGCTGTTGTTTAAGACATAAGACTATAGAGATCTGAGACAGAGAGAGTTCCAAAGATGTGCTCTACGCAGACGCGGGTCTAACTGAATTGTAAGAAAACTTGATGGGCAGTAATAAATATAATAGTAATTATTGTGACTGCAATACAGATATTCCATGAAGAGTTAATGCAGGACTGGAGTAGAATGATTGATAACAACGGGGGAGATAAACTCATTGTCTTGACGCTCAAGAGGCTCTAAATGTGGCCTTGGAGATGACTGGTGGACTCAGGTTCAGAAGCTCTGTAAACAGGGCTTTGAGGCTTGCCTCTGCATTGACTTGACATCAGAGTGAAAGGAACAGGTCACAGCTCAGGCTTCTTAATTCTAAGTATATAATAAGTATTTATAAATATCATAGGAGCAGATGTACTTATTTCTTTCATTGGAGTCACATTTTTTTTTAGCCTTGATAAGAATATAAAGGTCTAGGCGGTTTCTCACTTCTCAGGGGCACCTCTGATGGCTTCTTCTTATTCTGATTCCTTTTAGTCCAGGTTACCTGCCTCACACTTATCACAGTCTATAAACTCTTTTACGTCCACATTTCTGTCTCTATTTAAACTGTAGCAAATAAGAGATTACATAAAAATCTATGTACTTTTAAGAAGCTTAAGACTATACATCAATTATTGGATTTACCACAGTCAATTAGTGTGTCAGGCTATTGCCCAACCAGGTTAAAAACAAATGTGTGTGTTTATCCATGTATTCATGTGTGTAATGAAAAAAAAAGTTACTTATTTTCTATATAAAAAATACATGATTAATGGGACTATATTCAGAAAAAAAACCCCAAAATTACCATTCTTAGCAAGAAATATATCCTATTGTGTTCATTTATGCTGTAGGGTTTAAGTTTTTCCATGGAAAAAAGGTTCCTGGTGGTGCTGACAGGTCTGTCTGGAGGGGAAAGGAGATGCGTGCCACGGGAGCATCAAATGCATTGTTAGGCTGTGAATGAGGCAATCAAGAGATTGGCTTCTCAGGCTGGTGAGTGGGGTTTGCACAGGGCCTGCTTGAGAGTTTGCAGGTGATGTGAGGGGATGAGGGGGAAATCGCACATCTATGACCTTGCTGAGAATTCAGTTGGTGGGTTGTCTCTGCTTGTAGACGTAGGAGACTAATCTTCCTAGGCCTTTGCCACACAGAGAGACCATCACTCTCTCTGAACAGCCCCTTCCATTTTGACTCAGCTGAATAGATAAGCAAAATTCTTCAGTTCAAATGTTATCTTGGTCCAAAGTATCTGTCAGTTGTGGAGCTGTGTTTGTGGAAGTGTTGCTTTTTGTTTTGGTTTGTTTTCCCTCTCTTTCTTTAAAGTGCTGGTTTCTTTGAGGCTTGCTTGCAGAGTTTGGTATCAAGACTCAAGACTGCTTTATATGAGGCGTCTTCCTAAGTATGTGTCTCCATTAGGTTGTGAAGGAACCATCCAGCTTCAGGATAGACAGAGGCACAAACATGTTATCGTCTCCTGTATTGGCAAAAATGAAGATATGATATATTCTCACATAAAACAGCACGTGGGCAGTTGGGAACACTGAAGTTGTAAGTGAATGCACAAATTATCAAACAAAGCCTTACCTTGCCCACATCAGCAGCTGTACGCTCCCCTTTATTTCACATATGGATACAGACAAGCATAGCTACACTGTAATAGTTATTAAAATGAGCTGCAAAAAATAGCAAAACCTTTTTCCACAGCATGGTTTGCAGTAGCAACTTGTTCCTAGAGAGATGTGAATTGCCTTTGTGCGCAGTTGGAGGAATGCTGCTCTGCAGGGGCCAGTTGCAGCTCTGGGAAGGAGAGAGCACTGTGTTGGGGTCACATCTGCAGTGCTGCTTCGACCTGGCGGTTCGAGTCACCTCTTGTTGCCCTTACTCCAGCTTCAGGTTGTGATAATGGGAGATTTACTTTACTGAATTTTGCAGCATTGAGCATCATCCTTACCAAACTTTTGAGGTTCTGCACATCTCTCAAATGCCAGCAAAACTTCCTTATGTAAACTTTCTAAAAGCACATTCCAATCGTTGCACCCAAAGGGAGGTTGACTTTGGATGCAACAATTTACTTTTTCTCCCACCCTCCATAAACATGAGCACACATTCACATTTGCATTTCTCTTTGCTCCTGCCAGCCCAGGGAGATGTTTCTGTCACATGTTATAGCTTGGAGCCTGTTATCTGTAAATTCTCTAGCATTGAGTCTTAGGTGGGAGCTGTTTCTGTGGTTTTTTTAATTTATATGTTCGTTTGTTTATCTGTTCCATTGACACGTGCCATAAAAGTATATACTTAATCAAATTGATCTGGTGTTTTAACATGAAGCCCCAATGCATGTTACATCTCTCAGTAAAAGTTTTCTGTTTAATGAATGACATTTTTCTCATTTTTCTCACTCCTGCAGCAACAGAACCACACTGATGGTGCAGGAGGTCTTAGGTGCTAAAAATGAGATGACTAATAAACACAAATGCAGGTGATGCAATAATATGTGGCCTGCTTTGCTGGGATTTCTTCCTTTTTTTTTTTTTATTTTTCTAAAGAGTATTTAGAAGTGGAAATATTCCTGACAGTGCAAATAACACCTGTCTGTACCTGTGATATAATCATTCACAGATATATGTTTGTTTACCTAAAGCAAATACTACAGACAGCTCTGCAGGTTTGAAGTCTTACCACGGGGAACAGCTGAGCTACTCTGCATAAACCCTGTCTCCTCAGGTAATGAGCTGCTCGGTTACAGCTGGAGACAGCAGGAGCTCCTGTGCCCTGCAGCCAAATGTAGGCATCCAGTAGAGGATTGCAACCACAAGCTCTCCCTGTGTTTCTGGAGCGTAAAAAAATTGTCTGAACAACAAGTTCTGTGGAAAATTGCTGATGGAAAAGCTTCATGGTTCCCTTCTGCCAGAGCAGCGGGGAGAAGATTGTCCTACTTGTGCAAGAAGGCAGCAACGTGTCTAACTGGACTCAGATTTCTTTTGATTTGTGCCTGGGCTTTGCTCCTTGGATGATTTGCTCACAACTTTCTCTATTTGTTTTATCTTTTCACTCGCTTCTGCGCAGTTTGGACATGGTGCAGAAGAGGAATTGTTCCACTGGAAAATTAAAAAGCAAACTTATCTTCTGCAAAGTTTTGAGCAAAATTGCTAATTGTTGCCAGGAGAGGTCAGAAAGCTCACGAGAGGCGAAACCACCCATTTGCCCAGGGGAGGTCCTAGTAAAGCACACTCCTGTGAACCATCCCCAGAGATGTCACTGCCTGCTGCTCTGGATGGCTTTCATCTGCCTCTAATTGCACCTGGCTGTGGTCTGGTCCTTAGCTGCCGAGTGGGGCATTTTTTTCTGATTCATTTGTCACTTTGTACTTCATGAATGTATAATTTCTCCCCTTCGGCTCCAGCAGTTATCCTCTACAGTTCTGCTATGATGAAGAGGGACGCCGAGTACTAAACTTCCCTTGTGCTCCTTTCTTCATGACGGTATAAACAAATGAAAGGATGGCGAGGAAAGCAGTCAGAGTTTCACACAGTGAGAAGGCACATCATTTCCACAGCCTCCTCCAGCCCTGCATTTCTTGAAATTTAGCATACCTCTTTCTTCATATGAGGTTCTGCTTGTGTTTCTGTTTGCCCATGGTACTGATGAAGCTCAGAACCTGTATTAACAGTTGCGTTAATTGAAACTCATTAACTTTTCAGCTGAACCTCAGAGGAAATTCCAACAACTTTTTGCTGACTTTTATAGCAGCTCAGCAAGTCTCTTTCGGTCATTAATTTCACTCATTAATTTCAGTGGAACTTGGTTTTGATGTTTGGGGTTCATTCACACCGAGGATGGAAAAGAGAAAGTACAAACTCAACAGCAATTAAAACCACTAAAAGCTTCTTTTTGCATAACTGTGCATAGTGATGTCCCTTTGCCGGCTGTGTCCTGGCAGCTATGAGAAATGACATTTCTTGGTGTAGTAACATGGCTGTATTTGAAAGGGGTACATCAGGTGTCCTGTTTATGTAAATTTGATTATTCATATCAAAGGCTTTGGTTTATAGTCATTTGGACGTAAGGAACAAAACTCATGTGAATAATCAGAATCTTCAAATTGCAAACAAGAGGGGGAATTGAGGAACTGCTCCCACAAGCCTCAGAGAGGTGGACGAAGCATGAGCTGCTGAGTCTGGGAAATCCAAGACATTCATACTAAGGCCGAGGAAATCACAACCCAAGACGTTCAGAACTGCTTGAAAGGTTTTGAGACCATGTTCTTTTTGAAATAAATAGCATCTAATCTCTTACCGCTAAGAAACTCAATGGCATATAAGCATTAATTAACCCGTTAGCATTACTCTGTGATGGTGTGTATAGCTCCAGTTGAGTTGGGGTGGGCTGGCTTTGTGCTGCTTTTGTATGTAGTTCTACCAACCTTGATGGCTTTCTGCAGGGTTTTATGTTTCCCTGTGACTCTGTAAATGTATTCCACAGTATTGAGGACTGAGTAATTGTTTTCTGTCTTGTAGTGTCTGTTCACTGAATCAAGCCCAAAGCTACACACGCTTTTAATCCTAATATTCCCAGTAATTACAACAAATGTAGCCGCAGTCTTTCAGTAGGAGCTGTCCTTGGGCTAAATTTCCAGTTTCACCTGTTGACAAGGATTTCCATTCAGATTTCCACAATTTCAAATTGAACTAAATTGAATTACTGACATGTAATTCAAAGGTTTATCTCAAATTCAGTTGTTTCATCATCTGCTGAGGCAACTCAGGCGTTGTCTCGACTCTGGTTTTCCCAGGCTGTGGATGGCAGACCTTCTGGCTGCCCCTGCGTTGCCCCCCCCATGGTCCAGTGTGGTGGTCTCCTTTGCATCTGCTACGAGTGGGCTCTAGTATTCTTAATAGTTATTTCTGTAGCTCCGGTACAGCGTTTTTGAAATGCCTGAGATTATATGGGGCTGTACTTTTACTATATCTTTTGCATTGCTTTCTTTTGCATTTCTCTTGCCTTTTTGATCTGTGAAATTTCTTCTGAATTCTTATTCTTACAACCTTCTGGTGTTCAGTTTCCTCTCTAAGTGGTGAGCCTGTACTAGTTTCACCTTACTTTCACTATAACATTTTCATTCAATGCAGTATGATTTTTCTGAAGGCAGAAACAGCCTTGCCTGTAGAACTGTACTTGTCAACAGTCTCTTCTTTCAGCACAGTCACTCTCTTATAAGAAAACCTGCCAAAGAATCACAGTTCTATTTAGCTCATTAATTTAAAAGCAGTCAAAAATGCTTCAGCAGACTCTCCTTCCTTCTGCAGGAGTCTTTAATATTCATATCTCCTAACAGGTGTATTTTGGATTGTGATGTTCTTCAGACTTGCAAACTGGAGGTTAATAGCTTGCCCTCTCATCCTGGTTTACTCGAATGATATTTAGGAGATCAATATATTCAGGGCTTCAGGGCAACATTTAAGAAAAATCACTATTTTCTATGTGTCTCCACTGTGTCCATCTTCTTCCTTGTGGATACCAGGGCTCTCTTTTAATGTTCCAGAATTTTGAAATGTCACTGATTGTTGTTACCAGTTTAGGAGCTTTCATTGTTCCACTTCGTGTTTTTTTTTCTTTTCTTTCAGGCCCAAGTGATTTTTTTTCCCCCTTTCCTCTCATTTTCCCTTCTCAAAATTTTGCTTGGAGGTCTCAACTTCTCTTAATGCAATCAGAGCCTATTCCAGGTTTGGATATTAACTGTGGAGGGAGGTGATGCCTCAGTGCATGGAGACTTCTGTGCTCCCAGGGTCTCATATTCTTTTAACTGGATCCAGTAATCATAAGCATCTCAGTCATGCACAATTTAGTTATAGGACAAGAGAGATGTGTTTCAGGTGAATGTTACAAAAAGAAAGGAACCAAAGGACCCATTTCAGTGCTGCTTTCTTAGCAGACGGGTGTAACTCCTTTGAAAAGAAGGGCGTTTTTATATGCCATGAAGCTCATAAATTATTTTTGAGGTGAAGCTGAAAGGCTGGAGAAAAAAATTGTAATGAAGGTGGGTGATGATGGCTGATACTTGCTGTCCGTGGGGGAAATATTATTTGCCGAGGAAAGAAAATCACATTTCTGTTTTCTGCAAAGGTGAAATGTTTTTCCAGCTCTGTCTGTATGTATGTGTTAGGGAAACTGCTTTCTCGTAGTGCAAACCTGCCTTTCTCTGTCTTAGGGAACCAGACATTTCTCTTCTGTGCCTTCCACACCTGATACTCTGTTGGATGTCTGTCCTTCGCTAGCGCTGCTGGTCTGGGACGTCCTTGTCACTCCCTGGGTAGCTGTGGTGGGGCTCACTGCCAACTGCACAGCCTAAAGTAAGTCTGAGCCTCCACGTTTCCCACTGGAGAAACGCAGTCCTGATGATCCTCATGGAATAGCTGCATTCTTAACAGGGATTCAGCAGCACAGCAGGAGCTGTCTTCTCTAGTCTGAACATTTCAGCAATATGCAAGAGCTAAGGTGTCACTCTCCCTAGCTGATGGCTAGCTGGGAGCTCAGGGTGGTTATGATTGATGTCTCTTTGACTTGGAGATTATAGCCATATCCTGAAAACAGTTAATGTGAAATACTGGCAACAGTAAAGCTTAAAATATTCCATCGTTTGTTTTTCCTGCTTTCTCTCCTGCTGCTTCTTGAATATGTTGTACAATATCCCAACAATTGAGTTATGAAAAGACAATTTCTTAAGCATTAAGAGATGAGGTTAGGGCCACAAACAGTGGGGTTGTGACTGAGGATGATGATGCAGCCATGCTTTCTCCATGTAGGACAGTTTGGGAGCTATGCTGAGTCCATCTCATAGGCAGTGATGAAATCAGAGGTAACTCTTGGAAGTCATTACATTTAACCTAGTCTAAACTACATAAAACTAGTCTCAATATGAACACTAAGTCTGGATATGAGATTTTTCAGCTTGTTGAAAACCCATATACATATATGAAAGCAATAATCTACAAACGTACTTTTTACAATTGTGATCTCTTAGTGGATAACATGTAAGCAAGAGCTAAAATTGCCAGGCAATAAATATTTAACCAACACTGGCTGTAATGCTGCTGAGTTTTTACTGCTGTGTGAGTCAGAGGTTCTTCTTAACGAGTTCAGACTGTTCGGTTTGTTGCAGGGGGCTGTTGTTTCAGATGCTTTCGTTTGAAGGTACAGCTTTCAGCATGGGAACCCTTCACAGATATTTGGAAATTAGCTAGGGCAGACTTTTGCTCGTGTTCAATGAAGGCCAGATTTAACTTCAGTTAAATTTAATGGAGAAGGTCACTCTAACTTCATGGGAAGTTCCATGTCTGAATATTAATTTTTTTTTCATTTTTTTTTTTCTGGAGTCCTCCTCTTCCTTCTCCTGATATGCAAAAACTCTAGGAAGATCATTTACCAGCTCCCCTGTGGCCTCTGCTGAATGCAAAGCACTGTATATAACTGTGTGGCAGAGGACTGGAAATAAATAGATGTTCACAGTTTAAAGATGAGAAAAAAAACCTCTGAGAGGAGACGGTTAGTAGAGGCACACCAGAAACCAGCAAAATGGATGGCTTTGTTAAACCGAATTCCTCTCTCTTTAATAATTCCTGAGTATTTTCAACAACTATTTGCATAAATAGTCTTTTTTCCCCAAACATAGATTTTACTTTTCTGCAGAAAAATTATACAACACTGACTTTTTGACAGTTCAATCTTCTGCCCTATTTTACCTTTACATGCTCTCCAAGTTCAGCTGTTACTCACCTTTACCAAGAGCATTTTAGAGGCTTAATATAAATCTTGGTATGTGCCATTTCATCTGTGAAATGGATGCCTCATTTTCCTGTGGAATGTACAGAAGACACACACGTCAGAGTGATTTCTCACTTTGCGTTGTAGCTAGATCTAAAACCAGAGTATTCATTTATAATGGTGTCTTGCTGGAATTTCCATGGAAATGGCTTCTGCTGGAGAAAGGCTGCATATTCTGAGGTTATGGATAAACATCCAGTCCAAGCCTGTTTGGATCTGGCTTTTTATTATACTCACTAAGCTGGTTTATCAAGACAGAAGCACGTTTCCTGGAACAGAGGAACAGCTGAGCCTGTCAGCGTTATTTATTCATTGTTCATAGCAGTACGAAGCTGCTGCCAAACTGCCAGTGGTGTCCAGTCTCTGTAAGGAACTTGCCAAAAAATGTCCTGTTTGGGAGTGCTTGAATAGCTCACCAAGCCATCTGGTGTGGAAGAACACATAAACACGGGAATTAATTAACTGTAACTAGTCTCTGTTGAGCATGTACAAGATGAGATTTTTTTTCCCGAACGTTTATAACTTGGATGAAAACTACCTGGTTGCAAATTTGTAATTCCCTCTAACAAAGCACAGAGCTACAAGGATGTCTCAGCTGAGCAGATGTAAAGAATTGCTTAATGTTGTCAAAGTGATGCAGTCTTCCCTGCCCCGTCCCACAGTGCTGCCTGAAGGACTTTTCTTAATCATTGCCAAGAAAATATTCTGTGTGAGTACAGGTGCCTAGCATGGTCATTTTGACCTCAAATTTCATATTTTTTTGAATTTTATAAAGGAATAACTGAGAATCCTTCTTTGCCTGCATGTCGCTGTGTGTTAGTAATGTAGGATGAACTAAAGCCTTGCTTATTGAAATCCATCATATGCATAACATTCTCTTGTTATATTTGATACAAAGACATTGACTGACCTAAAATAAGTAAATGTTTCAATGCGTAGCAATATTTGAAACCCTCCTTCTAAGATTTAAGCTTTTGATTTACATTTACATCTTACAGGAGTTCATCCACACAGCAGCTATCTATAGAATTATCACAGCCCAGAGTGCGATGCCCCGGGGTAGTCAGGTATTCAGTGGTAAAACCAGGAAAGTCTTCCTCAGAAGAGCAGGGCATGACAGAGCTAAAACCCAAATATTGTAAATGGATGTCTCCTTGTAAACTCCCTGTTTCCTGAGCCAGGGAGGAGATTTGATGTTGTAAATCTCAGCAAAATTCTGGGCAAAATGTTAATCCAAAATTCCCTTTGGTTTTGAATTTTTCAGTAATTAAGAGCAAAAGGACTTTAACAATCTTCTTTCTTTCTTGTCTAGAATGTTCACTTCGCCTTGCTTTTCTTTCAGCTTTGACACTGGAAATAAACTCTCCCCTTTGATTAGAGAACAAACATGATGTTGCAAACTTTGGGCTTTAACACTGACAGGAAAATGTTTGTTGAAGATGCTTTCTTATTGCAATTCACACAACGCTGTCATCAAGGTAATATCTTGGGTTTTCAAGAAGCTTGTTTCTAATGACATCCTAAAATTAGCTCTCTTTCATGCCTGAAGTTTTTTCAGGGTCTACATACGTAGCCATGTAGCTATCGGGCAGCTCTTCCGCCTCGGGGATGTGTTATGAGCACTCAGCAAACCTACTGCTGCTACTTGCTCGTATGTGCTGCACTCTCATTGGACGTGGAATATACTGAATTCAATCATTCAGTGTGGAAATGGAGTGGAAAAAGTTGACAAGCCCAACGATGAACAGGTTGGAGCTGATTTCTTCAGTTATTGATCGGTTCATGGCTACTAGTCTATTTGCTTCACCTTTTCTAGAAGGTAATAGATGGATTTATTTGAACTTGAGAGTGGGACAGATAGGAAAGGCAATATCCTGCTGGATTCTTTTCAGTGCTTTCACCCCAAACCAGGAGACCTTAAGTGACTTACATTTAGAGAGAGGGTGTAGACACATCACAACCCAGCCTGCTTCAGTGTGTGCCCTGTTACAGCTTAACTCACCCACAATGAAAGCAGCAATGAGCCAGATTATTTTTCAGTGCCTAGACTATTAGTGGTAGATTTTTATCATATTGAAAAGGTCTGTTGATGACTAATGGCAGATCTATGCTTGTGTTTTGTCCTCCTGACAGAAATGTGAAATCTTTTTCTCTGAGACAACCTCTGCTTGGAATGATCAGTCACTGGGGTATTTCTGCAGTTTGCAGTGATCTTCTGTCTTCCATGAAATGCGGCGTAAGCTTTCATTGTGGCAGGAGAGATGTCTATGTCTGAGACAATATAGTGCAAACCATTATTGGCATGTGGTAAATACTGAGAGGAGCCTGAGAATGGGCTTTTTGTCTGTTGTGGAGCATATTTACCTCTGTTGGGCAGTCTCTGCAGCTTTTATCCTGCTTGGGGTCATGACATCTCTTCTTGTATTCAGATAATTACTCTCAAAACTCTTATGTTTCCTCTTACTAACACAGACTTCATCATTGTAAAGAAGAGACATAACAAGAGAAAAGGCTCTAGTCAACACTGAAGACAATTCTGGAGATGTTTTTATAGACTGGGATGGGCTATTGATAGCCCACGATGCTATTTGTATGCAAAAGTGTTCATTATACTGGGCATATTAGCAAACCCAAATCCAAAAGCTTCCAAAATTCATAGTTTGAGATTAGTTCTGAACCATTTTTGCCTTCAGATTTTATTACATGTATCTTTTAAAAGAACCTATCCAAAGCTTCAAATTAAAATGTGAATGCATATTAAGTGAGTAAAATTTAAAATCTATTTTTTATGGTTCAAGAACACTTCCTTATACCTGTGTGGTTTTGACTGACATGATGTTCATGTCTTAGATGGCAGGGAATTCTTTTCAATCTTTCTTTGTTTTAAATTATATTGAAATGTTTCACTGCATCTATACTGGTTCTGGCTAAAGTCCTATACCAATGTACATGCTAAATTATTTTTGTACCTGATAAAAATGTGAGGGAACACTAATATTTTCACAGACAGAAAAGGAGGAAAATTGCTCTTTGATGTTATACCTTGTAAAATTGGTGAAAGGAGAAGTTGAACTTTATTTATCAATTGAAGATAAACTAAACAGTTAGTTTTATCTTGGGGCAAAGCCTAGAGGTGGCTTTTTTGTTGAAGTATCTTTTAGGAAATAATGGAAAATCTAGTATTCAAGTAGCTATTCTTTTCTTACTTTCAAAGAAAAAAAGTAATACTGAAATTGGACATATTTCTGCTCTAATGCATGAAAGTTAGACCCCGGGTTAACGCCAGTATCTCTGAACTCTACACTGTGCCCTTTCCTATGAGCTATTGAATGGCTCCAGGAAACTGAATAGCTTCAAATGTTAGCCCAATTTCTGCAAATCCCTGCAGTGGATCAAATATTTATACAGGTGGGATCATGAATAGGTACCATGTCTGTGTGTTCAAGGCAGAGTCAGACATTTCCTCAGCTTTGCTTGTGTTCTCTTAAGTCTTGAATCTAGTTTAACCTGAATGGGCTTTGCTTGGGCTTTGCCACGATGTGTTAGCAACTCAGCTGAGCAGGTACCTGGAATTCCCTCGTAGGAGACAATTAATGGCAGCTTGATAGTTCAAGAATTAAAAGTATTGAGCTGTCAGGGTACAGGCTGCCTGGGAGCTACCACCTAATGTGTCAAGTGTCACAGAATCGTCGAATGGTTTGGGTGGGAAGGGACTGTAAAGACCATCGAGTTCCAATCCCGCTGCCCTGGGCAGGGATGCCTCCCACCAGACCAGGTTGCTCAAAGCCCCCTCCAACCTGGCCTTGAACCCCTCCAGGGATGGGGCAGCCACAGCTTCTCTGGGCAACCTGGGCTACAGTCTCACCACCCTCACAGGAAAGAATTTCTTCCTAATATCTTATCTGAATCTCCCCTCTTTCATTTAAAACCGTTCCCCCTCATCCGATGGCTCCACTCCCTGATCAAGAGTCCCTCCCCATCTCTCCTGTAGCACCTTTTAGGTACTGGAAGGCTGCTCTAAGGTCTCCCCGGAGCCTTCTCTTCTCCAGGCCGAACACCCCCAACTCTCTTAGCCTGTCCTCATAGCATAGATGCTATGTAATAGGGTTTCTGGAGAGGGTTTAAGCCTTCCCCATCAGCAGAACCTGTCAGAGCCACCCTGAGTGGTGATAACTGTGCCACAGAAGGGACACTGGAGGTTGGAAAGTGAATGGACAGATTGGTAGGGTTAAAGGAATATGTGGGATGGTGGAGGCAAGGATGGCAAGGATACCACAAACGTCCCCTGTACAAGCAGTAAAGGAAGAGCATCGCTGAAAAGCGTCATTTTTATTGCTGAGGGCACTGCATGCAGCAAGTAAAGATGGGGCTGGAGAATTAGAGAATTTTCTAGTAGCAGGTTGCCCAATGCATTTGTATGAGCACGATATAAGGCAGGTGCCCACAGCGTGAGTGTAGTTTCACTGGCAACACTAGTTACTCCGTAATAATTTATTTTAGCCTCCTGAGTGAAACTCGCCAAACCTGGAGACACACTGGGATTTTTCAAAGAATAGAGTATGTTGTCAAGGGAAGCAGTTTATGCAAACCTGAGGGATAAGCCTTCTCAGAGGTTTTCGACTAAATCAAATAATACATTATTGAGAATTGCCGGTATGAAATAAATGGGAACAGTCCAGTAAAGATGCTGGGGAGGCACAGTAACGCAGGCTACTTTATATTTTTGCAAATGTTTTTAGCAAACAATTGCTGTTCCTCTCTTACATATGAGGAAGGTGGATGTGCCAGAATGTCTTTCAAATTTTCTTTTGCTTTATAAATATTTGCTGGGTACTTCTGTGCAACCTTA
The DNA here is from genome assembly GCA_025774025.1 of Xenus cinereus. Classification (NCBI taxonomy): domain Eukaryota; kingdom Metazoa; phylum Chordata; class Aves; order Charadriiformes; family Scolopacidae; genus Xenus; species Xenus cinereus. The sequence goes on along the minus strand of JAOXJK010000051.1, from coordinate 33,192,652 downwards.
AGCTATGGCAGTTGTGGACCGTGGAGGGAAGGGATGTAGCGTCTCAGGTGCTGGCGTAACTGTAGGATTCAAGTGCTCATATTCCCTTTTCCATATTGTATAGCATATAATAACTATGAATAGCTTTGCTGTTATCTCCATAGCATTTCTAGAAATGTCATTTTTTCTGGGGTGATAGACAAGATTGATAGAAATAATTCTTAAGGGGATGGTTTCACATAGAGGAAAATAATTTAAGTAGACTTGTCCAAGGTCACTTTTTTACAACCAGATTTTTGTGCTAAGATTTCATGAAGAATCATGCAAAATATAATTCTCACTTGCTAAAAAAAAGTGTGTAGTGTCATAGAAGTAGTAGAGGAGAGGGAATGAATACAGAAGGCAGTAAGAGGCAGAGGCTGCTGGGAGATATGAAGGTATGTGCTTATTCACAAGTGTGCATGGCATGGTAGCAAAAAGGGGAGGTAAATAGTTTTAACGGTCTAACTTCATAGTGTAAAAGCAAGGTTGAAGATGAAAACCTTCAGGAATGGTTCAGAAGTGGCACAGTAGCAAAGTCCCAGGACAATTTGGATATCTATTTCTTTTGGTGCTGCTTATCCTGCTGCCCTGATTTTCCATACTGCCAGTGAAAGTCAGCTTAGAAAAAAAGAGCCATGCCAAAGTAGAAATTGAAGGGATATAGGTTAATCACCTACCTCATTCCAGTAGGCTACTCCCTAAGTAGACTTCTGTTAGGAGAACACATTATTCCAAATGTTTGGTTATTCTTTTTCTCTGTGCAGCTTCACAGTCTAAACTTGTCTATCTGGGAAACAAATTCCCCCAGGGTTCCCATTCTGTGTTGCAATGTTCATTGTGTGGGAGTTAGACCTATTAAAACATTTTTAAGTATAATCTGCTATTAGCAGTATTTGGGCTTAAATGACAAATGGGTAATTTTAAATACTAACTCTTTGAAATCTAGATGGAATTAGGGAAATTGCAGTGAAATGGCTTGACTCTGCTGTCATATTCTTTGTATTTAGGTCCTTAAAGCAGATGTGCTGGACTAGGGGCTCAAGGGGTATTTAAACCTATTTGGTGGTTTACAGGTTTAGTGCATGTCTGTACACACACTTCTGTGCACAACAAAGCACAAAATCTTGTATGTGAGAAGTTGTTGCTGCAAAAATTCACACTAATTCAGATTGTTGATGTGAATGCATAGTCTTCCGTTGAAACACCTTTAATTTACACAACTGGGCAGAAACAGGCATGTTCTCACAAAAGTAATCCTACACTTAAGAGAACGGCTCCTCTTTCTGCAGGTCCTCTTATAATCAGTCCAGTTTCTGAACTACCCTGTGTATGACACATGGTCACTGAAGCACAGTTTCTGAAGGGAGGTGATCAGTGCTGACCCCCATGTTGCTGCTGCTGAGCAGGCCTGGGACTGGCTCCTACTGAACCTCTTCAGTAACTTTTAAGCTGCTTTTGCCATCGGTTTTGAGCTTCTTGGGCAGTGGATCTGGCTCCCCCAGATACTTGCTGCACTTCTTTAAGTTCTGCCAACCTCACATTTGCTTGGAAGTTTGTTTATCTTCATACCTTTTCTTACCAGAAACTTGAATGTTAAAAATGATTAGTTATAAACCTGAGAATTTTGTGCAAAAGCCTCTCAGGATTTGGTTTCTAGCTTTGAATTTTGGTTCTGTGTGAAGCTGCAGGAGCTGGGCGAATAGGTGAGTTCGTAGAATGAGAAACTAGACAGCATTTGTAGTTTCAACACAGGTTCTTCTACTTTCCCTCTGTCCTTGGGAGTACAGTTGGACCCCACAGGGCTGAAAGCCAAAGCCACGGGAAAAAGGAGAGCAAACTGCAAATTATTATTCATTAGTTACTGTTATTCTAGTGCACATATAATATCTAAATGCCTGTGCATATATTTAAAAGAGCATTACTGTCTCTTAGGAGAAGAATTAAATTCTCTTGTTCTCAAGTTTAAAACTAATTGCTTCTGCAAAATTAAATCTGGAGTGGTTGCTTTGGAAGCACATTTCCTCACCTTCCATAAATGAAAGCTTTGGATTTGCATAGAGCTTATGGGAGATAATTATATCAATGCGAGTACAGTCTTTTCCTCTCCCAGAAGGAAGAGAATGCTCCAAAATTTGGACTGGTGGAATTTTACACTGTTCTCCTCAAACAGGAATAGATCATTAAATGAGAGAGAGAAATGACCTCTCCAAGGTGTATCTTCTGATAAAACAGACACAAGTATGGGGTCAAAATTACCCCTCCTTGGGTGAAAAACTAGACTAACTGCCTTGGCATCAGTGGATCTGCAAGAGTAAGATCAGGATATGGCCTTAGCTCCTTAGCCAAATGTGCGAGTGGTCTCAATGTAGGAATTGGATCTACTTAAATTGGATGCTAATATTCAATTACAGTACAGAATTCTCTTTAATGTGATAAACTTGGTAAGATCTCCTTGTTTTTAAAGTTAGTTGCATGATTAAATATTTATTCTTGATGTCTCTTGACTTGCCTATAGATAAATCATTTTCCTTTTAGTGTGTCAATTTTCTGGGGATAGGAAAATGTAATTTATATGCACAAATGGCATTTGTGTGCTATGATTACACGGAACGACATCTGTTTGCCTGGTTTTCATGTGCAAATTGCTTTTGGGGATGTGGGCTGAAAACCCAAAATATGAAAATGGACTGGTTAAAATTGAAGATGATAATCTTAAAGGAAGAACAGGTACGTGCCAGTTTGTCTCAGTTTATCTTTTGAGCAGATTGAAGGAATTTGCTGTGTGGATTTGCTTTTGCTCTGGAACCAGGCTCTCACTCCTCAAACCTTTGACGGGGTCGTCCTGAGCCTGTTGAGCCCCTATTTTCAGTGATTTGCCTTCGGATGGGGCAGGGGTCTGGATCTCTGCTTGCTTCTGAAAGTCTGTGGGATACTAGATCCCTTAGAAATGCTTAAAAACAGTCTTTTGAGGCTTGCAGAACGTCTTTTGGATGGTATGTCAGAAGCTGGCCTTTTATCTCAGGATGTCATGAGATTATTGGAGTAAGCGAGGCGTGGGACATGCTCTGAACCAAAAAGATTCACAAGCAAGATCACAGCTATCAGGCAGGAGTGTGTCAACAGAAAAGGCAGTTTCTGAGGTACAGCACAGGGGAATTTCATTACTGTTCTCATCATTGTGAGAGCAAGAGACAATAAGAAAAAAAAAATGCCTGTACAAGTATTTCTTCCCTTGCAAATACTAAGAAATTACTTTCAAGGTGATTCTTCAGCCAATAATGAGGCCCTACAGCCACGTGTGTCTGGCTGCTCGTGTGGCAGTTCTGCGTCCGGGGTGTTGATTCCTCTCGCTATGGAGTATATTGTTAGCCATTATCAAGTCTTGAATGGGAATAAAAAAACGCTACTGTAATTCCAATCTCATCTCACGATTCTTTTGTAACAGCACCTTTGGTTTTATTCCAGTGGGGAAAGTTGCTTTTGGGCACTGTGTAGAATCATGAGGCAGAAAAAACCCACGTAGTTCTTCAGTCTGTTTCTTCCTCCTCTGAGGATGCAGAAAGCTTTGATGTCTGAAAACATACTCTCTATTTTTGCAGTAACTTATGATTATTTTTTACTTTTATTTTTCAGAAAGTGTAGAGACCATTATGTTTTCGGTTCATCTGTGCAAGTTTTTGTGAAGAAATTGCAAATATAATTGAATTTTTTTTTGGAGCCCATGAATTCAAATGAGGCAACAATAAAGAGAACAGGGTGATTAAGGAATTGTGATTCATTTGTTGTACATCATTACAGCAAAAGCTTTGTTGCTGGATTCCTTGCAGACGAAGTCACTGAACTATGATTATATTTCAGAAAATGAAAGGGGACAAAAATAAAAAGGCAATAAAACAAATTAGTAGATGTCTTGAGGGACACGATTATTACTGACTGACTATGTTTTGTATCATAAATGTTCCAAAAGTCTGGCAGTTTAAATTATACATCCATGAGGGCAAAACTCTTACTGGTATCAAAATCTTTATTTCGCTGCTGCTGTTACATTCTCTTTGAAGTTCCAAATTGGCAAGAAAGAAGTGAAATTGTCTTTTAATGATGTTTCTAAAATATAGTGTAAAACTGTTGAAATACCATTTCTTGGGAAAAGAAAAATGTCACCTGGGCATTGAAAACTTTTTCTTTACTTCAACATTACTGTTATTTAATACAATGACTGATGGGCTCTTACTCTGAGCCCTTCATGGTACTGCATTGTATTTTGTACTGAGATTTGAAGCAGAATGGATAATTAGATTAAATTGCTGCAGATCACTTGACAAACAACACTTAGGGAAAGATCTCCTTAAGGAACATGTTCGGTGTGGGTGGGTGAGGGCACCACTGGTGAAAGGCTGCACTGGGGCTCTAAGCTGTAAGCCTGAGGCATCCTCCCCCAGTGACAGTATCTGGAGACATTTAGGCTGCAGTAACTGGGACCTGGCTGTGAAGCTGCCTGATGTCTACCATGACTTACCCTTTTGTAAGGGCTGGAACCATGTGTTCTTTTTCCTTCTGCCCAGGAATTGTTTTAAAAAACCTCATGTTTCTGATACTAAAATGTATTACCATAAAATATTGCTGCCTGCCATAATGATATTAAGTGCTTGCCTTGCTTGAGATGAGTTTGTGGGGCACTCACAATCCATGTGTGGATCACCCAGTCCACGTTCTGTGAAACAAAGCAGTGAGTGCCGCTGCCACGAACACCGAGCAGAGCTGGTGCAGGCTGGAATGAAAGCACCTGTACGTGCCCAAGAGGACTCACCTTGGAGACGTTCCGTCATAATACTTTTATCTGTCTATATAATATTATACCACCAGTAACCTATCTACATAGCGTTATATAACTAGATAGGGAAAACAACTGCTTGTGGTTGGTTTGTGTTTGTGGTTTTCTGCTTGGCTTAATGTGTCTTTATTCTGTGTGCGTCTTATTGAAGAGCATTAATATATGCGTGTGCAGGGTTGGCTTCATTCCATTCCCCTAGAAGAGATTTGAAGGTGACGTTGCCTTTTCTGATGACAAGGTTGGAAACCATCTCTGAGGCCCTTCAGTTTCCTTCGAGCAGGGTCACGAAGTGCGGAGGGGAAGGGGGTGCCGGCTGGTTGGGATATGAGCCCCATTAGAGGGGTTCCCTGGCAGCCTGCCATCCCTTGGAGCCCCCTGCCCTGCCGTCCAACCCCCCAGCCATCCCGGGAGAACCTCTGCTTTCCTAGGAAGCAAGGCGAATAAGGAGCGCTTGGCTGGAAATTAGTGTTATTTCTGGAAAAAGAGAGGCTTTTGCCAGCGTATTGCTGAAGCGCTGAAGTTCATAAATACGTGTTTTGTGATGTGCACCAGCTTCCTCCCAGCTCCGGTTCCCGTGAGCTCCGCAGGCGGCAGTGGTGGGGGGCGTTCCCGAGCCCCCGGCCCTCGGCGCTGATAACAGGTTTCCCCTAATTTGACACGGCGCAGCGGAGAGCCGCTGCTGGGAGCAGCAGGGCAGAGCTGGCTCCTGCTCCCTACCCAGTGCCACCTCCTCCTGTCACTGCGACTGGAAGAAACGCTTAAAAAGGGAAAGACGCTGACTCGGGCATGAGGGAGAGGGGAAAGAAAACAACCGAACTAAAAATAATAACTTTATAATGATAGGTCTGAATTTTGAGTGATAGGTCGAAATAACATCAGTTGGGGTGAGCTTAGTCTCTCTCATACCTAAGCGACAGGAAGCAGGGTTTGATTTTGGCCGGCGTCCAGCGCTGTCCCCTTCTGCCGCCTGTCACGGGGCAGCAGTGCGGCTGCTGGACGAGTCCCGGGGCAGTGCAGAGGCAGGTTTGCCTTCAGGACTAAGGTGTTAAGCCTCACACTTGCAGCTCCGCAGCTGTACGAGGGGTTTGCACCTTCTCATGAATGTTGTGCTGAGGAAGGGGGGGGGTGTCCTTGTCCCAGGGGAGCAGCAGCACTGCAAGCTGGAGGAGCTTTTCTGTATGCAGAATAGTTTCCTTTTTATAGAGCAGGTCAGAAAATGCAGCTGCTTCTCTCTCCATTGTCTTTCCTCTCAAATGCATTTTTTCAAAGCTAATAGAGTCTTTCACGAAGGAGGTCCATGTTTGACCAAATATAAGCATCTGAGTTTTGACCCCTTTTTTGTGTATTTTTCCTTTCCTATCTGATTTTCCCTTTTTGCATTCTTGCTTTTTCCTCAGCAGAAGAAAGAAAGAGAAAAATAATTTTGTTCTACAAAAGATGCCCAATTGTCAGGCGATTTTGCTTTTGAAACAAAGGCTGTTTTAATAGTCTTTCATGGAAAGCCTGTATCATTTTTAAATCTGTTCTACACAGCGGGATAGGGCTGCTACATGGCTTCTGTGTTTATTCCAGAAATCCTTCAACTTCAGGCAGCACTTGCAAGAACCAGAGCTGACTTAATACGCTGTGTGCCAGGTAGACTGGCTGGGTGAGCGAGTCTGCAGATGAACACGAGGTTTGGCTCACTGTCATCTCTGTCATTTATTGATCTGTGTTAAAATAATTTCTCATGTAGGTGTTTGCTTCATGAAAGACTTCTTTGACAAAGTATCAGGTCTATTTGAAGCCTTGAAAGTATTCACAAAAATACCTGTCCTGACCAAAGCATTCTCACCCAAGGAATATATAAGGTCATGGTAACAGCTGCAGACAAAAAAAAGCAAATTACATGCAACTGCCTATATTATACATATGTATTTATATTAAAGTATATATAAAAATAAACATGCTCCCCCTGGACATGGCTGTAGTGCCCCACGTGCACCAAGCAGTCCAGCAGGACACTGGCCCGGCTCTACGTGGCCAAGGCACTTGGTTTGTACTCCTTCTTTTACTCTTCCCAAGCCCATAGCTGAAAAGTGTCAGCGTGAGTGCAGCCACCAGCACACCATTGCAGGGAGCAGGAAAGCCCCATGGGATGTATTTAAGGAAGTTTAAAGAAAAAAACTCAGATGATATCTAGCAATCCTTAGTGGGTTGACTTACAGCAGCTTACTAAAAAATAAATAAATGAAGTAGAGTTAAATGTATTTCTGTAATGCAGCTTTACCTTAGCAAAGGAGCTCACCAGCTGGGGTCTCTTGTACTTCCTTTGTGTTGCCTCCTAAACCCAATGGGATTTAGTGGTTAGTTGGCTCAAAAGAATAATGTGTAGGAGCAGCAAACTCTCATCTTTTCTCCTGTGGAAGACAGTCTCTTCTGTTTCAGAGAAGCCAGGTTTGCAAAGCTGTACACAGAGTGTAATTCCTTCCTGAACCCTCTAATGTATGCCTTGAAGCATGATACTTTCTTGACCTCATTACTTCATCTTGCATAACTAGTTATGCTCACAGTTATACAATTATCCAGTCCTTTTGAAATTCTGCATCTACAGGATTGGTTTCAGTCGCCATAATAATGAATTTTGTAATACTTTGGAGAACAGCAAGGTTAGGAGATTAATGCAGAATTTGATGGTGAACTATTTTAAATAACTCAGTAAATTATCTTGAGATGGACATAGAACAGAAATAAAACACCACTCAGCTATCTTGATTTTTCTTTTTTTTTAGATGTTGCTTATTTCTTGAGATCTCGTTCAGTCGTGTCCTTCCTACGGTATAACCTTTCTGCAGTGAGAAGATTATGATATAACTTGCTTCCAAATCTCCTAAAATGAAGGACCTGATGTTTATATAGAGCTGTTGTTGTGGTTGAGAGGTGAAGCACCTGCCAAGATGTGGTGATCCCCTGCAGAGTGCCCACTGTACGGCTCAGGTAGCACAAAGGGCAGGTTCTGACAAAGATGCCATAAAAATGAGTACCTTGGTAGAAAATAAAATGGGATGGGCACAGGAAAGAGCAAATTTATGACGTAAGATGTAGAAGCCTCAGATAAAAAAATGTTACTAGCTAAGTGTAAGGGGGAAAGTGGCAGGAATCAATGTATGAGCCTTGGGGATGGGTGTTCTCACCACCATAACTGCCACCCTCCTCAAATCATCTGGCTTGGTCTGGAAATCATGGGGTGAGTGGTCCCCGAGTCCCTGTGCACAGGTAAGCCCCTGGGTTTGGGAAGCAGCGCAAGTGGTGGCCCTTTGTTGGGTTGAGAAATCAATTCTCAGGTTCTCTGGGACAATCAGCAGTGGTACATGTATCAGGAAATGGGGGAAGAAGTGGTGCTGAGCAGCAGTGGTGCTTCAGCAGAGTTCAGTAGTTGAGGCAGGGAAGAACCCTGACATAGCAGGTACCTGTTAGTCTGGTGATAGGAAATAAAAGTGGAGGTATTTTGTTTCTGAGCTTTTGTCATGGAATGCTGGCAAATACCAGTCCATTCTCAGTGTCCTACCAAGTGGAAAACACTGCTATTTTCAGTATATTTATAGGTAGAAACACAGAAATTTAGCAGACGGTGGGAAGTCATGGCCAGATGGCCATCTTCTTAGCGGGAAGAGATCGGCTTGGAAACCAATGGTGTTACATCAACGTAAAAGAGAACTGACTAATCAGAAGTCACGGGCAGGAAACAGGTTTGGTTTGGGATGTTTTTTTCTCTCCCTAAGGTTAAATCTATAAGCTGATGCAGCTTTCCCCCTTGCTGTATATGGAACATACAAAACATTGAGCTGCCATTTGTAGGCATCTGACCTTTTTCATTCAAGTCGACTCTGGCAATGTGTTCCTAGAAGCCCCACTCAGTAACGTGATTCTCCGAGGGCTCCTGTGACAATCGAAAGCAGGGGACGCATTGGGTGCCTCACCCAAAGCAGCTCTCTCTGGGTCGGGGCTGGAGAATAACTGATTTTCTGATGGGGTGGCGCTTTGACGGTGTGGGGGAAAAGTTGGAAATTGTGAGGGATGCTGCCCTGGGTTTGTCCTGCTCTCTTTGGAGTTCTGGTGTTCTGAATCTTTTTCCTATGCTTTGATTAGAATACAAGGAAATATGGAAACAGTAGTTGCAGGGAGAAAAGTGCGGATATTTCACTAGAATATACAGAAGCAATCTTTACATCTAAGAATTATTTTTCCTTCAGAAAATCCCAACAACCTAAGAGGAATTTCATAAAATGTCTTACTTTTTCTCCATTTTAATTTTTCTCTCCAAATTTCCTTTTTGGCTGTGTTTTGTGTCACGGCTCCTTCAGACCAGAAGGACCGATACCTCACTGCAGATACGTAAGCAGTCACGTTCTCTCATCACTCTTCTTGTTGGGGCAGGTATTAATGGGCTGCCTGCTGTTTTCTTGTGCAGCCGTGGTGAGTTATTTTCTGAGCTTCAGTTCAAACACATGGTTAGATCTCACAGGGGAAAGTTGCACCGTTTCACATCGGCGGAATCACAGGGGGAATTATCGCATGTTGTCTTCTAAGTTCTTTCTGTTTCTGACTCATCTCAGAGAGATCTTCCCCACTGCGTGTTCCAAAGGAAAAAATAATAAATAAAAGGAAGGGAGATGTGCAAATGTGCGAGGAGCAGAAGGCTGCCAGCCTGGCCTTGTTACAGCTGGGTGAATAGTGAAGACTGATGCCTGGCTGGAGTGAGGGGAGGCAGCTCCGCAGTGGGGACAGATGGGGCTGTTGGGCCATGTGGGGTTGCCCAACGTGCCGACGGAGAACAACAATCACCCTGTGGTTTTGCTGAGCATGGCATTAATAAAAGCCTGTAATAGACAAATATTTCTTCATTGCTCCTCGCACCGGCAAGTAAAGGGGGTGTGTGTGTGACGGTAGATGTGAGAACGGTGGTGATATTAACTTGTTGCAAGGAACTGGGGGGAAGCTTGACGGAAAGGTGTAGGGATAGGGAATGAAATGCAGGTGTTGTCCATGGCTGCTGCCAAAAAGTTTGAACCGCTCTGTGCCTGGAATGGTCAGGACCTCTATGCAAAAAGCCCCAAGGTCAGAAAGACTGTTGAAGGGGCGTACCTGCTGGTATATAATGAGCAGGAGAAAGGGCTGGGACCGTGGCTGTAGTGGGTGGCAGCTGAATCCCTTTTCATACGCCAGAGTAGATAGTAATAAAAAAAAAAAACGTATCTTTTCCAGTTTGCATTCAAGGAGTTGGATCCTGCCTGTCTTGCCGCAGTGTGCTAAGGACTTGTCAAAGCATCTGCTCTGGTCAGTAAGTGCAGGGAGGAGATGTGGGAAAACCCGATGTCCTGGTTTATCAGTAGAAATTGCAGTTTGATTTGTAGTTGCTGTTGAGCTCAGTTCTACTCTGTGGTGCTGAAAATGCCAGATTTCAGTTGCCACCTCTGCTCTGTAAAGATGTATGATGGCAATAGCTCGGCCAAGACAATTACATTTGTTTCCATAAATCTCCTTTGGATGCATTTCCTTCAATTCATAAGTGAAAATGAAAAGCTGTTTGGTGATAAGAATTCTTCAATCCAGAAGCGGTTGGTGGCAGCTGGAGGAGGTCATGCCAACAGCGCGGTTTTGAAGACAGCCAACTCTTTGACTAGCTTTTCTGGGGATGCTTAAAGGGCTGCTGATACTAGCAAAGATGTTAGTTAAGCTTTAAAGTGTAAATTTATGCCTTCCCAAACCTCAGTTATTGTTCCTGCTTCTCCCCTGTGAGCACAGCCTGACCTGGAGGCAAGAGAACTATGCTACTTGAACTTTCTTCCAGTGTAAGGCAGTAAACTCCTTCCATGGTGGATACAATTATGTACATTAATATTACATTCCTGTTGTAATCATGCTTTTTGACATATACCAGGCCTGGATAATGTGTCATTTGGGATGGAAAATAGAAGGGGTATAATGATAAGCAGTTTTTAGAGGGTGAACCCAGCTTGTTTAAATACTGATATGAATTGTGAGATACAGTTTCTCAAATATATTTTTCAGATTTGCATAGTACATCTTGGATTTTTTCTTCTTGCTTCCTTTTCTTCTTTTTAATCTCTATGCTATCCTCATGTCTCCCTGCCTTTGCTTCACACCTGGACAATGTGGCAATTCCCAGTCCACTGGGGTGTACATATCAGGGACACATCTGAGAAGAAAAATAATTTTCTAGTCCCCATGTGGTCCCTATCCCTGTCAGTGAGTCCCTGCTAGGGTGTACCACATGAAGCAGCTCATGCTCACCATCGGAGTGATGGGATGAGGAGGATAATAATAGGTGTCAGAAATGATGAGTATCAAAACATATCCAAAAGCTAGAAAGCAATATGAGTTTCCTTTAGCAACCACAGTGAGGTCTTGGATCCTGTGCCAAGTCAGCAATTCTTGGTGACAATGGGAGGGAACTGCCCCCCAAATACTCTTTTTTTTTTTTTTTTCTTTCTGTAGCTTAAGCCACTGAGTCTTGGTTTGAGATTTCATCTCAAGTTCAAAACAGAGCTTAGCGGAAACTGTGGAATTTGATCCATTAGTTTAGATTGCGAATTTCAAGTGGTTTAGATGAAAAAAAAGTGCTGATCTGCTGAAAGTTGAGAGTTCACCTACTTTAGGGGTTCTTAGGGAAGGCTGGCTGAATAAGCAGGTAAATGTGAGTTTGTGCTAAATGTGAGTTAGTGGATCTGTTGTTTCACTAGTAGAACTGAAAGCAGATTTCAGAAAATGCACTAATAACTTGTTTTCTGATGGGGCAGAAGCAGCATTAGGGTGCTATCTGTGTCCAATGACCAAGTATTCCGCACATTTGATAAGTAACAGAAATCTGCCCTTAACCAGGGTGTTGTGAAACAGACTTCTCCCAAAGCAGCAGCACGGAGGCCAGCTGAGCTCGCAGACGGAAGGCACACACGGGGGCTGTGTTTGTGAGCCTCTGGCTAGTGAGTTAGTGCCTGGGCAGCCCGTGACCCACAGCGTCCTGGTGGGTATCAATTTCATCCCGGTAGCGCCGTACCTTTCCAGCAGTACTTCAGCATTTCTGCTTCAAGCCTCTTGAAGATGGGCTTTCATCTAATTTATTTTCTGTTCTTCTTCACCCTTATCGTATCTTTTTCCGTAGTAGTTACACGTGAAAAATTGTATTATGTCTTAGGGCTAGGAAAGATGTCTTAGCTCAATGAATGCAGCCTCACAGCGCTCGCTCATGTCTCTTGCAGTAATGGTATTGTACTCTTTTTCATTAACTTATAAAAATAAACAATTGCTTAGTTTTTGTGTAGAGCCAGTGCTCGTCTATACGGCTGCTGTGCTGTTGCCTCCGTGGCAGTGATGGCTGCTGGCTGGTTTAGTCCTTCCCCTGCAAGGTCAGAGGCGCTCTGAGATGGAGCTCTAAATCCCACCAGGAGGAGCACGCTGGTTTTCTACTCCAGCAACCTACTGGCAGCTTCTCAAACTCTTGGACTAGCATCATATCCTAAGGGTGGCCCTTTTTGCAAGGCTCTTGCAGCTTTGCCTATTAATGGATAGGCTGGGAACTAAATTAATTGTTTTCCTTTGCTTTATACCTAGGTCCAGGATGGTGGGAACACACCACTTTGCTTCTAGTACGGTGGAAAATTGAAATGCGTTTTGTGAGGTGACCAGTTTCAGTGCTACTTAGAGGCAGTGAAGTGGAACTCTTATTCCTGTATCAGAATCAAACCTGCCAATGTTGCATTTTGTCTATTAGACCGGTTTTTGGATGCTTAGGTTGGTGTGAATTGATGATGTGACTTGGCAGGTGGGAAAACAATATTGAATTGCTGGTCTGGTAGTGCTACAGGTATTGTTTCAGGCGGCTAAACTGCTTTTCAGTCTATTTACACAAGTTAGGTAAAGTTTAGCAAAATCTGTAACTTTGTATGGCATTCACTTATAAATATTTAGAGTTATCTTTTTGTTTTGTAAATAAAGTGAAGAAAAAATTGTTTTCTAAGAGATGTCTGCCTTTCAGCAACAGGTTATCTGGTTTTTAGCATTTATTTACTAAAAATCTCATTCTTAAGACAAAAGATACAGCCATAGGGGATCAGATTTTTCCATAGAAAAATGTTAACGTGTTTATTTGCATCACAAGTCACATCAAGTATATTTTTTAAAATTATTTGCATGTGTAATTGCCATGAACAAAGAGGAGAACTGTTTGTGTTGACACAGGAGTTGCAGAGATGCTTGAACCCTTGCATGAACATTGGTGTATATTCTGAAATGGTTTTCCTGACTTTGTAAGGTCACTTTGGCTGTGCAGGGGATTATATAAAACCGAACTTTTATGATTGCAACCCTTTGTTCACAGCTCCACCAAAACTTTGGAATAGTTTCTCAGAAGTAACTTGTAAGATGGCCATAGTAATTGAGGTCAGACGAGCCGTTCCTTTGATGAACAGCATGCTAGGAACTGCGTTAAGTGGTCAGCATCCATCTGGAGATGAGGTTTTATCACAAGCCTTTGTTGCTGAATAATTAACTGTGCTCTTGCCTCTGATGGTCACTGTTTCGGAGAAGTGGTTCCTGCCTTCTGAATGGACTTCAGTAGTTTTTCCTTGTAAAAGGAAGGTTCTGACGAGCTGCTTTTATGTTTCACGAAGACTTTTTTTCCCTGCTCTTTGGCAGATAGCTAGCCTGGGGGGAGGGATGAGTTTTGATTAAAAACTCTGTGAATGCACATTGCAGAAGGAGTTCTGGCTTCCCGGGAGCGGGTGCCACTAATGAACCAATTGCTGCAGCTGACAGGGGATAAAGTACCTGACTTTTCATCATCATCTTGTTCTTCTCTAAGGGAAACGGGTTGACGGTTTGTAGGTAAGGCAGGATTCGTTGGTTCCTTTGCATTGCAGCCAGGCCACTCTGGGGACACGAGGAGACACATCTGCCAGTGCCACTGGGTTACCTATACGTGAGATCCTGAACGCACCCCGTTGGATGCCTTCATGCAACTAAAGCCTATTTTTTTCCTTTCAGCTTGACTTTTTCACATGCCAAACAGGAGACTTTTAGATTTAACTGTCTTACCATTCTTTATGTAAGGTGACTTGGGGTCTCAAACAAAATCCATTGCTCATTCCCCTTTGGAAGTGCTGGCTGGGGTGGGGGCGGTGTCTGTGCATGCAAAGTCACGCAAAATTTATAAATTTTTGCTGCTTCATTGTTGCTGTGGGAATTGCAAGATGAGAAATGAGAGGAATTATATTGTATTGCGGGAGACTGATTGCTGGAAATCTTTCATTTGCTAGTGATCGTGGGGTTATTTAACCAGTCTGATAAAACAAGTATAGTTGTATATTGTACATATCGTGTACAAATGTGCTTTGTATCCTCTTAGCTTGGGGTTCGCTGCCTGTTATCTCAGCCTTGCTGCTAGTTTTTCATAGATTTTCCCGGTAATAAGATGCCAGCCTTTCAGGTTATGTAATGTTCTTCATGTTCCAACATTAATTTTTGCTGAGTTTTTTGATACTTTGTAAACCGGCAATGTTACCTGTAAGGAAATTTTGATCTCAGAAAATTATGATCTTAAAAATTACCTCCTAAATGAAAGAGCTGGGCAACTGTTAATATGAAATTAAGGAAAGAAGCAAGCCAGTTAAGTGCATGCAGTAATAACTGAGGTAAGTTATGCCACAAGATGACACGCCACTGAACAGTCCCCCTTTGTAACAGTCGTAGAACATGAGTAAATAAAGTGAGCTTCAGGAGAGATCTGTGCACTTCCTTAGAGTGACAGATTAAATTGTGCTAGAAAATCCCAAAAGGCAATTTTTACATCTGTTATTTATTGATGTAGTAACAATGACAGGTGAATTAAAAAGAGCAAAAGCAAATCCCTTCCTTCTTTTTCAATCCAACCTACCTTTCCTAATGCTTGTTCGTGTAGTTCTAGTAACTAAGGGTCTGTGACGGGCTATGAATAATCAGCTCGGGTATCCAGGGATGTCATCTTTGCCCTTTCATTTCTGAGACAAATCGTACTTTAAGCGAGAGAGGAAGATTAACGTTGTCGTAATTTGTGTTGATAGTTGTGGCTGAGGCACACAGTAAGAGAAGAAACTCCACAGCCGTCCCTGCCAGAGAGGGCTGTTCATTGCAGACACTCCGGGGTCTTACTCAGCGATGGGGAGGGTACTTTGCAGAGCTACGGATCCAGAGCCTGGTGTAAGGATCCCTGTCAGCTTCACTTGTCAAAAACTGCAAGAAGCTGGAACCCGCAGAAGGCAATTTTGAGTAAAGGTTATGTATTTGATTATTTCATAGCACAGCTAAGTTAAACAGCCTTCCAGCTGTTTGTTCAATATTAATGATTCACTTCATCTACACAGGCAGGGCGCTGCTTCAGAGTCATTTAGTTTTATTTTTTTTTAATTTAAGGAATGCTTTCTCTTTTATTAAAAATCCAGGGTATATTTGGATTGTTCTACCAGTGTCCTCTTAGGTGGCTAACGCATTTCTCTCTGTGTGGGGAAACCCCAGGTAATTGATAAGGCATCACCCGGCAGAAATTCTCCTATGGCTTCTCTGTACAAACTCCACCAGCAGCCACCTGGTGACAGCAGTTCTGCTGTTTCCTGTGGCATCCACGAGGGTAGAGGATCATCTTCAATGTTGAAGCTCCAGACCCCAGTGCTGGCCTTTAAAAGACAGTCCATGAAGCCTCTCACAGGGTTTTATGTTTTCTTTTTACTGTGGCTGCTGAGCCAGGAGGAAGGGACTATTACTTTTGCTTCTTTGAAATTCTGTTGCATGTTGGGTCTGCTGCATAATAAACCATACTGCCTTTCCTATGAGCAGTACAGGACTAGAATATTTGTATTTGAAATATGGATTCTGCTGCTTGTAGCGTGATACTTCTTTGAATTTTTAGAAGCTGTCAGTGTGGGAAGCCTATAGGATTTTTAATAGTTTCCATGGCATACAGAAAGATATCTTGATCTCTGTGACTTGTTTGGGGCCATACAAGTGAGTTATTGCCCCTGAATTCTCATTAACATTCTAAACAGAGTTGCATTTTATACCTTTCACTGCCAAATGAAATTCTTTGGCTGTCCTTAAAGGAGCAGCTTAAAACAGCCGAGTCTCTTTTGGAAACCACTTCAATCTTCCTGACGTGAGAGTATCAAACACTTACAGTAAGACTCTGCAGTTCCTGTTGTCCTATTAACCCAGGTTTGATACTGATGTAACTTTTGGTTCCCAGCACTGCCTGGCTAAGCTGGAGGAGTCGGGGGAGCCGGACAAGAAAGGGGGTGAAAAGGATCGGTCTGCTGGTCAAATTGAAGTGAAGATTGTAACAAACACGTGAATATCAAGTGTGTGAAATGAATGACACATCAGGCTGTCTGCCTTAATTCACTGAACAGACCCAACCTCATGCAAACTATCTCCGCACGCATCTACTTGTGTTACTTTTTCTTTTCTTCAGTCACTGTAGGGCACTAGAGAAGAGGGTGGTTTCTCTCCTTTGGATGTTCTTTGGGGCAGAAATAACTAAAATCTCTGTTGCTGGTCTCTGGAGGCCTTCAAGCTAAGAACACAACTCTCTCACCTTTTCATGCAACTTAAAAACAGACAAGCTCAAAACTGGAGGCTTATATGAGCATCATTATGTCTAAGAAGCCAATTTTCATTGTCAAAAATGGGTAGTAAAGACCAGAAGTATTTTGATCAACAAGAGAACAGCCTACCCACGTGCCACACACTGCGACCAGGTAAGACCAGGAGCTGCCTGTGTCCGGGGGTCCTGCCATACCAAAGAACTGATGAGATGAGATATGACTGTTTCTACTGGCTGAGGGAAGCAATAAAACCATGCACCCTGCCAATGTCATACAATGAAAATAATCCCTGCTGGCAGCCAATTTGGAGATCAGTATGACTCTGTGCTGCTTAGATACAGGAAGGTATTCACAAAGGCTAATTTCAGCCTGGTGAGGCTCATCTCTCCAGGGGCTTCTGTAAAGAGAGCGGCAGATGAGCAGGGCCTCTGGAGAGGGACTGAGAGCAGGAGCCCAATTTAGCTGGTGTGAATCACCCTCCAGAGCCAGGCTCTGACCATGGGCTGCGGACAGGAGTCTGGAGAGAGCCTCCTTGTTAGGCTAAAGATAACCCGTGTGAACGCCCTTCTTTCTCTCGGGGAAAAAAATCCACCGTGGCTGGATCCGTATCTGTTCCATATGTAAAATGGAGCTATTCAAACACATTTAACCTGCTATTATATTATCTTCAGGGCAGCCGGTCCACAGAGGGGTAACTGCCTGCCTCTCATGCTCTAGTCTGACCTTCAGCACAAGTGATAGAGATGTGTGCTGTGCTGTGCAGATCCTTCTCAGGCCACACAGAATGGGATTTTTTTCCTCTTTTAGAAAAAGAGGAAATTTTATGTAATACACTGTGATCGCTCACTTTTTTTTTTTTTAACTATGTCAAGCACTCTGAAGTAGAAGGACAGAATTAATATTGTTTGTGCAATGCTGTTTCCCTCCCTTGTGAGCCGGCGTTATGCCACGGCCTTCAGTTACGTGATCACACAGTATTTTTTCCACAGGGCGCCGTTCAGTGAGTGGCAGCTTGAGCTTGCTCAATATTTCTCTTTGTGCTTGTCTCTCAACGTGTGTGCCCCCAAGCCGGCTCCTGCACATCCTCTGCTCTCGGTTGCACTCTCTTGTAGCCTCCTCGGAGGCCTCCCAGCCTCGCACGCGAGAGGCTCTCACTGTGTGCGAGGTGTTCAGCAGTCAGAAAAGTACTAGATGATGTCATAAATCTGCAAACGTGCTATATCATAAATAACTGCATATGTTCTGAGCAGAAAAAGAGTTCTGCTGACAGTAACATATGTTATGTATGCAGTAACTTAATTTCATTGTAAAATCCACTGTATATTTAGACATTAATTGGAAATGTTATTTAAAGTCTAGTATTGAGTACGTCATTTGAGACTTTAAATGTTATTTAGACTCTAGTATTGAGTATGTCATTTGAATTTCAGACATGATTAACTCAGACAGCTACCTCTGGCCTTTTATTGCTCACCCAGGGGAAATACAAATTCTGTTTGTCCTATGCAAAGTCAATGCTTAACTCTGCCTCTTGCCTTTGCTGAGGGCAAACCCCTTTCTCTGCCTCCTAATGAAGAGGAGGCAGAGGCAGCCACCAGGCACTGCTCTCTGCTGGCTCACCCCACCGGCTGTAATGTCAGTAAAGTCCTCGAGCTGTTTTGATTCCCAAAGTCCAGCCAAGAATCCAGCTCTGCTATTTCAGATTCTAATGTCAATGGCAGGATTAGAAGCCTGAAGGGGTTTGACAGCATGCAAGTATGACCTTTTTTGTATACCAAAGTGAATGGTTTTGGGTTGTTTTTTTGCAGTCCTTATGGGGTTTTTTGTTCTTCTCTCTTCAACAAATCCAATAGCCAAAAAAGAGCAAAGTTGAAGTAACAGTCCCATCACTTGCAGCCCCCTTATAGGATGCCTTTTGCTCCTACTTTTCCAAACTGCTGCTCTGAATTCAAGTTCCTCCTGTCTCCCCTGGAGATGTTAATGAATTTGCATACCTCTGCTCTTCCACGTATGTCGTGCCAGCTCTGCTTCTTCCATAAAAATCCTCAAAATAGGGAAGAACTTTGCAAACCTCACTATAATGTGAGTATACACTGCATGGAGAACGTGGGCTCTTTGGTGGTTTGCAGTTACTGTCTGTGTTTGTAGGTGTCCCCTCAAAGAGCTCGGCTGGACCCTTGGCAGGAAAGTTGCTCGTTTGCCTTGTCATGGCCCCTGCTTTTGGTGTCAGTCCCATCACTAGCCCTGTTGGCTTGATTGCCATGTTTGCCTCTAAATGCTAACAAACCTGCACCACCACATTTTACTTGTCAGTAAGGCAGGAGCTGTTCCTTTACTTTTAGAAAAGGGTTAATTGATTATATTGGCAAGCCTTCTTTCAGAGGGAGAGGGAGGGCAGTTGACCTTGTTTGCACAGCCTGCCTTAGGGAGAGACGTCCTGTGTGTTGTTCCCTGAGGATGTGCCCCCGCAAAACTCAGCCGCTCTCGGCACAGAGTGCTCTGCTTTCAAGCTCTGCCTTCCTAGCAGTATCGGGATAATTTCAACAGGGCATCTCCTGCAATGATAAAGAATAATAGAGCAGGCAGGAAGAACTTTGACACCTGTAATTTTTCTCTAACATTTTTTCCAGCTCTAATCCCCCCCAAAACCCCAAATGGGCAATTTAATAATCATTTGTGGAGTTGAAAGTTGCACCTCCATAGTCTCTGCACCAGGGGATGTTTCTTAGGGTAGCAAAGGTAGAGCAGTCTCAGCACTCACTCTCTGCAATACCCTGTAGGAATGTAGAAATTCATCTCTTGTGTTTATTGGCACTAAGTGGGAGCCTCAGGACTTGGTAGGGCTGGCAGCCTTCCCTTGAGGTACATCAAGAGGGGCAGAAGGGAGAGTCTTCAGAAACCACTTCAGCAGGAACCACTGGGAATAAAACGCAGAGGGAAGAAATGGCGAGGAGATATCTGACTTCTGAGGGCGCAGAAGAGAATTGCTCTCTTGGAGGAGGGCCCCAAATCAGCTGGATTTCTCACCTTATGAGACAGGAAGAAATAGTCTAGAACATAATGGTGCATGGGATGAGTTCTGCCTGCAATGAATCTTAGTGATTTCTGCTTCATATGGGCACAAGCAGCTCTTACTCTCCGTGGATGTGCTAGATTAGTAGGATACATACTTGCAGCTAATCTAAATGCTGCAGATATTGCATCTGTCCAAAGCATGTTTGGCGCATGTTAACTCTGCACACTGCGGGAAAGAGGGGAGGGAAGCATGTTTTTTGCAAGCCTGGGGATGGTTTCTCCCAGACCTTTTCTTTTCCAGGATGTCAGAAGTTGTGAGAGGGCAATGCGATGCGTTGATAGGCTCCGTGTGGCTTTGTGTGCATGGACTCCGTGTGACTTTTGAGGCCTGTTGGGTCTGAGCGGCAGCTTGACTAACAGGTTAGAGGCTGGCAGCGGTGGAGAGATGACAAGCGAGTGCCTCCGCAGAGACTGCGCCTCAGGCAGGGAACCTGGGAATAGCATCATCTCCTGCCAGCTCGGCGCACGCTGCAGCCCAGGGCATATAAAGCAGGAAAAATGCTGCCCTTGGCAGGGCCCACGGAAAAAGTGGGCAAAGCTTGGCTCGGGTCTCCCCCGCAGAGGCCAGCAGAGCTGCCTGGGGGAGGCTGCAGGGGAAAGAAACCCTTAAAAGTGTCCTAAAATGATGGCAGGTGAGTCCCCTCCCGTCTCCTGCAGCACAGTGAGAGCCTCTTCTGCTTCTGGGAGGAATTTCCTAGGCAAGACTTGTATTCAGTAACCACAGAGTCTATTAAAGATGTGTCTATACCTTAAAAGAAAAAGTTACAAAGTTATTAAAAATTTTTTCCTCATAGAATCTGTTTCTAGTTTTCAAATGAGATAGGGGAAAAAAAAAAAGCTCCAGAAAACATTTTCATATCCGAAACTTGAGTTAAACGGCTCCTCTCTCTGCATAGTAATGACTAACTGGTTGAAAACAATTGCTGCTTCTTTTAGAGTACTTATGTTGGTAAACTTAGGCTTTTTTGATCATAACATTTCACTTACGGAAGGGAAAATTAGTTTGGGTTTTCTCCCTTAAAGTGAATTACGGTTGTAACCTTACATTACTCCACCCAATGAAAAAGTAACATCATGTTTAGCAACTTTTCAACAGATGAGAAAATAATGTTACTCATCTGTAAAACGAGGGTTTTTTCTTTAGATATTAAATGTTCTCTTTGAATGTAACAGAAATAATTCAGGATCAGCTGAGCCCTATAACATGGTTAATCTAGAAAAACCCACTTTCATGAGTAACATTTACAAAAAATGTTACTTGTAATATAACCTTATAGAGTCAGATTATATAGATTTAGTAAGAGGTTTATTCTGCCTTCCGAAGAAAAACATTTCCACGTTGAGACAAAACAGAGAAATAGTTCAGAGGAAAGTATTTCATGCTGAGATCATCATAGGGAAAAAGGCAGAACGGGGATCCTGCGTCCTGCTCCTCAGTTGCTCAGTCTTGTACAGCTCTTATTTACATGTCAGGATACTTAATGTGCATGGGACATAATGTTAATCTGAATTAGGAACCACTCCTTTGCCTCGTGGTGCTTTTTCTTTTTTATCGCCCTATAAAATATATTTATTAAAAATAATCTTAGTCTTCTGATATAGTGGGGAAGAATCTACATGACATCTTTCCCTCTACGGTTTACTTTAGCTGCGCTTTTTTTAGACTCAGAAGGGTATAAGTATTTTTCAGAGCTGATATTTGTGGTTTGGAGATCCCTTTTGAAGGGAGTATGGACCAAATTGCTTCTGAAAACCCGTCAGGTTGTGAGCACATCCCAGGTTGAGAAAACTCAACGGCAGAGTATGCGTGGTGGTGCCCTGGGAAGCCTGTGGAGATGGGGTGCTGCTCGGCCTCCGCTCCGGGGTGCCATGGCACCGGGGGGGTGCTGTCAGGGGGATGCTGTAGGAGGAAGATGGTGAAAGGTCTTTGGGTTATTTTTCCCTTCCTAATGAAATGTGTTCATTTTAGAAACATCACCTAAAAATGCAGAGAAAGAAACGGTTTAACCGCAACAAGTTTGGGTCTGTCCTGTCAACTGGGCTTTTGCTCAAGAAGGAGGGATGAAGTCAGGCCTGTGAGAGCAGTTGCATGTTCTTGCAGAAACAGGGTCTTCTGGCTTGAAGTTCTTCTGTTTCTGTCTCTCATCTTTCCCTTGTGCTGCCTGTCTCCTCTCTCACTTGCTTTCCTTGCCCTTTTCGAGACCTACTGGATCTGAACAGCAGCAGCAGCGAGGAGGAAGGTTGCATGGGGGACCCATGAGCTTTTCCAGCCTATAACAGGGTGCAGCCCCAGTTAGACCAACGTGCAGGCAGAGGGGGATTTGCATCGTCAAGCTACGCATCCTGTCACCGCACAGCTTTAAAGCAAAATGAAAGGAGCAAATCTGCCCTATGAAGCAAGCATAGGAAAATCACAACTACAGATCGTAAAAAGAAAAAAAAAATAAAGGGAAGGAGCTAGAGAAAATATTTATAAGAAATATCTGAGCTTTTTTTTTTTTGTTAGTAGATATTTTCTTAAGTATAACATCTATGGAAGGCTGGAATATAAACTGGCCCAGTTGTATAATTGCTCCAAATTCATTAGAAGCATAAATGATAGGAAGGAGAAAATCAGTAATGACTGAACCAAGGATTCCATTCTGCAGAGAAGGGCTTCAGCAGCCAAGTGCCTTATAGACCAGCTCAGGAGCGAAGTCACGTGTATCTCATGGGTGTGTGTTTCCATGGAAATTTTTTTTATTTCTGGGGAGACTGAAAATCTTTGTAAGATATGGAAAAATAATCCAAAAACTATGATTTGATAACGCTGCCTTGGAATAATAATATAAATACCCCAGAGCCACACAGAGCCTGCTTTGGCGTGGGAACCAAGTGACATCTCTGTGCACATCTGAAGTGTTTAATTAGGGAAAAGGAAACCCAGATAGAAGAGAACGTGTTCAGCTACCCCTCCACTGCCTGCCTAGACTGTGAAACAGCTCTTTGTAATTGATTCACGTGCCTTGAGCTTGGCTTAGGGAGAAGAATTTTCCCATGTTAATATTTTGATTTTCAACTGTGTAACGGCTTCTGGAAAGAAATATTGATAATTTTCTGAGCTTCTGCCTTAAACACATGATTTCAGCAGTGAGGTCTGTCCTTTTGAAAAGCACGTGTGCTGCACACTACAACATCTTGACACTTCCTGAAGCTTTTGTGGTGTACTTTTTCAGTGACTGTTGGATTTTATGTGGGCTCTGGGTTCAATGCTTTTATCCCTGGGGTGGTGTAAAAACAGTGATGTCTTGTAAAGAGCTTCAGCATGCCAGCCTCTTTCTGCTGTAGGTGGAAAACTGTTAAAACACACGGACAGAGAAGATGTTCTACCTGTGCATCTGAAGATCTGCATTTTAATTAACATTTAAGAAACCCTTGACTGGAGTAGCAGAGCAGGGAAGGAACAGGAGAGGTGTGTTGAATGATTTTTAGAAGCTGATCTCCAGTAGCCAGTAAACATCATGGTACTTTGAGGGAATTGTGTTCCTCGTGTTTTGGGTGCACTGGGGCTGCAAAAACTGCAGTGGAGTGTTCAGCTCACCTAATGTGCTCAGGGAGCGTACATGATGCTCTAGCTGTGGGAAAACTTAATAATATGAATAGGTTTTACACCAAGTAACCTTTAACAGTATTAATATATACAATGCACTGTTAGGTTAATAGATAGCAAGAGGCTGAATTATTGAAGAAGTTAATTGGGTTTAATACTGATTAGTTCCATTAAGGGGCTGTAATAGTTGTACTGTGGAAAGAAATGTGTTACAATGAAGAAGAAAGTGCATCTCCTGCACTGTGCAGAGTTCCAGTAAGAACCAGTGACGAACACACAGAGATCCTTGGTACCAGTCAGAGGAGGGAGCGTGCCCTGGGCTTACAGGGGGGAGGCTGCTGTGGTGGGGTCTGTACAGGCCACCCCTCCAACCCAGCGAGGCTTTCTGCAAACCGTGTTCAGAAATCTGTGTGTGCTGGTGGCTGGCACAGGCACCCAGCAGCAGATGATACTGGAAAAACCGTAGTTCCCAGTGCCTGTTTGATAGAATCATAGAATGGTTTGGGTTGGAAGGGACCTTAAAGATCATCGAGTTCCAACCTCCCTGCCATGGGCAGGGACACCTCCCACTAGAGCAGGTTGCTCAAGGCCCCATCCAGCCTTGTCTTGAACACTTCCAGGGATGCGGCATCCACAACCTCCCTGGGCAACCTGTTCCAGTGCCTCACCACCCTCATAGTAAAACATTTCTTCCTCATATCTAATCTAAATCTCTTCTCTTCCAATTTAAAACCGTTGCCCCTTGTCCTGTCACTACATTTCCTGACAAAGAGTCCTTCTCCAACTCTTCTGTAGGCTCCCTTCAGATATTGATAGGCTGTTATAAGGTCTCCCCGGAGTCCTTATAACAGTCCAGCTGACGTGAGCTGCCAGCTTGGCTTGCTGCTGCTGCTGCAAGGTTTTGGGTTTTTTTTGTCCCTAAAATAATTGTGATGCCCCTCTGTGTCTCATGCAGCTGAAAGAGGTTGTGCTGAAGAGCGGGAAGGTCCTGCGTGCTGACGTGTGTGTGGTTGGTGTTGGTAAGGGCCGTCGCTGTGGGCATGGAGCCTGGTGGAGGAAGAGCTGGAGGAGACATGCCAGCTGTGGTCCCCAGGGCTGGGGGGCTGGTGATGCTGGCGGTGATGTGCCAGCCCCACTCGGCTGCCACACATGAGTCTGCACAGCAAAGCTGAAAAAGGCCTTTCTAGAGCCTCCACCCCAGAACTGAAAATATATTTGGAAAATAGTAACAGTTTCCTTTTTTCCAGACCCCCCTCCCCCCCATTGAAACCAACTTCATCCTCTCAAGTTGTTTTTTTAAAGCCTCCCCAAATTGAACTTTTTTTCCTGTTTGTTTTTGTTTTTGTTTTTTATACTGCTGCCACTGCTGTGGAATAGGGTATTTTTCTCCTTTACACTTGAGGGGGGAAAAAAATCCCTTTCTCACTCTGCGACTTTTCAAAATGTTTGGACTGAAAGAATCACAGAATTAGTTTAATTCTGCTTTTGTTGTTTTATTGACTACTCCAAT
Organism: Xenus cinereus; assembly: GCA_025774025.1. Taxonomy (NCBI): domain Eukaryota; kingdom Metazoa; phylum Chordata; class Aves; order Charadriiformes; family Scolopacidae; genus Xenus; species Xenus cinereus. The sequence continues at coordinate 33,167,996 of JAOXJK010000051.1, read as the reverse complement.
TTGTGGAGGCTAGATGAAAAAGAGATCAAAAAGGGAAAATGAAAGCTGAAGAAAAGGTACAGACTAGGGGGGGAGGTAGAGGAAACCCAAGGGCTCCCTCATAAATGTATTTTTTTCAAAACATCTATATAAGAGAAGTGGATTGAAAATTATCTTCAAGCATCAGAAAAAGGCGATGACCAGGTTACAGCGGTGCACCGGTGGCTTGGGGAGCAGTAGGGACCTGGGAGCAGAGGGTGATGTAGTGAGGGCTCTTTAGGGTGCCTGGCTCTGCTCCCCACTGCCTTTCCCTTGGGGCAGATGGGCTGTCTGGGCAGGGGGAGATCTGCTGGCCCCACCGTGGGGGCTGCAGGGATGCCCGGCTACTGTGCCGGCAGCCCTTGCCTTCTCCCACAGGCGCAGTCCCAGCGACGGGCTTTCTCAAGCAGAGTGGCATCAACATTGACTCCAAAGGCTTCATCGTGGTCAACAAGGTGAGCCTGGAGGGCAACCCCCACTGGAGGGGAGAGGAGAAGGAGCTGCATGGACTCCTCCAAGTTGAGCTTCCCCCGGGCTCCAAACTGCTGTCGCAGGGGCGGTTCCTCCTCTGGATGCTGGGGACATCACGCTGGAGTGCCTGGGACACCCCCCGAGTGAGGGGTTTGCAAATACCAGCCCTGGGTGCTGTGGAAGGGTCCATCTCTGAGCTGTCCTGGAGTGCTGTGGATATTCTGGGGAGAAAGAAATGGAGAAAGATCCACCTTTTGAAGGATACCAAAGGATCTTGTCTTTCCTCCCCCCGCAGTGACTCTGATGGGAGTGGTGTTGGTGCTGATGGGTGGTGTGTGCCGTGAGCGAGGAGCGTGTCGGGACCTCTGCTCCTGGGGCTCATTGTCACCCACCCCTGCACTTACTGCTCATGCGTGCAATAGGACCAGTAGATCCCAATCTTCTAAGAGGGGCTCCAGGACTCCAGTCTGTCTTGTAACCCCACTGGCAGAGGGATGCTGTGGGTTCTTGCCTGCATGGTTCACTTTAAAAGTGAAGAACGCTAAATTGAATCCCACCCAGGGGTCCCACAGCCGAGCAGAGGTTGTCCACGTGCCCTTGGGGACCGTGGTGGCTCTCAGGCAGGTCCCTGTTTGCTGTAGGGCGCAAACCCCACCCATGTGCACTTCTGCTTCCCCGCTGCAGATGATGCAAACCAACATTCCCGGAGTCTTTGCAGCCGGCGATGCTGTCACATTCCCGCTGGCCTTGAGGAATAATAAGAAGGTGAACATCCCTCACTGGCAGATGGCCCATATGCACGGTAGGTGCTTTTCAGTCCCCTCACTTTGCGACAGCAAATTGCTTATGGAAAAGAGCCTTTTTCAGATCCCCAGAAAATTTCCAAGCACTCTAGCGAGAGAAAGGGACAACTGCCAACAGGGAAATGGGGTAGTTGTACTAAACATTTTGAAACATGTTTATTTTATCTTTCAGCCTTCTTGATGTGCATTGCCTAACGATGCCTCATTACAAACACAGAGGTGCCCAGGGACAGGCTCTCCCATACCTTGTGTGCTCCCTGGCATCTGCAGTTGCTGCAGGAGCCTGATCTTCTCCTTGCCCTGGGACACTTAGGAGCTCACACCCTAATGTTAGTTTGGGCTTACATCCCCAGCTGTGCTGCCCACGATGCTGGGCTGGCCCAGGAGCACGCTGCAGAGCTGAGACCTTTCTCCTCTCCACGCCAGCAAGCCTGGAAACTCCCAAGCGTGACAGGCTGCCCTTGAGCTTTTCAAGGCCACAACCCTATAGGGAGGTTGACCTCTGGGTAGATGGCCTGGATGAGAGGTTTTGGAAGCACACCTCCAAAGCTAGCCTTTGGACACAGACCCCTTGAGTGCTGGTCCAGCCATGTCTCTGTGGCAGGGCTCTACTGCAGCCGTCTCCATGCCCCCAGAGGGTTCATCTGTCCCATCCCTGTCTGTGGTGGGAGTTCAGCAAGCTCTCAGACCTGTCACCGTTGCAGAAGCTGGGTTGATAGGAGCTCATGAGCATGTTGGTCGTGCCAGTACAGGTGATGAGTCAGTAGGAACTGCACTGCCGGGGAGGAGTCTGAGCCCAGCCTTGGATGATGTGATGCATTTCATTGTTGGTGCTTGTTGCTGTACGAGATTTTATGAGCTTAAGCAGGTCTTGGTTTCCCTGGACTCTGGGATTGGAGATGTCGATGCTGTGCTGAGACCACAGCGCTTGCCCCAGTGGGGACCTTCCTTGCTTATTCTGCTGCTTCTCTCTTCCAGGCCGTATAGCTGCGCTGAACATGCTGGCCCACGGCATGGAGATCAGCACAGTCCCGTATCTGTGGACTGCTATGTTCGGGAAGAGCATCCGATACGCAGGTAAGGGGCTCCACAGTGCTGCTGTAGAATTTGTGCTGGTGGAGATATCCTGGGATAGAGAAACCTCCCTTGCTGTGATCCCTCCACGACAACCTCTGCCTCAGGTCTGCTTCCCTTCCTGGCTCCAGAGGGGCTTGGTGTCTCCTCTGAAACCCCTCTGCTTGTGGCCATGGGGTGCAGGGCTAGAGGGATGGCTGTGGTTGCAGGGCATGGTGCAGCGTGAACCGAGATTGTCTCCCTGAACTTGCACTTCTCTGAAAGAAGGGGTGCTTCTTGGTACTACCATCTTCCAGTGCTGCTCTCTTGGTGACTGCAAGATGTTCTTTGTGTAGCTCTGGACTGAAACACTCTGTTTTAGGAGCTAGAGTTGTTGCTGAATCCGCTGCTTCTTCTCTGCCTTCCAGGCCATGGGGAAGGATTCGATGATGTCGTCATTCAGGGAGATTTAGATGAACTGAAGTTTGTGGCATTTTATACCAAGTAAGCATCTCTCTTCTCCACATTCCTACACAGGCATTTGTCTAAGCTTGTTCTGCTAGGCTGGAAAATATTTTTGACAGAGCTTCTGTCAGTTGGGTTTGTTCATCTCTGGACACTGAGGTTGCAGGACATTAATAAAAGGCCCTAGAGAAATGATGTGCTGAGCATAAAGCAAGTTAAACTGGTCTTTGGATCTAATGTCTCTGCCAGACGTAAGCACTTTGTCTGTTCATGTACTATCTGAGAGCAGATAATGGCTTCTATTAATTTGTTGCTGGCAATTCCCATCAAAGATTTCCTTCCCATCTCATCACTGTGTTAATGATTTGTGGCCAGGACTGGACTGGGACCACAGACACCACTGTTCTTGCTGCTTGTTTGACAAATTAAGCTCAAAAAACTCTTCTGTCTATTATCAAGCTGTGAAGAGTTCAGGAGCTGTCATTATACCTGTAGTGAAATTCAGCTCTCCCCAGGCTGGGAGCCTGTCTGGGAATGTTTTCCTGATGTGTGTTGGCACCTGGGATGTGTTGCCTCTGCTGTTCTTGGGCCACGCTGGCTGTTTAGACTGGCAAGACCGTGCACCGTGAATTTATCCCCAAAATATTTGCTGCTGTTTGTTCTTTGTCCCATCCTCATGTGACATCAATAGCCACAGAGCCTCCTCACGCCTGGAGACAGAGGGGATTTCTTCAAGTGCTTTGTACTATTAAGGATGGGGAGAGTGAAGCCAGGGACGCGAAGGTCTGCCCGGCTCAGCAACCAAACGGCTCGGCAGCAGCGTTGGGGCAGGGATCAGGAGGGAGCTCTGGGCAGGAGCCAGTTCCTGCTCTGCAGAGATCAACTCACCAGGGCTTGCTGCCCCCTTGTCCCCTGCCCAATGTCCCTTACAACCCACCCTCTGTGTCCCCTCCCTGAGGGTGGCCGCTTGCGCCATCACTCCAGGACGGAGCCTGGCAGTTGGATGTGTCCATGGGGCTTGGAGAGGTGCAGGACTCACTTCATGGCCCGTGGCAGGAGCCAGCTGGGTGCCCAGCACTCACCCTCCTTCTCCTGGTGCCTCTGCACCTCAGATTAAACCTGCTGCAGACCATGGGACTCCAGCACCCACTGGCACCTGGGGGCCCTTTGCACGTGGAGGCACCCCTGAGCTTGCGGACACCTTGGCCAAAATTGCCTGAAAGGGTGGGTTTGTGCCAAGGCACCATCTGTGCTGCAAGAGAACATTGCCACAGCCACGGGGCTGTCACTCCCCCCCGCCCCGATGCTTTGAAGTGCTTTTAAAGCACATAACGGGCAAAGCAGCATTTTAAAATACAGTTTGCTCAGTGAGTGTGAGCCAAGGGAAGATAAAACCCCATTTTCGGCAGTTTTGCTGCAGTGGTTTGCAGAGTGGTGTGGACTTTTGCTGCTGCATCTCCTGTGAAGCTGCTCCGCAGCCCCTGCTCTGCCCCATCCCGGGTGCCCCATCCCTGCTGTCCCCAGCTGTGGCAAAGGCTGCACCACGGGGGTGGGCACCAGCTCCACACGTTTCCTTCCAGCATGTAACCTTTGAAACCTCTATTCCTCCTTTCCACATCAGAGCATTTAGCTGTTTATCCCAAACCTAATGAGAAGGGAAATGTCAGATTGCTTTAATTAAACATCTGTAGAGCCTGTTCAAAAGGAAAGCCCCAAGCAAGGTGCATAATCCCTGCTCGGTGCCGTGGTCCCGCGCTCAGCGGCTGCTGGGGGGCGAGGGCAGCCTGGGCAGACCCTCCAGCAGGTGGGAGAGCTGGGCTCAGTGGGGGGCAGCTCCCCGGTGGGGCTCCACCGCTGAGCACCGTCTTGTTCTGCCACCCAGGAGGGGCTCCCAGAGATGGCTTTTGGGTACCAGGACGGCATCCCATGCTGAGAGGCGGAGGTACTGGGGAAGCACCGGCTTGAGGAGGGGCGGACAGTGCACCTCCTGCTTTACTTGTCTGTAACCAAGTCCCCGTCTCTGCTTCTGCGAGAGGCCACTGGGAACATTTCTTCCTCTTTTTCTCATTTGGTGATAGTTCTTCTGGTTGGTGCTAATGCTTTCAGACTGAGGACACTCTCCCAGATCGACCACCCCTTCCTGCTTCCTTCTGCCATGCCCACCCAATGGCATAGACTCTTCTCCTGGCGTGCACTGTCTTGGTTGGTGCATGAAGTGCTGGTGGGTCCCACTCCTGGAGCCTGTCCTCAGCATCAGCTTTCACAACAGGGCTCTTTTTTCCCCGGAGTCTGAAGAAGAAGGCTGTTTAGTTATCCCTGTTCAGAGCGGTGTGAGCTGTGGAGAGGTCAGCGTGAGGCCCTGCGCCAGGTGTACAGGATGGTGCTCTGCAGATGTCCACATGGGACACTACGTTCACCGCAGCATCTCAGCCAGAACAGACCAATGGCATCCCAGCCCTAAGACCTCAGAGATCTTGGAATATCCAGGGAATTGCTGTATTTGCCTTCTTCATGGTTCCCTGCTTCCATTGTGTTGAACCCTACAGAGGAAGGGAAGGCGGTATAGACACTGTGTTCATCCACAGTGCTTCATCTTTCCTCAACCTTTGCACCAAGACTTCTGATTATTCCAAATCCCAGGTTCAGGAAGGACACTCTTGTTGCCTCTAAAGACGTTTTGAAAAAGAAGGATTCCCCCTGGCTTCCCCATCTGTCAGACAAAATGCTTAAAAGCCACTGTTGATGTGGGATGCTCCAATTCACCAGTGCCCCATGAGTTATTTCACAGAAGGACCAGCTACCCCATGTCCTGCTGATGGAACTGTTTGGGCTGCATCCGCCTTCCCAGTTGGTTGTGTCAGGCACTGGCTGGGCTTATGGTGGAGCTGGTGGGTGTCTGGTGGCATTATGTCTTCCTTTTCTTTCCCTTACACATCTTGGAACAGCACATCTCCCCCTGGTTTTGATGGATAGGTCTGTCCAGCCAGTTTGTGTTTCACAGCTGGGAGCTGACTGTGCTTAGGAAAGCTAACATAGAGGAAAACACTGAGCTTCAAGACCGTGTGGTGTGAAGGCAGTGCAGAGCCTCCCTGGAGTCCTGCAGCCTCAGCCCCTGCTGTGTGCTGAGCAGCAGAGGCATCAAGCAATGGTGAAGCAGCCAAGGCTGAGGCCCTGTGTGATGGAAACAACCATCTTGTAGGGACACCCCAGGCTGTGGTTCATGGTGGGATGGGGTTCTCACTGGCAGTTTGTGTTTCTGAACTTGGGGAACAGGGCAAGAGGGAATCTGCACTGCACTGCAGTGCCATCAGGTACTGCTGCAAGCTTCTTGAAAGGAGGCTGGCTATCTTCTGTAAAGAAAACCCATGAGACCCTGCACATATAACTGGAGTTACATCCCTAGGGAATGGGGTCCTGTGGAGGAGGTCGCTTACATCAGGCAGGACATCAAGCATCATAGCAGAGAAGGTGCAGGGTCAGAAGGCAAAGAGCTCTTCTAAATCACAGCAGCAGCTCTCAAATGCGATAGCCCAGCAGGTGGTTTAGCTGAACACACACGTGCTTTTTAATTTTCTCAGATGGTTAGTTCTCCTCACTGCCTGTCATGCCGACACCTATTTTCCAGCATGAATGTATTGCTCATCAGCTCCTTGTTTCCACCTGGTCTGCTGGATGGAAGACCTGCAAGCCATCAGAGATCCCCTCTGTTGTAGGTACACGTCTCTGCAGTGACCTAAGAATGCTTGAGATGGGATTTCCAATGGCATCCAAGTCTTGTTCTAGAGCTCCTGGCAATGCAGCAGCTCCCAGTTCCTGCAACCATTCCTGTGGAGCAGCACCCTGTGCTGGAGCCTGGCTGATATTGGTCCATCTCTGGGTCTGGCTGGTGTGGACTAAGTTGTGGACAAGCTCCAGTGGCTCCAGAGAAGATTCCAGGCTCCTGATCTGCTCTGCACACCTGTACTCACCCATGGGATGGGGAAGCCAGAGCACTCTGTTGCTGACTTGCTCCCCCTTATTTGTAGTGAGCTTATTTAGGAATTGGAGCCTTTTGGAATACATAGTCTTCTGTGATGGAGCTCCGCTGTGGCTTTGTGAGACAGCTATGAGAGGTGACTTCAACTAGAATGGCTCCACAGAGATGAAGTGTCCTCTGAAACATGGCTTCTGTTCTCCTCCTCCCAGGAATCAGACACATGTTCCCCCCACCCCCAGCTGCTCTTTGCTCTGTTGGTCATGAAGCTCTTTGGCAGTGGATTGAAGAGTAGATCTTGATTTGTTGAGTGCTTGTACTCTTCAACTTACTCAACAATATCACCAGTGTTTAATATCTTACCCACACACCTCCTCTGATCTTTGCATTGTTTGTTTATTCAGTTATCTATTTATGAGTCATCTCCTGGATTCAGTCTTTGAAGATTTACACTCAGGTTGACCTCTGCAAACCTCAAAGCAGAAGAGCCCTTCTTATTTTTCTTGTGACCTTTAGCCAAAGCTCCTCCAGCATTTTTACATCCTCTTCCCTTCTACTTCATTTGATTCCCATTCAGCCTTTGAGGTCGCATTGTGCCACCAGCCACCTTGGTACAGGGCAGCAGCACAGGGATCACCTGCCCAGATGGCAGCAACCACTGGGATCCTTGCTGATGTCTAGGTTTTTACCCACCATCAGATCCACCTTTGCTGGTGTTTTCCCACAGATGTCAGGGTGCCCAGAGATGTCTTCGTCCCCTGGGCACCCTAGTGATGCTCACCATGCCGGCATGTGAGCATTGGAGAGACCACAGTGGGGCCAACCTGCAATGTCAGCTCTGAGACCTCTCCTGTCCCTTGTCCCACACTGCTAGCACAGTCCCCGTGGTGCTCACACCTTGGGATGGGTCCTAACCCTGGAGTGGGTATTTCTTTTTCCTTCACGCTTCTCTCCAGCTTGTTGCTTTTTGGGTGATGGAGCTGTGGCCACCTGGGACTGCCCTAACTTCTCTGCTCTGCCTGGCCCTAGGAGTGACGAGGTGGTGGCAGTGGCCAGCATGAACTACGACCCTATCGTGTCCAAGGTGACTGAGGTCCTGTCTGCTGGCAGAACCATCCGAAAGCGTGATGTGGAGTAAGTAGACACGCTGCAGGAACCGGCAGTGCCAGGGCAGGGGATGAGCCCAGCTGTGGGGTGCATGGCAGGGCTGAGCACCCTGAGACTGGATGCCAACAGGCTCTGGGCAGCTCTTTCCCAATGCTCCCCACTCCGTACCCTTCTCGCATCTCCCTTCCTGCCCCTCTCACTCCATCCCCCCAGTGCTGCCTCCTGGCCGCCCCCAGGTCTGGCACCCCACACACAAGAGGTTTGTCTTACACACCAGGATCTAAATCCTTGCACAGATTAGGTGGGACAGTGGTGCTCACTGCCACTGGGTGCTGGCATGTCACCGTGGCAGCACCGCCTGATGCTGGGGTGCCCCTGGGCACTGGCCCTTGGTGTCTCAGCCTCTGGTCCATCGGGGAGTAGCTCACAAGCAAAGTGCATTTTTCTTCCTTCACTTTGTTTTTAAGACTTTGCACAGGGAAGAGTGGACCCCTGCATGCAGAGGGTGGGTGCAGAACGTGCTGTGCTGAAAGGCAAGTGCCAGGGAGGTGATAACAGGAGCCTTTAGAGTGGGAATCAGAGCTGAGGGGAGAATGTGGGTCCCTGTCCCTAGGATGTTTCCGTATCTGGAATAAAAGCAGACTTTTCCAAATAGCTTGGTGTTAGAAGCACTCCCAGCCCCTGGGCAGCCCCAAGCCAGCTCAGTCACTCTGGGCACCCCTGGGATGGGGAGCATGTTGAGGGTCCAGCAGCCACCGGTGACTGGGCAAGGGTCATGCCCATCATCTCCAGTACATCGGGAAATGGTTGATGGCCACCCAGTTTGCAGCTGGGAGGGAGGTGGCATCTCATGGGCAGCCTGGTGGCGGGGGAAGCTGCTGGCTCCTGTGGTGGGGCTCAGCGAGCCTGGAGGGAGCTGGCCTGCCTAAACCTGAATGTCTTTTCTCTCTCTGTCTCCTGCTGCTTTTGCACCTTTTAGGCTGTTTGTCCGTCATGGCAAGTACGTTGGGTTTGGGGTCCTGGGTGTGCTGGGCATCAGGGACTGGCAGGAGGGACAGCCAGCCCCCTGCTTGGGCCATGTCCCCACCTCCTGTGTGGGGACACTGGTTACAGCTGCATCCTTCTTCGGCAGCCGTCCCGGGGGTGATGCCACTGTGCTGGGTGGTGGGGCTGGGGGTGGCAGGAGCCCCGCTGTGGGTGGGCATGGCAGCTGTGTCCCCTTTGCATGGCGCTGGTGCACAGATCTGCCGGGAAAAAGCTGCCTTCTGGCTGGGACCAAAGGCATTTGCCGCTCAGTGCCTTTCCTTGAATTTTCAGCTGAATGCCAGAATGGCTTGTTTTAAGTTAAAAGAATACTGTTTGACCTCAGTTTTACATGGAATTAAGGAACTGCAGTTGAGTTTTTGGACAGTGGCGTGTGAGTGAGGGCGGAGGAGGGGACGCTGCCATCCTGCCCAGGCTGGCTGTGCCCCTGCGCCGAGCAGCGCGGGTGGTGGGATGGGGACCGATGGCCGAAGGCTGGAGTAGCGCCGAGGGCAGCGCCCAGGCACACCCAGCACATTTGCTTGTGCGCACTGGGAAACACCTCACAGTGCTGCTGGTTTTTTTTTTCTCTTTTTTAGAACCGGAGATATGTCCTGGCTAACTGGGAAAGGCTCCTAACACCGCTGGTAGCTGCGCCCTCCTGATGCTGCACTCACCGGTGGGAGATGGGACGGCAGCTCCATGGACGAGCGGGATCACCGTGGCTGAGTCATTTCACTTTGAGACCTGGATGAACCCGCACTTACCTTCCCCACAGACCGCCGATGGCTTCCCTGCCCCACTCCCTGCCAGGCTGGGGCTCGGCTGTTGCCATTCCCGGGGGAAAAGCAGCCCCCGGAGAGAGCAGGGCTTGGCCCTGCCAGTAGGCATGGATCCCACGTGGCTGCTGCTGAGGGGTCCCCAGGTGGCTCTGCTCCGAGCACGTCCCTCGCCCCCGTACGCGGCGCGACTGCCTTGCTTTGCTCCCTGCGCTTCCAACCACGTTGCCCCTTCCCAGTGAGCATCCCCTGACACCCGCTCCCTCTCCGCACGGCTGTAGCGCCTGCTGTGGCCCTCCCTGTGCCCACCCACCCTGGGGAGCACCGGGGGGGGGGGGGGCAGGGAGATGGGATCCTGCCGGGTGGTCTCTGTACAGCCTGTGTTTGCGTTTCACATTCTCCCTTCTCCAGGTGGGTTGCCCTCCCCAGGCCCCCCAGCAGAGGTGGGTCCTGCCCCAGCCAAGGGCTCTGGGGCTCATGGGACCCCATTCCAGCACCACAGCATCTCCCCGTCCCAGAGCAGACGAGGGGCTGGAGTTTGGGCTGGGGGACTGCACTGGCAAGTCTCGGTCAGTCCCCAGGGTGCAGAGTGGGGCTCCCCAGAGAGGTGTGACAGCCAGGCTGCGGCCCCTGGGCTCGGTGGCCACCCTTCCAGCCAGCCTTGAGATGTCTCTCTCCATAGTGATTATCACAGGATTAGTGCCACTGCTGAGATGTTTCTCAAGGAAAAGTAGCTGGAGGAGTGTTTCTGGCTCATTCCTCCTGTCACCTAATGGCAAGGCTGCATTTCTCATCTCAGAGACAGTGCTCTGCTGTTTTTCTGCTCCTTGCTGGAAGAACAGACTTATCTCCATCTCAGGAGTGGACCTGGCCAGCCCACAGCCCCATATCCATCAGCCCAGGGGAGCTGGGGGACAAGAACTCCCCCCTTGGAGAGTCTCCAGTGCTCTGCCCTAGGGGAGGTTTCTTCCCCCATAAATCAGTGTTTTATCCTGAGCCCAAAGTAAGAGGATTTATATTTTTAATTTGATTCACCCTCTATGAATTAAAGCACTACTATCTGTGGGATCTGGATCATCTCGATTCCTTCCAAGGCTTTGGGTCACCTCTGCAGGGCAGCTGGATGGTGCAAGCACCTCTTCTGAGGAGTCTTCCCACTTGTGTACAGCTCACCTGTATTTATTTCCAGACTTTGTGATCTTTGCTGTGTAGAAACACCACCAGTTCATCTGTCACCTTTCTGGTTGGCCTCTTCTGGTTTCACTGCAAGGTTTTTCCCAGGCAGCGTGCCCAGAAGGGACGATAGGCAGGGACCTGCATGTTCCAGCATGCAGCGATGAACAGAGTCCTCTTCTTGAATGTGTCTGCTGGATCCACAAAGGGATGTGAACTTGCAAGTCTCATCTTAGGTCCCAAAAGGCAAAGGCCGATGTCCCCATGCCCAGTGAGGACTTTCTCTGAGGGTAGAGGTGGCTGGGACTGCCGTGCTCCCCATGGCTCAGGCAGGGCTTGTGCAGGCTCCCCAGGGAGATGTGGCTTTGCATCCCATGTCTCTCTGGTGGGATGGTCGGACTCTGCTTTGGCAGCTCCTCAGGGACCCGGCTGGGGGTGCCTGGGGACGCCAGAGCACCATGTGGTGACGCCCCCCAGAGCTCTGTGATTTCCCCCCTGGGCTCTGGATCATCTTCCATGCTGGAGGAGACTGGCAGCTCCCATGCCCTATGTGCTCCCACAGCACAGCTTGGCTGGGCTTTTCCAAGGGCTCTGTCTTCCTGCTCAACTGAAGGTTTGGCATCCTCTGGAGTCCTGGGCAGATCGGCAGGGCGCTTCCTTTTTCAGGAAGATGCCCTTTGACTCCTTTACCTCTGTTGGGGCCTCATCCAGCATTGGGCATGAGCTGTGCACAGCAGGCATCACCCCCATGTTCATGGAACCGAAGACCATGCATGGGCTGAGGAAGGACCTTCTGCCCCAGCTTATGGTTGCGGTGTGGGCAACAAGTCCCATTCCCCCTTCTCACAGAGGGGCTGTTTCAGACGGGGCTGGGAACATCACCCTGTGACATGAGAAACCCCAGTCACCACATGATGACCCACACGTGCTGGGTCATGGGCTGGGCTGCTGGCATAGCTGGGCATCCTGACACCCAGCTGCGGACATTGCTCTGCTGCACTGGTGTGGGATGGTGTTGAACCCAGGACACCTCGTCCAGCATCTTGGCAAGTGCTTACTAGTGGTGAGCATGGCCTGGAGCTGGGCAGGGCTGAGTTGTCTCCTCTGCCACCTCTCCAGGCACATCGTGCAATCTCCCATGCTGGGACAGAAAGTTTCCAGCTCTTCTTAAGAAACTGCCTGTTCCCATCAGGAATGAGCACCGTTAGCTCAACCCAGCTGGGGCACATGCAGCTCATTCGTGATCCCTGGCTGCATTGCCCCATTACCTTCACCAGATTGCTGGGTTATCTCCTAGGTTGCTCACCTGGGTTCCCCATACAGATGTGATGCCCCCAGATCCCAAGCTCTCCACGAGCTCCTGCTCCTCAAATGCTGGGCTTTGCCTGTCGCCTTGCTCACATCTTGTCCCATGTTGGGACCCAGGGACCCAAGTGTTGGGCACAGCACATCTTCCCTTACTGCACACATGAGAACCCCTCTGGACACCATGTTGCAGCATTGCACCAGGAGAAAGGTTTATTTTTAGTTGCCTCACGCCCTAAGCCTTCGTTCAAAAAAAAATCACCGCTCCTCACAAGGTGGTTTCCCAGATGTTAAGTACGGCCTCACCCTTCATCCATCCATCTCCACCCTTGCTTTTGCACCTTGCCCATTGCTTGAGTGAACGTTGCCTCTTTGTGTACTGGCATTTACTCCTCGCTTTGCTCCTTTTTACAGCCCCCAAGGAGGTTGTGGCAAAGCAAGTAGTTTCACTTTCTTCCTTTCCCACACCGACACGCTTGTCCCCCTGTCCCATGGGCTGGCTGACCTTGTCTCAGCTAGAGCTGATCCAGGCTGAATGGTGGTGGCCAACCATCTCCAGAGAAGTCTTCCCAGTGTCACTTCTGAGGCTGGGAGGTGTTCAGTGTTACAGGCTGTGGTTAAACACCTTCACTGATGCAGTGGAGACTGTCTTCTCACCAATGCCATCTTCGATGTCTTGTCCAGGCATGACCAGAAGGACCTTTCTGCTCAGCTCAGTGTCCTTCTCTAATAAGAGGGCAATGCTTATAGCAGGGCATATTTTTTCAACAGTAGGTTAGATTTTTCTGTGAAAGCCACTTTGCATAGGTTTATTTATTTATTTATATAACCAGTAATGTAAGGGCAGGGGAGCGGCTGCGCTGAGCCGGGCTATCGGACCACATTGTGGTGTCAATGCTGCTCAGAAGAGCTGGAGACATGCACCCTGAGCTGTCCTCACAGCATGAACCTGCCTTGAGAGACTGGGTCCTTGTGTGTGGAAGCCCTTGATGGACTTCAGCCAGTCATGCGTTGGTCTAACCGTGCTTCCAGCCCCAGTTGGTTTTTTTTGCCAGCATACAGCAAGGAGTTCTGCAGCTTCATTTTGGCCATATAAAGCAGAATAATCCTCTCTTTATTTAATTTCTCCTGTTCCTTGCCAGCACCAGACCCTTAAGGACCAAATTTATGATACGCTTTCCCAATATTTGCGGCAGCTTCTCTGATGCACCTTCTGGGATATGTCAGAGGCTGAAGATCATGAGATGAGACCATGCCTGTTGGGTAGGACTGACCATGAAGGCCACAAAGCACCGTCCCCTTTCTCTGCCGTTCACTTTTGGCTCAACCACCCTTTCACACACGCCATCCCCCACTGCCCTCCCCAGAACCCTCGAGCCTGGATGGAGCTTGGGATGCTGAGCGTGGAGACTTCCCTACCTGTTAGAAGGGAAGCTGAAGGTGATGGGTAAAACACTCCATGAGCCTGGAGGCTTTGAAGAAGTATTTCTGGCAAAGAGCACCATCCCCTCCCTGGGCATTTTCATCTGTCAGGGAGTTTTGAGCAATAATTACGTTGATACAACCCAGCTGGGAGAGGATGTAGAGGAGGAGGGCACTACCCACAGGGTGCACAGTCTGGGGATACCGCTGCATCCCCATCATGGTGATGGGTACAACCTGCTCCTCATCCCTGCAATCTGCTGTGGTAGGAGACGCTCTGTGTCCTTGTGGCTCCTGCATGGGCTTGGTGTCCCAGGAGGGAATTTTCATTCCCTGTCCTCCTCCCAGCTCAGCAACCCTGTCCCCAGGGAGCCAATGGCCAGGTGGTCCCGCGCATTAGCCTGACATGTCATCCCGCTAATTACCTTCTGGTAATCCCGGCTGAGCCGGGCTGGGGCGACCGGGGCTCGGCTGCCAGCCATGGCTGCGCACACCCCTCTGCCCCACAACCTCCGCCGGGGCTTGGTGGCCTTCAGCGGGTCCCTCTTCATCAACAACAAGACGCAGGACAGCGGCGCTGCCCACTCCTACCACCCAGGTACAGGCAGTGGCGCTCGGTCTGGGGGGGTTTGGCTGTTGCTTCATCACCACGAGCCCACTCAGCACATCACTAAAGCAGCCGGGGGCCTCTGAGCTGGGAGCACCCGAAGGGTCCCTGCACCCACCTACCAATGAGGGGGAGCAAAACCAAGCGCATTTGCTGCAAACAACCATTCCTGCTGCCCAGTCGTCCCCCCAGGCATGGCGGGGGCCATCGCCCTCCCTCCCCAAGCTGTGAGGCAGAGGGTTCCTCTGGGCATCCCTGCCCACCTCTGCCTGCTCTGCCCCCCCCGCCTAGCCCACGAGGTGCTGGCCAGCCTGCCCCTCCAGATGATGCTCTACTTCAACGTCTACTACTTCCCGGTCTGGTTCCTGGCCGAGGGGATGATGCTGCAGCTGAAGGTACTGTCCCATGGGGCACATGGTGATGGGGTGACCCTGCTCCTGACTGACCTCCCCAGGTATGGGTGGGCAGGGGAGAGGGGAGCCTCTTCCGGATTAATGGGTCCACACACACACAAGCGAAATGCCCTGTCCCCCACAAGACAAGCTGGCTCACCTCTGGCTCCTCAAAATGGAAATTGTGAGAACAACCACTGGACTTTCCAGGCATGGAAGGTTAAATTGGGAGGGTGGAGCATGCAGGGCTGGGCACCAGCATGGCAGGGAGCTGGTCACAGGGAGATGGGCACGGGGCATAGAGGACAGGTAGGTGGGCAGAGGGTTGGGAAGCTGGCATGGAGAGCCAGGCACAGTGTGCAGGGGATGGGGCTGGCTGGGACGAGGCTGTGCTCCCATTACAGTACCAGCTGCTGCCTCAGCACTACCAGTTCCTGCTGGTCACCGCCTTCCTCATCCTCTCGCTGGTTGAGGGCTCCCGCCTCTACTTGGGCTACGTGGGGAACCTGCAGGAGAAGGTAAGTGCCCCCTCTCTGCCCTGGCCCCAAGTCTGCTGTGCTCAGTGAGGGACAGCCCTGCTGGGGGATGCTGTGACTATGCTGGCTGTCCCCTTGCCCAGGACCTGAGTGCCCATCACTGCCCATTCCTCCCAGAGTCCTGCCTGCAGCTGTCCTGGGAGGAAACTGTGGGTGCAGGCAGGACCAGGAGGCAGGGGATGAAGCAGACCCACTTGTTCTGCTGTTTCTCTCCCCGTGCTGTGGGTGCGATGCTCCAGAACTGGGCTTGACTGCATCTGACCATACCCAGGTGCACCTCTGTGTGGCAGGGATGTTCCCGGTACCCAGGCGCTGAGGCCAGCAGAGTGGCCGATGCAGGGAGCTCCTGGGGCAGAGTGGGTTCCCCCACCCCACCCTGGCTTCTGCTCCCACAGGTGCCCGAGCTGGCCGGGTTCCTCCTCCTCTCCTTCCTGATCCAGCTACCCCTCCTGCTCTTCCTGCTGACGGACAGCCACCTCATCCGCCTGCCGCTGGAGAT
The DNA here is from genome assembly GCA_025774025.1 of Xenus cinereus. Classification (NCBI taxonomy): domain Eukaryota; kingdom Metazoa; phylum Chordata; class Aves; order Charadriiformes; family Scolopacidae; genus Xenus; species Xenus cinereus. The sequence continues at coordinate 33,152,370 of JAOXJK010000051.1, read as the reverse complement.
GGCCGTGCACAGCCTTCTCCTGGCCTTCCTCCTCGCCGAGATGGCAGCAGCCTTCCTTGCGCTGAAGACCATGACCAAGCAGCTGGTGGCACAGTTCTACCTGCGGCAGCTCAAGGAGGGTGGCAGGGAATGGCCGGGGCAGGAGAGTGGGGGGATTCAGGCAGCCAAGGAGGGCTGATGCTGCAGGACCCCTCCACCCCATGCAGTCCCACCAGGGAGCATTAAATGGTGCTTGGACCCCCACTTGCCTCCACACACAGTGTTTTTGAGCCAGGCAGCTCAGGAGCTTGTGGGGTTGCCAGAGCACCCCACGGGTATGGATGGAGGCAGTCCCTGCCCCACACTGCCCTGCAGGCAAGAACACGGGGCTCAGCACCCCCAAAATGCTCAGGCTCAGCCCAGGGCTGCCCTTGTCCTTGCTGAGCATCAGCCCTGGCAGGAGACAGGAACTGAGGAGCGCAGGAGCCACTGGACCCCCCATCACCAGCAAGCCCAGGGGGGCCTGCTCTTAAACCCTCCCTGAGCACAGGCAAAGGGGGCTCCCTGGGGAGCACCCCGTGGGCGGGGGAGGCTGGGGTGAAGCCATCCCAGCTGGTGAGGTGCAAAAGCGGCACCACAAAGCCTTCGCAGCGCCCCCCAGGGCTAGAGACAGCAGAGCCCCCTCCTGCTTTCTGAACAGCTTTATTTTCTTACATCCCTGTTTTTCGTGGGAAATCAAGGCCCAGGGCCATCTAGAAGATGAAGCGCAAAGTGCTTTAAGCCTCTTGTGCCGAGCATGGGCCAGCGCTTCCCCACAGACTCTGGCTGCCACGGCCGCTCCACAGCCTGGCTCTGCTGGGGCACTGGCCATCAGCGCTGGGAGCTGCCCTGGGGATGGCTCCGAGCTCCAGGAGCCAAGAACTTCTGCTGATGTTTCTCCGGTAAAGGCAGACCCTAACCCCAGCAGCACACACTGGGGCCAGGAGAACTGGGCCACCTCCACCTGGGCTGCAGCCGTGCCCCCATCGCAGCTACCTGGAGGTCACTCCGGAGTGAAGGGCACTAGTGGTGGAGCGTTCCCGAGGTCCCTAAGCTGTGGGCTTGGCCTTACCTTTAGGGGGTTTTGCCTGGAAAATGAACGGGGGCATCTTAGTGTACTAGAGACAAGGGGACAGCCCAGGCGGGTGGTCCTGCCCCACTCTGCTCAGTCCCACATCACCAGATCCTTGTTTGAGACCCCAACTCCACTTGTGATTGGAGATCAATCATTAGGAACAACATTTTTTTCCCCCAGTAGGATGGTGCAGCCCCAGAGCAGTCCAAGGGGAGCTGGGGTTTCCAAGAATTGGCCAGCTAAAGCCAAAGCTGCCCCGTGCCAGGGCCAGCAGCTCTCCTGCTCTGCGGGGACCCCCAGCCCACACCCTGCAACTCCCGACTCCCCAGGGCTGGGCAGTGACGTGGGGGTCACACACGGCAAGAAAACCCATCACTGAACTGCAGGGTCAGCACTGAGGTGCTTGCTGGAGACCTGTCCCCTCTCCACCCGGAGTTTGGCCAGATTCACTTCGGAAGAGGGTGAATAAACGTGGAGCTGGGTCAGGTTTCTACGGTAGGGTCCCCTCGAGGACTCCTTGCTGTCTGACGGTAGTTGAGGTCAGGGTACAGCTTTCCCCACACCAGCTGGGTCCCCCTCTCCCACTCTGCAGCCTGTCATCATTAAACTTGTAAGAATTTAATCTCTCTGAGGTTTCATTCCGACCAGCCACCAAGCCCAAGAGGTAAAGACTAAGAACTGCTCCACTGAGGTTTTCCCAGATCTTGTGTGAACTGAGTTTTACCCAAGGGGCAGAAAATCATTAAATCCGCTTGCAAAATTTCACTCTCTCCAAAGCGGCCCCATCCTTACCTCCTCGAACTTCTCCTTCCAATAGACGTCAGCCTTCGCATCCAGGTAGAGCAGGACGAGGTCACAGACCACCGTGGCCTGCAGACAGACACAGCATGGCAGTGACACCTCCTGCAGGAGCGCTGGCCCTCTGGCTCCCACCCGGCCCTGCAGCTGGCCACACTCTGGCTCCTGGGGGCAGTGACCCTGACCTGCCTCTGGCCCAGGCCACCCTGGCAGCTCCACCAGGTCCCCTCTGACCCCACCTGCTCCCATCAGCAGCACAGGAGGTTGGAGGGGATCATCTGGGACGCAGGGCAAGGGCTGCTCCAGCGGAGAGCTGCCATCGCAGCCTGGGGCGAGCACGGCCGGGAAGAAGGAGGGGGCAGGTGGGGGGCCCAGGCTCCCCCTTACTCTGCTGAGAGGGAAGAGCCACAGAAACGCTCCGCAAGGGGCTGCCCCATCTCCATGGCCACACCACCATGTCCATGCTGGAGCCAGACACTGACTCTCTTCAGCGTCAGGGCAGGAACACCGAGAGGAGATGCCCTCTCTTGCAGGTGGAGGCAGCTGGGACAGAGCAGCCAGCAACGCCCCAGAGATGCACCTTCACAGGGTCAACACAAACACATTACTGCTGATGATGGCAAACAGGAAAATGGGAGCTAACGCCCCACCAGAAAACCTCCCCTTCTAGGCTGGCAGGAGGAAGAACAGACGAGGGGCAAATCCCATAGATGGGAGAAAAAGAGCGTATCTGGAGTACTCACGGCACCAAAGAACGCGATGCCAGTGCCGATGCTCACGGCAGCAGGAACGATGCTGAACTTTCCAGCCTGGTTGAGAAAGCGTGTGGAGGGGGAACGGTGGGTGGAAGGCGGTGAGGGCTGCGGGACAAGCCCTGTGCACAGTGTGCTTAAAGCAGGGAGGTGCTGGAGGAAACCTGGGCCGTTTTTCTGTGCCCAGCTGTAGGGACCTGACTGCTATGGACCCAAAACCTCTTTGGCCATCAAAGAAGGGACTAGAGGTGACTGTGATCTGCCGATGGTGGGAGCTCCTCTCCTGCTGCAGGACCCCAGCAGCTGCCACCTGCAGAACCACATCCCAGCAAACACCAGACACAGCCCTGACATGACGTGTCCCCCTCTGCTTAAATGAGTCTGGTGTCTCTGAAGAAAGAGACTTTTGGGTTCCTGTCTCTCCCCTGGCTATTCTCTCCTGCTCCTCACCTCCCGGACCTGGTCTCACTGCCCAGAAGACACCCTGTCCCTGCACCACGTGCTTCACCCTCTTCAGGTGAAACAGCCACTGCTAAGCATGACAGACCAGCTGTGGACATCTCTCGGGGTGACAAGTCCCCTCAGCACAGCCTCCATCTTGCATGGTTGAGTATTGAGTTTGACAGTGATGTAGCATCAGCCATGCCCATGCCTTTTCTCCCAGAGGGTACAATTAATCAAGAAGGGATTAATTGTCCAGGTTCAGAAGAGTTCAGGTTGGTCTTTGCCAGGGTGCTCCCACCACGAGACCCACAGAGATGCCCAGAGGTCCCCTCTGCCCAGAGAAGCTCACCTTGCCTACAGGGTCCAGCACTTCACAACACCCACATAAGATCCTCAGCGAGGGAACCTTCCCTGCTCAGGGCATTACAAGTTTTTCTTCAAATGGAAGAGACCATTTTTCCCTGCTCTGCTTGGAAAACTCTAGAAAGAGGTGAAGAGCTCACCAGGGCGGGGAGAAGCCAGGCCAGCGGGAAGCGACGGAGCAGCAGGAAGCGGAGCGAGGTGTCAGCCCCAGTGACAAGGCCGCCAGGACTTCACATGGGGGGCTGCAGAGGAGACGGTACCTGGCCGTGCACGGAGATGTCGAAGCGGATGCCATAGAGCTTCAGCAGGTTCCGGTAGAGCTGTCGCTGGGAGTCCCAATAGTAGGAGGCAGTTCTGCAGGGGACATCGGATGCGGCTCAGAAAGCCACGGCAGCTCCCGCAGGCAGCGAGGGAAGAGGGTGGCCAATGCCAGGTGACTGCTAGGGCTACCATGTGCCTCTGCACACCTTGTGTCCTCCAGAGGCTGGGACGTGGGCGACGCACGTGCTCCCACGACTCATCATCAGCAGGGCATCGGTGTCCATTTGGCACCCAGCTGAGGGACCTGGGAGCACACAGCTCCCAGTGCGCCCAGTTCAGGATCAGCACGGGCATCGACAGCCCCACGTCCCTGCCCTCAGGCCTTGCAGTTCCAAACACAGCAAAGCTACAAGGTGTGGGAACCATCACGGCACCCTGGTACTGACAGCCCCTGAGCTGAGCTACGTCCCGATGTCCCTGCTGCTCCTTCCAGAGCATCGCTCAGGAACATGGAGACCTTGAACGATCGCCGTACGCTCAACACACAGGCCTGGGTGGCCACTGTCCCAGCGTACTCACCTGAAATTGTACCCCCTGTCCTGCAGGCTGAAGGAGTACCGTGGCCGGCACTCGGCAGCAGGGCGGTCCAGGTCGCAGTCCCACTCGATGCGAACTCCAATGCTCCCCCCCTGAAAAACGTATCTTATCCCAGGAGAAGCATGGGATCAGAGATTTGCCGAGTTCCTTCCTGTTCAGACCACACATTCCCCTAGCATTTCAGGGGTCAGTCCTATCCCCCGCCTCTTGCCCACATCCTTGGGGAATTTGGAGTCATCCTCCATACTTTTAAAAAAAACCAAACAAGTACCAGCAGAGCAAGGTCTCCAAAGGTCTCTCCAGCTGCCTCCACCATGTCACGGACACGGAAGACAGGGCAGAAGGGGTTGAAGAGCAGATCGTACGTGCAGCTCTTGAAATAGGTGGGGTCATTGGTTTGCAAAGTATTGCACCTGAGAAGACAGGGAGAGAGGTGGAGCTGTAAGGGGTGGGGTGCAGGAGGTCAGGGAGCCCTGACAAGGAGACTCTCCCACTGCTGTGGGACCACTAATGCTCCTGCTCTGGGGGGAGATGGTCATTGCTGCTCCTAAAGCCTCAGTTGGAGAGAGGGTGGAGAGAAACCAGCCCAGAGGAGTCACATGTGGGGTTACCATCCTTTACAGCACCTGCCACGGTCCTTCCCCTCCCAGTTCCTTGCCTCCACCTTTGCCTTTGTGCTTCTACTTTCTTCCCTGGATTCCACCCAGCTCCCACCACTCTCTTCAGAGGTGCTTTCCAGCAGGGCAGTCCCCGACCTGTACTGGTTGGGGGCTGACCTGCTGGAGAGCAGCTCTGAGAAGAAAGACCTGGGAGTCCTGGTGGACAACAAGACGACCATGAGCCAGCAATATGCCCTTGTGGCCAAGAAGGCCAATGGCATCCTGGGGGGCATCAGGAAGAGTGTGACCAGCAGGTGGAGGGCGGTCATCCTGCCCCTCTGCTCTGCCCTGGGGAGGCCCCATCTGGAGCACTGGGAGCAGTTCTGGGCTCCCCAGTTCCAGGACATGGAACTGCTGGAGAGGGTACAGCAGAGGGCTACAAAGATGATGAGGGTCCTGGAGCATCTCTCTTATGAGGAGAGGCTGAGGGGCTTGGGTCTTTTTAGTCTGGAGAAGAGAAGGCTGAGGGGGGATCTGATCAATGCCTGTAAATAGTTAAAGGGTGGCTGTCAGGAGAACAGGGCTGGTCTTTTTTTCAGTGGTGCCCAGGGTTAGGACTTTGGGGTTTTTTTGTGGTTGTACTCGATGATCTTAAAAGTCCCTCCAACCATGAATGTTCTGTGAAATGGGCACAAACTCAAATATAAGAAATTCCACTTAAACATGAGGAGGAACTTCTTTATTTTGAGGGTGGCAGAGTCCTGGCAGAGGCTGCCCAGGGAGGTGGTGGAGGCTCCTTCTCTGGAGACATTCAAAACCCCCCTGGACACGTTCCTGTGGGACCTGCTCTGGGTGGACCTGCTTTGGCAGGGGGTTGGACTAGACGATCTCCAGAGATCCCTTCCAACCCCATGTGATTCTGTGATTCCGCGTGTGCTGCGGGTCATTCCCACCCAAGAGAGATCAGCAAAGCCATGTGCTGGACCCCAGCCCCTCACCCCCCGATGCCACCCTGCCTGAGCCCCAGCAGGACTTCCTCCATGAATCGGGTGGGGAGGGAGGAAAATGCCATCCTGGAGATCACATAAGGATGCCATGGAACAGGATAAAGCCCAGGGGAGGGGTGGGTGGCACCAGAAGGGCTGCACTGGGGCCCTGGGCCATGTCAAGCATTGCTCTGGCTCCGTTCATTGGCAAATCCCCAAATGGCTGGTGCTTCTGCCAGGATGGGGCTGGGCTGGGGTTGAGAGGGGTGAGTGGTCCAGGGCTCGAGGCTGCTGGACTCGGGAGCTTCATCCTTCCCTCCCATGAGCACTTCAGGGCTTTGCCCCGCTGCCAGCCAGGACGCAGAGCTACAAACCAGAGGCAGCAGCAGGGTTTTTGGCCTCCTGGTGCCATCTGCTGCTGGTTCCCCCCACCCAGGGCAGAGCCGTGCTGGGCTTAGCGTCTTCTCCTGGAGCGAGCTGGAGATAACATCAGGGAAATGCCCTTTCCTCCCCGGCGATGGGCCCTGGCTGCCTCTTGGCACAGCTGTGGGAGCAGCAATCACAGGCGGGTACCGGCTTCTCCTGGCTGTGCCCTGCCCAGGCTGGCATCCAGCGCCCTGCCAGCCTGTCCCGGCTCGCCTTGGCCACGTGCCGCAGCCAGGTCAGGGTGACACGGCTGGAGGAAAGCGTCCCGCAGGCAGCAGAGCCCGGGTGCTGTTCCACTCCCAGGGCAGCGTGTGGGCTGGGGACTTGGGGACGGTTGGGAGGGCTGTGGAGAGGCACCGCTGGGCACCCCATGGGATGCAGCCCCCTGTGGAGGGACACGAGGACCACCCCACCCATTGTGGAGGTGGTCATGGTCCCCTTGCAGCCTTGGGCCTTTGCTGGCCCATGGGCATCCCAAGCCAGGAGGTGGGTTGGGTTGTGCTAACACAGGGAAGGACAATCCTGCCCCTGAGCAGTCAGACACCCTGGCCGGCTCAGCCACACAGCTCCTGGACTTCACTTCCTCTGGAGACTTCTTGCATAGACACCTGATTCCTGCCCCAGTGTGGGCTTACAGTCCAGCCTGGCCAGTCAGCCTCCCAGAGCCACCTCTTGTCCTCCTCCTGCTCCCAGTGCTGCTGCCACCCGTGCCCAGGGCTCTGCCTGTGGGTGCTGCAGGTCCCCAGGGTTGTTTCTCTTTAGCTTGAAGCTGTGCAAGCAGGTCCTGCCGTGGTCCTGGGCTGGTGTGTGCTGGCAACTTGTGCGTGGGGCAGGCTTGGAACACTGTCTTCTGCCAAGAGCTTTGCTTTATTCCTACCTGCAGGGTTTTAAGCATCACCCATAGCTCCAGCCTGGGCTTCATGTGACCATGAGTTTTTCCTTGGATGTGGTAATTCAGGGACAACTTCTCCTGCTGTTCTTTCAGCCCCTTTGCCAGACCCATTTGCTGACAAGCAAAGCAAACGCGCTGTGCTCGTGGCACCCTCCTGGTAACCCCCGGGGCGAAATGGATTATTGCCTACTTATTTCTGACAAGGGGACCTTTGTGCTTCTCCTGAGATGGTTTATTTGAGCCTGATCAAAAACATCCTGAAAGCCCAAGCCTGCTGTGTCAGCTGGATTACCCTTCCCAGCAACCCCATGGGCTGCATCGGGTCTTCATAACTCGCTCTGCAGCACTCAGAGGGGCTGGTTTGGGCAAACTTTGGGCAAGTGTGATCTCCCAGGCCCTCAGCGTGCCTCGCAGGCAGCTCCTTTCTGGTTACAGCCCCACAGAAGCATTTGGGCCAGTGCCTGGAGATGTGTCCTCCTCTGGGAGACTTGCAGAAGGGGTGGCCAGGTACAAGCTGGGTTAAGTGGCACTTGGTTGCTGTCGGAATAGCTTTGTTGGCCAAGACTAATATTGCAAAGAAAGCAGTTGGTATGCAGGAAGAGCTATTTCTGCAGCTGGAAGGAGCTTCCTTTCTTTTGCTTGATGCAGAACAATGAAGCAAGCCCCGTGGCACTGCTTTGGATGCCCCCCTCGGGCAGGAAGGACTCGGTGCAGTCATGCAGCAGGAACGCTGCTGGAAAGGGTGTGTTTGTCCTCAGGAACACAAAACCCTTCCAGTTCAAGGGTGCTATTTGCTAATGAGTTGTGTGCCTTCACCATGGGTAGGTCAGAGGAGGCTTTGCTCCCTGCCACTGGTCCCCAGCACCAGCAGGTGTTGGATGTGAGGTTGGGTTTGGGGTTTGACGTGCTTTGGGGTTCAGAGCTGTCCCACTGTGCTGCTTCTGGGACCTGCCTGCAGGACCCATCTCTCTCAACATGTCCTCAGAGTCCCGGTAGCGTGTCCAGCCTTCCCCTGCGCTGTGCTGTCTGCTCCGAGGGGACCCACCAGAAGCTGTGGGCTTTGCTATCGCATCCCGCCCCTGGGTACGTGATGTCTCCTTCTTCCTTTCCTCCACCCTCTGTGTTCAGGGGTTGAAGACTGGTTGACCCGTCCTCAGAGTAGCACAACCATGGAGCAGAGCCTGCCAGAGGTGGTGCCTGCTGCTTCCCATGAGCTCTGGCTGCTCCTGCCCCGGGTCACACCAGGCTTTGCTGCGCTCTGAGCAATGCAGGGCTGGTCCTGGCTCTGGGGAGCGGGAGGGAAGGGCTTGTCTCTGCTTGTTTGTGCTTCCATCAGCTCCTAATCCCTGTCACAGGGTTTCCATGCGGGAGAACATGTTCTGGGGCCATGCCATGTACATCTCTGCTCTCTTGTGCGAGTTCTCTGGCTCTGAACGGATAGCTCTGCTCTTGGCTGGCAGCGCACTTCCCCGCTGCTGGGCACAGGCAGGTTTGGGACAGTGACTCCAAGGCAGAGATCTCCTGGAAGAGATGGCTCTGCTGTCGCTTAGGGCTGCTCGCCAGGGGTGAGCAGTGTTCCTGGGTGAGACCTTGGGTCTGTGGGCTGGATTTAGGGTGTCAGTGAGAAGGCCGCTTGAGCTCGAGGAGGATCTCGTGACTTGGTCCGTCTCCACCTGGGCTGTCAGAGCCCTGTTATCTCTATGGCAAAGAGCTTGGGCTTGAAATTACATCCGAGGTCAGTGGGAGTTGAAGCTGAGACCTTGTTTGTCAGCTGTTGGCAGAGGAGCGTGGGGCAGCTGAGCTGCAGCGGGGCATCCCATGGCTCAATGCACCCTGAGTCTGAAGGAGGTCCTTATTTCACGGTCTGGCTGCTGGTACCTGCGTGGTAGGGAGACATTGGGTTGAGATTTGGTGCCACCAGAGTGAGGACCATGGGCTGGCATGGTTGGGGACAGAGCACCCAGCTCCACCAGGGCTGACCTTGTCCTTGCCATGGGGTGGGCTTGTTGAGAGCAGCTCTGGACCCTGGGACAGAACATCTTCCCTGTGCTGCCTCCAGGTACCGCTTGCCTGGACGCTGAAACCCCATGGCCTTCCACGAGCGGGTTTGGGGCATCTGACCTTCCAGCAGAGCTCACACTGAGCAGCTTAATCTTTTGGCCGTGGGTTGGTGAGGAAAGAGCAGGGTCCAGTGCCAGGCTGGCAGCAGGGGAGCCTCAGAGCTGTCCTGGCCACCACTGTGGGGTTGTGGGGAGTTGCTGACCTGGCCCTTATCTTCCCTGTTTCTCTTCTTAGCTCCTGCACCTCTGCAGCCGAGAAGGAGATGGGAGGTGAGTGACCCAGCCTCTCCTGCTGACAGGAGATAGCCTGAAGGTCCATGTGATCTGGGCACTGTGGGCCTGGCATGGGGGAAGGACCTAGATCCCACAGCTTGAAAATATGAGCTGGATGATGAACATCTCTGTTCTTGGCCAACCCTGCTTCTCTGCAAAGGCTCAGCCCCTGCTCAGGCAACAGAGCAGACTGGGCGCATTGCAGCCCTCAAGGGGCTCTTTTGAGGTCCAAGCCAGAGTCCTTCTCCCCTGCACCCATGGCAGGAGCTCCCAGGGAGGCTTGTAGGAGCTCAGCAGGGCTGCATGGCCCATCTCCATCCTCTTCTACCCCAGGAGCAGAGCAAAGGGAGAAGCAATACCGAGCCCATCGGGGATTTGGGGATCGCCGCGGTGGGGTCATCAGCGCCCGCACGTATTTCTATGCCGATGAGGCCAAGTGTGACCAGCACATGGAGACTTTCCTCCGCTGCATTGACGCCTCGGGTAAGTGCTCCATGTGAACTGAGCAGCCCCACTGTGCTTGGGGACTGCAGGGACCCTGCAGCCCACCATCGTATCTCGGGTACTTCCTCTCTTCCCAAGCACCCTGCCTGTCAGGCTACCTCTGTCTTTGTGGCTCCATCCAGGTGGCAGCTCAGAGGACGGCTTCTCGGCCATCAAGCTGACGGCGCTGGGCAGACCTCAGTTCCTGGTGAGTGCCAGGGCTGTGACCAGGGCAAGGTGGGTCAGAGCCAGGGCCATGGATGATGCATCTTGGGGGACAGGTGCTGTGAGGTGCCAGGCTTGCTGCAGTGGCATCTCCACTGATGGCAGAGAGGAGTGGGCACCAACAGGTTGTCCCCTGTGTGCCCAACACCACTTTGGAGACCCTGCTTCAATGTTTGGGGACACATGAAGAGCTCAGAAGTTTAGAGGTCCCAACATAAGGGTGTGGGGGTTCTGTGCTGCTGCTTGGCCAAGGTCCTCTTCTAAAGGGTCAGAGTCTGCCTCAGGCTGGGTATGATCTTGCAAAGTCCTGGCATGACAGGAGGCTCCAAGCTGGCTGGACTCCAGCCTGGGTGTCTCACCTCGAGTCTGCCCCTGCAGCTGCAGTTCTCAGAAGTGCTGGTGAAGTGGCGGAGGTTCTTCCACCAAATGGCCGCGGAGCAGGGCCAGGCTGGGCGGGCAGCAGTGGAGATGAAGCTGGAGGCAGAGAAGCTGCAGGTGAGGAGGGTGATGGCTGAGGAAGGAGGCTGCATTGCTGGGGATGTGCTGCTGGAGGTGGCCTTGGAGGTCCTGGAGCAGCCCTGTGACACCTCTGAGCCTGGAGCAGTAAGACGCCTTGGCACTGATGCTCCTTTTGGTGGCAGGAGGCCCTGGCCAACCTCGGCATCGCGACCAAGGCGGAGAGCCAGCACTGGTTCACGGGCGAGAACCTGGGTGTCAGCAGGTAAGCTGCCTGCACCATGGGGGATGCTGTGGGTTGGGGACGCTGGGGACCTTGTCCCTGTTCATGGGGTGGTGGGGAAGCAGCAAGGGGAGGTCTCCAAAGGCCGGCACTGGCTCAGCACAGCGACCAAGCATACAGGAGGTTTGGGTGGAGGTAACAAGACAGGTCAGGGTGGCACATGCTGTGCACCTTGTATGCTGGTGGGGACCGGTAGCCGGTAGAGACCTCCCTGCAAGACACCAGTATGAACCTGTCTCTCCACTCCCAGCACTGTGGACCTGCTGGACTGGAACAGCCTGATTGACAGCCGCACCAAGCTCTCCAAGCTGCTGCTCGTCCCCAACAGGCAGGTGGGTATCCATCTGAGCTACCCCCAGAGCAGTCCCATGGGGAGGGCACTGGGAATCTGGGGGAACGAGGTGTGGGTACACTCTCCCAGGCCCTGGTGGCTCATGGTGGCAGCAGCACTGACTGGTCCTTGTGCTGCCAGAGCCCGACCATGCTATGATCCACCATGTGTGGCCACCAAGCAGGCAGGGTGGTCACCCTGTGCATGCTGTGCTGGCCGGGAGGTGCTGGGGAGCCGGGGTGAGAAGCAGCTCTGGGGACAGGCAGTCCTTCTGTCTCCTGGGGCTGGTCGGGAGGGGTTGGCCACATGAGGGTGCCACAAGCTCTTGTCCTTTCAGACCAGGCAGCTGGAGCCTCTGCTCTCACGCTTCACTGAGGAGGAGGATCTGCAGATGAAGCGGATGCTGCAGCGGATGGACACCCTTGCCAAGGTGGGGGGATGCTGGGGCTGTGGGAGCTGGGCATGGGTGCTGCTGCCAAGGGGCAGACGTGTAGCAAGCGGTGCCATGAACCTGACGTGCATGTCATTCACCCCCCAGAGAGCCACAGAGAAGGGCGTGAGGCTGATGGTGGATGCAGAGCAGAGCTACTTCCAGCCAGCCATCAGCCGCCTCACCCTGGAGATGCAACGCCGCTTCAACAGGGATCGGGCGATCATCTTCAACACCTACCAGTGCTACCTGAAGGTGAGGTGTGGCAGAAGGCTGGGCAGGAAGGACCTCTGGAGCAGCTGGATGGAAACCTTGGCTCCTGAAGCCGTGGCGATGTGATGACACAACTCTAGGGCTGGCTGCCTGAAGGCACAGGGCAGACGTGGCACTGATGCAATGACCTTGTGCCATCTCTTCCATCTGGTCCCAGGAGGCTTATGACAATGTGACGGTGGATGTGGAGCTGTCACGCCGGGAGGGCTGGCACTTTGGCGCCAAGCTGGTCCGTGGTGCCTACATGGAGCAGGAGCGGGAGAGGGCAGCCCAGATTGGCTATGAGGATCCCATCAACCCCACCTATGAGAAGACCAACGAGATGTACCACAGGTAGAGGGACAGCCATGCTCCTCCCTCCCGGCCCACTGGGCACGGGCTTGAGTGGCTTCACCATGCAGCCCTATACTACCCTGCAGGTGCCTGGACTACGTCCTGGAGGAGATCAAGCACAGCCGAAAAGCCAACGTGATGGTGGCATCTCACAACGAGGACACGGTGAAGTTTACCCTGCGCAGGTGGGTGCTGGGGAGGCAGCATGTAGGGACTGGGGACTTGAGGGATATGGGGGCCCAGCAGAGCTGCCGTGAGATGGGCTGTACTGTTCGGGTCTTCTCTGTGCTCATCCGTGGGGTCCTGGTGCTCAGGGCTTTGATTGGGGCTTGGAGTTGGGGCGCAGCGTGGGAGCTCACAGTGGCTGCAGAGCTGGCCCCATGGCCCAGCCCAGAAGCTGTTTTAAAAACAAAACCCTCAAGTCCTTGCATCCCAGCATCCATCTGGGACGTGGTCAGTGCCGTGCTCTTGTACTTGGAGATGATCTCCACTCCTCTGGTGGGATGTGCTGCCCCTGTGTGTTCTGCTGTCTCCACTCTTCCCTAACACGAGGCTTGGCTTGCAGGATGATGGAGCTTGGGATCCATCCTTCAGAGAAGAAGGTGTGCTTTGGGCAGCTGCTGGGCATGTGTGACCAGATCACCTTCCCCCTGGGTGAGTGCTGGGAGCAGGGGGGATTGGCAGACGTGCTTCTGCCCCACCTTGTCCCCTGAGGCCTCCCTGAGGAGCTGTTGTGGGGTCTGAAGGACAGATGGAGCTGGGCTATCTGACAGCCCTGGTGAAGGCAGGGCTGTCAGAGAGCAGGACTGGCTGAGGACGGGGCCTTGTTGCCTTTTCCCCAGCTGTGTGAGTGCTGTGTCCCCCGCCTAGGGTTTTTGGGAGTATGTAGATGAGGATGTAGATGGAGAACCACATCTGTCTCCTGGAGTCCCCATGAGACTGAGGGCTGGGCAGCGAGATTCCTGCTTTGGACTCTGAGCTGAGATCAGGATACTCCTAGATGGGGCAGAGATGGGTCCTGGCCTTAGCAAACCCCTCTTGCACCTCCTTGGTCTGGGAGTGTCGCTTTGCTCTGCTGGAGGTGCACCTGAGCCCTGGGCTCTCCCCTTGCAAGGTGGCAACAGGCTCTTGGATGACCTTGTCCTCTGCCGCTGGCCCAGGCGGTGGAGCAGAGCCCCAGGAGCACGAACAGAGGGGACACGCAAGGGTCCAGGTAGCCCAACGCAGGTCAGGGACGGAGCCCGGTGTCTGGAGCAGGGCCCTGAGGCCAGGAGCGCAGCAGGAGACAGGCCGGGCAGATGTCCAGCCTGGATGCTTCTCTGTCCTGGAGTTCTCCTTGCGAGCGGGGTTTGGCTGCCTGTCTGCAGCCTCCTCTGGTCATGCTGGAAAAATGTGTTAACTTGATGATTCTGGTTGAATGCTTCTTGAATTGGCCTGGCCCCGGCTGCCAGCATTCCCAGGGCTCCCGGTGACCTCGGCCCACTCCCCCCAGCGCCTTCCCAAGCTCCCGGTGCTGAGCCGGGGGGGACGTGCCCCCGTTCCCCCCCCGGAGCTCACTGCAGCCCTCCCATCCCTCGCCCGTCGGCACAGCCCACGGGGCACGGGAGCACTGGGGTTAAGGGAGGCTTTTTTCATATTTTTTTCTTGGTTTTTTTTTCCTTTTTTTTTTCTTGTTTTTTCCTTCCTCTCCCTCCATTTTCTTCTGCCTTTTTTTTTTTCCCCACCCCCCTGTTTTCCCCTTTTGTTTTCATTTTCCCTATTTTTTCTCTACCTGACTTTTTTCCTTTTTTTTTTTTTTTTTTTACTTTCTTGGTACCTCCCTGACCAGCCTCTCTCCCTCCAGGTCAGGCGGGCTTCCCCGTCTACAAGTACGTGCCGTATGGCCCGGTGAACGAGGTGCTGCCCTACCTGTCCCGGCGGGCCCAGGAGAACAGGGGCTTCATGCAGAGGGCGAACCGGGAGCGGGACCTTCTCTGGAGGGAATTCAAGAGGCGGCTCCTCGCAGGCAGCCTCTTCAGCCCCAACCACTAACCCCAACCGTGGCGTCCAGCCCGAGGTCTCTTGTGCCTTCACCTGTAACCACTATTGCCATTCCCCGTCCTAGTTCTGCTGCAGTTTGACCCCCCTCCCCAGCACCCTTTGCCCTGGGAGGGGACATGTACTTGTTGATGCTTGAACCACATCCACCTTCTGGAAGTCACTACTGTAGGGTTGCCCCAGCTGGCACTGCCCTGAGGGATGTCCCTCTGCCATCCCAGGGGATCTTGAGCTGTGTGTGCCCTGGGCTCAGGGGGCATGCCAGCCCCCTGCCAGCCCCCCTGCCTCAGTGAATGCTTGCCCAGGGTTTTCCCCATGTGGAGAAATTTGGCACAGGGAGATTTGGCCACCTCCTTTGTGCCACGGGTTAGGTCCAGGGTGGGCTGAGTGCCTGGAGGACAAGCTGGCCTCAGCCAGAAGGTCCTCTAGCCTCTGTCAGGGGCTTAGTCTCTTCCAGCTCCATGGAGGCAGATGCTGAAGCAGAGGCCACAGTGACTGGGGACAGGATGAGTCCCTGCTGCCTTTCCCAGGGCAACCACTGCCTGGCTGCTCACCAGCTTTGCACAGACCGGAGGTGGGCAGGTCCTGGGAAGGACCAGGCTCTTCTCCCCATCCCACTGGGCTGAGCAGAGCCAAAGCTGCCCAGGGCTGTCCATCCTCAGGCCCACATCCCGTGGGGCAGGAGGGGCGAGGGGAGCTGGCTGGTCCATCCCTGCGCTGCTCCTGCCCTGCCTGTGGTCCCTGGCCCCGGTCTGCACGGTGGGCAGGGGTGGTGGCCATGTAGGAGCACTGGGAGCTGGACCGTGGCTCAGCTCTGCTCTACACTGGATTTGCAGAGAATGGTGTTGATTAAATCACAACTGTTCTTGCTCCTGTCTCTCTCTTGGAGTTACTGGACAGCCATCTGGGCTCTGCTTCACTGCCCTGGTCTCAAAGGGGAGGTTCTCAGCCCCCTCCAGCTGCGTTCCTTGGCCGGGGCCAGGGCTTGGGGAAAGGAGCCAGAGACGGGCTGTACCCAGTGAGGCCAAACTTCTCCAAGCATGGGAATGGAGAAGCCTTGGAGCTGTCTGTGCTGGGGCTGGGGGGAGCTGGGAGCTCTGGAGCATCCTTCTACCTGCAGGGGCGGGTGGCAGCTGTGGGAGAGCCTCCCCCCACCCTGAGGTCTGCTTCTGGGGGACAAGCATCCTTCAGGTTTTCACTGCCTCAAATTAGGGGCACCTTTTTCTGGGCTCGTTTTGGGCTCTGCAGGACCACAAGCCTCTCTGGGCTTCCCTGCCCAGTGGCTGATGCAGCGTCTCCTTTTTCCCCAAGGGTCAGTCCTCTTCTCTCCCTTCCTCACCTTTTCCTCCACTTCTGGTGAGCCACCCCCAAGCCAAATGGGTGAAGTTTAGGCTTTCCAGAGATGTTCAGCGCCTGCCTTTTCTCTAGCTGAGGCTGCCATGCCTTAAAAAGCCTGGAGGAGCAGGGACTGCAGCTGGAGGGATGGGGCTGCTGGTGTTAAAAAGCAGTGCTGGTGCAGGCAGCAGCTGGGCTCCTGGAATTTTGGGGAGGGGAGCAGATGCACTCCCGGTGCCGGGCTGCCTCTCTGGCCCGTACAGGATGCTGCAGCCATGGCACGGACCGTGCTGCTGCCCCAGGACCTGGGCTCTGCCAGTGCAGCTGGACCCAGGGCTGGCTGGATGCAGGAGCACCCCTCACCCGCCGCAGGCTTCCACGAGGACCCTTGGGCACCTGCGGGAGCAGATGCTGCAGCCTCCATGCCAGCAGCTTCATCTACCTGTTTATGGCCCCTCTTTTTTGGAGGTATCCCCCTCCCAGCCCTCTTTCCAAGACAGAAAGGATGGGTGCAGCTCCAGGCAGCTCTGCAGCGCGTCTCTGGAGGGAAGTGCTGCTGTTTGCAGGGGACCAGGGGTCAGGGTTGCAGGGTGCTGCCTCCTCTCTACCCGAGGCACTGGATGCCCTTGAAATCCCCCAAATCTCCGGATTCCCAGCAACCTTTACCCATGCTCAGCTAGAAAGCAGCAACCGCTCCTTTTATTTCTGGGAGCACTGCCCTGCCCCCCCCCCCCAAAAAAAAAAAAAAACCCTCCCTGTGTTTCTGCAGTGCGCTGGCTGGTGAGGATGCTGGCTGCAGCAGCAGGGGGAGTTGCAAGGGGAAGGAACCCATATCCTTGCAGCAACCAGCTCGGCCACCTCGGGCTAAAAGCGCTGTGAGCAGCCCAAGGAGGCACCTCAGAGGAGTGGAGCTTTGCCATGTCCCAGCGGGATGGTGACCAGCACCTCGTGTCCAGAGTGTGACCAGCAGGTGGAATGAGGCCATCTTCTCCCTCTGCTCTGCCCTGGGGAGGCTCCATCTGGAGCACTGGGACCAGTTCTGGGCTCCCCAGTTCCAGAAGGACAGGGAACTGCTGGAGAGGGGACAGCAGA
>JAOXJK010000051.1:33074327-33125609 GCA_025774025.1 Xenus cinereus | reverse complement strand
CGCGTTTATGAAAAGGGCTGATAATTCACCAGGTAGCACTCTTAATTAGAAAGTATTACAAGCAAAATAGCTCTCTGAATTCTTTGGAGTCACCATCATTAAACAGAAAGTGAGAATGAATATTTGATTACATATGCAATCAGGAGGGAAAATAGGGCCTGTTACAGTATTACTGCTGGTCAAGACTGCATTCGCTGGAAAGTGAAATGTCTCTGCCTGGCAATCCTTGGTTAAGGATCTGGCGTGCCTGGAGGAGACAGTTCTTAAGACTTTAGTCTTTGGCAGCCACAAAAAAAACTTTTACCACACAAGAACCCTGGGTACACTAAGGAGGGCATGTCTGAGACCCTTATTTACACATTCAAAACACCGGTGGTTTGCATTCATCCTGTTTTCCCGTGATTTCCCACATGATCTTGTAGGGGCTGTTTGCCCTGATGCAGTTTTCTGGCTGCCCATGTGTGGGCTTGCTGGGCAGGCGGGGGGACGTGGGTCAAACAGGCCAAATGAGAGCTCCCTCCCCTCTTGCCTTTCCACCTTCTCTGAAGGGAAAAGCAGATGCATCCCCTTAACACGTCCCCCAACCTTCTCAGCGGTATTTTCAAGGCCAGAACATCTTCTCCCTGGGAAAAGCAGCCCCACTCGTCTACCCACAAGGAAGAGTGTTATTTGTTTCCTTGCCTGAAGCCCTTTCATGTAAATTGTCCTGTGGGCTATGTTTTTGTTGCTGACTTAACCTGAGCCGTCCCTGCTTGTATTAATTACTCCAGAATTAATTTAGCTTGTGCGAGAGCTGCAACGCCACCAACTAATGTTTGAATCATGCGGCGTGAATATATTAGCAGCTGGCAGGTTGCGTTAACTTGAGCTCCAGTTTGCAATCCCTGGCAGGCTAATAAAACCTGCTTTAAGGGAACACCACGTGGAAATTAAGGGGAGGGTTAGGCGTCCTTTGGAATTGAATTTGAAGGTGTGGTGACTGTGTTTTACACAACTTCATCCCCAAGAGCAATCCAAGGTGAGGCGTGCAGAAGCCCGGGTGCCCAAGGCTGGGCAGCAGAAGGGGCTCTCTAAGAGGGACTAAAGTGGCGGGTGCTGTCGAAGCAGGGGGGAATTGGTTATGTTGGAAAAAATTATTCCTTGATTTACTAAGTAAATGTTAAAAAAGGAAAAAAAAAAAAAAGGTGGTTTGGGATTTGGAAAAAGTCTTAAATCCTTTCAGCCCTTTATCGCTAAAATAAAGCTTCTGCTCCTGTTACTTAGTCCTGTTTAAGTTATTGCATCATGACAGTCTCTTTAGCACATCCTTCAAAGAGTGGTTTTCTCAAGTTAGTTTGCTTCAGATACCCACATCTCACGTGTTTAATAAAGACACTAATTCAAAAAGAATAGAGTTATGTGGCATTTTCTTAACACATAGTAGGCCTAAAATTAAGTTACCATATCGTTTGTGTCTATATTGATACTTGAAAACGGGTTTATTTTCTTTTATCTCATCAGTTTTGTAGTTTGTCTATTTTGAAGAGGTACTTGTCAGTTAATCCTTATACTCTTGGCTTCAGAAGCACCAGCCAAGAGCTTTTGTGAAAGTACTAGATGCATGGAATTGTAATAAACATGAAAAGGATAATGTCATTCAATACAGAATATATCTAAGTTTCTGCCCCAAAATTGAGCCGTACCTTTGAGTTAGGTAACAACACATTTAAAAGAATTGCTCACTGATCCATTATCTTCTGAACCATCAAGAAAATTCAATCTCCCAAAACAGCTTCAGAAAGGTTTGGGTGAGATGTAATTACAAAAGAAGGATCAGAAGATCAAAGAACAACGCTGAGCACAATGTAGGAGAAGACTGCAAAGCAAAGCTGAAGGGAGAAAAGAAGATTGCACAAAAAGTTGAAGAACTTGAAATTTTTCAGGCACAAAAGGAACAAGAGGTCACTGAAAAATTCAGCGGGGTTTCAAGAAGCAATTTATTGACAAAAGGAGCAGACATTTCTCAGAGGGATTTGATGAATTCATAACCTCAGTGCTCACCTGGCAAGGTGGAGGTCAGCTGCCAGAAAAATAGAAACCTGCCACGGGGAGGGGGGGAAATGCCGGAGGAAATCACGCTCACCCAGGATCAGCCAAAATGCAATGAGCCCTGTGATGCCTTCCAGCACGCCAGGAAGCCAACCTTCCTGAAGTGATGCTTAATCAACTTCAAGTGGGCCAAGGGTCACATCATTTCCAAAGAGAAAGTGTTTTGTTTTTTTTTTTTTAATCCTCCTCTCCTGTTTTTTTCTTTTATTCTCCGGGTGCCCTCACTCTCCCCACCCCAATTCAATATTTAATGTGCTGTAACCGTTCGTGGGTGAGTCTGATTGTGAGAGACTAAAGGCAAAGCCTGGCTTCAAAAAGCCCATTGGGGATTTTCTTTCTTTCTTTCTCTCATCCTCCCACGTGATGCCCTACAGCTCAGCCCCGTGCTCCTTCTTTCAGCTGCTTTTGGTACATGTTGAATTCCAGTTTTATTGCTGTCTGACCTTGGACACAGGGTGTAACTGAGGCATAGGAAACACCAGGAATGTGGACCTGAGGCAGAGTTAAACCTCATCCTCTAGACTGAGCACAAGATAAAGGTTATGTCAGATATTTGGATGCTGATCAGTAAAGGAGGAAAGCCCTATTACTGGTGCATGTAAAATGCGGAGGCATTTATTCACAAGTAGAATTTATCTAAAATTGTTTCAAGTTTGCTGCTTGTAATGGTTTGTTTGCTTACGGAGTTTGCATTCTAGAGCTGGGCCCCTTCCTTCCCCAGCTTCTGAGCTGGGGTCAGCTTCTTGAGGGGACCGGGCATGTAAGCTCTTTGTGGAACACTGCTTTTCTCAGCAATAGAGAAAACCCTCTTTCTACCCTCACTGCCCACAAATTTCTGTAACTTCGTCCAATGGAGAGATTTTCTGCTCATCACCAAAGCAGCGAGCCCTTTTTCAGGTTTATCTATGACACGGCACAGCACATTTTATATATGACATCTCTTTCTAAATGTTATTAATGTTGGATTGGGTGTACTGATGGAACAATTTCAAATGCATGCGCTGCTGCTGATCTCTTTTGCTTCTGTCTGGACCAGTCATTTTCACATGTGAATACTTATGCTATGCTAATCCATGCCTTCTTAATATATTTAGTACCAATTAGCATAAGCAAGGTTGCTGAATGCCATAATTTAAATGCTCGGCACAGCTATTTTGCCCGTGACAGGAAGGTATGAAAAATAATTTTAACAAATATTTGTAACCAAGAAACTATGGAGAAATTGCTTTTGAATGACTACATAACAACCAGAACACAAGGCCCAACATTTTAGATTTACAATGCGTCAGTTCTCTAACCAGCATGGATTTGGAGCCAGAAAGGTTTGCGTATTTGCCAACATAAGAAGAAATGAAATTATGAGGAATGCTTTTCATTAGTAATTTTTAATATTATTTTTGTTTCTGTGGCTGCTGCTGCAAAATGTATCATGTTGTAACCTTATAATATCTACCCATGGAGCTCATATGCAAAGCAGAGATGAGTGGAAAAGCCCCCATGGACTCGGCTTATATTTCAAATGTAGAACGTCAGCAGTAGCTCAGGCTTAGCTCTGACACAAGCACTTCTTGTGTAGCTGAAAGAGCCATTCTTGGGATCTATATGGTATTCAGCCCCCAGGCTAGTTAGGCTAAACTTTTAATTCAACTTAAAGTTGCAGACAGTTCCTTCAGGTGTTTTGGACTAGGAACTAACTCCATATATATATATGTTGTACAGCACTGTGGGTGTAGGAAACATGTCAGCAGACCTGTATGTTCACTATGTGCTACTGCCAGCATCTGGGCAAGGACTCTGTTGCAGCTGTGTGTATACATGTATTTTTTGATACCCAGTGTCTAGAACAATGGCTAAGTGTGTCTTTAGGTACATATTAAGCATTTGGCAAAGCATAATCTAATTTTCAATTTGGGATCAGAGTCTTTATCTTCATGTAAGGGGCAGCAAGGATGAGAGGTAACTATGAGACTTAGGAGATCATTTTGTTACCCACAAATGTGTTCCTAGAGTGAATGTTGAAGATTCGTGCCAAAAAATATAGAATACGCTCAACCTTTGTGTAACACTTGCTCAGATTCTAGCAGTTTTTAAAAGTGTCATTGTGACTTTCCCCAACATTTATTCTGGTAGAATTGGGCCAACCCTAATGCAAGAGGAATATATATATATTTTTTTTTTCCTTCTCCTTTGTTTCTTTTTTTTTTTTTTCCTTCCCTTCCCATGTCATTGGAAATAATTCCTAGGTGTTACAGGGCACTGTTTTGTTTAGATTGCCAGCCCCATATTAGAACACTAGGAAAGGTCAGTGCATCCCAGTAGGTGTTTTATTGTAAGTGGTTAGGTGAGCCTCAGATTCATATTCCTGGAGTGCTCTGATATTCACAGCAGGAACAGAGAATGACTTTATTTGAGTATATTTTTTTTTTATTGCTGTATCTTACAGCAATGAATCTGGTGACTCCACTAAGATCAGAAGCAGTGAACCTTTTTCCTCTTCTTTTTTTTTTATGCTGAATGTGGAACTTTTCTTATCTTTCCATGTAGAAGAGCAGGAAAATATTTGACTTTCTCATCTAGACATATTAAGGAGAGAAGATAATATGTATTTCAGTTTTTAAAATGTTACTGTAGCCTGAATGTCATTGGGAAAATGATAACCTCGTGGATAATAGTTTTCTGTGTTTGCCCAGTAATAGTTAGCAGCTTTAACTTAAAGCTGGTACCTGCCTGCCTCTCTCTGCCTCGGTTCATACGCAAACTTACTTGCAGTTTGTATTAACTGGCTGTGCCGGGGGGGCAGCTGGCTCCAGGGGCTTCTGTAGAGCGGGAGGGTGAAGGCACAGAGAGAGAAGCAGCAGAAGGGACCTCCTCTGGCCCCGGGGCCAAGGCAGAGCCCGTTCCCGGGCTGGGCACGCAGCAGCCACCGCTGGGAACCAGCCTGAGTCTCTTAGGTTCCTCATGGCTGCTTCACGCCAGGGCTTTTTCCGCTAGATTAATGACATCTTGATGACAATCTTCATAGCTCACAAAAGAGGATTGCTGAGGATTTGTTTCCTATAAGTTTGCTATTAATTTTTTTGCTGTCATTCCTTTGGCAAGAGTTAAATCTAAACCATGGAGTAAGTCTTCTGCAGAAGGTGAATGGAGGGGACCTGGAAAGAAAACAAGAACTGACTGGAATTTACTGATCTGTGACTGATGAGAAGTTATTCATCAACTTCATGAGCAAATTGCCAATGCTGTAGCTGTCTAGCCATTTAACGTACCCTCCGTGTTATGGCAAAGGTTGGTGTTGCTTTTCTTCAACGAAGAGGCATTCCCAGTTACACCCTGCTACTCTGCAGAGATGTAAAAATTTCCTGCCCCGTATGGGTTAGCAACAGGGTTTTACTGAGGAGGGGATCTGCGGGAACAGGAATAAAACATCGTTGTGCTTGCAAGAGCACCAAACAGGTCAGACAGCTACTGGCTAATAGAGGATTTGTTGTGGTAGATACTTGCTTTGCCCAAAGAAGATTAGTGCCTACTTATGGTGTACATGCAGTTTGTGTGTTGAAGTAAGTCTCCTTGTAACAAATAACAGAGTTTTATATACTACCTACACTAATCGAGTATGGGTCAGCTTCTCAGGCTACTGGAATGTATGCTCTAGACGCTGATAGGAGGAGGAAAAAGGAGGCAAAAATAATAGTACTATTTTGTGCATCTGTGAAAAGCACCTGATGCACAAGACAGTAGTTCTGTTTGCATTGGAAATTTTATTCTGCAAACAGAAATTTCTTTTTTTGTCCATATATATATATGTATATATCTGTTGTGTGGCTATGCACGAGGTATGTAAATATAGGACTGACTTCTTTGTATGTGTGGAATCAGGATAGCTTCCTGAACTGGTGTCACGCGCTGGTCCTTTTCTCCAGTGGAGGGGTTGGCCCCAGCAGCACAGCAGGGACTCTGCTTCCCTGCCAGCCCTTCCGTGGCTGAAGAGAATCATGCTCCACCAGCCTGGCCGGTTCATCTCACACTGTAAAGGTGATGTGATCCAAAAAGTGATGATGCTCAGTTCTGAAGATACCCTTGACTGGGTAAATTAAAAATAATATAAATATTGTGACCTGAATGTCCGCATTTGAAGTTTGGGTCCATAGGCTTTAGCTGGGGTTGTTCCACGCTCTACCCTACTGATGGTACATCTTGAAATGGAATGTTCTTAATTAGTTAATAACTCTGGAGAGTATCTGTATTGGTATATTGGAAAGAATTTGAAAATAACTATCACTGATGATGTGATTTGGGGAGCACTTCAGCATCAAGATGAAAGTTATTAGATAATTGTAATAATAATAATTCAGTCCACCAGCTAGCACTATAGGAATGGCATATATCCCTTTTATTGGAAGAATTCTTCATCTGCTGTGACCTTAATGTGAATTCTCTCACATAAATGAAGTTAAGATGGAATTATAGATGGAAATACTCACTGGTACTGCCGAGAGAAACACATTACAGGGACACTGCAGCTACTTCCCAAAACAGATAATTCTCTGCAAAATGCGGACACCTCTAAATTTGTCAAGATTTTTTGAGTGTATTTTTTGAGGTTGTTTTCTTTTTTTCACATCTTAACATTGTAGTTCTATGTCCTTCTGCAATGTTAGAATGCAACTGAATCTAGATAAAAATTAGCTGTTTAAGAAACAGATTTCCTAAACCTTTTTTTTTCCCCAAAGGCTGCTGTTTTCCTTTGGTCAAAGGTAGGAAGGGCTTGGGTCCCGTTATGATTTCAGGATTTCATCATCCTGAAAATGTTTACTGAAAGTGTACGTTCTCAGGGATTTTAACTACTTGAGAACTACCTGAAATATTAATTTTTATTATTTTTCTTTTCTGTGAACACCAATGTAGAACAAACCCTATTTTGTCCCATAGATCCTGTGGTAAGGAGGTATCAATTTAATGATCCTACTATTGTACTACTTTCTTAGTCATCCCTAGTCCCATTTAATTTACCTTTACTTGTAAATTTTACATTTACTTGTATATGTAAACTGGAGCATGATCTTTCTGGTGCTTTAATCTTTGTTTTAATTTGGTGAATGATTTCAGTGCGTTAATTGCTGGCAGTAATCATTGCACATGTCACAGACCTTGAGGTTTCCATAGGGACGATGTGACTCCCCATAATTGCTTGCATAGATACTGGTGAACCACTGCCCTGCTCACGTCTGACATTTGTTCCTAAGCTTGCTTTTGTCTGGGATTGCTGGAGCTATGGTGGGGTATCGGATATAATCTGGCTTTAGTCGGGTATTCAGAGCAGGTGCCACATCTTAACTTCAAAGTCTGTTTATGTCCAGCCCGCAGCAAAGAGTCTGCTCCATCTTGCACAAAAATAATGTCGTTCAATGCGCATTAACGATGAATCAAAATATTCCCAGGCAATGTGCTAGACTGATGCTAGTGTATTGAGGAGCACCTTTGTAGCAAAAGCAAACTCTTTATTTGCTGCAAGTAGGTCGTACAGGTGGAGCATCAGGAGATGTGCGTTTGCAGGGTGGAGAACACAGAGACACAAACCTGGCTGTTGGGTGCGCAGGATGTTAAGAGTCTGGGAACATTGGTACTTACTTTCTCTTAATGAAACTTGCCAAGCTAATCTTCATTTTAATGCATTGGTTTATCCAGCTTCAAACAGCAAACATTTTAGTAGAACAATCCTATCAGGTTTTTTCCAGCAGGAAAAAATTACAGCATAGAACATAAACATAAAATTATGAATCTTCATTAAGAAAGTCGTGCTTATTTTGGAAGTTTTGTAATGAACATTGTACGTCATTTCAGTCAAAGCGTGATGCCATTAATAATTAGAAAACTAAAAATGCCAACTTGTCTAGAGCATCTTCTAGCAGGACCTGACCAGGCAAACATCCATGTCTGTCGCGCATTCCTAGCACATACAGAATGAAACAGCACAAGTGTACAAACTGAATATCATTTTATTTAGCATATTTTTCACCTGATGTGATTTCACTTGACGTGAGCTGAACTTATCTAGAGGTGTCTAATGAATGCTCTTGCTCTCTTTTACAAGACCCTAATGGTGACAAGTAAAATGTGAAAGAAAAATAGCTGGTTAACTATCCATGTTAGTTACCCAGCAGTGTCTGCATCTGTTCAATGACCTGAATTATACGTGGTTAGTTTGGCACATTTCTTTGAAGTGCACTAAAGCAAAAGGAAAGGAGAGACCCAAGATCATCTGAATGTCTTCTCCACCCTCCTCATCTCTCTAAAGCAAACTCACTCACTGTTGAATTGTTTGAAGTCAATTTATCAGTCATCCATGGAAATACCGAATAATTAAAAATTGCTTTTTCTTTCTCAGTGAGGCTTCTTTGACCATTATCACAAGACAGAAATGAAACTGGCTGTTAACCCGGATTGACATTTATTGTTCGCATTCTTTATATAGTTTTGACATATTCTCTTTAATGCTTCTGGGAACAAAACACCATTGAATTCCTGTCTGTCGCTCAGCTCGCTTAGTTTGTAAGTTCAGGCGGTGCCAAGCTGGTGCTGGGTGTATGAGCGAGGGAGCACGTACGTGCCACGCTCTGGCACGGCCTGTCCCAGCTGTGGGGAGAGATGTCCTTGTCACCACGCACGCGACCAGGACACGTGTCCCCAGCATCATTCGCTGTGTTTGGTCGCAGCGGCTGTCACACTGAGCCCGTTACTCTAGCTGTACATTTACCCTGTGACACTCATAGAGGCTGTGGATGGGAGAGAAATGCTCGTGTATTAAGATAAAGAGATGCTTTACTGAGCTTTGGGTTTGCCTGTGTACCTGGTACTTGGTGTTGGCTACTTGGTGTTCCCTGGGGTGTTTTTAGCAGCCAAGTGCCTATTTTGTGAATATTGCCATTGCTACTGCCAGTGCCATGACAAGGAGCGGGACTTAATGCCTAATTGGCAGCTGGGTTATTGTATTCCCCTTATAGAGCCCAGTCTCCATCAGGCTTTGTGGGACACATTGCGATCCAGCTCCAGCATCTCTGACCTGGTCTCTCTTCCTGCAAAGGGAAAAGACTTTTGGGATCTTCCGTTACCACTGGCTGCCAAAATTCCCTTTTAAAGCCAGTTCTGTATCTGCAAGATGCCTTAACGCGTTACATTCGCATCCGTATACTACTTCTCAAATGACATTAGCTCTTTTTGGTGCGGTCGCCGCAGTGGTGTCCTGCTTCTCAGCCTTCTCTGTGGCCTGATGGCTCTGGCTAATATTCCTCAGGGTTTCCTGCTTCAAACCATCTTGAAGTTTCTTAAATATGGATTGTATAAATTTGAAAGGCAAGACTTATGTGGCACGATGTTCAAACAGATTTCATGGGGTAATAGATGGTTTTCATTACTGAAATGTGAGCTTTTTCATCCTCAGGCGTTAGTGTAATGATATCCTGAGAACAAAAGGTTGCAGTTCTTGATTCCTCCGCGTGCAGCCTCTTCCCGGCTGTGTCCGTTGCTCTTCCTCTGAGTGTTCTGGCTCTGCAGCCTGGTTTCAGGACTGACCCCCATCCCTCCTCCCATACGGACGCTGTTATGAAATTCTTCTGGTTTTTCTGTTTCCCTATCCCTAAATCCCACCTTTTCTTGCCGAAGCCCTGTGTTTTGGGAAGTAGCACAGCCGTTTCCTATTCCTGCTTCCTGGCCTCTGCTCAGCTCCTTCCCTTCACCAGTAGGGTTCACATCACTATTGTCTGCCTTTATGTTCCTTGTTCCTTTTTATTTTGGCACGCCAGTGCCATTAGTCTTTTCTGAGCGTCTCCTGGCTCTCTTGCCTTCTGCCTGGCTGAAGTTTCTTGTCGTCGCCTTTACAGGGCTCAGCACAGTGTCCTGCTGTCGGGATTCGCTCCCTCCCGCTGGCAGTGATGTGCCAGGGCGACCCCACAGCATCCCTCCTCTCCTGCCACCAGGCATTTCTCCATGTCACCCTTCCAGCAAGTACTTTGCCTGGGTTTCATCTCTCTCTTATTCTTTCAAATTTGTATCTGGAAACAGTCTCTCCCTGTTTACAGAAGAAATCCTCAAACCGATGATATAAACCGGTATCTGCCTTGTGTTTTGTTGAAGTTGTCACTAGAAATGTGAAATATTCTGTTCCTGAGCTCTCAGCTATCTATTTTTGAGTGTGACATCCTTAGGGCAAACATTAGGTCTGCTCTGTGGAGTTCTGCCCAGTTTTATTACTATAACAAAGAAGAAGCAGCAGACAATAATGTAGTTTTATTTTCAGCTCTCACTATACTGTCTAATATAGGCGGAACAATATCTTGGTCTTTTTTCTTTTTATTTCCTTTAAGTACACAAACGTGTATGTCCGTGCATACCTATGTGCAGCTGCAGGGGGATCTGGTTTGATATTTGCAAGAAGAAAGGCTAGAGCAGGGACATCTCATCTTGGTTTCAGGAGACGGCTGCTTGACTTCTTGCTCTGAACAATAGGATGCAAAATGCCAGCTCCGTTCTCCGCTCTCCTTCTGGGGATGTTAAAGAGGAGGAGCACCCCTTATTGCTCAGACCTTGACGTCTGGCTTTTTGTTCCCTGTTTGGTGGGATTAAGTGACCATCATGTTTATTTGTTTTTGCAGAGCTGTATTTGCTTTAGGCTGGAAAAGCAAGTTGCTTTCCAACACTTTAATATTGTCAGTGCCTTATTTACATGAAAATCTAGATGTTCTCAAAGCTTTAAGCCACATCTATTCCATCTGATTTCTCAGCATTATTATTCAATAGCTTTCATGTCATGAAAAATATATTTCCTTAAAAATGGAAGGGAGGACCTCTAGCTTTTGAGATGTGGCAAAGCTTAGCTGGCATGAAAATTTGCTTTGGGCCTGTAGAGGTGCAGTAATGAATCTTTTAATAGCTCCTGTTCTGCTACCTTGTCCTTGCTGAGAGCAAAAAGATTTCTTTGAAAACATCCACGTTTATTATAATGGGTTGTGAATGAAGAAAAACAGGATGAAATTAGGCTCTTGTGTGGTGTTGCTTTTTTAAAAGAAACATTTCCAAAACATAGGTGCTAGGGAAAAAAACCCAACCATATGTCGTGAATTCTGACTTCATGAAAATATAGAGATAGGAAGACTAATATGTCTTTACATTGATAAAATGTAAATGTTGGCCCACAAAGATTCCCAAACAATTTTTACAGGTATAGACCAGAAAAAACTGTCTCATCTTGGTCTCTTTGTGATCGAACTGGTTTCCAGTGGCAGAGCAGGTTGTCTCATGTTGCTTCAATATATCCCTGTGGGTCTGTGCGGTGGTTCTGTGTGTGTGTTTTTTTCGATGGGTGGGCTTTTCTTAGCTGTCTGCCTTCCTGCTTTGCACTGGGATAATTGCAATAAGTTAATAATAAATATTTGTAGCGAAGAAATACACCTTGAATGTATTGGTCAATGTAATCGAAACCTTAGTAGTCTAATCATAGAATTATTTCTAATAATAGTAGAGAATTAAAGAAAAGGCAAATGATGACTAGTACTGCAAGAGAGATGGTGTGCTCGCCTTTCTTCTTCTCCTTGGAGTCCTACAGGTTTGGTCTGGGGGGGCTGCACTGTGGAGACTTGTCAGCATCCCAAGCTCTATACATGTGGTTGTGATGATGACGATTTTTTCCTTTTCTCTTCAGCATACAGCTGGAGCTGTTTTATTATTTTCCTACTATCTTTTTGCCCGTTGGTCTGTGCCCATGTGGAGAGCTGCTGCCTGGAGCCTCAGCACCAAAATGACCTGAAGGATGAGTCCTTCAGTGATGCTGGGGAATGTCTGGAGTGCTCTGGCGTGGTGGGATAGCTGTACTCTCTGTAACTCCTCAGCCCCAAGCAAGCAGTGAATCCAACAATCGGGCAGGTTGTGGCTCAGGCTCCTGCCAAGTCTCCTGTGGAGCCTTGGGCTTAAGGTCAGGGAAAGCGCTTGGCAGAGGATGTTGTGGCATAGACAGCTGAGGACTGCAACTGGTTAAAAATTTGCTAAGCAACAGAAACTCTCATTTCGTTCTCTTAGAAAAGGAACGTTTTCCTTCTTGCTTTTGATTATTATTTTTTTTCCCCCTGGATAGCCAAGTCTCAGTGTCTCATGAACTGCTTGAAAAATCAGACAGAGCTGGAAGAGAGGGCAAGAGCCTGTGGGCAGCTCTTATGGTGCATGGGCAGCTTCTGCAAGGGGGCTGCCATATCAGTGCCTCTGCAATCGATGCAAAATTCATGTTTCCTGCTCCCCCCAGCTGCCATCCCTCCTGGAGGAATCCATGTCTGAAGTATCGCAAGAGCAACTGCATCTGTGCTGCTGGGGGGACCCAGCTTGTTGCCACGGCTGGAGGCGCTTTTGTGCCAGAGCACTGAGCGGTAATTGGGCCAGTGTTGGTGGGTCCCAATTATGAACATCTGACCAGGCTACAGTTGAGTGGACACGGCTGAAAGCAGGAGTCCTGGCATTTCCGTGTCGGTGCTTGTGTGGCATCCTCCCAGCTCCCAGTCTGCTCCTTGTACGCTCTCAGCTGCTTGTGGGAAGGACTGGCCTCAAGAAAAACAGTAGCTGCTCATGTGAACGGGAAGTCACCTCTGCCTTGAAGTGAAGCACTCCTTGTTGGGTAAATGTAAAATGCTGCCCTGAAACAAATGCTAGTGACTGGAATATGAAAAATTAAATTCTTTTTATCTTAAGCACGTAGAAAGAAACTCTGGCCAATATTGCCTAAGTCTCATTCCTAAAATACCCAGAACGGAAAAGGAATCAATCGCTTCCAGCTTTATTTAGGCTTTTTAAAGCAGAAGCTACCTGGAACCACTCAAAGCTGACAGATACAGAGTGAATGACAAGAGCTTGCTATAAACAGGCAGTTTTCAGGTTTTATTTGTGTTCTTATATGCAAATGCTTATTGCTGTACATTCGGAGACAAAAAAACCCCATCAGAACAAATTTCATCAATACCCTGTTTTAAAATCTGGGTATGTCTGAGGCTAGTCTTACAGATGGACGTTGCCAGCTTTGCCTTGTAGGAGAGGATGTCGCTAAACCCAAGGTTACATCCCTGGATACTGTGCTTAGGGGAGGGTGTTTTCTCCTGGCAACAGTCCACATTTCTTCATGATAAATAAATAAAACCGACCTCTCCTCTACTTTCCTATATATGCTCACAAAAGTCCCAGAAATGTGCAGTTCAGGATAGATTTAAGTCTGTGGTCTGGCTCAGTTTTGCACTTTAGTGCACTTCCCAGTCTTTAGTGGGAAGAGGACCTGATCCTCCATCAGAGAGCAGAGCTGTACTAATCCGTGTGACCTTGCTCCCGGGAAATTTCCATCCCATACAGATATCAGCTATAGCCGGTGATGACTCCCTAATTTAAGATGCTCTATTTGCATGTATTAAAAATAATTAACAACTTAGGCTGAACAAACCTTCTGGCTACATCAAACAGATAAGCAACTACATCACTGCCAGTGTCTATCTACTTTGCTCTGATGTTTCAAAGTCTCACAGATGCTTATTAAAGCAATAGTATGGAGTTAAGAGGCGGAAAGAGATCAGGAAGAGGGTCAGTGAATAGTATTAGGTTATGGTTTTATTAGTAAGTAGACAGAACTTATTAGAGTATAGTATATAGTAGTGGTAAAAGGATGGAATGGGGTTTAGTTGCTGGCAGACAGTAATGATGGATTAGTGGTGACCTGTGGGGGACATGTCTGCCCTGCTGGTCTAGCTGGGGAGATCAGCACCCAGCATCGAGTGCTTGGCTGTGTGTGCACCCTGGCTTCTGGTGGGGCAGGAGCGTACCCTGATGGACACTTTCCATGCGTGTCCATCCCCGTGTGTGCCCGGCGTGTGTCTGCCCGTCGCCTGTGTGAAGCACTCCTGGCCCTTTCCCACAGGGGCTCTCCCCTCCTTAGCAGTGGCTGCTGGGACGGTCACACAACTCACTCATTGGATGAACTTTCTGTGCGAAAGATAAATTTGAATGGTCATCTCTGAGGACGGAGAATTCCGGCCTGCTGTGGCAAATACCCCAACTCATTAGTGTTTACAATGCTTCTGTTCCTCTGAGGTCTTGATTTTTGGCTGTGAGGGAAAGCCGCTGCTTTTGAACTGGTGATCTGGGATTCTGTGCTCGTCTGCCCAGGCACAGACGTGGTCCCACCTCTTGTCCTCATTCCTGTACATTTGAATCATGCAGACAAAAATGCATGTAACTGTTTATCCCCATGATTTCATAGGGATCTGTCAATACTGGTTTCCAGCCAAGACAAATCTTTTTTCCTTTCAAGTTTCAAAGAAAACGAAATATTCACATTTGCCCTCCGCCTTCATGTATCATGCTGTTTCAAGTAAACAGCAGTGCAGCGTCAGGGGTGCAGTTTTATCTTCCTAATTTACATTTTTTTTCTAGGGTGTCTCACCATATGGGCAGCCTAATCTGTCGCTCCCAGGCCAAGCTCTTTCTGCATGGCTGGGATCCAGCTGATGTCGGGAGGAATCCCGAAGGCAGCAACTTTGTACGTGCTTTTTGCTGAAAGGAGGTTGTAGCGAGGTGGGTGTCAGTCTCTTTTCCCAAGTAACAAGTGATAGGATGAGAGGAAATGGCCTCAAGTTGCACCAGGGGTGGTTTAGATTGGCTATTCTGGCTATTTTTCTGAAGGAAAAACTTCTTCACCGAGAGGCTTATCAAGCATTGGAACAGGTTGCCCAGGGAAGTGGTGGAGTGTTAGGTCCCCGGAGGTATTTAAGAGACATGTAGACACGGTGCTTAGGGACATACTTTTGTGGTGGCCTTGGCAGTGTTAGGTTTACAGTTGGACTCGATGGTGTTAAAGGTCTTTTCCAACCTAAATGATTCTATGATAATCCATGTAGGCCTCCATTTACTTTGGAGCTTTTGGGTGCTTAACACTGTTTTTCTCGGTGCATGAGTCAACTGACGTGTGGTTTTGCGAGTGGACAATGTGACAGGAGCTGTGGCTCGTTGGCTTTTGCTAGTGACAAATTTGCCTAGATTGAGGAGGTTTCCATTTTTGACATCCTGGAGACGTCATGCCTGGGAGCAGAGGACAGGGGAGTACAGTGTCCCACTGGCAGCGGTTGCTTTTGGTGACAGGACGCTTTTAGCTGTCTTGAGGTCAGTAGAGGAGTCCAGAGATGGCACTGAGACCTCCTGCTGTGGGGAGGCAGGACCACCACGGCCCTCAGCTACTGGCGAAGGTCTGATCCAGGGTGACGACTCAGTTGCAGGAGCACAGCTCCTGCCCCAACACCCTTGGAGGCTCGCTCGTGGCCCCCATGTCCAGTAAGGGCAGTGATGTATCACCGAGGTGGCAAAGGGGGTGCAAACTCAGCGTGCTGGACAGGAACCCCACCATCTCTCTTTTCTCCCTGTTTGCCTGAGAAATAACATATCCAGGCATGTCCTCACCTGCTAGTTTCTCATCTTGGCAACCGTGGCACGAAGCAGCCACCCTTACGCGAGGGTGCATCTACTGTGGCCTCTGGTCACCATCCAGCTTTTGTTGTGTGCACAAATATCAAGAGCAGTGATTTTCCACGTGTGTACTGTAGCCTAATATTTTAATGTGTAAACACAAATAAAACATTCATAAAATAAATATAAATATTTAAATAAAAAAGAGCTTAAGAATCTCATACGGCTTTTCAGTGCCTTGTGGAGATTGCCTTAGTCTGAGGGACCCCCATCCAGATCCGGGCAGCAGGAGAAGCATGTTAGCCCAGGGACCGCAGGACCACAGCCGTGGGCCAGTCTGGGGGAGCAGTATGGGGGGGGCAGAGGTGTCACACGAGCCAGGACAGGGTCCTCCACGATGACAGTGACAGCACCGTGGGCCCCAGGTCCTGGGCACTTTGCACCAGCCTGCAAAATGATGTTTCAGTTCAGAATTTTGGCATTTAAACAGGACCTTACCTCAGGCATTGCACAGAAAAAGCTTATTTGTTGTATTTTGAATTGTAAAACAAGAAAAGAAAAAAAAAGGACAGGGGGGAGCGGAGCATTTTGTGTAATGCCTTTTGTGACTAGCAACTAATTGAAAGCTCTCTGCTGGTATCCCCAAGGGATGCAGATACACCTGTGCATGCAAAGGCAGCATTGCTGGCAGCCTGTGGGCAGAAGGTAACACGGGGCTTTACCTCCAGGGACACCGATGCTGTGCAGCTTCTGATCCTGGGGGCTCTGGGATCCGCGTTTGATGAAATCTTTACTGCAAAGTTAGAGGAAAGCTGGGGAAACCTGTTGAGGCAAGGTGCTTTGGTCTCTGGTGTAGGAATGATTTTCTTCAGACAAATACAGTGTTTGCACAGATGCTGCCTTAATCTCAGTTACCGTTTGCAAATAGCAAATTAATTCTGGTTCCAATGGTTGCCTCAGTATATTTAACTCTTTCTGTACCTGCGCACTTGCTATCTCACCTTCTAAGATAACAAGAGACGTATCTGATTTTTTTGAAATATGAAAGAGCCGAAAAAAATGCTGGGAATTGTCTACCTCCTTCGAGCCACCTGATGTTTGCAGAATTTTGTTTCAACAGTTTGTTGTTTTAATGTCCTTAAGAAGGATGCGCACATACATACTTTGCAGAAAAATAAGTTATTAACAGCTGTCTTGCATGTGCTTCTGGTGCGTGAGAAAGGATGCGCAGGAAAAGGATGGTGGTGAAATTTTCTGTTTTCCCCTGCTGCACTTACTTATTTCCCCCTGACTTTTCTGCTTGAGAAGACTGTTAGAGATTGCGGCTTCCTACCTTTCTGTCAGACTCTTAATTAGCAGGAGCATGCAGTCCGCACAGCTGGGGCTTTGATGCCTCGCTCACTAGCGTTTTCCCACTCAGACTCCCATTCATTCCGAATTGGTACCCAGCCCAAAGCCCTGGCTTCCCCCTGAGACCCTCAGCATGTCTCCAGGACTCCAGTTCAGCATTCACTGGAAGAGATGCGCTCATGTTCCCTCGCTAGACCTACAGGCTGCTGGTTGGAGCCATAAGGGAACGGGAGGAAGAATTAGCCTGTGTGTTTGTGTGGCTGTGCTCCAGTAAATATTTTGATGCATCTGCTGCCAGCTCTGGTCTGAGGGAATCTACCTAGCATTTAAATTTTGATGGGGAGCTGTTTTGAATAATAACAGTGCAGCCGGCTGTGAGTCAGTGCATGTGTGTTGACTTAAAAAAAAAAAAAAAAAAAACCACCCTCAAAGCTTAACGCTTGCTGAACGCTGAGCTGCAGTGCTTTGCCTTTTCCCTCCTCCTTTCTTCTTTTCTTTCTTCTCTTGACTTCCTCTGTTTTGTTTTGTTCTTGGGGGCATTTCATATAGATTTTGTTCACTGGTTGGTGGGGGGGGGGCAGGGTAAGAAGAATAAAAAAAAAACCCCAGCCAAAATAAATCCTCCCCAAAAACTCACAAGTAGCTTTTGCAATGGGTGCTGTAATGGGTACGTTCTCTTCTCTACAAACGAAACAAAGAAGACCATCAAAAGGTAAGACCTCCTGTTTTGCTTTTCCTGTCCTTTCTGTATATTTGCTAGGAGAGAAATTTATATTAGGAAGGGAGGAGAAAATGAACATGTGCCACTTGCAAGTAACCCGGCAATGTTTATGTGAGGTGTAATTTGCAGAGGAGAGTGGGATGCGAGGTGGTGGAGGAAACGTGTGGGCATGAGGAAATTGCTGTGGAGGGGCTTGGGGGGAGAAAAGCATCTGAAATATTGTAATCCTTTGTACAGGCATGTATGAGGAGGGGAAACTACATGGCTCCATATGCAGAGCACTTGCAGAAGAGACCTGTTTATTTCCAAATCCCATGCTTTTTAAACCCCTTGAGGAGGGAATAAAATGTAGATACACAGCAAATTCTTTCCAATACCTTGTGGTTTCTTCCTCAGAAAGTATTGTTAGACTCAGTGTTGCATATTCAGTAATCTAGCACCAAGTGTGCAGTATTAATGATGTGTGCTTTATAAAAATTATCAAGAGGGGGGAAAAACTAGTAGCTTTTCATAGAGAAGGAGAAGCTCATGAGAAATAAGAAAGGAAGCAGCAATCCCAGGGATTTTAATCCTTAAATCCATAAATATCGGCTGTGGGATGCTGATTTTTCAGGAGGTCTGGTTTGTGGAGTGTTTGCTTGAGCTTTGCTCAATTTCCTTCAGGGTTAATTCAAAAATTCCAGAGTGCTGCTGAGCAGAAAGTTGAAAGCACTGTCAGGGGCATGTCCATGTCATAGAGAATGAGTATTGTTTAGGAAACAGAAAGAAAGACTGTAACTTTGGCAAGTCTTTCTGCTATTTGAAAATATTCCCTGCCACAACCTCTGCAGTTAACAGTTTCTCAGTATATATAGAGTAGGTCTCTATTTACACTGGATCTGTTGCTCAGTTCATATTTATACTTCCGAATTTCAAGTTGGTATGGATTTTCTAGCCATTTCAATTAAAAATTGTCTTAGGAAATATTAAGCATCAAGTAATCAACTCAAAAGAGAATTGGGGAAGGGCTGCGCAGGGAATTTGGTTGTGGCAAGTTTGTGAGCAAGTGTAAAACTCTGTGTGCCTGAATCAAGATGGGCAGGGTAAAATTTTACATTAGAGTATGTGTACATGGTTTACGGTTTCTTTCTGCATTGTTATAATGCAACCATAATGGTACAATCATCTGGGATGTAGATGATATTTTTTTATAATGCAAGCACAACTGTATAATTGTCTAAGCCCTGAGTCACATCTGAAGCCATGAGAGTCATGTTTAGGCACTGTGAAATACACGAGAGCATGGTGGCTCCTGTGACACCAAGGGGTGTCTTGTCCACCTGCCAGAAACCTGGGAGCTGGATCTGATTTCCACAACATGTAGATAATTTGGGGCTGAACGTATCCATTCTCTACTACTTTGTTGTCTTGCGATTGACTCAACTCTCCAGCGGATGGAAGAAATTGCTTTTTGTTGGAGTTCACGAGCAGTAAAATTCCAGCATCTGGTCACAGATTTGAACGTTTACAGTGGGTTTCAATCTTGCTGATGTGTGCTGGCAGTGGTTGTTCAGCTCTATTTATCAAAACTTACGTTCCCAGAGTTATCTCCTCTTGGCTCTGCTGTGTTATCCGTGTGGTGTTGCTGGTTAGTAGGGCACCCAGTTGGAGAGGGCATGTTGGAAGAAATTCCTTTGATTTTCTTGGCTATTATCAAAGCCAGTACAGAATTTCACACTTTTTAGTCACTATTTACCTGACAGGAAAGAGCACTACAGAACAACAGTGCTGGTTTTGGCTGACTTCAGCCAGTTGCAGATGTTCCTCTAGAGTGATGCCCAGAGGATCCCCCCAGATCTCCCAACAGGAGAGAGGCAGAGGCATGTTTGCCGTGCGTGCCTCTGCGCTGCTTGGTGTGTTTTACTCTGACTTTGAACACTTCACCTTCTCAACATTGAAACACTGATATGTGCTGGGTTCGAATACAATCCAAAATTTTTCTTTGTCTGTGAGCTAATTAGTTAGTAGCAGTCATCACTACTGTGTGAAGGATTCCTTAGTGTTGCCCACTTGTTCCCTCAGCATCTCCTCCAGCTCTCAACCATCCTGGTGGCCTCTGCTGGACCATGCTCTGGTGTATCCACATCTGAGTTATACCGGGGAGCCCAAAACTGGCGATGGCGCTCGATGTGCTTGCACAAGGGCTGAGCAGAAGGGAAGGATCACTGGTCCCAGTGCTGGCTGCGTGGTTGTTGATGCAGTTCGCTGGGGGGGTTGCCTTCTCTGCCACAGGGCACCTTGCTAATGGTGCCTGGGGGTAACCTCTCCGTTTGATATTGCTGTCTCTATCTTTTGTCGAGTAAAGTTTTTATTCTCTATTTTACTATTAGATTATCATCTACTGTTCTTTATTATTTATTATATTTATCTGTGTGTTTATTTGAATATTTCAGGGGTTATGTAGGAGTGAAATATTGCTGCTAAACTAAGGGCTTGAAGAAGTAGCTATAACAGGGCTAGATCCACACCCTCTGTAAAAACACTGATATCTTGGTAAATGTGTGCTCTTCCAAGTAGTTTGAAGACAATTTGTGTAGCCTTTTCCAGCTAGGCAGCTCACACATGTGTCTGAAGTTATGTATCTTGGGTGTAATAAGCTAAAAGCAAAAACCATGCATGTATTTTGGTTAAAGAATAGGTAGAAGAAATGGGTCATGTCTAAAGTGAGGAGTTTCCAGGGATGGGTTAGCATGAGTAAGCACGTGGTAGATGGTGGCAGAGTGGGCTCAAGTGTCCTGTGCTGAACCCTTCAGTGCAGGACAAGGCTCTACTTGTGCTGCTCCCCCTCGCACCCCACTCATGGCCGGGACCGAGACGCTGGCAGGGGGATTGGTGGTTGGTTTGGTTATTCCAGCTGTGAGCAGCAATGCTGGAGGAGATATTCTAGCACAGTTCAAGAGCACAAGATTTAATTCCTTGTTTTAATAAAAATGAGGAGCCTGAATCAGTAAAGGCAGGAGTAGCACAGAAATTGCCTTAAAGTTGAGAGCAGTGGTCCATCAAGTGTGAGACCTTTTCTCTGGGAGTGGACAGTGCTGTGGGTTTGTACAGGAGGAGATGATTCATTTGGCTTGAACGTGAAAACTTAATCCAATATAATTGGGCATTTTGTCTAAGCAGGTTATGAGCCATGTGCCCTGTCCTGCGGGATAAAGATTTCCACTTCATAGATTTGCAGTCCTATCAGTAAAGCTGCAGAAGCTTTCCCTGTTCACTGGAGTGTCCCTGGATAGTGCCTGAGATTTGTGCTGTTTGCGTCGGTAGTGGCTCGGGGCAGTTCCACAGATTATTTGTACATTTCATTAGAAATGGTTTCCTCTGATCTGCTCGATTGATGGCATTTTAACTTCATTCTCTGTTGGAATTCTTCTTGTCTGCCTTTTCCAGCATCCCGAGTTGGCCTAGTAAATGTAATACCTCTTTCTACCATGTTTGCTTCGCTTCTATCTCAGACAGCAAAGCTGCGCAGCGTTCCTGGGGTCCTGGTGGAGCCTGGCTGAGGTCCCGGGGGACAAGCTGCCCGTGAGTCAACAATGTGTCCCTGCAGCAAGGACAGCCAGCAGCCTCCCGTGCCATGTTAGGCAAAGCCATGGTTAGGACCCTGTTAGATCAAGGGAGGTGATGCTTCTCCTCTGCCCAGCACCGGTGAGCCATCCACGGTGCCGTGTCAGGTCCTGGGCTACCCCAGTACAGGAGAGACGGGGACTTGCTGGACTGAGTCCACGGAGGGACCATGAGGAATATTAAGCAACTGGAGCATCTGACATACGGGGAGAGACTGAGAGCTGGGACTGGCCAGCCTGCAGGAGACAAGGCTCAGGGGATCTTATCAGTGTATAAATACCTGATGGGGAGGAGTAGAGGTGATGGAATCAGGAATCTCAGTGGTGCCCAGTGACAGGACAAGGGGCAATGGGCACAAATTGAAATGCAAGAAGTTCCATTTAAATATAAGATAAAAAAAATTAGCTGTGAGCGTGACTGAACACTGGAACAGGCTGCCCAGAGGGACTGTGGAGTCTCCATCCTTGGAGATACTCAAAACCCAACTGGCCACAGTGCTGAGCAACCTACTGTAGTTAACCCTGCCTTGAGGAGGGGATTGGATGAGACAATCTTCTGAGGTCCCTTCTAACTTCCTTCACCCCCTGCCTCTGGAATTACTGTCACTTTAAAAACCCTAAAGATGTCAGGACTTAGGGGTACTGAGAACAGGAAGAAACACCGAGAGCTCAGTACGGAACAAATGCCAGTGAAACTCAGAGGAGTGCTTGGTCCTCTCTTAGCACGTTAGCAGTTAGTGCTTAGATACAAGATTAAGATGGACTTGAGAATTTCAGGTTGCTTGTATATCCTCCAGCAAACATAAGCAATAAAATGATAAATGAGTTAGAAGGAAAAAAAAGCCCCAAACCCACAACACTAAAAGGCAGAGGGCCAACGGAGCAGACAATGCACACACAAATGCATCTCTGGTTTCAACTAGCAGCAGAAATAGAGATTTTTTTTTCATGTGTTTTTACAGTCTGCAGCCAATCATGACCAAATTTGTGGCTAGAATCAGCCATTTCCATATTTGTCATGGAAACGTTCGGATTAGCAGATTGCTAAAGCAGGGGGAATTTCTTGTTTTGACTGCTCTGGTACCTCCACGGTAGTGTGAGGTGGGGATGGTCACACTGGCATTTGTGGGCAAATTCTGAAAACTGAGGAATAAGGGATTAGCTATGTTTGCTCTTTATTTTCACTACGCCTCCCCACCCCTAGTGAAAGTGAAATAATTCAGATATTTCTCAATACCTGAATCGTATTGACCTTAGAGCTCCAGGCCCCAGCTCTTACCCTGAGTGCACCAGCAGAAGCAGCACAGCTTTCAGTCGGGAATCCGAGTCTGTTGAATGTGAGTAACTGTATTTTGATCCAAGACCACCCAAACCTAAAGTAGCAAGAGGAGCCTGGCACAGTTGTTTAATTTTGAAGAGCTAACAGGAGGAATCACTTTGCACAAAATGTCGGTTGCCCCATTTTTATAGTGACCAATTTCTAGGCTTTGTTTTGAAGGAAAGTTTGCTTTGAAATGGCTTATTGTCCAAAAGCATCAGATTTTATGTCTTATCAGCTGTATTTTCAAGTGTTTTGCTTACCAGGAAACCATTGAACACTGCTTAACTTATCAGTCTTCATAAGCATATCTGCCTGTCCTGAGTTCCTAAAAACGCCATTGTTCCCACTCAGTTCCCTGCACTAGAGCTTCTCTGCTCGAAAGGAGCAAAAGTAGTTCAGTCCTGTTTCAAGGAACTGGTCCTGCTCAGCCCTAGACCTACAGCTACGGAATGGAGAGGAGAGATTTGGTACGTACCATTACAAAATAACTTGTTGTAAGCTGTTTACAGCGGTTTTCTTCTCAATAGGCCTTTGAAATTCATCTGGGAGGAGCGACAGACTTGCCTTTATCCTTCAAAAATCTGTTAAGGTTTGACAGACAGAAAAGCTTTGAAAGCTGCCCTTCTC
Source organism: Xenus cinereus (assembly GCA_025774025.1). Classification (NCBI taxonomy): domain Eukaryota; kingdom Metazoa; phylum Chordata; class Aves; order Charadriiformes; family Scolopacidae; genus Xenus; species Xenus cinereus. Next base: position 33,102,424 of record JAOXJK010000051.1, on the reverse strand, counting down.
TTGCTTTTGCTCTTCAAAGAAACCTGACAGCTTGCTGCTGTTGTGAACGAACGTGTGTGTCCTAAAGACTTTGACCATGCAGCCTTCTGTCCTGGGTGTTTTGTTAATAGAGAGAAGATCTGAGTTCCCCACCTGTTTTCCTTCTAGAGCAGGGACAGCATCCTTCTCCCTGGTCAGAGACCTGAGCCTGCAGGTGCTTGAGTGAATGGAAGAAATGGCTGATTTGGTTTCTGCTGGCTGTGCCCAAGAGCCGATACGCGGTTCTGACATCTCATTTTCTCTCCCTATTCTTTTCTGATCATCATCTGATACAGTCTGGCAGGTCAGGTACGTGGCCGGCTGCCTGCAATGAAAACTGAGGGTTTGACAGGCAGGTTTTTTTCTAGGGAATCGTCTTTGTAACTGGTGTACAGAAAAGCACTCAGCAACAAAACTGTTTGATGTAAGCACTCAATCAGAAGCAATTTAGAAAAATTGCAATGACCAGTAAGCGTTCGTCAGAATATGCCACTTTGCGTGAAACACTTCAGTTTCTCCAAAGTGCAGAGAGGTGCAGGGGAGGCTGCGGGGTGTCGCGGTAGCCAAACATCCCAGCCACGTGGGATGCGGGATGTGCCAGTGATGGGTGGCAGGGAGGTGTGGGAACTGAGAGCACCCTGATTTCCTGTGTCCTCAGCAACCCTGTGCCAGACCTCGCGTGGGTGTGGGGTTTGCTTAGTGGTGGGTAGGACTCACAGACTTGTGACTGCTTCTATTCCCCACTCCCCCATTTTTCAGCCAAAATTTGTTTACCTCCTACTCAGTTGCTCGCTCTAAATTTCTTCCCTTGCCTCTTGCTTTGTTTCCTGCTTGTTTCCCTGTAAATACAACTCCTGGCAGCGAGGCGGAGTGATCTCAAATAGCTGGTCTTAAGAGTGGATAGCACTGATTAAATTAAAATAAGCTATGTGTGTCCCTGATTGCTTCCATACAGTGCCTGCTGACATGCTGTAGTCAAACCCAGCATGGCGGTTTGGAATAAAGAAAAATGGATGGGGAAAAGTGCATTATATAGTGTGCTATATGTTAGGTTGCATTAGTGTAAATGTGTCCTTATTTCCTGCCCTTGGGTACGGGTACTACGGGCCTCTCGAAGTGCAGCACCATCCACACAGAGCCATGAAATCCCACCAGGAAAGAGACAATTAGAGACTTCAGCTTCACACACCAATAGGCTGCAGGGCTTTGAAGTTTCTTTTACTTCCACAATAATCCAAAAGGGTAAAACAGAATATATTTTTCCAACTTTTAACTTCCAGCCTTGGTTAATCTTCTAACCTTTATCATCATCAGCTCTTCCAGTGTGAATTGCTGGATATTTGATGTTTGGAATGGGCACTAGGAGGCACCTGGATGTTTACAACTGAAAATATTTAACATTGTAGATGTGAAAAGCTTGGAACTTAATACTTAACAGAGGTTTTTCTCAGTTTCCAGCTTTAGAGTGGTTAATGTCACCAAATACATAAAAAGAAGTCAGTCAGGGTTGTACAAATTTTTTGAGGAAAACCTTAGCTATAAAATAGTAGACCAAGATCAAGTTATAAACTCACGCTGGTTTTTGTCATATGTGAGGGGAAAAATACAAACATTTCATTTGTCCACTTATAAACCTACAATCAAAATGTTTATTTTGATGTTTATTTAAGCTTTATTAAAAACCCTAAAGATTTGCAAGTTTTTCAAAAATTAAGTTATTTTCATTTTTTAACTGAAATCTTTTATGAATCAAAATTGATATTAATTGTGCTTATTCACTAAAACTTTCCAAGCAATGTATTGGCTTGTAATTTTGTTATAGTTTTTGACGTGAATAGAGAAGTGTAACTGCTTAAGTACTTCCTCCATTGCGGTGGGGGACAGCCCCAGGCGTTTATGTCAAGTGCCACATTTCTTATTCAAAATCATTGCCTGGAGAACATAATGGCACAGTGATGCAGAAATTGTCTGTGAGTCATATCACCACTCACACCACAGCTGTTTGCAAGGTAAGAAACTGCTGCATTTCTCTCCGAGAGGTGTTTCCCAGCAGGCGAAGGATGCTCCAGGGACCCCATATCCTCCCCTGCAGGAAGGTACTAAAATGCAGGGCAGGGGTCTTACCCAACTGGGAAACGCAGGTTAGAGCTATACGGTGCCACAGCAGCATTTCTAACCAAAATACATTAGGGTTCCAAGCAAGGTATTTAAATTTTCTGCTTTTGTTCATTCTGAGATGCCAGAGGGAAGAGGAATAACTCTTATTGTAAGATGGGTTGTACCTAACAAATTAAAAAAATTATTAAAAGTGTAAACTGTATCTACATTTTCAAAATAGGCGAATCAAAAATGAAGGAAGCTGAGCCGGCCCAGCTATCTCCACTCTGTGTTTGTGGCTGTCACTGTGGGGTGATGTCTTTGGTCCGGACTGAAAATGATACAGATAGTGGTCAGTTAATTTCTATCTGCATCCATTAAAACGGGGATGTAAGTCACGCTGGCACTCTCGGGATTGGGAGGGCATGGTGAGGCTGGTCTGAAGAGTTTAAACCCACCACAGCAGACGTGAGGGGAGGTTCAGAGGCAGTAAGTGTGGCTGTTGGGGAGGCAGGGAAGGACTGCGTGCTGTGGACAGACGAAGGACAGCAGAGCTGCCTGGGAGGCTAAGCTCGTACCTGTGGGTGGGCTGAGGGAGGTAGCCCAGGCAGGAGGGGAGCTGGCCCAGCCGTGGTGCGGGCAAGTTTTAAGGAAGACATGAACTGGGTAACAGAGCCATCCTTTCCTGGCAGAGCTCTGCTACATCTGTTTGGCTTTCCTCAATCCAAACATTACTTTCTTGACATATTCAACAACCGCAGCTCTTCACACACACACCAGTGTTTGCTTTTCTCTTCCTCCACGAAAACCCTCCTCCCCCCGCGCTCATTCTGTGGGCGGCTGATTGGGAAGTGCCCAGAATTTCCGTAGATGGCCACAGCTACGGTCTCTAAAAGCCAACGGGTGAGGGCAGGACGTTCTATATTGTGGCTGAGAACAGCTAATGGAGAACACGATTGAGGATACGTGTTGTGCTGCTGGAGGCAGGTTTCTAGGAAACCTGAGCGATGCCTGCATCGTTCTGCTGAAGGGTCCTTAGTGGAAAGGGAGGGTGTCACCTCGGGAGGGGGGAACCGAATCACGACGTGCCACAGATCAGTACCGAACATCAGGCGCTTTTAGTGCTCTGACAAAATAAATGCTTCTGCCTGTCAAATTTATATGCAGGAAAATATGGATGTTCAAAAGATGTAGCCAGTTAAGGCATGGTTCCAGAAGTGAAGCTTGTGTGTTTTGACAACAATTCTAACTTTGCCTGCCTGCAGCTTGGGGCTGAGCTCCCAGGTACATTTTCCCAGGCTGCTGTTGCTTCCTTCTGATGAGCAATGCTACACATTAGCCCCACAGATATTTTTTTTGATTATCAGCCGAAACCTCAGGCAAGGCCCCTGATTTTGCACGTCAAACTGCATGACCTGAGGCTTTGCTCCCTGGGAAGGAAGTCACCGTTAGCTCCCTGGCTGCAAAATGTTGGGAGCCAACATGGCATCTGCTAGGGAGGACAATTTCCCCTAGGAAAACTGTTTCCTCCCGTGCAGGTGAACCCCGGGATGCAGCAGAGAGCATCAGCACCCATTTGCCTTCTTAATCCTCACAGTTCACGAGACTTGCATGTTGCCCTCTGAACTGGGAGCAGCACATGGAAAGAAGAAACGGGAAGCAGGAAACTTTCATGTCAGTGTAGGGTGGATTGCTGCCTGCTAATCCTAATGAGCCCGTGTAATTGAATTGGCACACTAGTTTACACGCTTCGCTGGGAGAGTCAGATGTGACCCCAAACTGTGATACTCGCGCCCCAGGAATCGAAAGCATGTCCTTGTGGGGATCTGAATCCCTGTAACACAGTGTTTGTTTTTATCTAATATTTTAACATGTGAGCTGACAGAAGGTCTGGTTTGCAGTCCTGTGCATACAGAATTAGGCTGCACGCATCTAGACAAAGAGCTGCATTAGGAAAATCCTGCCTGGGTGGACATTTGTATGTACTGAATGATGGGCAAAGGCAAGTGTGTGCAGTTCTGCAAAGGAAATCTGGTCCCACAAGGTGCATTCCTGTTTGTGCACGCAAGAGCAGGTCTGGAGCCGGGACAGAAAGCCAACCAGAGACTGCTCTTTCAGGAAAGTGCCTTTCATTTCCAGAGCTTTAAGGCATCAAAAGCGGCTATTTCCAATAGCAATTTGGCAACCTCTGCTTGGCAGGAGTGAGGACATTACAGCTGAGCTACTGCCCTATCGTTTCTAATCACCTCCGCAATGGAGCACTGGCTGCACGTGGCTCACCGCAGCCTCCAGGAAAGTACCCTGGCAAACAAAGGGAATTTTCTGATCAGGCATTTTCTGGGCAACGCCATCAGCTATAGCACTTTGCATGGCTACATTTGCATTTTTTTTAGCTGATGCTGCTTTTCTCTTTCCTCTACCCTGACTATTGATGGAGGTAAAGCACTTGCAGTTCAAAAGTTCATGCGGTGCAGGAAATCAGAGCGCTGTGTGCTTTCCTGGGGCTCCGGCTGTTGCTGCTATTCAGCAACGCACAAGAGAGAACGCGGCAATGTGCCATTTTGAATGTCACCCCCAGCTCACATCTAGGTGAACGGTGTCTAAGTTAAAATGTGGTGCCGTATCTATTGGAGCAAATGCACTCTTGTGTTCTGCGTACTGCTGGTTTGTAAAACTCCCAAGGCAAATTAGCTATTAGACTAAAATTTTGGTGAAAACCTGAAACTTTCCCTTACTCTGCAGAGTGCGTGAGATGTTTTGGAAACTTTGGAAATGCTCTGACTTGGAATGAATTTTCTAACATCTCTTTGAATTGTTTGATTTTAGCAAAACTGTGTCCCTTTAGAGTTTTGGCCTGGAAATTATTGATAGTTGGGAATCAGCTGCTGAATGTTTTTAACTTCCATCTGGATCAAAACCGGACAGGCAGCTGTTGGAAGCTGCTGGGGTGCGAAGTTCGCAACTTGGCCCCGTGATGCCCACAATGACTCGGACGTCTCGGGCTCTGATGCGTCTGGAAACACAAAGCCTCCCCTCTTCTGCCTCCGCTGCTTCCTCTTCACCTCGCTGCGCTGCTGCTTCCTCCTGGCTTGCCCATGGCTTTCCCCTCAGGCTCCAGCAGTGCCGGGGCTGGGGCCAAGCCAAGGGCCCAGTAGTAGTGCTGGGAAGTGCAGGTGCAGCTTTGCTTCCCCGCTTCACTATTGCATCTGGCGCTTCTGAAGGACGTGCCCCCGCCTGGAGACCGGTGCCCTAAAATGCTCAATATAGTTTATGATCAGGCCCTGTATTTTCAGTTAATACACCTGAATTGTGTGTGTAAAAATAGCTAAACAACTAGAAGCAAACACTGGAGGCATGTGCGTATCTCGTAATGTTTTCCACCAGCAAGAACGTTCCAAACTCTACTGAATTCCTGAAAGAGCAAAAAGCGAGGAGCGAGCCTTTGATCATCTATCTCCCTGTGTTTCTGTGAAGAAGTGCTTCCCTGCAGAAGCCCACACAAATTGTGCTCATTTACTTAATGGCTGTGTTTCTGTCCTGTTAGCCTGAACGTAAAGCAATCTGTTTAAAGAGCTTCGTTTCCCTATAAATCAAACTCCCGAGGCAGGATGAGGTGGGGACGATGCTGCAGGAGATCTGATTCAGCCTGTGCTTTCCCTGGGACCTGGCACAAGGCACCAGGTCTGTGTCTCCACTGCGCCCGCTGCTCTGGATTTACTGGTCTGTGGGCTGGGGAGGCGATGCATCTGAGCTGCAGCACATTGGCAGCCTTGGTCACCCTCACCAGCTTGCTGTCCTGTTTTTTGTGTGGTAACTCTTACAGCTGTAGAGTTTTGCCTAAGTTAATTGCTTGTCACTTGCCTGCTTGCTGTGATTTAGTTTTATTGTATTTTCTTAAGTGTTCTGAGAGAGCTCCCAAGCACGTGAGATTTAGGAGAGTGGGAGGTCAAAGCTAAAGCATCGTTATTCATGTTGTGAGTGCTTTTTCCAGCGTCAGAAGAGCACAGAGACCACCCTGCTGAGCAGTACGTGAGGCAGAGGCTGTGCATGTGGGTTTGCTGGGGATGGGGCATTTGGCTCAGGGGTTCCCTGTGGCTGTTGCCAGTGGCAAAGGGCAAGGATGACATCAAGCAGCCGGTCTGACACAGCAGTCACCTGCAGAAGCTTTTCCCTGTGGAGCAATGGTCCTGGTCTCAGTCAGTGAGTAGTCACCGATGTTATGTGACAGACATAGGATGGCTGGAGTAACAAATGCCACTTTTGAAGAGTGTGGCCCAGAGTCATTGTCTTCCGTAGTGTCACCACCTGCTTTGCTCTCTGCCAGCAACCCGTAGATTTGATGTTGCTCGTGGTTTCAGGGCTGCACTTCAAGAGGCTGACAGTGCTGGGGACAAGCTACATGATGCTGAGATAGCTACAGGCATAGGTCTCTTCTCAATGTGGGCAAAGAAATGTTTGTTCCCCATCCCATGGTGGGAGTTATGACACTTTCCAACAGTTCAGGAGAGTTCATTTTCTCTGCACCTTAGAACTCTTTTACTGGGTATGCAGACAGAAGAGAAGGAACAAGTTTAATTCTTTGTAGCTGAAGGAGCTCAGGACAGCGTGGTTGCTCTTGTCATACTGGTTGGTTAAACAAATTGCAGTGGAACAGCTTGGCATCTCCAATCGCTACCTGTCAGGTGTGGTAAGGACCTGCCCTGTTCTGTACCAGGTCTGGAGGCACAAGTGAGATGTCCATGAAGGTGGGTGAGAGAGGCTCCCAGAGAACAGCTAGAGGAGATGCCTCTCGCACAGGGGAAGGGATTCCTTGCAATGATATTTTGAGATCAGGCATAGTTGTGGACAGTGGATGTCAGGCAGCAATAGGAAAGTTTGTGGTCATCAACAAGTGGGAAAGATTGAGCGTGTCCTTTGCCTGGTGTGGAAATGGACAGAGAACGCCAGGAACCTGCAGAGCTGGGCTGGGCCACATATACATGGAAATCAACCTCACCTTCCTGAGATCTGTCTCATTTACCATAAGATATTGTACTCAGCAGTAACTGCTCGAATCCTTACGTTTTAAATTCTCTGTGCATTTTGAAATGTCCCCTTATTCTGATTCAGGACAATATGTATCCTTAGTTAAGTTAAAGTTACCTCAAGCTAAGTGACAGGGTGAACTAATGTTTTCTATTTTTCCTATTTCTCAATAGAAAATTTCTAAAATTTTCTAATTTCCTGCCGTTTCTTTGATTTTCTGAGGCTGATCTTTCATATGGCGTATTGGATTTTAACCTGTTTGCTGCTGTGAAAGGTGGTGTTAAGGAACCTGCAGCATGGAGAGAGCAGCTCAGATGAGAGAGATGGAGGTGATAGTGTTTGTACTGGAAAAGACAGCAGAGTATGACTTAAATAAATTCTAACAAAGTTAATATTAAGGTGATTTCTAGGTCTGGTTCCCAAAGAACAACACATTTCTTAACCAAATGTTTCTTGTACCATAAGAGAGCCTCAAATTGATTTGCATTTCATGGTCCACATAAATGTGGAGACACTGCCAAAATTGTCTCTTTCCCTCTTCTGTTTTCATTGTAGGTATTCCAGAAAATGGAGCAAAATGTTTTTCCCTGCTGTTTGGTTCTTCGTTTCATACATATGCATTTCTGGGACACGCACTCCTAGAGCATGCAGCCTGGAGTCTCTGCAGGCTGGTGTAGCTTTGAAGCAGAGAACCTAAAGTATAAGTAAGATATTTACAGAACTAAAGAGAATTTAGAGGAACAACAGTAGAGATATTAAATTCCTGTAAATAAGTTCAGTCTCGAAACCAGAGATGAGTTTTCACCTGCCTCCTTCTTCCATCCTAGAGATGCTTATTGGACTGCAGTAGGAAAGGAGATATTTACAGAATGAAACTGCTCACAAATGTGAGGAAAATCGCTTGTGTTACTGTTTTCTGTTGATGTTCACTGTAATGCAGTTTGCTGTTGACATCACATTACAGAAGGGATTTATCGGTGAACAGTCTTGGGTGCTAAACCTGCTGACACATGGCAGTGTAAGGGAACACTGTAAATAAGTTGGGTAGCTTTATTTTTGCAGCGCTCTAATTAGTCACCCTTAACACCTCCATAAAATAGAAAAGCGGATTTTGTAAAACCCAGCCCCCGAAATCTCCTTGCTTCCAAGCTGGAACATATGCAGGATTCTCAATTTGAACATCTCAAGCTGGCACCTGTCTTGTTTTCCCTGAGCCTCAGCTTTTAAACTTCAGCAAGTACAGGAAAAATGTTACCCTGCCTTTTACAGCATCCTCTGAGTCTAGGAGAAAAGTTTGAAGGCATGAACTAATTGCCCAGGAACTTACCAAGTCTTGTGGAGCTTGATTCAGCCCGGAAGGTTTGGGGCTGGCTGTGCCGCAGGTGCAGCTCTCTTCAGTGAGTCTCTCCCCATTTATTCCAGAGTTGCGCACTTTGGCATTGCAGGGGGGCAGGGAGAAGAGGAGCCTACAGGTTAATTTACAGGCTTTCGCTCCCCTTGGTGGCAATAACCTACTTAGAGTGGAAGCAAAGCCTCAGACTGCAGCTTCCTCCAAGTCTTTGTGGAGGACTGGGAAGGGATTTTCTCTTGCCACCTCCCTGGGAGCGGGCCCACGGTGCAGGGGGGTGGGTGTTCCTCTGCCCACGCAGGCTCCCCTCCTGCTGCCCCCTCCCTGTACCCCACCACAGGGGGGGCTGCTCAGCACCCACCAAGGGCTCTCCTGCCCCGAAAAGCAGCATCCCGTTCCCCCTTGGTCAGCCTGAATTGCCATATACCACCGCTGTCGCTTATGGATGTGTAGGGAACACAAGGCCCCTATTTAGCAGCCAGCTTAGAAATATATTTACGTTTCAAGCAAAGGAAGCCCTCTTTTGCTCAAAGAGGGTGCGTGGGGCATCATGCATCTGATTTTTCAGGGATGTTGCAACAACAGAGGCTGGAAAGCAAGGAAGAGGCTTCTATAACAACAAATGGCACAGCCCTCGATCTCTGGGTAGAAATGTAGTTTGTTTAAGAGCTTCCCCTCCAGCCGCCTCCACAAATTCCTTTAAAGCCAAATAGGACATCTCCTTCTGTGCAAGGGTGGCAGGCAGAAGTAGGACAGGGTTTTGTCCTTTTGAACTATTAATACAGATCATAAAAGTGTACCAAAACTTTTTAAAATATGATGACGTTTTGGTGATCATTTATTTTTTATTATAGCTAATATAGTATTTGGTGTAAAACACAAAGCATATTTTGATATCTTCCTTCCCTGGTGGAAAAGAGGGCAAAAAGGGGAATCCAAATTCACTCTCAACTAAAACCTCTTGAACCTCTATGTCCTTTTTCCCTGAAAGGTACTGTTCAAAAAGACATTTTTCTTTTCTGAAGACCAAAGAAAAAGAAAATGTGGCCAGCCCAACTGAGCGCACACTGCTACTTACTGCCTTCTGAAGGAGTTTTAGCAAGTGTGGGATGATCAATCACCCAACATCAGCCTTGGCGCCTGTGCAGGGTTGTAGAGGAATACAGCTTCACTCTGATGTATCCATTTTCTCCTGCATGAGGCAGAAATCATCATATCAGCTATTTTAAAAGAGCTTCTGCATGTACAATGTCTATATGATTTACAGAATTATTTAAATATCTGTAGATACCAGATCTTAGAGGAGTTTTGCCTATTGTGACTCACATCTTATATTGTAAATCTGTAATTGTCGTCTTTCCCTGAAGAATCCACAAAACTTAAATATATTTTCAGTAATTAATTGTAAATATTATCTCTATTGTCAGCAGCAACAGTTTGGATTGTTTTATTGTAGGAAAGTGGGAGGGAGCCGCTGTTTTGGCAAGTGACAAGCAAATAGTATATCATTAAAAGCCAAGTATTGGATTGGAGTCATTAACTCCAGTAGCAGTAGCTATTCAGAGTCCAGTTCAGTGGGGAGTTTCTAGCTGGTAGAAGGCAGCTGTGCCACATGCTTGTGTGAAATAGAGATTGGTGTTCCTTGGAGAGAGCTTCAAACTGGTTCACCGGGACCCGTGGAAATGGGAGGGGTTTGTGCTTCTCCAAGGTGTGTGGCAAGTGTTTCTATAGGGTAGGTTTTTCGGTTGATTTCCTGCATTACCTTGTTCAGCCATTGCCTGGGCAAATTGCATTAAAAAGTCACTAAACCACTAAACAATCTATTTCGAACTTGTCCAGTATCTAACCATCTTCTGCAAGAGGACAGTGACAGGGCCCATGCCCTGATGCTTTGCACACACCTGTGTCTCCTCTCGCAGCTCCCAACCCTGCTGCTTTCTCCCTTGCCCTCCGCAGGATCCGGGCAGCTTCCTTGCCGGCTGTGCTCTTCCATCCTGTTGTTGCAGGCTTTGGCAAAACAGCTGCGGTTTGCTATCTGGGTAGACGTGCTGACAGCTCTTGGCTTTCCCGCTGACTTGTAGGCACGCTCGGGGATGTCGTACCTACAGCCACGATGTTGATTTCACGTACAGCTTGTGCCAAACGCAATCATCACCTATGCATAATAAGTAATTTTGGTATAAATGGGAGAGTGCCTCCCTAAACAGATTATAACTCACTACTCCGAAATATAAGTGCTGTGATCAGCATGCTATAGAGAAAGCCTCTCAAATGGCAGGATGTGTGGCCCCGCATTTTTCAGTGTTGCTTCCCAATCCAAAGTGCATCCATAGCTTCACCTTAAGCAAAGCAACCGCGCTGCCTGAGGCTGTAAATACCTTCCTTGCTCCTAATGGCCTTAGGATACTGGCAGGAGGTGAGCTCCCTGGTACCACTGCGACGTTGGCAAGATCACTGTGCGCACAGCTCAGAGAGCTGGTTTGTGTTCTGCCTAGAAACTGCACCATTTTTTACAGAGAAAGATTATTGAATTAAGGTCATAAATTTATCAAGTCAAAAGCAGGGGGTTTTGTTTAAAAAAAAAACCCTATTGCCTTTATCCAAAGATCTTGTCTATCTGTAATATAGCCGTTGTGGTGACAAATGTTTATAATCTTTGTCCTAGTTTTTAGCTTTTGCTTTTTCCTTTTTTTAATTTATTTTAATCAAGCATGGCAGGAATAAGAGTGATTGATATTGAGAAAAATTTGCAGCTACCCATCCTCAGAAGTACGCGTCCTGTCTCTGAGTATTCCGTTTCCTCTTTTGATCTTTTCAAATAAGCAGATTAGATTTTTCCTGAACTGAAGCCATTAAGCCTTCAGAAAATGAAGGTTCACTTTATTAAGCTCTTAAAAAGAAGTCCAAGGTCTACTCCCAACTCTTATTTTGTATGATGGGCTATCCTCACTGTTTCGCTACTTCCTGAGCTTCAGGGACAAGCTAAGAAAAGAATATAAGGGAATGAGGTTTTTGCCCTTGGCAAAATGGATTTTTTCACTCCCTCCCTGCCATGCTGGGGGCTAACCTGCCTCGGGAAGCCATTACTGGGAGCTGGGACTGAAATGACTGAGAAGAAGGTCAAGAAGTTCCAGCCTGAGTTCTAGCCCTGCGTATCCTCAGGGTAGGTTGGCCTTGTCTTAAGGGACGTGGGAAGAGGTTAGGACCAGAATGAAGAGGGTGTCATAAAAATTCATGGGGAAGGAAATGCATCTCTGTGAACACAAGTGTACAAGATAACGTCAGGAGCTCACATGTTTACTTTTTAGGTACGACATTAATCTCTTGTTAGGACAGTCAAGATTGCCTCACCAGGGTTTGCATGCGTTTGTAAGTTTAAATACAACATAAAAAACAAGCGCTATAGAAGACCAGCTTTGTATTTTCATATGGGTACGTGCAAAATTGCTTCAAGGAAGAAGCAAGACTTTTTTTCTATTTAAAAATGTTACGAATTTCTAGTATCAACACTGCTTTTGTATCTTAATCAAGGGAAGAGTTATTTGGCATCAATCTGTAAAAGCTAAATGGGGGGGAAGGGTGTGTAAAAACAAAAAAAAAGAGAAGCAGATAACATTGTCAAGATGGCAAAGGGAATCCAATGGTCCATCTAGCTCAGCCAAGAACAGGCAGGGAACAGCTTGCTTCTGTTGAACAAGGCTGTAAAGTCGTGCAGGCAGGTAGGACACATCCCAGAGCAGGCAGGGTGAGCTTTTGGATCAGGCCCTAATAAACTATGTGTTGTAAAGCTGCTCCGAGGTCTTGATTTCAGCTGGAGAAGGAAGTGACCCCTCTGACAGGTATTTTGCTTGTTCTGACTATTCATGCTGTCTTATTCTTAGCGTTTTGTCTCACGCACCAGAAGGAGGAACTCTCTGGAAAGGCAGTGACCGATGCAGCCTGGCCTATTGTGTTACCCCTATATAAAGAGCGAGTTTGGATCTTGGAAAACTTGAGGTCTATTATTGTCACAAGCCATGTGAGATGGGACAGGTGGGGACAGTGACTGATGGCAGCAGGAGCTTCCTGGCATCAGCAGCTGCCTGGGCACAGGAATAACCTGCTCTCCTGCTGGATGCTTGATGATTACGTATGGCTATAATACGTAGGGAAGAATTAAGTCGTGTAATACAAGCCCTTGCTTAGGCTAGAGCAAAAAAAGATTCCCTGTAATCCAAATCCCTCAGTTTTAGATCACTGGTGGGCTGCGGTGCGTGGCTCCTGTCTCTTATTTTCAGCAGTTAAATTGTATCAACAAACTGCTGAGTTATATCTGTTGCTATAATTAGCACCTGAGGGGGTGAGGAGATGGGATCTGAAAGCAGGAATGGGATAAAAAGCTGTTCACGGGATGTGCTCTGTGCAGGTTGGCTGAAATAGCTCAAGAAGCAGCAGGAAACAGAGTTTCCACCACGTAGGCAGGTTGGAACAGGTTAGGTGGGGAACTTTAAAGTTTGATGCTTCCCATCCCGTCTGCGTGTAAGCATATGCAGGAGAACAGGATCTTAAATGCTGCGTGACTGGCAACACCATAGTGTGAATATTAGCATTCCTCCTCAACGCAACCTCCTCTGTGTGTCCTTCAGAACTTCTCACCTCAGTTTCCACCTTCTTGTCACAAGTCTCTGGTGAGATGGGTCACTGTGGATTTGCTGGGATGTGCAAACCCCTGCCCTCTGCTGCCGGTGTATTCCCATCCTATGCACCACGCTCAGGATGCAGCACACTTATCTGGAACAGTGACATTTCAGAGGTGCGTATCTAAACATCACACCTTGCTTAGCTTGATGTGCTGTGTGTGCAGCCCCGTTTCCCTCCCCTCACTGTCCTTCACCCAACTGGAGAAGCAGCAAAGTCCAGGGAACGGGGGGATCTCCCTGGTGGCTCAAACCAAGACAAATATTTCACTTGTCAAAGCTCACAGTTTTTCTCGTAAAGCTAAAAATAACTGAAGGAAACTACTCTCTGGATGCTGTGGAGGATGACAGTGTCATGCCACTGCCCTTGTAGGCATGAGGAATGGGTCATGGGCTGGTAAAGCAGTGTTTTGGTTGGTGGGATGTTTTCTTTGCTGTGGCAAACGCTGTCGCCCTTCAGGTGGGGCTTTATAGCTTTTCTATAGGTTAGTGAGCTTGTATCTGTGTGAGGCATCTCTGGAGGCCTTTAACAAAGCACTTCCAGCTTCAAAACTGCTGTATTTTGAATAATAAAAGGGCCCTGGTGAAGATGTTCTTCCTGATGCAGATTCTGCCAGTGTGCTGTCCTCCTGCCAAAGCTCTGGGCTGGTCTCCAGGCATTTGGGCACTGATTATTTTAATTGCTTCTTGATTTCAACATCCTGCTCTTTTCTAAACCTTTCTCTTTACATTTCTTCTTTTTTTTTTTTTCCTGCCATGTGATTCTCCTCCCTTTCTTCCCTTTTGTTCCCTTTCCTCTCCTCTTTCTTCGGATGCTTTGCTGTCTCCTTTTTACCTCTTTCCACCTCTGTTCCTGCTGTGGGAGGTAACTTGTGACTTCTCCCCATTGCTCTGGTGCTGTGCAGCTCCTCAGCAGGGCAGGGATTTTTCAGAGGTGGGTGGTTTGGAGGAAAGGGAGTAGATCACACCTGAGAAACAGCGAGCCTTAGGATCCCGCTTCTCAGCTGCCATTGCCCTCCTGGCTTTGGTGTTTCTGTTTTCCTCAAAGCACAGCAATCATCAAAAATGTTGCAAAGTCTTTCTGACCCTGGTTGCCCTTGCAGTTCCCTCTGTGGGCTGGTGTTGAGTGGCTTGTGGGTTCCAGGCACTCTAAACCTGTCAGCCACTTTACAAATGTCTGCGGTAACTCCTGCGCTTCCCTTCCACGCCAGGTTTCTCCTCCTTGCGTATGTTTTTGTCCTTGCTTCCTTCCACACCCTCCCTTTGTGCAACGTTCAGATGGCTTCTACCTTCACCCTTACGCGGCTTTGGTCTCTTCCTCGCTGGAGGAACTCTGTTTTTTAAAATGGGATTTTAAGTACCTAACAAAACCAGGAATGAACTTGAGACTTATTCCTCCTGCAAACCTCTCTCTGTGACAACCTGTTGAAAAAGAATTTTCTGCACTGCTAGAGTTCTAAACACCAGGGTATCCAGCAGGGAGTCAGCCGGGTGCCAGTGCAAAGCCTTTGGATCACTTAAACCTCACAAAGGGGCTTACGTGATTTGTGTTTGGTATAAAAGCTTTGTGCTCAGGCTTTTTTGGGGCTGGATTTTATCCCTAATGAGCAGCTTCTAAACATACCTTTCTGACTTGGTCTAAAACCTCAGCGGAGGAGCTTGGTGTTCCTGCTTTGTACAGGATTGGACAAATTAATTCTCCATAAATACAATATAACCACTCATGGCATTGATGTTTCCCATACTAATGATTAATTCCTTAATTTTACAGCTTCTTACATGCCTAATATAGCGTTCTGAGTGTGAGAGAGACTTTTCCTTTTGACTTGTCTCACCAAATCGGTTTGTGACATTCAGAGATGACATCACAAATCTGAGAATTCTGCTGTGCTACTTGTGTCCGAGGGGACACCGAGTGACAGCAGATGAGACCAGGATACTGCATGGCACTGCACGTCTTCCTGCTCTCCGCATCAAACATCAGCTGCTTCTTTAGGTGAGTGTTTTCCATGGTAGAGTGAAACTCCAAGTATGCGATGTGTTTGAATAGGCTTTCTTAAATACCAAGGCAGCGACTTCTAGGTCAAGAAGTCCCTGACTCACAAATAGCTGGAGCCCGGGATGGCATATCTATATATTTCCCTTGTTCTTATGCTCTTCCTAAAGCATTTCCTGTTTTCATTGTGGTCCAATCTAGTACATATGTTCCTATGTCATTTTTCTTCTTTTGAACTGGGTTTCAGTGTTTCCTCCAAAAGCGGTGCAAGTATTTTACCTTACTCCAAACGTCAGGGAGCAAAAAGTTCAGCTGGTGTGAGGGGGCAGTTTGGATAACACAGCTATACTTTGAGTCTTGAACTTGCTTTGTAAATATTAGTAGAGTATCTATCAGACGTGGATTTTGTTGGCTAATGCTTGTGAGTGAACCTGGGAAACACCTAGGCACGCAGCAGTGTGTTTTGTCATCTGGAAGGTACAGCCTTTGAAGAGAGTTTGTGGTGCTCTTGGAAGGGCTGGAGATGCACGAGCCTTCTCCATTTGGGATCCTGTGGCCTGTACCAGGGAAAAACTTAAGGCCAAAACAGAGGAGTTAGGTAGGTGTAAGAAGAGCACGTGCAAAGTTTTTGTGTTCTGTCAAGAACTGAAGTCCTTCAGAGACTTCAGTGCTGAAAAATTTATAGCCAGTAGTACCAGCGGATGGTCTTTTTGCAATTATTCAAAGCTTCAGAGATGTGTAGTAGAGGTCTTTTTTTTTTTTTTCTAAGTTTTACTTTCTATGTAATTGTGTTGCATAATGACAGGGATGTCTTCCTGCCTCTAATAATATATTTCAATTTTTTTTTCATAAAGTAATTGTAATTGTACATTTCTGCATATCAAAGGTTGCTCATGTCAGGAGAACCCAGGGAAATGCCAGTTGTGCGGCTCCCGGCGGAGCTGCTGGAGCTCATGTCCTGTAGCCTGCACTCTGTCTAAGAAGCCACTCGCTGCTTAGTCCTCCTGTATTTTTACCAGTAGCTTTGCACTCCCCAATAGTCCTGAAACTGGGCTATTGATGCCAGCCCACCGGGCAGGTGACAAGCTTGGGCTGGCGAGCCCCCTGGGCTGCCTCTTACCCCAGCTCCATGAGAGAGGAGCAGGTTATGTTAAAACAATTATTATTATTTTTGCCTTATTGATACATGTTTCTTACCTTGTCACTGGGAAAGTAGGAAATCAATTTTTTTCGACACAGTAAAGGAACTGCTCTTCTCTTCCGTAGCAGCTTGAGAGACTCAGGGTTTCTGTTGTGCACTCTGGAGAGGAATTGCTCAGCTTTGGGTAAGGAGGCAGAGGATGCAGGAGGCAATGAGTAGCACTTTCTTTGGTCGAGCTTCTGGCAGTAGCTAATGGTCACATCTACATCTCCTGCATCTTCTCTTGCCCAAGTGACAATTGCAGCCTCCAGCTATTGGGTTCTCTGCAGAAAAGGCCAGGCTCACTCTAGAATGTTTGAGCCTGAAATTATACTTTGCACCTGAATCTGGAGAGTTTTTTCTTAAAAAAAACAAAACAAAACAAAACAAAAAACCCGCAACAAAACAAACTCAACCCCTTAGAAATTTTAGAGATCAACTTAAAAGTAAAATTGAAAAATAATTTTTACTAAAACCAAATTTCAACCAGCTCTAAAAAGATGTCCCACCTGTGCTTCCAAACACAAATCTCTGCTAGGAGCACTGTGGCAGTGGATGGCTTGTGCTGCAAACATGTAGGGATTATTCATGTATATAACATCCACTTTATAAAAACCCAGCTTTTAGTTAAAAAAACCATCTTGCACGATGGCACAGAGATGCTTTAAGGCATTTTTATCTGTTAAATGTGAATTCCCTAAAGTAGTCATTGCTTTGCCCAGAAGCATCATCTCTGCCCTTACTATGGCGAGTCCCTGGGGGTGCCATGACAACGGGGCACTCTCAGGTGCTCACCGTGACTTTGATAAAACGTATGATATTTATTGTGGTTAAATAGAGGAACAAAGCAAAGAAGTAGAAAAATACGGTATTTTCAGAAACTGTGACGAGCGTTTCTGCTGGCTGAGGTTGGAAAGAGCTCTGTTTACTGTTCCTGTCTGAAAAACATGCCTGAAGGACAGAGGCATAGTCCAAAAATCCTCAGATGCATCTGTATGGAAGCAAAAATAGATATGTTGGTAGTGGGTAAAAAAGAATTCTAGTATTCTGCAAAATCTAATTAAAATGATGGTGAAATGCTTTGAGACTTTTTAAGGGAATGGGGGAACGTTCCCACCTTTGTGCTCTGTCTTGTGCTTTGCAGCCTCACTCTACAGTCCTTTCCCCCAGACCTTGCAGGTTCCTTCCCAGGGCAGGTGGTGGGAATGAGTGGCTGCAGGGACACCCAGCACGTTCCTCCTGTCCCTAACCTCACTGGACTGCCCTAGTTTGGTAATGGCCCCTGCTGAGACAGATTTACCTATTAGTCCATTAAAGCCAGAGTATAAAAGCTTATTATGTGTTAAAAACGTGGGCAACCCTCTTTGGTTCCTCTGTGGCACACTTTCTTCTGACTCCTTTAGAGACGTATCCCAGCAGTGTTCCCAGGCAAGGATTCTGACCTTCTTCACTGCCACAAGCACAGACTGAAATTGGGATATGAAATGTAACGAGTCAGAGCTCTCCGTATTTCAAAAGGTGCTTTCTCACGCTTCTTTTTTTACCTGGTAAAAACCTCTACCTGCATGCTCGGGGTAAGAGGAGGTGGAGTAGGAGAGGAATGCCAGCTGGAGTTTGGAAATGCGTTAAAAAATTCTGCGTGGTGTTAGAAGAGGTGACAGACTCTCTCTCCCAGTTTATCACTGTCTGCAGCAGCCAAGCTCTTGCAGTTGGTTCAAGGTTGTACCACCATCATGATTAACACAAGGTTGGAACATTATTTGAAGAGTTTTGTTCTAATGGTTCATGAGAAATCAGCACGGTGCTGAGGAGAAAGTGCCCGAGAATGGTCTTTCTTCCCACCCGCAGCAGCTGCCAGCCATGGGTTAACCTGGAGCAGGTTCCAGACAGGGATTAATGCTGATTTTTGTAGAGCAGCAGAACTCCTGCGAGAGGTTTTTTTACCTTCACAGGATGCTGGGTTGTGCTTGGGGGTATATTGTTTGGAGATAAAGTCTTTGGTATGTTTAATGTGTATATCTATAGCTCAGGGCATCAGTAGCACACGTTCAATGTGGATGGTTGGTTCGAAGTCTCACAAATGCCACAGAAAAATGTTTTCCAAAAGTGTAACTAGGTGATATATGCATTTGCTTTCCTAAGCTGTCTGTCGCTGTAGCACCCTGTGCTTTCTAAACCCGAATGCCTTTATCCTGACGGCACTGCAGCACGTTGAGGCTGTGATCACACGGAGCAGCAGCATGATGGGCTCAGCCGTGTGGGAGGAATACCCGTGGCCTCACTCCTCAAGTTATTCCCTGTTTTGTAAAGCTTTAGAGGATCAAAGCAGAGCTCACATTGACTGCAGCTGAAGCTGTTCGAGTACTCAACATTTTACAAATCAAATCCCAGCCTCTCATGCTGAGCACAGGATGATGAACGTGCGATTAGTGATTATTTCTGCAATTAGTGATTTAACAAGAACTCTGTAGCAGAGGTGTAGCCTGTTCTCCGGAAGAATAATGTTACCCAGTTTTGAGACCATCCATTCCTCTTCCTGCAGTTCCCTCCCTCCCTCTCCACCTTTCACTCCTCAGCTGGGGGAGAAACCAGTGTTCCCACAGACAGTAACCCAAAGCTTTTTCATCCCTTCTGAAAGGATAAAAGCAGGGTCTTACTTAAGAATAATATCTATTTATTCCATGAGCCATATGCAGATTCCAAATAGTATTGCACATCACCTTTCTTCTGGCATTTTTTGAACTTCTGATGAAATGACCGTGTAGTAATTATTTTCTTATTGTGCCTTTTGGATATACTGCCAAATACCAAGCAGAAAGGACAAAGACTGCCACCTGACAATACATTGTCATTCGTATGATGGAGCACCACTATGCATTTAAAATCCCAGCCATGGCTTCTGCAAAATGAGTAGACGGGGTAACTGCTAGAAAGAGTAGTTCTCCCTTCCGTTAAAGTGTACCGTAGGGGTGCGATCATATGGTAAAGGCTTTGTGAACTCTATGAATAGATATTTAACTTTATATTAGAACATAGTCCTTGGAAACCATTAACCCTTTCCAGGTCTTGGCATTGCAGAGCGCATTCAAGGGTTGGTAGAAGTTGCTTGTCTCTTAAGTTGGGCCATTTATGGGCCTCTCTGGGGCTGTCCGGTGGTGGTGAAGTTGCCGGGTTTTAAGGCTCCGATTCAGCACCACACTGGGAAGCTATTAAGGAAATCTTGATCTTACCAAATCATGATTAGAAAGCAAGGTAAGAAAAATCTCCCAATGTAATACGCCTGCCCTCAAATGTGCTTTCTCTGCCTTACTTCTGCCATGTTCCCTTTTTTCATGGATTATTAATGTTAATGAGGATTGAGAAAACTGCATTTGTTTTGGGTTCTCTTGCGCACATCTGAATTCCATATATGCCTGTTGCTGTAATTTTAACTTTGTGCCCTTGTGTTAGAAGCAGAATTTGCCCCAGTGCGTAGGAAGCTGCGGAGTCCGAGTGGTTCATCTTGTCGTTTCCAAAATCCTTTTAAGAGGACAACTTTGTGCCGCTTTGCAGCGTCACTGCTCAGTGCTACCGCAGGGGGAGGGAGCCTCGTGCACCACCGAGTGACAATTTATGGCGCTGCTGCCATCAGGCAGCCTTTTAACAATGACTTTAAGAATTACAGTAATGTCTAGGACACTTGTAAGGAAAAGGGCATGATTTCTCTCTCA
This sequence comes from Xenus cinereus, assembly GCA_025774025.1. Classification (NCBI taxonomy): domain Eukaryota; kingdom Metazoa; phylum Chordata; class Aves; order Charadriiformes; family Scolopacidae; genus Xenus; species Xenus cinereus. Next base: position 33,082,374 of record JAOXJK010000051.1, on the reverse strand, counting down.
AGGATATAAACAAACTTTAGGGGCAGACGGTGCCTGCACCAGCACCCGGCCGAGCTCCTGTGCAGGGGAGCAGGTCTTCGTCCCGGAGGCTTTCCTGGAAACCCAAAGGGCACATCTGATGTGTGCGAGAGGCCGGGGACACAACCTTTAGTCTTGTGTAAATACCTCAGGAGGCTGCCTCGGGATGAGAGCCACGAACCCCAGGAGGTGCTGGGGAAGGGCTGCAACACCAGTCAAACCTCCCCCTTCGGGGCAGCCCTGCTTTCAGGTACTTCACTAACAAAACCACACATAAAAGTAGAGACAAACTTTTCTGCAGCTTCAAGGTTGTCATTCTCAATTATGCTCAGGTGTAGCAGGGTTTGCCACGGAGCAGTGTGTCACCAGTAGCCTACAACGGTTCACAACTGGTCTGTTAACATTCACGTCTGGTGCAGGAATGCAGATTCTTCTGAACTTTCTCTAAGCAAAGGACAAATTGTAACATTTTTGAATTTTCTGTGCTCTGTGAACCACGGTTTGGCTTGCCAGTCATGAAGATGTAATTCAGAGTGAGTGATAGAGCAGTTTTAATTGCACCTCTGTCCTGGGCTGGGAAACATTTTACAGACTGATTAGACTGTAGAAACCCTCTGAAATAAAATAGGAGGCGGCTGCTAATGGGAAGTCAACTGTTACACAAAGCAAAGAAATGAGGAAAGTAATCCTTGCACCAAAAAATAGGCACTCAGTTCCCCACTCTTCTATAAAAAGTCATCTGGTTGCTTTATTTGCTGAATTGATTTTATTTTAATTATATTCCAGGCAGTCTGTTCCCCACTCCTGTGTGTTGTTTTTTGATTCCATCATTATTAAATGGTGCTACTGCTTATTTAAGGGACTGGATCCAACCCACTGAAGCCCAAGGGAGTCTTTCTGTCAGCTTATACGGATTGCTCCTTCTACACCCTACTAAGCAAGCAAGCTTTCCAAGACAGTTCCAAAGTCCTTAGACAGATTTTTTGAAAGAATTCACATTTATTATTTAAAAAGAAACAAACAATTAAGACATTTTAGGGCTGTTTTTAATGCTGGAATTACATCTCTTGCTCTCTGGAACGTTTTAGAGGCTGCAGTGGGGTCAAAACCAAGCATTGAATGTGTCCTCAGTGGTGCTCCTCCAGGTGCTGTACTGCTTGGCAGCTGTGTGGGGCTAGAGATGAGCTACATTTCTGTAAATATCTGTCTTGCTGCACTGCTGGTTAGATCTGAGTTTGTACAGTGTCTTGGGAAATAACAATCGTGTTTGAGATATACCACCTTACACAGCTCACATCTTGCTTTTCTCTCTCCTTTTACTTGATTTGTAGTTTTCTGTCAGAGGCCCAGGACGTGCTTGGGAATGTCTTTAAATGTCTTCACTTGCATCCCGCATCCCAAGTGTACTGAGTTGAAGCTGAATTTGGCTCCAAGCTGTTAAAAAAACCTCCAAAAGTTTACAGAATCCCAGCAGAGATCTGAACCAACTTTATGTGTTTCCTTCTTAACATTTGAAATTCTAGCTCAAAGGCAAGGGAAATCCCTGTTTGTTCTTTCATTTTGCTGGCAGTGGGAAGGTGACGGTGACACTGGGCAGTGCATCCCTTGCAGGTACCCTTACACAGATGGGCATCTCCCTCTGCAGCCACCTGCAAGCGTGCAGGAGAGGCCCAGCAGGCCGTGGGGACACAGTGGCATCTGACGGGTGCCCTGGGCAACCCCAGCTCGGGTGGTCCCATCAGGAACCCTAGATCTGAGAAGCTGGTGCAGGAGGGGCTGTGTCACCATCTCTGCCCCGATTTGCTGCTGTCTCGAGGAAATCTTTCCAGTTGTGTTTCAGTTTACTTGGTTGTAAAGTGAATGCGAGTCCTTTCTACCTCTCCAACCCCTATTTCTATATAATGTTACAGGATCGTGTGGGATCCAGAATTGCAGTTTAAAACTAATCCCAAATCACAGAATCGTTCAAAGAACAGGCATAAAAATTATGTCTTTACTTTCAATCTGCTTTTCTCTTTTTTCCTTTTTTTTTTTTTTTTACTGTATTCAAGATTTCTCATGCTTCATCTTAAATAACAGTTTCCGAATAGAAATGATACAATGAGGTTCGCACCAGCCGCAGCTTTAGGAGGAGTTCTAATCATATTTAAATACCCAAGGCTAACAAATTGCTCGATCAGCATTGGTAAAGTCTGCTTGTAGTTGATAGTTTGTTTGTGAGGTTATAAATAGACCTGTCAGAGCTCTAACGTGTGCCAGGCAGATATTTGATCTTTAACATTGACTGGTCTCACAAGCCTAGGAAAAGAGTGATTTATATCTAGAAAAGATTGCGCAGTTAAAAATAATGATGTAGCCAGAAACAATATCGGTCTTTAATGCATTAAATTGGTTGGACCCTGTTTCCTGATGGACACAGAAGCGCGTGGGGAGGGAGCAGAGGAGAGCACCCCAAGGGTGAGGAGCAGCGCGGGAGCTGGGGTGTCACACTGAGCAGGGGTCAGCCAGCCCGTGGCTCTCCCAGAGATGGCTTGCATTGCCATTTGGTGCTCCCTGGTTTTACTAATGGCTGTCCCTGTCCCCTCACAGCTACATGCTTTAAATAGTTGGTGGCTGCACTCCAGAGATGTAAAACTATCATGTTCTCATCTGCCAGCCTTAAACTGAGATATGTATATCTTGCTGCCAACATACATAGTACGAGCCAGTAGATTATCTGTATCCTGTGGTCTTACTTCAACTTTTGGGACTATATATGCATTATATGTTTCTTTAGACGTTCTCTAGTACAAGGCACAGGGTATGTGATGCTTTCAGAGGTAGGAAGCGTGTGTTCCTGCAGCCCTGAACTCCCTCTCCGTTTACCTGGGGCTGGCAATTTCTCTGTTAAGGACCGCTGTGTTTTGCTGCCAACTGCTGAAGGTGCCTTCTCGCAATGGCAGGCGCGTTGTATCTAAGACAGTAAGGAAAATAAGTATTCTGTCAAGAAGAAAAATAGAGATAAAGTTTTGAGTCCCTTTTTCTCATCTCCCAAATCTCTGTCCTCGGCAGCCTCTGCTCATTCCTGCCACTGCCCTCCCCGTTCGCCACAGCCCAGGGAGGTGGGACTGGTCTGAATCTGATGGGTGCCTCTGGCCACGAAACTCCACATAGCCCTGCGGTGATTCCCTTTGCCAATCTTGAGCTCAGAGTACCAGGCATGTTTTCATATTTCATGTGAAATCCTTATGCAGTGATTATGTATTGCCTGTTTTCCGTAGAATTTTCAAAAGTTTAAAAATAGCATTGTAAGCGTATACTTTGTCTTAAAAGGGAGAAACATTATTCTATCCAGTATTAGTCAAACTAGAAAAATACTCTTGCTCTATTCTCTTCTTCCTAATAAGTCATGGCATCCAGAAAATGTTGAGAGGAGAGTTAATGTATTTCTGAATGATCTCCTCCCCTGGGAGGCAATGCTCTGAGTATTTTGTGCCCAAGTTGTCGCCGTTGCCTGTGTAGCACCTCTCCCCTTCCCCAGGCTGTTACAGACCTGCAGAGAGAAGTACCAGAATGCCTGAGATGCTCCAGAGCATCTATTAAAAATATATCTTCTAGCACATGCCAACAAGAATGCTTAGAATTAAAAATCTACCATAACTAGTGTTTTTGGGAAAATGCAGTATAATAATAATAGTATGTTGGCAATTTTTCATAAGGCTGATGGTTTGCAGAGCTGTTAATTATCTGTGGGTTTTCTTTCCCGGTGCTACAGGGAGACACTTCATAAGGAAAAATGTGACAGAAGGCAAAGAGTGACTGTCTCAGAAATTCACTGTCTGTCAGAGTTATGGCAAAATACCGAGCTTGTGTGCTGCCGCGTGCTGAAAGAGTGTGTCTGGAGATGCTTGCTGATTGTGGCGTCTGTGAAGGAAAGCATGTGGAAATCTCCATCTTAGTTAACTCTGGGGCTGCCTGGGAGTCTTCCCAGGCTGGAATTGAGTATTGATCAACTGGAGCGTCATTTTCTGTCTTGTGTGTGTAACACATTCATCAGAAGGCTACAAGGGATTTCCTGTGCGATGTGTGAGGCAGCACGTGTGCTCAGCCCCTCTCTTACCAGATTAGATACATGGTGAATTTAATGTTCACCTTCTACACTCTCCTGAAACCATTTAGAGTACGTTTTAAATATAGGAGAGGTTAAAATATGCTGGGATTTGTTTAACTATGGAAGCAACCAGATGTTTGCAAAATGGTGTTTTCTTGAACATTCATTTCTTTCTTTGAGTAGAGATTTCAGTCTGATCGGTAAAGGAAGTTTAGTATATTCAATTCTTTTGGCATTAAATTTCAAGTTTACACTTGGATAAGAAAATAAAAAGTAATGGTATGACACTCTTACTAAAAGATACTCATCATTCTAAATGATGCTACAGTGCCTGGGATTTGAACAGTGGTTTTGAATAACAAAGCAAAAATTTTATACTTTTTGCTACCATCAAAGCATCAACTTATTACTTCAAAGGTACAACTTCTAATCATCTTGGGATATAGGTTATTTTTAACAAATCTTCATAATTTCTATTTCTAGAGTCACAGGGATGGCTACCTTTTAAACTCTTTTCCTTTATTTTCAAATTGTCTAGGGACAGCTGAAACATTTAAACAGTGAAGAAAAGTGTACAGAACCCCTAGGTCTTACTCCATTAGCTGTGACTGAAGGATTCTTGAAGCAAGAGTGGAGTCAGGGCTGTAACCTTCAACCAGACATGGACAGGAGGTGGCCTGGTTACTGTCTGAATTCATTTTTAGGTTCAGTTGGGACTTTGGGGCTCAGGGCCAAAGAAGAATGAAAGTCTGGATCTCATGGTGACACTGATTGATGAAATTTCAGTTCTGTGTGTTTCTATTCTGTAGATGTGTGTGATAAAAATTGAGTTAGTCAATAAGAAATATTTCAGAAGAGCTTACTAGAAGCTAATGTGAGATCAAAAAAGGCTTAAGTCAATTAATTGTGTGGGGTTTCGCCATAGGTGTCAGCGCTCAGCATGTCTTCGTCAGTGATTGTGTGACTCTTCATTCCTGTTACTCCTTTCTTAGAAATTTCTTGTTGCTCAGAGCATTTTGCCTAAACAGCTGTAGTTCAGGGTGCTAAAGGGAGGAGTTTGTCTGGTTGTTTGCTAGCAGCTGCGTTTGCTGCAGTGATGCTGGGTCATCACCCGAGCGGCCCCAGGAGGAGGAGGAGGAAGGGTTCAACTGCGGTGGGCACACGTTGAGAACTAAACTGGAAAAACGCCCTGTGCTTTCAGTTTGTTTCACTGTAGGATTTCTCACCTGCTGAAATAAAGTGAGTGTTTGGCTCACGGTAGGTTGCAGAGCTCTCTTCCAACACTTTCTCTTAGGGGATAATGAACTCCCCATAGATTGTTTTGCGTTAGGATTTGAGATTCAGTCTTGGGCTTTCCTTCCCACCCCTGGATACCCAACAAACGGACTTCTTTTCTTGTTGTGTGCACTAATGAAGGGGAAAAACTATCTCGGTCCATTGACAGGGACCCAGCCGGGTTCCCAGCGCGGCAGAGGCCGGGTGTTCGCTCACAGGGAGGTGCTCAGCCTGTGCCCGCGTCCCCCCCAGCAGCACGGGAGGACGCGGGTGGCACCTTGTCTGTGGGAAGCTTGGCAGCTCACGGCCGCCGCTTTTAGAAAATACTGTCTGCACCAAAGTTCCCAGTCCTCCGCGGTGAATTATTATCTCTCTTCCGACTCCCCAGCTTGCCTCAGCCCTTCACAGAGAAGAGCTGGGCTGCAAATCAAAGCTTTCACTGGTAGAAACTCATTAACTTATTTTGGATACTTTGGCAGAACCTCATCTCTAGAAAAAGAGACGCTCCCAAATATGGTGTCTTGAATAAAATAGTGCAGTTGGTGTATGGTCAGTTGCTGGATTTATAGCGAATTATTTTCTGACAGCTGTGACTGATGGCTGTTCCAGCCCAGTGCAGCTGAACATTGAGAGACAGCTACTTTGTGAGGGGTCTCCAGCGAAAGCCCCTGTTTGCCTTTGGGGCTGGGCTTTGAAAGAGGCAGGTAACATCCCATGTTGGAGCTGACTAATTAATCTTTCTGTGCAAGGATTCCCTCTGGCGTTATCCCCAAAGTCCTACTGTGTACAGCCGTTGCCATGGCAATGATAAAAAGCTACTCCAGCTGGCTGCCTTTCTCCTCTCATATTTTTCTCAAGAAAAATAAAAGCTGAGACATACTTTAGAGCAGATTTGCTGCCTGTAGAAACTCTGATCTTAGTTTAAAGGTCCCCTGAGGAAAACGTCCTTTTGTCTGTCCCCAGCTCCCTCTGCTCCCTGATGCTTCACCCCGATTTCAGACAGGCTCGCTCAGCTCGGGCTGACGTGCCACCCCAGAGCCGTGGGGCTACGGCTGTGAAGTGTGAGCCTGCAGCGGGGAACGGATGGGCTCGGACAGCTGGGGTGGGGACTTTGATCCCTGGGAGCTACAGACACCCCCTGTGAGCATGGACAAGTCCTTTCAGGTCTGCATGATCAAAGGCACTTAGATCCACAATGTTTTTTATATAGATAGTCAGGTACTGGACAGGAGGTTTTTGGATTTTTTTTCCCTAAAAGTATTTGAGGAGTTTCAGTTGCCTTTTATCTCATTTGAACACCTAACCAGCTCTGGCACATCTTAAAATCCAAGCAGGTGCCTATCTGCCTTTTCAGTACCTAAGTACATTTAAAAGTTTGGCTCATAGTACACTTCTCTTTAAAATAGAGTAGGATGGCTTAGAAAGGATAAGGTTAATTCCTAATGATGAGGAGAGCTATGAGGACATTTAGGAATAAAAAAGACTCTTGTATATGAAATCACTGTGCAGTTTTTTGCCCAAATAAGGTCTTCAGAAGTGACTACTACAGGCACCTTTCTATTGCCTGCAGCTCCATTACTGACATGTGCTGTGATTCCTGGTTAGGAAAAAGTAACTGATGCTGAAGGATAGCTTTCTACCAGGTCAGTTCAGAAGTGGCACAAAGATGACGACTGACCTGTGGGCTCAGAGAAGAAGTCAGTCCATAGACATGCTCAGAATAAAATCCTAGAGACTAGTATAATCTCAGCTCTGCTATAACTCCTATGGTGGCATCAAAGATTAATATTTGGCAAAACACATGCCAGTAGTCCCCTAAAGCTATTCAGATGCTGCTTCACTCTTCACCTCCTCAAGAGAACAGAGCTTCTGCCCAGAAGGGAGCCCTAATGCAAACTATTCCCCAGCCTCCTTATTGAATATCTTTCCTGCCGCTTTTGTCCTGGTGAAAATGGAAAGCTTTAATGGAATTTTTCGAATTCTGGTGGCCATAATCTTTCTATACAAAGCTCTCAAACTCTCTTGTTCTCCAGAGCTGGTGCCTAATAAAAGCAGCAAACCAGGTCTTTCCCTGCGGCTGTGGTACCCTCGTGCCTCCTTGTGGCTTCGTCTTTTCAGAACGCATCCATCAAAAGTCAGCACGTGCTCTTTTGCTCTTGTAACTATAAATAAGGCTGTTGACACCAGAAAACCTTTTCCAAAGATTTCACTCTAAAAAAAAACCAAAAACTGTTAAGTAGGATCATTTATGACTTTGATGTTCGTACGTGATATGTTAACATAAAGCTGTAGGATTTTATGATATCTTTGGGTTAAGTTTGAAATGATGATAAAAAGCCCTTTACTCTGTAGCTTGAGGGTACGTATACAGCACCTTCCAAATTCCTTTATCTACAGAAAGATAACCTTTCTTTAACAAATCTCCAAACACTTTTTAGTAACTATATTCAATTTCAGAGCCTACAGTGTTATCAGGAACTCTCTTGCCATCCTATACAGGGTAACACTTCTTTGGCTGCCAATGAACTGAGCATCTGGCCCCGCCGTGGCCTCGGGTACCACGGCCTCGGGTACCACGGCATCCACGGGCCGCATCCTGCCAGGAGCTGGTGGATGCTGGCGCGCTGGGCATGGTGGCTCGCCCTTTTTTCTATATTTAGTAAG
>JAOXJK010000051.1:33056743-33068539 GCA_025774025.1 Xenus cinereus | reverse complement strand
GAAATACATTTAGAATTAGATATTTTTTTTTTTCCTGGTATATATACAGTACAAGAAAGATAAGGCTGTTGCAGGGAGAAGACTGGCTATATTGTATGCTTACACTTTCATTGAAAAAAATCAACAAAAGCTTCTCTTTTGAGCAATGTCTTGTACTATACTCTTTTAGATCAATGATGGTTACAGATGCTTTCATACCATCCGTGAGAGTAGGCCACAACATTTTTTCCTACAGGCACTGGATTGATTCTTTTTTGTTTGTTTTTATTGTTTTAAAACTATATCATAGTGTAGATTTATCAGAGGAGAAGCCTTGGGGCAATAGATCTCCTCCTGGCACATGCAGAGCTTGGGAGATGTGTTTTTATTCACTGAGTGATAATTCATAAGTATAATGAAGAAAAAAAATCCAAGAATAGTGTTCCTGCAGGTGCATATATTTAGAGGTGAAGGAGCAGCACCGAGGCGATCTGAGCACTGTCTCACCCAGGAGGAGAAAAGGACGAAGAGGTCCTGGTGCCAGTGGGAGCACGTTGTGGGGTGGCTGCTCACCTGTCCAATGTGTCTCATGGGCTTTGGTTGGGCAAAGCCCAAGCCCACTTCTTGTGCTTCTAGCATCCCACGGCAGTACCTGGGTTATCTTCTCTGGGAGATCCATGAAATAGCAGTACATCTTGCTGGCCCAACTGGGTATGCTTCGCAGGAGGAAGCTCATGGGGGCTTCCAGGGTACCTGGCTGCCTCTTGCAAACTGAGCCTGTCCCCTTCTCCTGCTCTGGGAAAGCCTTGTATCCCCATAGCTGAGAGCCATGGGGAAATCGGGGGAGTGCAGCCTCTAGGTCAGTCTGACACGTTGTCAAATTGAACTTGGAGATATATAAAATTATTTGCTGTCTTCAGTGGGAACGAGAGGCAGTCTCTGTGCTATGGGAGCAGGGCAGCATGCTGCTGCTTGTCTTCTGTTGAATCAACAGATTTCCTTGAAAGCAGAGTTAATACAGTGTCTAGGAGAAGCATTTCCAGTGTAACTGCAATCTCTATCAAAACGTGTCTTTTTCACATTAAGTATTGTCCACAAAGAGATCATTTTTCTATTTCTTCTCCCCACTTAAACCCTTCATTTTCTGTGCTTGCTGTCTGAAAGCATGTGGCACTGCAGCCCTGCTCCGACAACGCGGTGTGTTCAGAGAGAAGGAGATAAGACACCCAAAAGCTTCAAAACATTCACGATCTACTGCTGGGCTTCCCAAACTTCACCAGGGTTTTCTGGATAATTTCATCGAGACTGCTGCTTTTTCCACCCGGGGATTCTCCTGGTGGGATTACAAGCTCCACGCAGCAAAGGTTCAGGGCTTTTAGGCCACCAACTTGATATCCACTCCCTACACACAGTGGGAACTTTGCAAGTTGGCCCCTAAAAGCTAGAATACTATTAGAAAGCATTTGCGTTAAAAAGCATCTACAAAACTGAGAGGAACATCCCATCCCTGAAGCCTTGGCAGAAGTCCCCCTGAATCCAGGCTGGGATCAGCTCCCCAGAGTCTGCTGGACGAACAGAGACCACCCAGGCTGGATCCCTACTTTGGGGCAATTTTAATGTTTGAAATCTATATCAAATGTTTTCTGTTGTCGCTTCGGGTGGAGTGATGGAGTTTGAAAGTTGACATTGGGGCGAGGACCCAAATTAGAGAGAAACTTGCTAAAAAGGGGGAGTGTGCTCTCCCTTGCCCTCGTGCTCTCTGTTGCGCTGCTTTCATTGTGCTACTCTCACTCCTTCCTCTTACAATTGTGAACGCTGCTGTCCAGAGACCACTCTCAGCCTGGTTATCTGTAATTAGGAGTAGAAATGACTATCCAACTAATGGCTATTGCTCCACAAATGTATTGCAATTTTCTAAACTCATGTTGGAATCCTGGGCAGCAAAACAGATTTTCCTACCTTTTCTATTTATTAAACATGAAAAAACAGCCCCATTTGGGACTGCATAAAAAATTATCACTCTTCAGTCATAGCATATACTCTTTTACATTAATCCTATTTGAAAATGTTCCCAAGGTGCAAGCTGTTATTTCCAAACCTGCAGCAGGGTTTATGGCCGTGTCACTGTGCATGCTCCATAGGTGAATTAAATGTCCACAGACTGTTGCCCTTCTGCAAATGAGAGTAAATGAAGCAGCTTTAGAGGAAACCATTTTAGCATGACTTAGTGCAACTTCTTTTCCATTTTCAGGCTTTTTAAGAGCTCCAGGCACGGCCGCGTTTGTCCTGGGTCAGGCGTTCTCTCTGCCCGCCCTCCCCCTGCCTTGCAGTAGCTGCCAGCTTTGCCAGTTATCCATAGGAGTTTGTTGCCTTTTTTTTTATGGCATAGACCTTAGGTGAGGGAATGGATTATATAAATCTCTACTACTGGCTGCAACCCAATTAACTATTCTGTTTTAAGAAATTACTGAAAGGTTCAAGAGTGGTATTCGTCTACCTCAAGTTGCATCCTTCGGTCTCATCTTTACCTTTGTAGCTAAATGGTGCATCTCTCCTAAAGTGTTGTTCAGCTCACCCTCCCTTGTTCTCACGCCCCAACAACTGCAAGATTTTAGTAATTCTTTGGTTGTCTTGCAGATGCCAAGAATTATGCCATTGCTTTTGATTAAGAATCACACTTTCCCGGTTATTTCCATGCACCACTTCTAAAGATTATAAAGAGATTTTGCAGTAGCCATTAATTCTTCTTAGCCCATCCTCCATGTTTTGTAGAGTGATTTTGAAAAGATGAATGTGCTTCAGTTCAGTGTTGATGCAACCTTTTAGTGTTTTCTGTGCTGAAATATAGGGTAATGTATCAGATAGTGCTACCCAGCTCCAGCAGTTTTACTCCTGGCTAGGCAGGGGCTTGCTGTATGAACCCTAATTGCTTACACTGTTTTCAAGACTAGAAAGTAAGTTACATTAATCACTTTTTGCAAATAGTTTCAAAGTTATAAACCATTGATCAATAAAGGTGAGAGGAAAGACTGGAGCCTTCAGGGAACGAGTAATATATTCATTACTGTGAACAAATTCAATACAAGGAATGAATCAATGTCATAACTTGCTAGGAATGTATTACATATTGTCCCACATAATCTAGTGCAGACCAGACTGGTATTTCTTTCATGTGGTATCTGAAAAATGATTGTCCTTCCTCCAGTGAATTGCTGTTTGATATTTTCTGCAGAAGAGAATATGAAACAATAACGAGAGGGTCAAACGCTGCCCTTCGTGGGCTCGGGGCAGGTTTGCTCAAGTCCTGAGCCTCCCTGCCCACATCTCACGATGTGCCTAAATCCCGTATTGGTGAGAGCCCTGCAGAATGTAGGACAGAATGGCAGCCCTGAGTCACCAGTGCCAATAGCAACATCGGTGCATTGAACGTCACAGAAAGGATTGAATAAAAAGAAAGGCAATTATTTAGAAAGGAAGAAGGCTGTGCCGGGGAATGCCTACTAGGATGCACATAAACCACTTACTGTGCAGTGTTACAGTCTCTCAATTTTTTCTGAATACAGATCTCAGTTAATATCAGTTAACTTTTTCCAGATTGTCTCTTCCGTGCCAGTCTTCCCCGGGCAGCACCCATGCTCTGCTCGCAGGGAGAGCCTGGCAGCCCTCATGGGCAGCTGCCAGGAGCCCCTGGGCTCAGCCTGCCCGGGAGAAGGGAGCTCGACAGGCACCAGATCCATCGTCTGCCACCAATGAGTATGTGGCATTCATTTCTTGGGTGTGAATAATTTTGAGGGGATCTTTTCTTCCTCGCTTCTCTCCATAAAAACTAGCATGTTCTTTTGGAAACCCTGGAAAAGGACATACTTTGGTCCACACTATCCCAATGGCAAGCAAACAGCAAAAATATCTCCAATTACTTAATCAGTAAAAGGTGCCTTATTCTGGAAACTAATTTTGTGGGTTTTATGATTGTCTTTTCTGGGTACCTTCTTTCTAAACTGTGTAGTACAGCAAAAAACCCAAACCAGAAAATTTCTGAATTATTTTCTGAGTCTACACTACAAAGTATCTTTATCAGCCTCAGCTTCATAGTATGTTTTTTTCACCCTATAAAGACAGGGAAGTTATTGAAAGTCTGCTGGAGAAAATATCTATGGGAGGATTTGAGAAAACATTTTTCTCAGGAGCAGTTTAAGCTCTATATACTATTGAATGCCATCAAGTTAAAAACCCAAACCAAATCAACAAAAAAACCCCCAAAACCACACAGATTGCTTTCATGTCTGATGTGAAAAATGTGCAAAACTAGGCACCTTGGAAGAAGGTTCAACCTATTTGGGTTTTTATTATTCTTTGTATTCTTTTTTCTTCAAGAGAATATAACACACTTTAGCCGCACGAATCCCCTTTCACCATCTCCTCTCTTTGGATACGTTCAGGCCTATAATGATTATTGATTAAAACACTTCAGAACCTAATCAATGTGAGCGAGAGATGTGGCTAAAGTTTTGCAGTGGGGGATAGTGGAAAGGAGTAATAAAATAGAAAAAAGTCATCCCCAAACTCTTATTTGCTGCTGGTGGTAAACAGATGAATACATTCATTAGGCTTAAAAGTCAGACAATGAAAAAGTGAGTGAAAAAAAAATTAATAATTTTAATGTGCGTAATAAATGCATGAATCAGACAGCATTAGACTCCATCAGCAAAGAGTCAAGTGTGTTCCGTGCTGCCTTCTCATTATTGACTGATTTGCTTGAAGCCCGAATTTAAAAAAAAAAAACCCTAAGCAAATATCAAAACATGAAAAAATCGTGCAGAACTTTGAAGTGGTTTGCACAAGCTGGGCTCTCTTTCATGGTCTGCAGACCATAGGCTTGGGTTCTGGTTTGCTTTGATTTTTCCTGCTTTGTTGTTGCTGTTGCGTGTGGTGGGACCCCGAGGGGAGATGGTGCTGCTCTGGTGCGAGAGGCAGCTGCCCAGGGCTCTGAAGAGCGGTGGAAGGATGGCTGGGCAGGTCTGCAGGAACCAAGGACTTCTTGAGGCTTAAGGTGGCAGTTTTGTTCCTAAATTAGGTTAACTTTTAAGTCTTCATAACCTGTTCTGTAACTTTTTACACTGTTACCCATAGTCAGCTCCAGTACCAGGAGTTGCATGAGCTTCATATTGACATTTCTGCAGAAAATTTCTCTGTATTTCAAAATCTGTTATTAATTCAAATTGGTAAACTAGGATTATTTTTTTTTGGAAAAAAAAGTCCAAATGGTTGTATTCAAAAATGTGTTGAAGCACAGTAGATACTTGTTAAACGTGTTTTTCTTTGTTTTTTTTTTTTTTAATTTGTCTTAACTTCTGGTGGTATCTGTGCTTTGTGACACGCAGGCAGTGATGTCCAGCTGGGTTTGAGAGCTCCTTGGTCACCTTGTTGCGTGCTCTGTAAGAGAGTTCAGCATTTGTTTTGCGTAAATCTTTAAGATCTCCCTGGACCAGTGATTAGGCTCTGTATTGGCTCTAGCAGGGCTCGAGCCTGTCGATAAAACACAAGACTTGGGGCTGGTGGTAGAAGCTGAGCATCAGAGGGGTTAACGGCTGCCCGGGCGCTGCCGGGGCTCTCCCTCCCTCCCAACAACTCTTCTTTCAGCAGATAGGTCTTTTGCCACTCTGCAACATAACTCTGATCTATTAAAACTACATTTGAGTAGATTCCAGCTCTGACTGAAGGGATAAAATGCTCTGTACTATTTATTAGTCTGAGTAACAGCAACAAATCAGTGACCACAGCTAATAACAGCAGAAGGTATTGAGGGGACAGCGAGTATCAAGCACAATTTGCTGAGGGCCTTTAGATGTCAATTAATTGTAGCTGGGATTCTGCTGGGGGTTTTCTTGCCTTGTGTAATCACTGTGATAAAGATAGGGTTGGTGCACAGTGGTGTGGTTTCTCCGTGAGATAAGCAATGGGTTATTTCTCTTGGAGGATATCCAAAAGCAGCTGAATAACGCTGAACTGGATTTCCTATCCCTCGTTCCAGCCCTACGCCAGCGATGTGAGTACTGAAGAGCATCACGTACCATCTGTCGGTGTGAGTGCCCAAGCTGGCAGGGGATGCTTCTGATTACAACTGATCCAGGAAAATGTCCTCTCCCTGCCCCCCCGGCACAGGGCATACTGTCCAAGGTTTTTGATGTACAATATGGGACTGCTGCAGAGATAGCTTTAGACATATTCTTCTCATCGTCTTTGAGTATTTTCTGCATGTTTCAGTTCTCCGTGATATAATAGCAACATTATTTAGCTGCCATTTTCTGTCCTCTGCTTGATAAGGTACTGCTATCTTATTAGGTCAGGGAATTGAATAAGGAATAAGAAGATTCGATCAAGTAAAAAGTATACTTTGTAGGAAGGAAGGTCTAACGGGGAGGAGATGCCAGAACATACAGAACAGTTTAGTATTTAGAAAGGTATGGGGTGATGCATAAGTGTCTGATTTGAAACGCTGTCCGTATGTCTGCAGAGCAAGCAGAGGTGTTACTGTGGTGTGTGCAGGACCAGTCTTTTAGCCTGACTCCAGCAACGGCCGAGAAACATGTGTGCGGGTCACCGCAAACCCCTGGGAGGCTCTTGCAGGACGCGATGCCACCTGGGTCCTTGCCATTGCTGTTGTCCTCATCTGTGGTGCCGGGCTGAAGCTGGGGCAGGGATGGCTCTCCTGACTCGATGTACACTTTGCTGTGCATCTGTACCTGCGTTGCTCTCCATCTGCCTCCCAGCTTCTCCTCCTGAACCAGTGAGTTGGTTTTACCACATGTGTACAAAGGGAAATCCTGCCAGCCAAGCTGGTGGGAGACCTGGATTTGGTCTGTTGAGGCTGCAGCCAGTGAGACCTCCTCTAAACTAGCTGCTTCTGTGCCACCATATCGTCCCTGAGCTGCGCCTTCTCTGTTCCTTGTTCTTCCCCAGTTGTGTGACCTTTGTGTCCCCGGGTGACTCTAGTGGAGAACCCAGGGAAGCAGCATTTCACTACATTGTATGAGTTTAACAACCCCTTGGTCCATTCATCTTCTAATTGTTTTTGTTAATACAAACTAAAATGGCAAATTATACATCAGATGAGGAGTGATGGTTGGTCTGTCTCTGTCCTTTGGGTCTGCACTGGGATCGGGAACCACAGAAGCTCCATATCCCACATTTAACTCAATGATCTTTAAGGTCCCTTCCAACTTGAATGGTTCTATGCTTCTGTGATGATAGGCAGCTGTTCCTGGAAGGCCTTAGACTCCCTCCTTATTCCTTGAACTCTGTTGAATATTTATCACCGATCTCTGCTGGCCGTAAACCTTGCACAGCCATTTGGGTGGTTATTTTTATCTTGGTTACTGCACTGCAGTTGGGGTTTCAATATTCAGACCAGAGGCTGAGGAGGCAAGAGAAGCAATCACTCCTCCTGGCACACATTCCCTGAATGACCATGCTGAAATGATGAATTTAAGCTTTTGACATGTTCTTCACGGTAATATTAATAGCGGAGATTACTGTAGATGACAGCAAATTAGATAAGGCAGGGTCCCCCAATGCTTACTGCCTGACACTGAATTAGTTTTGGCTTTAATATTTCACTTGATTGAAGAGCGGTGCTTAAAATCTGTACAGTGCCCCATATTTTAAACTTCCTCCAAGACACAGAAAATGAGGCTTAGGCCACAAACGGGACATTGACATTCACGTCTGTGCGACGATTGCCTTAGGAAGTGCTGGTGGAGTTGCACAGGTTAGGAGTCACCACCTTAGCAAATCGTGCAGAGGTCAGAGGCAGGGAGAAGCCACAACAGCATTCAGCTTAGGGAGGTCAGTGGAAAGGGGAGTTTATCAAATCCTTTTCCACAAAATTTCTCACATAGGACTTTATGTTAGTGGTGGTAGGGCTTGGAGGGTTTTTAAGTTCATTTTCGCTTGCTTCATTTGGCAGAGAGAAGCAAGGGACAGCTTTTTGTCTTCTGAAGTTGACGGGTTGACATGGTGCTGGGGGACATGGTTTAGTGATTTTGGTTTTTTTTTTGTCAGAGTTAGGTTGATGTTTGGACTAGATGATCTTGAAGGTCCCTTCCAACCTAGATGATTCTATGGAGTTGATTCAATACAAATTTTTGTCGATATGAAAGGCAGAATAGCAAGGAAGTTTCATCCTCAAAAGCTAAGTTGATGAAAGACATATAGTGAGGTCCTCAAAACACTTAATGAGAAGGCACAGACAAATAGGAAACCTAAGGAATTCTCTTTTGCATTGGGTCAGCAGTCGGGTGACGTTCATGCCGTGCTGTGCCAGGAGCAGGCTGGCTGTCGTCCCTTGGGCCTCAGTGTCTGGGAAAACTGGTCTGTACGGGTGGAAAGACACCCCCATGGCAGCCGCTCTCTCTGGTTAAACCATCTCTCCTAAAACTATAGGGAATGAGTGTTTCATGGAGCCTAGTGTGAAGGTATCCAAAGCGGTTTTAAGAAGACAAGGCAGGCAGGGTGAGCAGGTCACTGTACCTGAGTAAAGGAAAATCTGTTTTCCATGTGACCAACAGCCATGGAGCAGTTTCCATGCTTGTGTGACTGTTTGGTTCAGGATCCAGAGCTCATTTTGTTGCATTTGTCACACGTGTCACACCTCTGCGTGTTGTGTCATGCTGTAGGTGTATCTCTGATCTCCAGGTGGAAGGACAGGCTGAATTAGGTCATCATTTATAAACCCAAGAGTGATATCAGTGCTGCTTTCCTAGAAAATCTTAGCTGTTTTTTCTTGGCTGCCATGGATCAGACCCAGGCTGGTGTATCCACTCATCCCAGCTGTAGAGTATCCATTAATTTGATGAAAATTTCATTTTAAAACTCGTTCTCACAACATGAGCAGTGATAATTAACTGACAACAGCATAGCTCAATTGCACACAGCTTATTTGGAGATCATGAGTGCATCAGAGTCCTTCAGGGCTGCTTTATTTTTGTTGAGATGTTGCCTGAAGGGATAAGTTTACAGTGAAGTTCTACTTCCTCTGGAGTTTGTTTGTTTGTTTTGTTTTCCTGATGCTTTGCTTTTGACAGAAGATTTAAATACTTGATCATCGTTTGAATGTGGAAAAGTCATGATTATTTTACCAGAAAAGGCAGCACGTGATCCTGGACCAAAACTGAGAACATCAATTTGTACATAATTTATACATTATTTCTGTGGGCCTGACCCACATGCAGACACTGGCCATTCCGCTTACTTGAGACACACAAATTGCAGAGAAGGGCTCTAGAAAAACCACGTATTGACTTTCCTTGTGTTTTCCTTTTGAAAATCTGCCCCCATTAAAGGTTGGAAACGTACAGATATTAGTAAGAAACCCTCCTTTGAATTATTATTGGGTTTTGGAGGGATTTTATCACTGCCCTCAATCAACACCTGGTTCTTACCAATTGCTGTGGTTCAGCACGAGCTCCTGTGGGGTCACACCAGGAGTCACACTGGTGCCTGGGCATTGCCCTGGCACATGAAACAGCTGCTGTCTCTCATGGCAAATCCAGAAACAGGATGATTTCTGCAAGTTTTGCATAGTTCTTATTGGACTGATAAGTTAGTGAAACTGATAGAGTTGGAAAAATAGACATCAACCCCTTTGCTTTGCTGAAACTTAAAAGGAACCTAATAGAGATTTCAGTGTATTGAGAGCAGGGAAGTTTATCATGACCTAAATTCTTCTGGTATTTTCTGTTAAGTGATGAATGATTTATTACACGTACATTTTCCCTGTGTGGTTATTCCCATAAATGCAAAAAAGAATTACAAAGGCTCTCCTGGAATTATAGAGGACTGGTGGATTTTTTTCTCTCTGTTACTAAATACTACATGGTTTTAGACAGCTGGCATGACTCTTTTAGCTCAACGGGTGTTTTGCATCTCTCTGAAGTCCTGGCTGGCATCAGCTGCAGACAGCATGGGGGTTCTTACAGAGGTTAAAGCAGAATAGCAGGATACACAGCCTTAGTTTAATGCAGTCAGCCACGATAGCACCAGTGTAAATATGATTATCCATTACACACTCCATAGATTGGTTCCATATTGACTTAAGCAGATCCATTTATTCATCAGCTTTTTTAAGTACAACAAAAACGTATATAAAAGGACTAAAAGTACTTTCTTCTGCCTGCCTCAAAAATCAGTTTTTCTTTGAAAAAAAAAAAACAAAAACGAGTAGCAACTAAAGACTTCTAATAAATGCTTTTGGGGCTTTTGGGCCTGTTTGATCCTCACTGTAGGTCACTGCAATTCAGTGGCTGGTGGGTACATTTTGACTACGTGCCTTGCACCTTTCTCCAGCTCCAGTGCTGTTTGAGCATCCCCAGGAATGACAAAGCAATGTCCTGGGACCAGCTTGGCGCTGAGGCTGCCACTCAGGATGAAGGTGCTGGGGGAAAAGGACTGAAAAAATTTATTTCTTCCTAGAAACGGATATCAAGGGGAAAGATTATAACTCTTCTTCCTTTTCCATTTTGAGCTGGTGGCACTGAGGATTGAAGAAAGGTGGGAAGTAGCTCCTAAGTCCTGCAGACATCACAGTCCCTGTGTAAACAGATGAACCAGAGAAATCTGTACCCAACAGTGAAGACTTGGGGGGAGAGAGCTGTTTGTTGAAGGGCCTGATTTTCAGAGCCAGGTGTGTGCAGTGAGAAGAGTGTTCAGCGGGGTTCAGTATTGAGTGTAACCCTATGGGCAGTCCACTGTTAACGATTGCTCATATGTGACTGCAAGGTTTAGGTCAACCACAGGTGTGAAAAATGTCTTCTGGACAAAGCAGAAAATGTCTTCTGGAACTAAGCTGCTCTCTCCCAGGTTCACCTCCTTGGAGAGGCCAAGACAGATCTGACACTGTACTAATGATCCTTTGAAAACCCCATCAAGAAAGCTTGACATCTATGGTGTTTCTTAACTAAGGAGCAAGAAAGAGCAGCTAATTCCTTCTTTACGTGGTTTTTAGGTAGAACGATAGTGTTCCCTCCGTGCACCATGGGAGGAACAAGGTGGTCTGGTGTGCCTGCCCTGCTCCCTGTACCTGGTGTTGCACACAAGAAAATCTGCACGCTGCTGAGATCCCCGCTGCCCATGCCACTGACCCTCTCCAACAGGGTGACATGAGGGCTGGGCTGGCAGCGGGAGGATGTTTCACAGAGTCCCTACCCTCCAAATAATAACACCCAGGAGCTGGCATCAAATAAAGTCAGTCTGTCTGCCTTCGGCAAACCCTCCTCAAACTCTTGCGCGGCGGAGCCTGTGGGGGTGGCAGTCCAGGGAGACTCTCGGTTGGTTTTTGCTTGAGTATTGTTAAACGAGGTATGAATTTAAGTCATGTATCATTTATGAGGATGATTTCCCCTGTAAAGCTTTCTGGTGTTGAGCTTCTGGCGCCTGTGAAGGGGCTGTGTCTGAGGAGCTGAGATGGTCTTTATTGAAGGCCTTCTACTGCATCTTTTTGGGTCCCACCTTGTCTGGGTCCCACTTAGGAGAAACTGGGCAAAAGTTGAAATCTGGATTAGAAGAAATGTGTGTAAATGCTGTTATATTTTCCATTGACATTTTCTTTTTCTTTTATTTTTTATTGAGTACATTTCTTTATCCTGGCTTAGGGACACTGGCTATGTTTGCTACTTGATGTGGTTACAGAAAAACATGCGAATGTGATTTCAGACAGCCTTTAGCCTCATGGTATTTTATGCTTTTTCAGAATCGTTTCAATCCATAAATTTACACTGGGATCTATAAGCTCAAGTCTCATTGATTTCATGTGAATACATA
>JAOXJK010000051.1:33003522-33056643 GCA_025774025.1 Xenus cinereus | reverse complement strand
AGTCTCATTGATTTCAGAGACAGATGCATGAGTGCACCTGTGAACTGAATCAGAAATAAGGGGCTTTAGCTATCAGCCGAGGGGAGATGTCCTCATTTCCCTGACAGCTTGATTTGTTTCTGCAACTCATTCTTCCAGATGAGTGAAAAAAGATCCTGCATATTACATGAGCATATGCAACATTATAGCTAAATATCCTGTTCTAGGTAGGACATCACAGCTATGGCTTAAGCCCTGGATGTTTGCTATTCTGGAGAAAGGAGCACTTGCCTTCGCCACGCTTCATAAGGCGCTCGCCGCGGAGGTTGCTCTGGAGTAGCTGGGAGTAAAGGGATTTCTCAGCCTCATTTGTTTCCCTGTCTCCAGGTGCATGAAAAACTTGATTATGAAATGTCGGGAAAATATGGTTTGTGAAATCAGCTTGCGTGTGGAAAATATCTAATTCCATCTCTGGGCTGGGACACTCCATCGATCTCTGAGCCTCGGGACTAACAGTAACACATTCCCAGCCATGAATGTGCCTCCTTTCAAGGAGCACAGATCGGTATGCCTAGGCTGTACATCCTCTTCATTCAGAAGTAGATTTTATTATACTGGGTGAATTGCCTTCAAAACAAGAGTTTCTGTAACATTGCTATTTGTTCAAATCCTTACCGTAGTAATAACCAGATCAGCTTGCGTGGCTTTTAAATAATTCATGACTTTGCACTGGGCTCTGTTCTTCCAGAAAACAAGATTTTCACATAACAATTCTTATAGATGATCTGTCTTAATTGTGGTAGCTATCCCTTGTCATCAGTGGTTGTGTTGTTTGATCCTTAAAATCCTTTGGTTTCTTTCTGGGACTTTTGGATTCAGTATTATTGCCCAGGGATGCCTGTGGAGAAGGTGGTCCCTAGGACAGCGCTCACGTCTTGCTTTGGGAGGTCAAGCAGGTCTGGCTCCTTAGATCCCCGCTCAGCCAGAGGGTGATGCTCTCAGCACCCTACCCTTGAACCTCTGTGCACCCCTTCGTATTGCAAACAATGGTTTGCAGCAACTTCATTAGTGAAATCCCTGCAGTCAAACTGTTTGTGAAGCTTTTCTGATGTACCGGGTGGAGAGATGCACTCCAAGCCTACCAGGTAAATAGAGAATAACAACTCAATCATGATGGAGGGTCCACAAGATATTTTGGGGACACTGAGGTTGCGGTAACAGGATTGGATCTTTGTGTGACCGAGATGGCAGTGGGAGATGGAGCAAAGGAAAGAAGAGGTGGGGATGCTACAGAGCCAGAGCTTAATGAATACTAATTTGCTTTACATGAGATATTCACAGCCCCTACCATGTCGTGCTTGGGGTGGAAGATGCATTTACAGATTTGGTGAATGTTACCACTTAAACTCCCAATCCAGACCAGGAGGGGAAAGGGAAGGCCCGGAGCTGAGCGCACTGAGCTCACACGCTTGGTCACTGCAAGAAGGGAAACCCAAGGCTGGAGTAAACAGTCAAGCTGAATTGGGATTTTGTGTTTTATTTGTGTTCACTCGTTCCTTCTCGTAATAGAATCGCTAAAACAACCTTTACCTGAGATATTAAGCCCTAAAGATTTGCTGCCACGGTAAATATTACACTTGAATTGATTAGGTGCACTTCAGAAATCAAGCCACATTCTTAATGGAGGAGCAGTGCATATTTTCAATGTTTATCATACTGTATTAGGTGTTTAATTAAAAAGAGGTTCCCCGAGGATTAGCCAGCTTCATGTTGCTAGTAGAAGCAGATCTGTTAGCAATTTTTGGCAGGTAATTATAATGTGGAACTGGATGGCTTGAGCTGAATATTTTATGATAGCAGCTCTAGTTGGAATGAAGAGAAATGTAGTCACTCTTTTTGCTTGGGAGAAAAAAAAAATCAAACAAGTACACACACCTGTTTGCTTCTGCAGGTTTGCTACCTTGGTAAATTAGGAAGGAATTAGTGTCAATATTATCCAGATTACTGGGCTGAGCCCCACAGCGGGGAGCGAGGGAGTTGGCTGATGGCTCTTGCTGCTTGCACTTCTGCAAACACCTGCTCTCGCGCGCTCCTCGGGGAGCCGGGGGGATTTGATTGCCATTGTCTGCTCTTATGTTAGATTAAGCCGGATCAGCGGGACAGGATGTAGCCCTGCATGTGAGAGGCAGAGCATGGCTGGAAAAGAAAAACATCTTCCCTTCCTCTGGCAACATGCTGCCTGGCTGGGCGTGATTTTCAAGAATCTTCTTGAGATTAGAAGAGGTTTTACCCAGCGTAGCCACCATCCACTGATCCCTTTGACATCCCTGTGGCTGAGCAAACTTGGCCCTTATCATCTTAATACTACGTGTGGCAGCAGATAGATGGTGTGAGAGGAGACAAACAACAATTTGGGGAGCAAGGCAGGCATGGAGCAGGCTTGTTTCTGAGACAGCCTCAGCCCAGACCCCTCACCACCAAGCTGCTCCTGCACCAGGGCTTCCGTGGCAGATCTTTGGGACGGGTTGTGACATGGCACATAGCGCATCCATTTGCTGGTGCTCGTGTTGCTCAGAAAGCTCCAAATGAATAGGTCTTACCGAATCAGCTTTAATCCTATAAGTCCAGCCTGAAGTCTCAGGAGAGCAGAAGAACCTGCTCTGGCTATGCTGCTGGGAATCTTCTGTATGTTATCAGTCTGCAAAATAAAGCGTTTAGTCTAACGACTCCCAGGAGCCGACTTGTGCGAGGCATTAGTGAATGCGGCATTTACTTAACGCTCCTCTACCTAATCTCTCAGTGACTCCATGGAAATGAGGGAGCTTAAGAGAAAGGTGGGAGAACTCAACTTTGTATCGATAGGTTTGTTAGCATTAGGATCTGAAGTAACTAAAACAAACAAAAAAAATATATGCATTTTTAATTGTTATTACTGGATATTGACTGCAGCATTAACTGTCCCTGCTCTCAGCACACCCCTGCACGATGGGGTGTGTTTGCACAAGAGCCCGTGTTTCCTGGCCATGGCCAGGGCACGTGCAGCCGTGGGAGCTGCCAAATCCAGGACATGGTTCCTGAAGCTGCCTGTGAGCATCAACAGGAGACTTCAGAGAAGCCCTGAAACATTGGGCTCAGCATTTTATAGGGATTAGGCTGAATGAGCTGATATAAGGAGAAGGAAAAAACAGATGGGAGAAAGCATTTATGAAGCAGCTGCCTGTTAACCAATAATTTGGTACATTTCCTTCAGTTCTTTTCATTAAGCCACAATATGTGGATGTCTCATTTTCTGTGAGATGCATTGAATGTTCAAGAGACTCGGCTATAATTACACAAATGCTGAAGGAGCAGAGACATGCGCTGTGTCAGGAATAGTTCTCTCTCCTTGTGTTTTGGAGTGCAACAGCCCCATAGAGCACCCTTCTTCTACACCCATCTCTTCTTTCTGAATTCTTTTCAACAATTAACAGGGTAATGAGATGAACTGATGATTTGCAGTGAATGTTGTTTAAATCTGAGAACTCCCTATGGAGTGTTTGGTTTCAGGTCCTAGACCCATTGGGGGCCTGGACCCATTGCTCAGTGTGGCAGCCCAGGATTTATCTATGTCTACAACAAAAAACTTGCTTGATTGTCTGTGATCTCTGTTACACGAGAGAATTTGAGCTTTCATTCTGATTATAGCCACATACAGTCACATCTTCTTTGCACTACCCTGAGACCCCTTGTGCCTGCAGTTAAAAATATAGGAGCAAATTTTTGTAAGAACTCAAAATGATAACGCTTGTTTTCCTGACTTTGTTGCACAGTTTGTTAATAATGTTATGTTGCTGATACTATGTTTATGACTCAAACTTTCCACGTTGCCTGCCCACCACAGGTAACTCACCAAAATGTGGGCTGGCTCTCCCAGGATCTGTGCTGCAGGATTAGTAGGGAGAGGCCACGTTCAGTGGAGCACATCCATCCCGGAGCGGGAGGGTGAGCCCAGCTTGGCTGTGCTTTCCTGGCCCAGGAGCAGGGAGGGAGATGTTATGAAGCTCCAGTTCCCATTCGTGGTCCTCTAAATCCACCCGTAGCATATTTGACTTGCACTGGTCCCAGGCAGCAGAAGGGAACATAATTCCCAGTGTTTGTGGTTAATATAAGCAGTTCCCTTAGTGACTGTGCAATACGGAGAGATTGGGTGCTGCATGAGAAGAGGTGCTTTGAATACACTCCTCAAGGAGCAAGAAAGTCTAGTGGGTTCCAGGCAGAAGGGGCTTTTGGATGACAAGCCCTAATACACCATCTTTCAATAGGCAGTAATGGTCAGCAAGCCTCTCTTTAATGGCTCACGTTCCCGTGGTGTGAGTTAAGGGCTCGCTTACCAAGCCCACCTGCAGACAGCTCACATGGTTTTTAAATTGAGGTGAAAAGAAAACCCAATCTTTACAGGCAGAGTAGGTGCTGCCTGATGCAGAGACCTGCCAGGCGCCCCGGCTTTTCAGGTGTCCTGAGACCGACTGGAAAGGAAAACTCAAACTTTTGTAACCTGTAACCTGTACCCACTTGCTTTTCCAGGAAAATTTCCAGAGTCTTTTGGTCCTTCTCTGTTTTTTGATTTTGGAGTCAAAGGGAAAAACAGCGAGCTGCTGGCAACTGCCAAAGCTTAGTTGAGTATAGTCCATGGAGCTGTGAGAACTTCTACCAATTAAGGGATATGTTAAGGGTCTCCTTAACCTTCTAGCACAGTGAACTCAAGAGATTGATTTCAGTTATTTCTGAAAGCTTAAAGACATTAATGTCAGAAAATAGTAATTTTATTGAGAGCTTCAAGTGGGTTATGCACAGACATGGTTGGACAGGGGTGTGGAGAAAGTTAATCAGTGTCCATCTCCCTCACCACAGATCTGCTTCATCTTTTAATGCTAAGCTCCTGACTTGCCTTGTTGATGACCCAGATTAATCATTAGCCTCTTATTATTCTTGGTCATTAACCTTATAGAGATGATTAGGGAGTCTGAGATAATTTGAGGATGCAATAGCCTCTTGTGGCAGCCAAGTCCCGTGTTTGCGTTGCACCCAGAGAACCTGGGATGCCTCCAGCTCATGAGAAACCTCTGCTCTCCAGTGAACAGCACAAGAGAGTGGCTTTTACCATTTGGGTCATCTTTGTTCCCCAAACACATGTTGTTTCAGCTCCTCTGTCGGTGCTAGCATCCCACCCAGCTCCGCTGTCTCATTGTGCCATGTTCTCCTGAGCTGGAAGCTGGGACCCACAGCCTCGTCGCAGGCAGCGTTTCTGCCCTAGGAGCAGTGGGAGTTTTGTGAGTGCAAAAGGCTCTGGCTCCTGAGGAACGCAGCTACCATTGATCAGGCTGAAACAGAGACGTGTGCTTGGAGTTTAGCTTCTCATGCTGGTAGAGTTATCTGCCAAATTCATTAACTCTGCAGTGCAGCTCAGGGCGCTTTAAAAATTTAAATGAAATTAACTGAAAACCAAAACCTAAGTACAAAAGAGTGTTATTTACCTCCCGTACTCCCTATAATTCTTAGTTTGGAGCTAAAGCAGCAGTAATTTTTTCCCATCTCCTCTGTATAATGGTCTTCTGCATTAAAGCTTAGCTTGGTTGTGTGTCTGCACGTCCCTGAAGAAAGGCAGGATCCACCTGCACAAGGGCTGGGGCCAGCACAGAGGAGGAGCTGGTGGCGAGGCAGGAACTGGTGCTCAGGAGACACGAGATGGCTGTTTGTCTGATGGCCACGCCAGCCTGTGGCAGGTTAAGAAGCTGTGTACTGCAGGGGCGGGTATCAACAGAGCTCTACTTTTGGCTGCAACATTTGTACCATGTGTTTCTCACACAGCTTCTAATGGTTTCTGATGCTGGGGCTCTTCTATCCACAGAGTTACTTCTAGGAAGTTTCTCCTCTGGTTACTGTCTGTATATTACTTGCTTTCGTGGCACCTGTAGTTTAACCGTCCTTGAGGCTCTTCTGTTTTCCCCACCAGTAGATCAAGTTGGCTGGACTGAGGCTGGAACCCACAGAAGTTGTTATGGAGGAGAGGTGACGAGGAAGCACGTAGAGAGGGGTATCTCCTGGAAGGCTCATTTCTAGAGGAAATCAGGCCCCTTTTCCTTCTCCTTTCTGGTCACTTGCAATGTCTAAAGACTGAAAAGGTGGATATTTCCAAGGCAGCCAAAAAATAGGGGCTGAGCCCCAGCAGACCAGTTTTCCTCATCCCTCCTGTGATGCTGTAGGGAAACACTGCAGCTGAACAGCACTACCTTTGAGCTGGTCAGACTGGTGATGGAGGAAACCTACACGGTGCTAATACGAAAATAGTGCGAAAATCAATTCTTCCCCTATTTCAATAATATTGTCCATATATCTAATGGAGCTTAGGCAGAGAGCAGAGTCGTGTTGGCAGCCTGATCTTTCCCAGTGCAGTTAAAGATGTCTGAGGCCGTGACCTGGTGCCCACGCAGTGACGAGCTTTTCTCTTCCCTTCTGCGTACCATGCTCTGATCTAATGTTACTAGAAAACTACTGATTGTGCAGGATCTGGAACAATGAATACGGAACTGGATTAACAGAGATGGCACGTTGTGCAATCAATATTTTTTTCTCCCCATTCCTGGTGGCAGAAATAAGCAAAATTCAACCAGGGACAAGATACTGTAGCTACAAAACTGGTGCAGGACTTACCCAGATACCTTATAGATATACCCGGCCTGCTCTGATTACAGGTATAATATGATTACTTGTCAATGCTTGCATCACGTAGCTTTACTGTATGCATAGGACAAGATAGCTACAATTTTTTTCAGTCACCATATTTTGTAAGGTTAGAAGGAAAACAAAAATCGGAAATATTTGAGAAGAATATAAAGTTTAAGATACTTATGGTCAAATTTTTAATAGCTCTAAATGCTGCTGACAGGACTTGGCATCATTAACCTCGGCAGAAACTTCCATGCATGTGAAGCTTGAGTGCCTATAGTGCTAGAGTTGCTTTTTAACCGTTAATTAAAATGTTCTGTTAAAATACTAAAATATTAATAGGTATTCTGCAGTTGGTATAATTAATTATCAATTTTATCTAACTGAAATTGTGGCTTCATGAGAGTAAAAAAAAGTTTTATTGCCAGCTTAATGTTGCGCCTCTACATCACAGCCTTAATGCCTGGATACGGAAGGTTATTATCAACTCTAGTTATATGTAAGCTAGTTACATGCCTGAAATACTAGTGCCTGCCACTGCATTTCTATAGTCAAAGATATATAGTTTTTAGAAACTAAGAAGCATGTACGTGTTCCATACTAGGACTACTTTGTATCTTCTTTTTTTTTTTTTCTAATATATAGGCTAATGTTAAGCAAACTGTGTTTCTTTTCATTTTGTAATATTTTAGATCCTGTTTACTCTATCAAGCTATGTTAGTCCTGAATTAATTAGTCCTGAAGCAGTCATGAATAGATGAACAAAGGAAAAATATTGGTTGTTCTTTCTTAAAAGGGCTGGGCTTTTCTTTTGTGTTCTGAACGGGACTTTTCAATGCCATCCAAAGGCGTTCATTCTAAAAGATGAGAAATTTCCAACAGCCAGTGGTAATTCAGCGCCAGAGCTGTCTATAACAAGAGAATCATCATAAATAGAGTAGCCAACAATAAGGTATCTCTGTAGTGTCATTTTATTGTTGTAGAATAAAATAGCAAAAGATGGTCCATACATAAGCAGTCAACATAGCCAGGCTAGAAGGCAATTTGGGAACGTTTGGGTCTCAAACTGCCATTTAAGAGCAAACTTCTTCCTGTTAAAAGACGTAAGGGTGCTAATAAGCATTAAGAAAATTACTGTGATGAAAATTAGGCTGACCAAGGGAAAAAGAAACTGTTATTAACAGGAGCATCTCTGAGTTTTACTGAATTAATTTATCAGGTCTTGCCAATACCCACTTCCTCCCTGGATTATGTGGTCAGAGGAGGGATGCTGTTCGCTCCCACCCCAAAGAGCTCCGCGCTCGGTTCAGAGGGGCCATGCACGGATCACGGGTCTTCCAGGCAGCACCAGCACGACGGGGGCTGTGTCATCTCTTTTAAATACTGTTCTCCACCAAGATTTTAGAGAGAGGAGCACGAATTATCGCACAAAACATAGAGAGGCATCCTGCAGGCAAGGAATCCTTAGCTCCCACCGTGTTAGCTATTTCTGTGCTACGCTGAGCACGGATTTCAAATGTAATGTGGTAATTTTAATAGAAAGCCAGCTAAGAGCAAGAAGGAAGCAGTCACGCTATCAAAGGCTTACATGCCACATTGGCCCTAATCTGTACAAAAATGAATGCCCAACAGCTTGGGTGACTCAAAGGGTCCTGCTCCTCTTACTCCAGCTGCTCTACCTATTAGGGCTGAGTGCTCAGTGTTCTGCTGAGCCCATTTTTCCTCCAAACCTTTAATACATAAAGCAGCAAAAGCACCCCTGACAGACTCCTGAATTTCTTCCTATTACTGCGCAGGGGAAACGCGTGTTCCCTACCAGCTTCTCACAGGAGCAGCCCTGGTCCACAGCTGGCAAAGGGTTTGAAGGATCCTGTTAGCATCCCTGGGCCCGACAACCTGTGGGGAAGGAGGCAGGACCAATTCCTTCTGCTGCTTGGGTTAAAAAAAAGCCAGGGCACAAGTTAGGCATCAAGGCAAGTCTGCAGGAGCGCTACAAGTGTTACTGCAGGGGCTTTGTAGGTGAGCTCGTAGCAGAGACATAAGTGACCACATAGAGCTTTCCATATAGGATATTTTCATAGGAAAGCCAGAACATGAAAAACTAGTGATGTGTAGGCGAGGATTACATAAATCTTTTGAGCGTTTTTGCCCAGTAATATCAGCTTGTAATCATTAAAATTACAGCTTAATTATCCGCTTGGGCACAGGTACAAAATAATAATCCTGCCTCACTTGTCAAAATGATGGCTGATGGCAGCCGTGTGATTCTCTCTGCCCCAGCCACGATTTTCATTAACTCTGTCAATGTGACAACTGCCAAGTCCTGCTATTGACAGAAACTCCATGGTAAAGTTGCTAAATTTCTTGGCTTATGCTGCTGCTCAGCTGTGTTATAATGCAAAGATACTTTAATGAATCCCAAGAGCCAAATGATCTCTGCTATAAAGACTATTCCATAACTTTTCAATCCTATACACTATATAGAAATTAGTCATTTGTTTCTGGAAAGGAGCAGAGAACGCATCGAGTTCACGTCCCCGGTGACGTATGGTTCAGCGCTCATCATGATACGATCATTTATCAGTGACAATACTGGAGGCAGTTTTTAAATTCAGCTCTTCTGCCATTTCTGCAATGAGCATCACATGTTACTGGGAGGACTGTCAGCTGCTGGGTACCGAGCCATTTGTTACATCTTTTTATAATTCTTAATATCAGTTTAGCCCTTTTTCAAACAAGTCTAGCTTACTTCTTTAATCACTATGTAATCTTTATATAGGCCTTCACCAATAATATATGCATATATGGCTCTTGTTAATTTGAAAGGAGTTACATTTGCATAGCAGTGAAGATTAGGAAGATTAAATATCTTTATTATATTCTATATTTTCATTATTTTTTGTAGTCCTAGGGATGGGCAAGGAAAAAAAAAAAAGTTGCTTTCTCAGATAACATCCCAATCTTTGGTGTTTGTTAATATGTTTTTAATGAAAGACTGTAGATCTGGTTGAGACTGCGGGTGTCGGGGCCGGGGGGAAGAAGCAGAGGTGTTTGATGTCGCTGCCCTGCAGAAATGGGAGTCTGGGCTGGCTGCGGGCCTTGGCGTGTTTCCGTATCCTCTTTCACTTCAGCCGCCAAGCCAAAGGGGCATGGGCGAAGAAGCAGGATTATTTCTTAGGTGCTGACCACCTCGGCAGAACGTATCAGAGGGTAATCATAGGAGTGCAAGCTTGCTGAATGTGGTTGTCCCCCCATGATTTCCCCTGATACTGGCAGCCTTTCTCCAAGGGGGGAGAGCGCAGAGATCAGTGCTGCAGTCTGTCCTTTCCAGAGCCGATTCCCCATCTCCCACACCGGTGGCTGTGTTTTGAAAGCCTGCTATAGCCAGGGAACAGAGCTTAGCTCTTGGTGAGCTCAAGAAATTTGTATTTTTGGCCAGTAGTTAGGGTAACACAACTCTGACTAATGAAAACTAAAATTTTACGCACTATATATACTTCCAGAAATGACTGTGCAACGTTAACAAATGCTAACAAACACCATGTGTATGATTGTTAGTGCTTGCCACTCTCTGACAGTCGTGGCAGACTCCCTGGAGATGAGTTTGGGAATATCAAATATTGATCTGAATCTTTCATTACTCCTTTGGTGGCTTTGGCACTTTGCATCTATTATCTACTCTTAACTTTATTTAGCCTATTTTTGCAGCTTTGAAAGATGGGTTGTTGGTTTTGCCAAGCGTGACTGATTCCTCTTCTACCCTTTAAAGAATTTATTGGACTGCAGTGTATTACTTTAATTCAGAGAGATTATTGCTAGTACCCTTTTTGAATTACATGTACAAGGCTAATGAATCATTTCAAATGAATGAGGTTGTAAATGAATTAGCACCGCTGATGGTCTTCTAGGCAAACGCGCGGCTGTGGATAACGAGTTACTACTTTCTCTTAAGATGAACAGAGCAAGTTTTCACTAGTTTTAGCCCTTAAGGCTCCAGTAGGATACCAGCAGGATAAGGGCAGGTTCACAGTAAGTAAAGCAAAAAGAATCGATATAACTCCGGGAATAGGACTTTTTCAGAGAGAATGAATTTATTATCCTTGAAATAATTGTTTTGATAGACTCCCTGTGGCCTACTGAAGGTGTGTTTGGTTTTGCGTTTGTGCAGCTAATCAGGTAGATATCCATCAGCCCTGGTTAAACACGTCATCTGTAGCTGTCTTTGCAGGTGCCAAAGCCCATCAACTTTTAATGTGGTTAATTATTAAGGAGCTTTTGATGCATTCAAGCTTCTCCTGGGCTGAGCAATGAAATGGCTGTTACATTTAACATAGTAGCTTGACATTTAAATGTCAGTTAAAAGCCTTTTGTTGAGCTGGTACCATTTCCAGAGGGACATGTGTTGCATTATTGGGACAGCCTCACAAATAGCTAGATAATGTGACTGTGATTTCAGGTCCTTGCCACAGTTTTGTTCTATAAAGAGAGAATTTAAAACTAATTATTCCCAGGACATATGTAATTTATGGAGTTGGTAATGCCTGGGACAGCAGCCGCTGTGTGCACAAGCACCGAGAAGGTTTGATCAACTGCATTGGAGAACCATGACCTTCTTATGAAATACTGCCAGGAATACTTGTGAAAATGACATTTGTTTTCCAAACACTTAAATTGCTATTGGACAAAAATCTGCTTGGAAACAATAAAGGATCAGAACAGCTTATCCTGTGATTGCAGGATAAACGTCTTTAGTGACCACCGACCATACATGTCCTGTGCATTGGTGGCTCTGTTTCATCTCTGGAAGGTTGTTCCTGAGGCCATTGTAGGGCAGAAGGGAAAGGGTAAAGGAGGGATGTCTCTGGAGGCCACCAGCAGACAAAGAACAGCTTGCAGAGCTGCTCCAAGTCTTCATGCTTGAGCCCAGGAGCCTCCCAGCAGGGCTTGACGCATCCTTTGCCCCAGTGGTTTCTCTGGGGGCAGTCCCACCTGTGCAGCTCTGAGCAGCTGTCTGCCATGCAGACAGGCGACGTTCCTGCTCTTTCTCTTACTATGCAATAAAACAGTCCCAGCTTCACTGCAGGGGAATAGCAACAGAGCCAAGAGCAAAATTTTCCCTTCTTGTTTTCCATTCGGCGGCATTCTCTTTAATTTTTAATGATTATAAATCACAGTTTCGTGAGGCTTTGGAGTAATCAATAATGTATGCACATTTGGTGGGGGACAAGTGATGTCATCTGTCTTTTTCAAATCTGAGATTATAATGTTAGATCTTGTACTGACAGTTTGAAATCCTTTATAATGAATTAAATTGCTTTGTAACATCTAAAAAGACTAGGCTGTACTTCATCAAATCTGTACCTTTCTGAGATAATAAATAAAGTAACAATATGATCGTTAATTTCATTTTTTGAGGTCTAGAATCAAATTCAGAAAGGAAAAATTGAACATAGGTATGTTTCTAACAGTTGTTTTATCCCAGGAGGATCTTGGGTTCCCTTTCCATAGGAGAGAAGCTGTGTTGCGTGATACACAATGCGAGCTAAAGCAGACAAGGCAAGGAAATTCACCCAAAACCTTCAAAAAACTGCTTTGATTGAAGTCCACTTGAG
The DNA here is from genome assembly GCA_025774025.1 of Xenus cinereus. Lineage (NCBI taxonomy): Eukaryota > Metazoa > Chordata > Aves > Charadriiformes > Scolopacidae > Xenus > Xenus cinereus. Next base: position 33,044,347 of record JAOXJK010000051.1, on the reverse strand, counting down.
TGAACTACTTTGATAGTATCAGCACGTCCAGTCGTACCCCTGGGGGGAGACAGCACAAGCACACTGCCCTACACTCCCTGCTTATGTAGTGTCGCAGATAAATTCCAAACAAGTCAAGGTAATTAGGAAATAAGAATGATCTGCTTGAGAACACAACCATCTGAGATTTCAAAATACAGACTTTGCCTCATTCAAACTGTTATTCCGTCTTTTTTAGTACCTTCTTTATGGGTTAGCATCGCAAGGGTGTGATGGCACACAGCTGGGTTCTTTCCAAGGTATGCCAATTATTTGCTTTCCTCTGTTTATCGAGGAATAAAGCCTCTGGTTTATTAGTTTGTGGTTTTGAGGGGTTTGTTGGTTTTTGTTCTGTTAAGCTTTTTCAGTGTTGTGAACTTGCTGATTTATACTGGATCCTAATTCATGGTTGGATGCTAAGAATGATCGCAAAAGGTGAAGGGGATCTCTCCTTTCATTTGCAAATCTTTCCTTGTATAGGACAGTATTAACTTGCTATTAAACCAAGATCTACTGATTAAAATTGCTGTAAGATATAAGCTGTTAGCATGGGGGCAAGAGGGAAGGGAAGGAAGGTGAGGAGCCACGTCAATGTGTGAGCTTAAGCCTGTAAGGCAAGACCTTGAATTTCTCTTTATGTTTCATTTATTTATTGTTTATTCCACCTTTGCAGTCATTTGTAACACTGCCACAATTGTTCAATGTGACCAATATTCACCCCATTCTCAGTGACAGAGTGAGTAAGTCTTCCCCACTTTTGTTTTCCCGTATTAAATTTTGCATAAGCACTATTAAAATATAACTATTCACTCTGGTGCTGTCTATGCTAAACAGAAATGCAAATCACTATCCTAAAGGCAACTCAAAGGAACACTGAGTACTGTATAATTTTTAATCATCTTCTTGTTACTTTTACCATTAGCAACAATAATTAGTACCATTAGCAACAACTGTGTGTGGTTTTAATTTGGCAATTTGGCAATACTGCTGTGAGGGAAAGGGTCAGGGCGCAATATTTAGAAACACAGGAATGGCTGTATGAAACGAGAGCAACGAGGTTTAAGCATTCAAATTAATTTTGTGTCGGGATGAAATCGAGACCTCTTAAAATGCTGTAAAATGCTCAGGTTTATAAACTGCAGAGCAGGCCCGTGGGCAGAGCCAGCAGATGGGTACGAATCTGGTTCTGCTTGATTTGCCCCAGGATCTGCCCTGTTGTCACCTAAATCCTGGCTAAGGGCCCAGGGCAGCCGGTGAGCAGTATCTTAAAAGTAACTCGGGAGCAGACCTAGTAACGCCGATCCAGGAGTTAATCCAGTTCGCAGGAGTAAAACAAGGAGCAAGAAAGCGTTTTGCAGTATTAATGGAGTGCAGAGATATGCACAGAATTTGCACCTCGGGGCCACGACTTAAATTAACCTTGGTTCTGAGCCTGTCCCGCCTCATCAAATACCTTCTTTTTCATATTTTTCTACTGAAGCTTGAGGTTTGATCTCTTCCAACGAATGTAGCTCAAAAGCAGTCAAAATAGCAGGTTGTTCAGAAGTAGATGCTGTCAAAGCCAAGACTTTTGCCTCTCTGCCTTCTGGCTCTGCCCATCCCTTGCAGGTGCACAGGGACGCCTCTGCTAAACTTTTCCCAGTTCCTCTCTAAAAACATAGGTGGATTTTTAATCGCCTTGTTCTGTGTTAGTTCATTTTCTTCCCGGTTCCCCGTGCTGTTCAACAGTAATTTGCAAAGGCTAGGATTAGCTGTATTAATTCATTCTGCATAATTAATCTTGCATAAATTAGCAATGTAGAAGTTGTGAGCCGTGTCTGGGCTGGTGCTCTCGGTGCTCCCTGGAAGAGAGAGAGGCAGCTCCACGCAAGTCTCCATCCCACCTCCCTTGGGCACCTATTTTAGTAGGAGATGAATCATTTGCTCTTCCTCTCATTTGAGTAGAAAGAGCCTGGATGAGTCACAAACACTAGCAAAGTGCTTGAATGTTGAATATCCTGGCTAAGCTCATCCCTGAAAGCTCCTCCAGAAACAGGTATTTTCAGAGAGCTTGGCTCAATTTGGCTTATTTTGGTGGAGAACCACGGGGCAGTATTGCTCACTGGAGGGCTCTGTGGTAGGGCATCGCTGGGCCATCTCCACCAGGCCTGGCCCTCAGCCCTGTGCAGCAGGAGGCCGTGGTTGTGCCCCACAGCACAAGTTCTCAGCCCTGGGTTACCACGGCCTCATGCCTGCATCTGGTACTGGCCAGTTAAACGCAACCCCAGCAGCCGAAACACGAAATCCCTTTCTATTCCTAAGGAAGGCTCTCAAGTGCCTCCTGGATTGCATGGGGAGGGTAGAAAGACTCGTGTGTTGCTGCAGTACGGGATTATCAATGTCTTTCTCTTCAGCCCCATCTTGTAAACTCTTCTTCGGGAGGGAGCAGAACCCACTTAATGCCTACTGCGTGTATTGAAAAGGAAATTTGAGGCTGTGGTTGCCACATAGATGCTATGAAGCCCCATTTCAGCAATGTTTTTAAACATGTTTCGATCTCACTGATGTTGCAGGTCCAAAGCCTGTGTCTGAGTGCTTTGCGGAGCAGGGGCAGTGGGAGACAGTGGTTCTTGCTGTGGGGCTGGCACGGAGCGGCACTGGGGCAGGCTGCGTCGGCTCCTTGGGTGCCTCGCTGCTGTTATGGAATTAGCTGCCTGCAAAACGCTGTCTCCGATCCCAGGTTGTGTTTTCATTATGGCATTTGTCCTGGGCGTCTTAAACTTGCTGAAACCCCCAAAATCTCCCACACTCACCTGTCCTACTGCTTACTTCCCTTTAGGTATAAGTATATTCCGCCAAAACTGCCTGCTCTTTGTATGACTTCTACTCCAGAGCTTCTCATTACAATAAATTCCTTTCTCTTACAAATATAGTTAAGATAATTGCTCCTTTTACAGCCCACACTTACCTTAAAGGTTTTAGTTAAGAGCTCTGAAGAAGTATTTCAACCTCCAAGGCAATAGGAATATTCAACGGTGCGGCTGCCGAGAGATTCCCGAGCCCTCCTGGCCCTGTTGCCTCCTCCTCGGCTGCTGAGGACTCCAGGCCAAGCTCCTCAGCTTCTTCCCAGGCCTGAAATAAAAACTTCAGCACAGATGAACTAGCGTATTTCCAAGCAGCTGTGCGGCTTGATAAGTAAATTGATATTTGCCACGGAAGGTTACACACTCTGTGCTTGTCTACTTCTTGCTCGTTGTTACTTTTCCTCCCTTTGGCTTTGGAATAGTTGTTATTCTGCTTGATTAGCTCCCAGCTGATGGAAGGGGCAGCAAACTGCTTCTAATGGAAACACAGCGGTCTGTGACTGGAAAGGGGTTTGTTGGAAGCTTGCTAAATTATAGGAAATGAATTTAGGAAATGGAAGACATGATTTACATTTCATTTTAAAGATGGTCCCCTTGCAACTGGGCAAAGAGCTGCACCGAGGTGTTATTGAATAACGGCGCTTTGGGAGAGCTGGCTGAGAAAATCCTGTTCAAGCAATTTTCTTAAGAGAAGGTGCAGTTCCCAGAAAATAAAATAATTTCCCAGAAGTTAATTTTTATTATGAACAATAAAAATGTCAGATTTTTACAGTCATTTTGACCTAAACATTCCCACATTTGCCAAAATGGCCCGAAGCATTTAATACCACATTGGCATTAGCCGGAACTCCCTTACTGCTGCGCATCAGCCCCTGGACCATAGCTGAGGACTTCCCACGTTTTGGTGCTTGAAGGCTGATCTACTCTTCAGCTATAGGTTGTTTTCTGGCCAGCATCTGTGATTTGCTCTAGAGAAGGGCCCATGGCAGGGCTGGGACCTGTGAGAGGGCAGGAGCCGTGGGGCCCTGGAGGTTTTGAGGCTGTCTGCGACCAGGCTCCTGCGCGCTGAGCAAGCATGGCCAGGAAGCTGCACTCTCAGGCGGGTGGAAAATGAGCAGGATCAGGCTCAAAGCTAGACTAATCAGGTATTTAAGCTCTTCCAATGAGTCAGGTTACTAATATTTTCTTTTGCTGGAAGCAATACCTTTGGAGGATGTGCTCGCTACAGCAGAAAATCTGTTGTACTGGATTAGCAGCATCATTTCAAGAGAAAGCACTTTTAGGAAGGGATGGCTTTTCTGGAGGGGGGTGTGTGCTAAAGCTGCACAAAAGCAATCTGCAGTCCCTCAGGAAGATGAAGTTAATTCATTTCAGCTTGTAAAAAAAATAACATTGAATTTCAATTCCCAAGATGTTTTGCTTATTTTATCCCGGCCACTACTCCGTGTGCCTCTGTGCTGCTACTCAGGATTTGCTGTCTGTAATCTCCCTGTCAAACCCACCGCATTGATTTACACCTCCGCTGCTCCCGTCCAGTTTATCTCCCTTGCGACCGAGGAGGCAGTTCTCGTCTGATGTTGTGACTTTTTTATTATTGGAATTTATCTTGGAACTGTAACTGTGTGCAGAGCGTGCTCGCTGCCTCTCCGAAGGAGAAGCGTGGTAGGTCTGCAGCTACACACGGCTCTGGGAGGAGCAGTGCTTTTCTTCCCCCTGCCCTGGGAACCCTAGGTAGTAAAGCACAATCAGTGACTTTGTGACTGCCTGGGAAACTCTATTTCCACTAAATTAGTAGAGTTTAAGAAGGCAAACATGAAGAGGACAGCATTTTTGTTATCGTGGCAGATCAATTCAAGACGATGTTTCCAACTTCGTAACGCTCTAGATGCTATTTCTAACAAAAACATTCTAATCTCTGTAGCAGGCTAAATGCACCCGATAGATATATGCTGCCTCTGGCTTGCATAGATAAAATAATTTTACTGTTACCATCGATAAATTACTCTTTTTCCACTAGAAGCACTTCAGTGTTATTCATGGGAATGGAAATGCAGTCCCAGACGCTGCACAAGTTGCTATGGATGGGAGCAGATGTGGCACGTGGGAGCCAGGCTCCCATTCCGGCTCCGCAGGGATGGCTCTCGGTGTCCCAGGGGAGCGAGAGCTGCTCTCGAGGATGCTGTCTCAGCAGAGCTGGGTCCCTCGTTACAGTAGGGCAAGGAGTGCTGAAAAGGGGGTTAATCTCTGCTACTCCCAACTTTACAGAAGTCAGTCTTTTGCCGAGTCAGCTGAGCTGGCAGCAGTGATGGAGAAGGCACAGCTCAAGGAAAATGCACCCGGTAATGCTTGAAATGGCTCCTGACACTTCAAAATGCTTCCACGTGACTCAGGCGCTACTGTTCTTTAGTTACTTTCCCATCTGAAAAGCGCAGAACAATTGGTGTGAATTCCAAGTTAAAAAGATCCCACTTCTTGCATTTCACTATGATAATGGGGAGATTTAGTCAAGCCTGAAAATGCACTTGGTAAAATAGAAAAATATACCTGAAAGGAGAAAGCCCTGCCCCCAGGCCTAGGTGAATACCTCTTTTGGGGAGTATGGAGTTACCCGGCTGAGGCTTTAGGTAATTTAAATCCCTTCACAAACACATCATTGAGTCTCTTTTCAGAAGGGCTGTAAGGATTCAGGAGCCTGAGTCTCCCTGAGGACCTTGAGTCTCCCTGACAAGCTGTGGGAATTGGAACTTGGTTTCCGCACGCCTAATACCTTTAGAAAATCAGATGGAAGGACCTTTAAAATGCCCTGGGTTTACTTCAGCTTCTCTACGATGAGGAGAGCACCCAATGCAAGGCTCATGATGGGGCTCTGGAGGGACGTGGGGGTTCCTTTACCAGGGAGGCTCAGTGGTGGCACGGGTGCCACCATCTCCAGACACTGCAGGGCAAGGGGCAGCAGTGGCACGAACAATACTTGTGCTCTCATTTACACGTTGCCATTAAATTGGCGTGCCTAGCTCTGCAGAAGTTATCATTGTTTTATTTTAAAAGAGAAATTTAAAAAGGTTAAGGAGAACAAACCCGAAAGCTCAAAACCTCCCTAGGGCTGGGGCTAAGATGCAGCCTGTGAACCTCCGAGGTGGTCCCCTTGGGCAAGTGCACGTTGGCTATGTCACGATATAGATCATGAGTGGTGACTGACAATATTCATCTGGCTTACTCAGGGCACAGTTTCCCTGTCCTTCTGTTCACTACGTCCTTATAGACTGGGCTAAAACCTTTGACGGGAGATAAAGTGCGATGCTTTCTTCCTGCCTTAGTTTTAGGTAGTTATTGTTCTGTTTTTTCCTCCCTTATTTTTTCATTTTTTCTTATTTTTTTTCTTTTTTTTTCTTCAAATGGCCTCTTCCTAAGGCCATGGTTATGCCTTAGGCTCTGCTGTTTCCAAAAGCAATTACAAAGGGTATAAAAAAAAGGCCTCCAAAACGAGAAGATCTAAATGGAACCCACAAAATTAATGGGGAGGGGAAAAACTGGAAAAAGAGAAACATACCAGTCAATTATTGGAAAGCCTCTCATTTTGAAAAAGGACAGCCTTTGATGGAAGAAAAAAAGTGTTTTTTGATGTCGTTTGATTCACTGCCATTCCAAATTGCTAATTAGCATGCAGTAAGAGGGCAGTACTCCGCATAACTTAACGACACCTTTCGTTCCCTACTTTCTCTGTGAGGCTGTTTTGTCTAAATGAGTCTGTTTAGCTCAAGAGCTGTGTACCTCCTCATTACTGTCTGCAGAGCCTTATTAGACCTTCTCCCCATAATGATCACTTCACAACTAATAATATCGGGTAGTTTTAGATCTATTGCTATTCCCTGATCTAAAGCAATGATCATTTTCTGTGCCTAAGGAAATTTGCCATCCATTTCATTGACGCTGGATCGTTTCTTTCTATGGGTAATAAGAGCTTTAGCATGGCCCATTTCTTTCCAAACAGCTTGACTTATTACAGGGATGCTGTAGAAGCCATGAACTCTATTGGTAATGGGAAGTGGAAGGGGAGGGTATGGGATAAGACCTTCCTCAGGGGTTCAGACGTGGTGGTGTTCCCTCCCTGGGCACATCCCGCCTGCCCGGCGCTTCCACCCCCAGCTGGGGGGGCCCTCAGTAAAGGGCTCCCAGGACAAGCCCTTGCTTTGGGGCATCAACAACCCGCTGCTTATTGTTTCTGCAAAAGGATTATTTCCAACAGCGTGTGGTCTTAGCCCCTGTCATTGAATTAACTGGTAATGCAGATCCCCGCGTGGCAGACCTCCCGGTGGGAGGTTGGGTGCAGGTGTCTGTGCTCCCCGGCCCCCTGCACCGCAGCGGGGGGACATTGGTGGGACCGGGAAACCTGGTTGAGGCACCTGGAGAAGCAGAGGCTTTGCTGAGCACGCCGGAGGCTGACGGTGGCAGGCTCAGGAGGCGATCGTTGCGGTGTAAGCTGGTGGTGTTCCTCCCAGGCACATGTAAATGCAGAGCAGGTTTTTCAGGATGAACGAACCTAAACACATCAGACCCTGCAGATACTGAGTGAATCGGTGTCGTTTGGGGAGCGTACGCACGAACCAAAGGCGTGATGTGGGGCAGACACTGAGTGTGTGGGCGTACGGGGCTGTCTCTCCTACGGCCATCGCTGCACCCTGGGCTGACCGGCTGTTACCCAACCCAGGACTCCCTTTGCCTGGATACGTTCAGGCAAAAGTTGGACCCAAGAAGAGAAACCCATGTTTTTGTGTGCCATGATGGCAGTCAGCTCCTCCCCTGTCTGTGTCTTCCTTCCAGGTTTGTCTTTCAAGGACAAAGCCTCAACTTTTAGCACTGTCATCCCTCCAGCCAACAGGCATTTCTGGACACCTTGTCCCACAGAGAGCACAGGGCTCTGCTCCACAGGGCTCTCCTCCTACGTCCTTTCCTTTACAAGAAAAAATAGGGTGAGCTCCCTGCTCCCTACCTTGAAGCTTTGTATTTGAAGTGGAAGTTTTTGCTTTGGAGTTTGGTGGCTGCAGGCGATGTGGGACACGGCCCTGGCAGGCGCCTGCACTCCCACCGGATCCCAACCTTCCCCACTTCCACAACTACTAGCGCATTATAAAGATACAAGGTGACAGGGAAATGCATTTTTAATCTGTTTGCTATTCTGTATTCTGTACATCACAAACACCTTTAAAAATTGAAAGCACTAATACCAAAATGAGAGTAAGTTGCCGAACTACAAAGCGTTCACCAGTGTTTCCTATCACGGATTTAATATTTCTTTGAGGTATTTCAGTTCCTGTGAAGTAAAATGCTGGCGTCCCTTCCCTTCCCTGCCTGCTGTTATTCCTTTCCAAGAATGAACCTATAATTCAGTTATTGAATAATAACTGTCACATTTCCTGAGAGCACGAAACTTATTTATGGCTTTGCCCCTGGGCAGGAGGAAGCGAGGAGCTGCTGACAAAGACCCAGATAGCTATTTATGTCGAATTTCATTTTAGGGAAGGAGCATCTTGACTTGCTTTTGTGATCTCCGAAGTGGTGCGGGCAGAGCGGGGCAGAGGGACTGAGAGCCCTCGGGGGGACTTTCGTAAGCTGTAGGTCGTGCCCACCAGAGCCCCACTCCTGCCTTTGCCAAGACAAGCCAATTATCTGATGCTGCCACTGAGCTCCAGCACTCAAGTTTAAGGATCCAAACCATATCGGGAAGGGAACTGTAGTTAGCTGGTGAGCAGGGCTTGTGCTGGGAGCCCTTGGATGGAGCATGTCCTCAAATCTCCATCAAAGAGATGGAGATTTGGGCATGGCACCATCTGCTTCATCTGCAAAACAATTGGGAATCATATCCTCTCTTTTATGTTCAGAGGCTTACCTTAAACATTGAAGACCTAAAGTGAGCTTTAATGTTTCACTGATTAATTAGAAAACAGGGGTGAGTTGCAAGTGTTTGAGCCTCAGTGGAAGCATCTGCAAGAAATAATCTGGCGGGGTCAGACTCTCCTCCTCTTTACACGCGTTTCCTGGATAAACTCAGGTATTTATGGATGCCTTTCACATTGGAGGTGTTTGGAAATGACTCAAGGACTTGATTCTGCCCTTGTGCTTAATATTTTGCTGGTCTGAGGTGACAGTCTGGCACCGTGTAAAACTGAGCTCCCTGTCAAGGATGGAGAGAGCACAAAAGGCATAAATCACTTCTTGGGGAAGCTTTAACAGGCTCCTCTTTAGCACAAAGCCTAAAGGGTGATTCAGAGACCTGATGGGTTTTGTCTCTCTCTGGCTGAGTTATTGCTGGGGACATGAGACATTTTTGCATCCTGATCTTCGTACCAGAGGTGGGGCTGGGCTGTCCCCTGTGTGGGACTTGGTAGCCTTCAGGCTGCTCTCACAGCTGGGGCTGGTGGCCTGAGGTTGCTGTCTCCGCTCCGTGCCCTAGGGACTCTGGCAGTGAAGTCCGGTGAAGCTAATTCTGTGTCCACTCTGTGCCAAAAAGTAGGGTTATCACATAGATCTGCTACTTTATAGCACTTTACAATAACTTTCTTGGTACATTGCTATTAAAGTCTGCACAGGTCTTCCTTCAGGGACACCTTAAATAAGCATAATAATAATTAGAAATATCCCAAGTGAAAAGCCAGGACAAGAGCTCTGCAGCGTGTGCCAAGGACCACGGTAAGATTAAAACTTTCTGGAGAAAGAGCTCACCAGCAAGAATAGTGGCAGTTGCCAATTATTTTAGCTGACAATGACTTCTCTGTAGCCGATACAGACAAGTATTAAAAGCAGTTTATCATTGCTGTCCGTTCTTGCTTAATGATGTAGGGGAACAAAGAAAATGCTGCTACAGAAATGGAGTGGATAAATGGCTCCAGTCTGTATGTCCCTTGAGAAAAACATTACCAATTAAATGAGGACTCTACCGGGGGCTTTAATAGCATCAATACTTAAATATTTGGATAAGCAATAATATATCTGTTAGCTTCTGTCTCTCTGAGGTGGTTTGCTCAGTGGAGACACTGGAGTTACCGGGCTCATACCTGAGCTATGGGAGCTGGATGGTCCACACCTGGAATTTCCCGTTGACATTATGCAAAACATATTTAATTTTAACCCTATCCATGAGAAGTCTTACTGTTATGTTCTGTTGATTCTACTGTCACATATCTTTCATGAAAAAGAGATAAAGAACTTTTTTTTTTCCCCTTCTATTAACACATGCCAGATAAAGAGTGAACTGAGCCTCAAGATGAATGAAGTCTGCTATAGAGCATCTGTGAAGTACCTGGTAGTGGCTGCTGTAAGGCTTATCATAGCTAATATTAGTGTCTCCTTACTGGATCCAAATGACCAAGCATCACTCTTCTTCCACTGCTGAGCATTGAGTCCGTGTTTGGAGTTAACATGTGGATGCCAGTATTGCTGCAGTCCCAGGAATAAGCTCACTCCCTCGTTCTGTGCTTCTGTGACTTAAATGTCTCTCTTATGGTGGAGATTTGAGCAATGAGCTCATACCCTTGACCCTGCTGTGGGTACTTACTAGTTGTCCTCCAGAAAAGAAATCATATTCTCTTACACTGGTCTGTTGTGACTCTACTTAATAGCAGTATTTTTCCTTTTTCCTTAGGCCCTAGTTTTCCTGGCAGTCGCCTGTAGTATTTTTGCGTTTGGAGAACTCACCCACGTTGAAATGAACTTACTAAGCAACACAGTCCCACTGTCATGACTCAAATTGTCTTGAGAAATGTCTCCATAACTTAAGAGGAATTTTTGTGGCATTGTGCTGGTTTTGGCTGGGGTAGAGTTTATTTTCTTCCTTATGGGGCTATGTATTGGATTGGTCCTGAAGACAGTGTTGATAATACAGGGATGTTTTGGTTATTGCTGAGCAGTGCTTGCACAGAGTCGAGGCCTTTTCTGCTCCTCACATCACCCCACCAGGGAGCTACGGTCGCTCTTTGCGATCTGCTCTCCAAGATCCATGGGGTGAATGTGATGGAAGAACTGTCCTCCAGCCACAATGGAGTTGCTTCCCTCTGTTGGGCTCTCCTTGTGTTAATGGAGAATTTCTACAAGAAGGGAGTATAACGGGTTATATCACGTCCTTTATGCAACGGTGCAACTCTAAGTAGCGTGTTCGGAGGCTGGACCCCTTTCTAAGCTAAAGGGCAGTCAGCGCCTTGGGCGCGCGTTGCCTCGTTAGGGCTTGGGAAGGCGAAGCACTGCAGCACATCACCGCAATGCAAGTGAGGATGGACCGGGGCTCTGGGTGTGAGGTTGCTGTGCTTATCCCACCGCACTCGTAATGATGAGTTTTGTAGCTGCTCCCCACTGCGCTGTCAGGAGCTGTCTGCTCAAAGTGGAAGGGGGGACGGAGCAGGGAGCTTTTATGGAGACCTGTGCGCAGAGCAGAACAGATTGGAGCTGAGAAGATGCAAACAAATAGCTAAGAGGTTTGGTGGCTGGTTGCATCGCTGGGTTGCTGGGCTGAGTCTGGCCAAGCACACCATGCAGCAAATGGGCATGGCTGGGAGGTGGGGGGGTCAGGATTGCCTGGGGGAAGCAGGTGTAGAGGCCAGATCTGCTAATTTGTGTCTGAGAGCAGAAATGCTGTAAAGGCTGGGTCAGGCTTATACACCAGCTTATTCAGAGAGCATTTAAAAAAAACAGAAGCGAGATGCTTGTGTCTGGTGACTTCTCTTGACTGGCATTGGAGCTTCTCGGGTACCTTGCCAATGGGAAATATAAAGTCAAATTTAGTACTTGAAGTGTGGAGGTCTTTAATAGTGCTTGACTCATGCTGGGAAGAAAGAGGAGGAGGAGAACTGTCACTGCTGCATTTTTTTGTTTTGGCATACAGAAAAATTGTTATTTCTCATAACAAGTAGATGATGATACTCTGAGGTGATACAGTGTGTGAGTGTCTGTGCTAGTCATCCTCTTGATGGCTGAAAGGTGTGTGTGGAGAAGCAAAGGAAGGGGCATCGCTTGAGATTGGTCCCCTCAGACTGATGTTAGGTGACCTTGACCCTGCTGCGGGTACTTACTAGTTGTCCTCCAGAAAAGAAATCATATTCTCTTACACCGGTCTGTTGTGACTGTAGCACGTGAAATTCTTAATTCTGATTTTTTTTTTAAGGCCAACACATCCCGCTTTATTTCTGTTGGAAATAATGCCGCTGACCTGCCTCATTCAGCTCAAGAGCTGTGTGGTGGGACCTTGGGCACAGCCTGGCATTGGGCAGATGCTCGGGCTGGGCTTTGCTGAGCATTTGCCACCTGCAAAATGAGCTGGAGACGTTATAACGACAGGCTTCTTTGTAAATTGCTGTTGCTTCTGCAAAGAGCAGGTTCATTCATGAGCCCTAGTCCTGCTTATGCACATGCGGTAATTAATGTAGTTCTTTAAACGCCCCTGGGTTTCGTTAGCTTTAGGGGAAGTTTGCCGGTAGAAGATCACCCTGCCTGACTCCAGCGCTCTTTCTAAGCACAGGTTCTGCTTTAGTGCTGAATCACACGTGATTTCCCCACGTCCTCTGACGTTGCATCCTGCGTGTCTCAAACTGAGACTCGCCATGCAAATTCTTTTCCTTGTCCAATTCTACAACGCTGCATTTTCATAACAACGTTGCAGCTAAAGTGAAATGCTTGGATGATAAAAGAAACACAGAAATCCCTACGAGCTGATCTGGAGATGCCTCGGTAAGATGTTAACTTGATTAAGCATTTCGGGGAATTGGGAAAAGAACCTGGACAAGAGCGTACAATGTGTCCCCTGGGTTGGCCTTTTGATGCTCACACAGAGTAACATAAACCCAGGTGCCGAATGCTGTATTAAACCAGCTCCCCACAAAGCAATCTAATCACAGAGACGTGTAAACAACAGCATGGTAGCAATAAACGCAATTACCAGTAAACTGAGTTACACAGAAGAGGCGGAGATGACTCCTGCTGTCCTTCCTGGGGAATATAAATGGAACGCCTGCCGAGCGTCGGGGAGCGGGCTGTGACAGCAGGAGCTTTGCCGTACCAGGGGGCCGTCCCTGGGTGTCGGTGAGACCCTGGCGTGCTGTGGGTACCCTCAACACCTTGCTGTGGGTACGCTCAACACCTTGCTGTGGGTACGCTCAACACCTTGCTGTGGGTACCCTCAACACCTTGCTGTGGGTACGCTCAACACCTTGCTGTGGGTACACTCAACACCTTGCTGTGGGTACGCTCAGCACCTTGCTGTGGGTACACTCAACACCTTGCTGTGGGTACACTCAACACCTTGCTGTGGGTACGCTCAACACCTTGCTGTGGGTACCCTCAACACCTTGCTGCGGGCTGAGCACCCAACAGTGATACGCCGGCCTCAGCTGCTGTCTCCTAACAGTGTCTGGGGAATGGGTGGCTTTGGCTTTGGTAGGGGATGGTGCTGCCACTTTCAGAGCACAGCGTGGGGGGTTTTTGCAATATGCTGCATTCAAGGGTTAGCGTTGAACTCTTACAAATATCAGTATTGCTTCTGAGCCTGTTTATCTTGCTGCTTGGAGTATCTTCTCTACTTGTACACGGCACTGGCATCTCATGACGGCGAGTGCCAAGGACTAGTTCTGCATTGTCACGCTGGCTTTCACCAGGCTTCGATTTAGGAATGTTAGTTTAGTCCTGGCTACTGACCTGGGGAGTGAGTGGAGCCGAGTGAAGCCCAGAAAGGAGGGAAGGGAAGGATTGCAGCTTCTATGTTGGCTTGGTGAGAGCAGCAGAGCTGAAACCAGTGACCCTGCCCAGCAAGCAGAGGGATGCTCGGGCACAGCGTTGCACGGGCATGGGGTGACCTTGCTGGGGCCACAGCATCCCAAAGGACAGTAGGAGTGTTTGTGTGAACGCTGGTATGTGCTGGGAGCGTCTCTTGCGGCACATTGCCCGTACCAGCAGGCTATGGAGCCAAGAGAGAAATCCAGCATGGCAAGTGCCTCTAGCGTAAAAAGAGACTTCTGACACAAAGCTGTGGCCTCTGGGCGAAGCTGCAGCCAGTTCTGCTCCTCGTGGCTCTGTTGGCTGTGCTGCATGAGAGAGGAGAGAAACCCGGGTGTTTGTGCAAATGTGGGTGCATTTGTAGCAGAAGAGGCTGGAGAGAGCAGCAGTCCTGGCTGCAGAAAGAGGGGACTCTGGAGGAGGGCTGAGCTGCACTTCTCATCACCTTTAGTGCTCCATCCTCTTGCCTTTGAGAAAAGGGAAACAGAAGTTGCTTTTTCCTCTCTGGAAGCTGGTGTAGATAATAAACCAGGCTCCTCAGCTTACTAACCGCACTAGTTCTGCTAGTCTAAATGCTAACAGTGAAAAACACTTTTTAAAAAAAATGTACGGACAATGATTACATCTTTTTAGCGTAATTTTACTTTAAAACTAAGGTTATCAAACAATACTAAAAGTGAAGGTAAGATGAAAGAGAAGACTTTGCACCGTGACGAGCTACCTTGTCTTTGAACGAGGATCTTTCAAATTTAGCAGTGTAATATCCAAAGGACTCAGGGTTACACACAGCAAAATTAGTTTCTCGCATCCGAAGACAAATGGGACATTTGTGAGCAAACGCAGAAAAGCTGCTTCTTCCTGCCTTTTTCCTGAGAACCAGAACCTGCTTGCGGAGCTGGCTGATTGACTGTATTAGGCAGCAGTGCAATTCAGATGAAAGATTATCTGACATTTTAAATATCTGTAAGTTTAATGTAACAGGTAAAGACTGTCTCGCAGGGATCTTTTATCTATGGAGTCACAGTTTTACGAGGTGATTATAACGCAAGCAATTGACTGCCATGTGGAGTATGTGCTAAATGATATCTTGAATGATAATGATGGTTCACTTGGCAGCCTGACAGGTCTCTGATCCATTTATAACTGCACAGAAACGGGAGTGCGGGAGCTGCTGCCAGATGGCACTGGCGATACACGGGGATAAAGTGGCAAAACTCCGCAGCGTGCGGCAAGCCACCCCGCGCTCGGTGGCCGCAGGTGTCGGGGCTGTGAGCCCTGCTCGGAAACCCGAATTCCCGCTGCTGGGTTCCTGGTGTTGGGCTGGCTGGGGCTGGGGCTGAGCCACCCTGGCGCTGTGGATCTGCCTGGCTGCGGTGTCTGTGTGGGGGCCAGGCAGCGCCGTTTGGACACTGAAAGAAATATCTGATAAGTCCTTTTTAATAGTAGTCACCGTGTCACTTCCCCCAAAATCACATCAGATGCAAGAACATTAGAGCCAATGAATTGCAGAAATCTTTTTTTCTTTAACGAATCTCTATTTATCGCTTGGTTTTTATTACAGGTTTTGTTACTTTCCTTTGTCGCAAACTATTGATTTGGCCAAATTTTTCAGTAAAGCGAAAAATGTAAGCTTTGTAGCAATCTTGGTACCCTGAATAGGAAAACAACCACACACATGCACTTGGAGCAAGTGATTTTGTGTGTTTATGTGTGTTTGTGAGCAGACAGCTGGAATTTCACACGGTGTGTTTAGCAGCTAGTGCTCAGCATCGCCTTGGAGATTATAATTATCCCCGTTCCTCTTGTGTGACGTGGAGCTCGCTGTCATGGCAGTTATTCTCTTTAATTATTTTCACGCCTGTCTGTGGATGGTAAGACCTTGTTTTCCTAATTCCTTTCTGCCAGTCACAAAAGGACGCAGGGCTGTTTCGGCGCAGGGTCGCGGTTTTGGGAGGTGTCCCTGAGAGCGGTGGGTGGGCTGGGAGGGGACAAGCCATCTCTGTAGGTCGTGGCAGCTCAGTGTGGCCTTGGGGACATTGGGGAGGAAGCACTGCAAGGTGTTAAGGAGGTTGACTTGGACTCCAGTAGCTCCAGGCCTCCTCTTTCTGCTTGCAAAGTAGCAATGCATGGGGTACTGTCCCCTTTCACCCAACCTGCTGCACGCAAATCTTCACCCAACTCTGGGCAGCACCCAGAGGTTACTGGTGCAATAGACCTCACCCCAGTATGACAGCAGACACGCTACAGGGAGCACTGGCTCAGGTCTGGCTTTCTTCTGTGTCTCGGAGGCTGCTGTGGGCAGGAGGACAGGGCCTGGGTCCAGCCTGCCTGGGACATCAACCCAGTGGACACCTTGCTCCCTGGTACCTCCCCATCAGTCACCGAGCCTTCAGTGGGACCTGCCTGGGGAGGGCTGGGAGGGTGTCCGGGGGCTGTGGGGGAAGTCAGTGGAGGGGGAGCGCCGGTGCAGGGTTTTGGGGACAGAAGAGAAGAGCACAGTGGCCAAAAGTCCAACTCCTGTGATACCAATCACCACAGTTAGCTTGATGGGTCAGGTTTTCAAGAGAGAGACTGAGGTGGCCTCTCTGAGCTTTGCAACCAGCTATGCAATTGCCCAGTGTCTGGGACGGGTCGTGCCATGCCGTGCCATGCCGTGCCATGCCGTGCCATGCCGTGCCATGCCCTTGCCTGATGAATAATCATCCACAAAGGGAAAAGCCTTGAGTGCTGCCCAGGTGAGATGATGGGGGGGTATCACTAGCACCCAGCTGTGCTCTGCTCTCTGTTAGAGCCTCCTCCTCTCACAGGGGAGCCATGACCTGCGCTCTGCCGCTTACAGGTTAATCCTCCAGCCTGGCAAACCCGGCCTTGCCGCTTCTCCCATAATCAGGGACTCTGCCGTAAACAATGCCCTGATGCAGATAAAAGCCCGATGAATTACAGATCCTCAAGTCTTGAGTACAATGAAATGTTATGCAAAGGAAAAGAGCAAGAGACCATTTCAGAGCCTTTTCTGGTGATTCATCTGGGAAATTATCTGGGAGCAGATAATTTAATGCTAATGGGGTTTTTTTGTCCAATGTCATTGTGAGATGATATTCCAGCATCCTCTCGCCATGCAAAATGGGCTGGGTTTTCCTTTGAAATTCATCAGCTATGCAGCCTGTGAGATGCACGAGTACTGAGCTACCAAGATCAGGAGATATTTTGGGGGGGATTATGGTACCTCCCAGGGACTGAAGTTTTTACTGACTCTGGTATAGGGCAAAATCAAAGTCTGTGGACTAAATTCTTGGTTGGTGCCAGGCGGATTAACTACAGTGAATTTAAGGAATTGTGCTTCACAGGAGCTCTGGACTGCAGCAAAGGCAATGTGTGCAGAGAACAAACAGAAGCGCTCGAAAGCAGGAGAGGCAGAGGATGGGCAGAGCAGGGGAATAGCTTTTGTCAATTAGCTTACTGAAAATGCTGGAATTGTTAATTTGTCATGTAAAAAATATTTAGTTTTCAAGCCTTTATAACAAATCTATTGGAGCAAAGAGGCAGATGCTTTGTTAGTACATGGTGGCAGAACATCTTCCCCTCCTGAAGCCCATCAGCCGAGTCACTAGAGCACTAGGCAAGGCCAAGGTCAGACCTCCTCTCTGCAACACCCTTCTCTGGGACCATGTCCTTGCCACTGGCCCTCTGCGTCTTATTTCCTCCTCTAGACGTGCCCAACCTGCAAGAAGAGCTTGCACGACCAGGCAGCCTAACTGGCCTATCCTCCTCCTGGAGACACGGGAGAGCTTCCTCCAACTCCTCACTCCGAATTGGGTTGGAAATGAACAATTTTTCAACCAGGCACAGACATTGCCTATTTTTCCCCTCAAAGTTTCTCAAACGTTCCTAGAACGTGTCCCACAACCTGATGCTGCTCTTTGTCTTGCCATTCCCCACTGTTGCTGAAGAGCTCACAATTTCTGATAGTCATACTTACAGAAAAATGCCCTTTAGTCTAGAGAGTTCAAACAAAACGTTTTCCACATTATTACACGGTCCCCAACACGTGCTCTCGCTACCTCCAGCTCCATTTCTTTTTTGGATAATAATTGAGCCCAATGGTATTCCAAAACTTGGCGGATAATAGAAAATAGTCTGAAACAAATTGGAAGAAAATGCACTTGCGATCAAAATGACCCCAAGGCGTAACACGTGTTCTTTCTGCCATATCTCATGATGAATGGTGATACAGGCACACAGCCGAGGCACACAGTGAGACCACACTGGCAAACCATTTTCTTCTTGTCAAAAAGCGATGCTAAATCACGGCTGTTATTTTCACGCCAGGTGGTCCAAAAAGCCTCTCGTGGGAAAGCTGCATCTGTAGAGGAAACATTACATCTGGCTAAATACAGATTCTGCAAAATTATGTCTTCTTTCTGCATGCAAGAGATGAAGGAAAATAATTTTCACTAATTTAATTGCAATTTTACATGCCTTTTAATATGCCTACAGATCTTTTACCTCCAGCTTAATGCTTTCTTAGGTGTGAAAACTTCTTGATGGAGAGCTTTGTAATTTTGTATCTTCGTGCACAGTTTTGACGTAATATTTTGTGTTCTTAAAAAACCTTTGAAACTCTCTTTCCCCTATTCTTATTCTCTTGTGATACAAAGGAAAAGTCAACATGATAATTTCAGAGCAGAAAAGTAAATTATTTGATAATGAAATTGAGGGAAATTCCTTTTTCTATTTCTGTTTCTTTCCTTTTTTTTTTACTAGCAATGTTTAAACATTAGCTAGGTAACAGGAGGGAAATGAGAAAATACATAAGAGCTGTTCTTTAATCAAGTTTGAACTACCTGACCAGTATTCAAAACAGCAGGGATCGGTTTCATGCTAGAGCCTTCCTGTTTCTTTTACGGCTCTGGCAATCTTAAATGTAAATAAAATTTAAAATTATAGATGTGAAAGCTTGCAGAATAACTGCTCTCAGGGTAAAAAGCCGGTTACAGATTTGGTGCTGATCTTGGGAGTTTTCTGGGGTGGTTTTGCAAGCTTGACTAATATCTTATATCCAGGTTTATTGGTGTTTTGGACGGCTTCGTAGGCATTGGTCTGAAATATCTGTTAAAAAGCATAGTACCCTATGAATGCTTAAACAAGGATGTGGAGTTTAAGTGCTGCTCAAAGAGCATCTTGGGCCTCACATTCCACGCTGACGTGCAGCAGGGGGTGCAAGAAATGGTCCCTCACAGTGGGGATGTCGTGGACTCATGGGAGTGTCAGAATCTGCAGGGAGCAGATGTGGCAAAACTTGAGATTTCCCAATATTTAGCTGTTCTATCAAACATCCCCAGGGCAGCTGCCTAGGGGATTTTTGTTGGTTTTGTGCTCCAGGGACAGATTTCCATCCTTCCCCAACAGCATGAGCCCTGTGGGAAGGGCTCCCACCATCCATCCCTCTGCCTGGGCAGACACTCTGCCAGTGAGTGTTGTCCGTTCTCTCAAATCTTTAAAACCATAAAGCTCAGCATCTGGAGACGTAGAGTGTAAGAATAAGAAACCACAAATATTACAGATATGAGCATATAGAGTACTGCAGTGTCACATACAGTTTCTAGACAAAAAAAGACAGTTCCTATGACTGATCCAGGTTGCTGTCAAGTTTTCCCCCATCTGTTTGCTCTCTGTCTTATCTTGGTATAACGTGGCCGGGGATGGTTGCTCAGGTTAATGACGTTGTATGGAGCGTGCCTTAAGACACTCAGAAGTTGTCTAAAGCACTAGATGCAGCCAACATCTCTGCTCTGGCGTTTCTGGCCCCGCAGGGCTCTGAGCTCTGTGGAGGAACCAGATAAACGCATCCTTCTGTGAACGTATTGGTCCTTCGAGGGCTGTCAACAGCTTCAGTTGTAAGCAATAGCGTTAATCGAATTTGGTGAAATTAAGAAAATAAGGAATATGTTCTGGCATAGTTCATGCAAAATTCCATGAGAGTTGTTTGTTTGCTTGTTTTGCTTTGATTTTGCATTAGTCTGTGTTACAGTCATTTGGTGCAAGGCCACAGTGAGCAGTAAGAATTTGATGTGGTTTATGTTAGTCTCCGTAACGGGATTTGAGACAATATAAGCGATTTTCTGTGAGTCACTTGCGAATTAGAGGTGTGTGGTATATATGAGCAATGGCTTAGCCGGGGCTAAGGCTGGTATTTTCTGGAGGCTGGGTGTTCTCTGGAGGCAATCACCACCCACCAGCAGTGCCGTGTCCCGATGAGGCTGTGCTCTGGTCCAGCCACACGGTCCATCCCCACCCCATCTCCAACCACAGCCTGGTGTCCCGCTCCTTTGGTAAGGAACACCAGTAGCTGGCACATTGGCCACGACTCCTGTGCCCCACAGGCAGCCTGGGGAAGGGCAGCAGCTTCCCCAGGTGCATGCGAAGCCTCTGGTAGGAGAGCTGATTGGGGTATATTTTTAAAAAAATCTTATTATTTAGGTGTTGGGGTTCCAAGCCCATCAAATTAGTGTTTGAATCTAACACACTGACAAAGACTCAGGCAGCTCCTTTGCAAAGCCAGATCTCCCAGACCCAGTCAAGCAGTGTTTAAGATACTCCATTGCTTCTGCAAAGGCAGGGCTGTGGATGGGCCAAGCAGAAAAACTTGCCCCTTGTTTCAGCAGAGGCTTCAGGTGTGCCTTTTGGGAGGGTGTTGGGGATACTGGGCAGCCCTCATTGCTTGGGATGGGATGGGATGGGAGAAGCTGGGAGCACTGCAAAGTGTTTGGCCACATGCCTGCTGTGGGAAAAACCAGCACCTGGGAGATAAACATCCAAAGGCAGCTCCCTCACCCAGTTTTTTGGAGAGGAGTTCAAAATGCAGAGGGTACACCCTGCGCCTTTTACACTGCGCTTGCTTACTTGAGACTCTGTTTCAAAATCTGTTTTGACAAGCAGTTTGTTTGGCCGATTCAAACAATAAATAATTCAGCATCCCCCCAAATGGCTTTTTGCAATGAATAAAATCGTGTTTATGCCATTGAATTAAAATATTGAAGACAGAGTAAGACGACTGTGAGTAACACAGCCGTGAATCTCATTCACGGCTCTGCAATCTGCTGTTCAGCAGTGCTTCTTCCACTCCTTCTTATTAGTTGTTTATTTGCTAACTGTTTCGACAACACCGGAGAAGCCTGGAATAGTTTCTCTGGGCTGGGATGGCAGGAGGGCTCTGATGCAGCCCCGTGTCACAGCCAGGCTGTTGCTGGCCTCAGCAAGGCCGTGGGGCAAACTCGAGTTCCAGGGCATGAAGAGGCAATTCCACCATGTGTGTTCTGGAGGGGAAGGAGATATTCACCCCCCCAGCAATGCCTTTTCTCCCTCAGATATGATCCCTGCTTGCCAGGCACTTGCATGCTGCTGGATGGCTCGTGTTTGGGCGGTGTTGTGGAAAAGAAGGGTATTTTGAGCGCTTGCTGTGGTTTCTTTAGCCAGATCTAAGGAGTAACTAGGTTGTGACTGTTAGTAGACACGGACCTTTACCATGGTTATTTTTGTAGCTTACCTGGGTGCTTGTTTTTTGTGCGCTTTGCTTTATCCTGGTTCCTAGAGCCATGTTTAGCGTGTTCAACCGGTTCCTCCTCCTCCTCGGCCTGGGCACTGGGGAGAGAGGCAGCCACGCGTGGCACGTGTCTGCGCCCCGGCTGGAGGCGCAGGGCTTTAGAAGAGCATTTCCCAGCTGGGGTGCCTGCAAGCGTGGTGCCTTTTTCAGAGGTACCTTTGCAGAGGTGGATTTTGGCTCCAGTACCCCAGAGCGCTTTGAAGGTCTAAAGCCATGGTGGGCTCGTTGGGGGGGCTGGCTGTGGGTGCAGCAGGGCAGGCTGTGGTCCCCCAGCACCCGCTGGGGGCTCAGCGCGAGGGTCTGTCCCCCCGCCGCGTCTCACGGGATGCTCCTCGTGCTTGAGCTCACGGGAACTCCGCCAAGGAAATCCAACGGCATCTGTCATAAAAACGCAAAGGGAATAAGGGAGGTGAAATTTCCACCTTCTCCCTGGCACCATAAAGCTGTTTGTTTATCTTACTGGGGATGAAGTGATACATATTTATGTATTCCCCATGCTATGAACCTCCCTTCTGTCAACGAAAGGGCACACAGCAGGTGCGTTTCCAAATGTAAAAAAAACATGAATACTGAAGGTAGGCATTTACAATGGTTTTCTCCCAAACAGTACTTCTTTGAGACTAACAGTATCTGCAAAGAGGTTCCTGTGGCATTTCCACTGAGTCTGTCTGCAGCGTGTAAAGCTCAGTCTTGACAGACTGGATGCAGTTTGTCTGAGGTAGGGGCAGTCTGTGTTTGTGCTCCAAACAGCTGACTCAGCAACCTTTCAGCTCTCGCTTATCCTTGGTTTTAATGGGAAAGTGCTCTTCCTTTATTAATGTGAGCTGTGCTTTAGCTGTAATAGCTAAATAAAAGGCATGATTTATGTTCCCTCTTACATGACGGTTCTTCTAGCAGAGACAATGGCTTCACGTTGATCTTCCATTGCACACAGACAGGTACTTCCCATCAAAGAACACAAATGTTGCCAAGTTAAGCCCTCAAAGCACAGTGAAGCCAGAATGAAAGCTTTCTTTACAAAATTAACCTGCAGTCCTGGCTGTAAATCCTGGAAATGCAGGTCTAGTGGGGAGAAACACATCACGGGCCAAGGCAAAGGAAAAGCCCAGGCTGAGCAGCCAAAAAGGTCGTCCAATTATTTTAATAAAAGAAAAAGCAGGTGATTTTCTGTGGGTTCGCCTACAAAACCAGCTGAGTTGCTATGGCCAAATTTCCAAAACGAAAAAAAAAACTAGGCTAATGTATTTTTCAAATTCTGTAAAGTTTTAAGTTAAAACAATGAGCAGAGGATGTTGCAGTGGGCAGTGTCAGGCAGCAGCACTAACAGACTGCTCCTGGCCCCACAGACACTTAATCAATAATTTATTACAAAGATTTAGTCTGTGATGCAGTGGAGTGCCTGAGTGATTTATATTTGCACGATGTATGTCATGTTATATGTATGGTTTTTATACCCACCGACTCCATGGTTAATCCTATGGACCTTACTTTGAAGTTAGTTTGGCAAACAGGCGAGCTATGGGCAGGTAGTGCTCATCATGGAGACTTTTCAGAATTGCTTTACCGGCAGCAAAATATTAAATAATAAAATGACAGTACGCAACCTGGTTTGAGAAAAGCCTCCCTTGTTTAATCTGCCGTAGTAGCTTCCATTGATTGATTTTACAAAGTTGATCATGTTTTAAAGGACGGGACCATAAATCACGCACCTCGGGCTGTCTCAGAGGCAGAATGCGGTTGTGACAACCTGAATGAGTACAGATGCCTTGCCAAAACACCCGTCCCCGTGTGTGGCGTGGCAAGAGCAGAGACGAGGAATATTATTCATTCTGAGCGGGAGGGGTTCCAGATCTCTGGAGGCATGTTGCCTAGAAGAAAACAACAGAGAAATTAAGGCATATCAATTAATCTAGTCTCCAAGTGTTAATTGATAGTTGCTAGGCATCAGATAAATCTGATAATTTGTCAGTCAACCGTAAAAGCAAAGTATTGGCAAACTGGTAACAAACGTCGGTTGAAGTTCACTGGGGGATTAAAACGTGAGAGGATTGCAAGTGCAATGCCTCCTCTCTCCTTATTTTCTTTCTTTCTCTATGCTAAAGCTCTCTGTTTTGCCTGCACAGAATGAATGGCTGTTAACTGCCTTCTCTGCAGCACTGGGACTTGTTACCTTCCATTCAGAAACATTCACAACAAAGGGAAAAGCAAAAAAGAATGACAATGAAAACCTGTAGAAAGCCTTATTTTCATTTCACAGGCACACCAAATAGAAAAGGTCATTACTCAGGTATTTGCATTTAGAAGAATTTGAAAGGAATCTCAGTAAGAAACAAATTTGATTTTTGTCTGTCGTCTTAGTTCTGTGCACATCTGTTGAACGTGAGAAATAGTGAAAAAGTGAAATATTCCCCTCCAGCCTGTGGAGCACTCCCAGCACAGGCTCTCTGTGTCCACCCTCCCGCTCCTTTCTGCTCACCACCCAGCACTGGTATCTTTTCTTTTTTTGCAGAGTGATTGTTGATTCCATTTTAGCTGCTGCCTGAGCTTAAAGTTTCACTAACATTCCAGAGAGCTAGCAGCTGGCGTAGTGCTGTGTTTTGGGTTTGGGGTGGGAATAGTGTGATAGCGCACGGGTGGGTTTACCTGGTGCTGAGCACTCCAGGCCTTTTCTGCTCTTCACACCACCCCACCAGTGATGGGCTGGGAGGGGACACAGCTGGGACAGCCGACCCCAACTGGGCAAAGGGCTATTCCGTGCCATATGGCATCATGCTCAGTATATAAAGCTGGGGAAGAAGAAGGAAGGGGGGGAAGTTCAGGGTGATGGCGATTTGTCTTCCCAAGTCACCATTACGGATGATGGAGCCCGGCTTTCCTGAGCGTGGCTGAACACCTGCCTGCGATGGGAAGAAGTGAATTAATTCCTTGTGTTGCTTTAATTGCACGTGTAGCTTTTGCTTTACCTGTTAAACTGTCTTTATCTCAACCCATGAGTTTTTCCTCGTTTTACTCTCTTGATTCTCTCCCCCATCGCAACTGCGGGGAGTGAGCGAGTGGCTGCGTGGTTCTCGGTGCTGGCTGGGGTTAAACCATGACACCTTGTAAGTCTTCCAGCTATTCAGACCATGTGAAATGTTTCCTTTATTAAAAAAGAGGAGGAAAGGAAAGAAAAGGGGGGGAAAAAAAGCACAGCTTATTTTCAGGGGGGACTGTAGCAAAATCCCATCCCCACAGCACTAAAAGATCCTCCACACGGGCTTTTCCACGACGTACACTTTGACGAGCTGTAACGCCGATGCAAGCTCCAGAGTTTCCTGTACCCAGCTCTTTGCCAGGCTGGGGTTGGCAGGAGCTCCGTGGTGCTGGGGACGGGAGTTGGACTCGCTGGTTTGTTCCGTACTGATATTAAAGGTTAGAGGTGCTGACCCTTCCGAAGCAGCTTTCCCCCTGCTGGAAGTCTCAGCGCTTCATCTCGTCCTGTAACACAGAGGGATGAGTTGAGCTAACGGCTGGCACATTGTGTAATAATATATCGCCGTTTGGGGATTTGCTAGTAAATAAACATCCAACAATTAAATTACAGCCATACCTCCCTTGGGCTGCCTCTCTTCTCCCCCGAGTACAGCTCTCTGCTTAAACCAGATGAAGTTTGTAAGGGATGTGTGCCCAAACTTCACTGCGGAGCTGTGTCCTGATAGCATTATAGAAGCTCGTGAACACTAATGAGGACCGGAGGAGGAAGCTGCCCTCTGCAACACATCACCTCCTTGCTGCCAACCTCCTAACGGGGGTCAGGGTGCTCGGGTAGAGAGAGGACAAATCAGAAAATGTTTCTCATGCAGTTGTGCAGGGGTCTGCGATAGGACAGGTGTTTCCCCATCTGCTTTGCTAGGTTTAGTCGGTCTTTTAGAAATGAACATAATTGAAAAATCTGTTTAGCTCAGGGTTACATTTGCCAGTAGAAGATAGAGAAAGTATTGGTAAGCACAGGATTATGGTAGAGCAAAAATTGATTTGTTTTCCTTGGGCAGAGGGGAATATTAATGTTGTCCTATTTCAGTCATATTTCTTTGAGAAAGGCAGCTGGAAGATGTTATACCAGATTGTCTTCACCTATCCTGTTGTGTATAAAAAGCTGCTCAGAGCAGCGGAGCGTGCACTGGAGCAGTGTGTGTGAGCAAGGCAGCTCCCACCCGTGCACGGGCACGTGTGCCCCGTCCTGCACGCTGGGACTGGTGCACGGGACATTATACACCTCCCCGTTGACGCTGAGGTTGTCTGTTCTTTCTGATGGCTACCCCAATTAGTATGTTGTGTGTAATGTAAAAAATTGAGGGCCAGTTAGGATGTTGTGGCGGTCATGGTGTAGGATACCAGAGATGCTCTGAATTCAGTACCTGGGGACAGCAGAATCAGGCTCCTCCTGATCCATCGGCCAGAACTTCCCCTGCCTGTAGAGCTGTGTAAGATCTCTTTCAGTTGTTCATTGCCGTTGCGTTTACTAGAATGGTTTGGTAGAGATGGGAACTATCTCCTTCATTATGGGTTTTATGAGTATGTAGGCACTAGGAGTAGTCTACACTTTCCATTTCCATCTTGGCAAGAGATATGCCCCCGAGCGGAGCTTTATGTGAACTGCAAAGTCAAGCATTTACATGGAAATTTGCCTAACTTTCTAAAGAATTGTCTTACTTGAGATGCAAAGTTTTTATCCAAATCTGACTTTTCAGTGAATAAAGAAAATAAGGGCAAACATTTAGCACTAAATAAATTAGAAGCTCAAGGAATGAACTGAGTTTCATCTGCCGGAATTACTCAGTGGTAACATTTCATTAACATTAAACGCTCATCAATAGGTTTACAAATTAAAAGTGGTCTAACAACTTTCCAGTGACTTTAGGCAACTGCCAAACGTGAGGAGAGCAGTCGACCAGCCTCTCTTGAGTGTCAGCACGTTGTATGTTCCAGCAGCCGGGACCGCACCAGGCTTTGTGCTGACTCAGCGTCCTTGTCCAACAGTCGTCCCGAGGGATGCTGGAGTTGTTCTTGCTATAAAATGAACCCATTCATGCAGGTTTATTCCCAGCCTTTTTGAAAGGAAAACCCAAATGAAGCTGTAACCCAGTATTTAACTGATATAGTGCTTTTCCTTATTCCTGCCACACTGGATTAAATAACAAAGAAAGCTCTTGGGTGGCTGGTAACCTCCATGTTGGTAACCTCCTGCCAGAATCTAGGAGAATGTGGTTTTCTGATCACTCCTGGGCTGTAGGGCCTTTCCAGTGTTGGATAGTGGGAAAGTTCAGGGCTGCGCTCATGAAACTTACCTTAATCAGTCCATAAATAATCATTTTTGTATGATTTCACAGTGGGAGGTCACAGTAAGGACTGGATTAAGACACTTTGCCTGGCGTCACCTAATAAGGTGGCAATAAAGTCAAAAGCCAAAGTGAGAACTCATTAATCATTAGCTCTCTCTTCTGGACAAAACAGTATTTCAGGCTGATGTGGTCTGAAAAATTCATACACACATATGTATAACTGTACATATATATATATATAAAAGAATACATAAATGCTCAGTATAGATCACTAGAGTGAGGAACTCCCTTGATGAACTGGGATGGTGGTGAAGGCTCGCTCTGTGAAGGCTCCCGGCATTTGGCTCAGCATGTGGGACTTCTGTTTCCATTCAGAAGATGAAATCATACCCTCAGCTGCTTCAGTCCCAGCATCAGTCTTAAAATATAGTCTCTGTTTTCTGCTGATATCCTTACATCAGCAGGATATTTAGGTGGTAAAATAGGATGTGAACTAAAAAAGGCGGTAAGGTCTCTCATAAAGTCCATTTGTGCAAGATTTGATTGTCATGTATGCTATGAGCTCAACCATCCTGAGCCACCCTGCCTGAAAGACTTGTGGAGCAAACCCCAGCTTTTTTGGATACTGAGCTACAGATACATTCCAGAACACAGAGATTTGGTGCTTCCTCAGGTGTAGAAAATTTAAAAAAAACCTTCCCTTTTCAAATATGTACCTGGAAAACATCCAGGCAGCAGCTTTTTGCAATTTTAATGCTATTTATATATTGGTGTTCACTAGCATTAATATAATAGGCTAAGTATAGAAGATAGCTGGGGACTTCAGGATATGTCGAGAAGAATACAGCTTCACGAAAACAACATTTGGAGCTAATTACAAGACCAACGGGTTAGAACAACACTAAGCTGCCAAAAATCCCTGGATAGTTACTTTATTCATAGTGAAATGAAATCCAGCGACTGAGTGGGGAAATGTGGCTGTAAGAGAAATCATGCCTGGGATATTCATAGAGAAGTTTATCGAACAGAGTTCTGTGGAAAATACAGTATTAACATTTATAGGCCTTGAACACGTCCTTTAGGACGCTCTTTTCATTTCACTTTGAGCTACATCATCTTTATACAGCGATAAGTTTATTTCAGCACACCATGTTCATTAAAAAAAAAAGACAAGACAGCTTAAATGGAAATGTATTTAATGAAATCCCGGACTAGGGAAGGACAGACACCTGCAGCAGTATTAACCTTTATTAACCTCATGTGGGAAGGATGGGATGTGTTAGGGTTGTTTATATTCAGCTCTGTGCAGCCAGGGTTAATCTTTCCTCTTCCTGCTGTCACACCATAAAATTTTAATTTCCCTTTCAGTTACAAAACACAGGAGAACTTTGCTGTTGTGCAAAGATTTAAGCATTAAACTTCCTCACACTCCTCAGGAGTGTGTTGGGTCACCTTTTGATGACTTGTACAAATGTGAGTTACTTTGGGAAACTATTTGTAGGGTTTTCCCTTACATTTTAATCTTGTAGGGTCTTTTATTTTTTTTTTTTAAATTGAAGATCTCGTCCTTGGGCCACATTAGCTAGCGGTGAGGAAACTACAGGGCTAAAGTGCAATGGGATTTTTTTCCCTATTTCCCTCTGGAGCTGGTTATAGAAGAGCAGATGCTGAGCATCATGTTTGTACTCTGCAGGCACGGTCCCGGTGGGAAGCTTGGTTAGAAGCAAGGCAGAATAGGAGGCTGCGGGTGGTACCTGCTCCGGGCAGGAGGGGACCGAGGGGGGCAGCAGCAGCAAGGGGCTGGGAACGCAGAGGTTTGGGAATTGCATCTGCCAGGGAGCCCGGGTGGCCTACAGAGGGGTACCACTTCTTTTGCGAAACGCCTGGAAATTGGGAGCCCCGTGTGCTTTTGATGGCACGCAGTGGTTTTTTTAGAAGGTTTTACTTCTTATATTCTGCTGCAGAGGATTGGAAGTAGCTGGTTCTTTTCCTACCACAAAGTTAGAACAAGGAATAGTTAAGAAATGTTTCTGAATGTTTTTTTCCTTCTAGAAAATCTGTCTGGTATAGAAAGCAAAGAAAAGCAAAAAGGAATCCCCATCTACTGATCTGAAAACTGGTGACCTTGTGTTTTGCTTATAGCTATGAGGAGTTATAGAAGATGGAGTCGTTCCATGGAAGTTCCTATTTCATTCACAAATTCATTTTTTCCCGATTAGTTAAAAACCGGTTTCACCACCTACATTAGTGTTGGGGGTGTAGGTGGTGCAGCTCTCGAGTATCTGCGTGCTGCATTTGGGAAAAGGTCTCAAATGTAATTATTTCTTACTGGCATCCATAGAGCTTGGTCCTGCTGCACTACCCTAACGATGCTTTCAGCATCACTGAGCCTTTGACTCATCTGTATTGGGACACACAGTATTACACAGTTGGTAGTGTGTCTGGCCCCCCAGATCCTGGAATCAGCTCTCCCAGTCACTTCCCATCAACGTCAGCCTGTTGGGAGGACCCTCTCCCTAGTGAAAGGTGGAAACGGTGCATACCAGCCAGTCTGCCTGAAACTTCTCATTTCTGACAAGTGCCATTAAATTTTACCCTGTATAATGACTGCATTAGAGCAGAGGCTTCCTCTGCTTTTTGAGGTTTAATGAAAGATTGAGGGTAGGGGGTGTGTGGTTCTTTTGTCACTAGGGGAATGCCACCACAGCTAACAGACAGTATCAAATGCTCTTTTGGTGCCAGTTGGCAGGCAGAATCACCTTTCTTTGCTTTCATCCATTCCTTTGCTCCTTTCCTTCATCTCCCTTTTGGTCTCCTAACATCAGTCGCAGGGGTTATCTGCCTGCCTGCTGTAATGCCGCGTTTTTATGGTCAAGCCTCTGTGGCTTTAAAGAATATATGAAAAAGGATTGTGTTGCCCACAGGCTCACCCAGCGCACCATCAGCTAAACACTGAATTCAATTAATGAGCAGCAGAGATTGATGGTGGCTGAAAAGGATCATTACTAAAGGCTGTGACAGGAGTCTGTTTTCTCCAGGTGATGTTTACCTGATAATCCAGAAGGATCCATCCTTTTTCTCTGCTCTGTGAGGAGGGCACTGCCAGGCTCACCGCAGCCAGACATACCTGCACTGAACTTTATTGATTTATCAATACAGTGTCTGAGGTACGCAAACTTTTTCAAGACTTAAGCCCCTTTTCCTACGGCTTCAGTTAAAGCCTTTTCTCTTCCTGCTCTGAGTGAACCCAAATCGCTGCCCTTCTGGTTTGGTTAGAGTTGCCCACCTCCACCTTATACGTGTGGAAGGGGAGGGAAAGTGAGTCCAGCCAGTAAAACACTCCGTTTTGCTGTACATACACTGTAGCAGCTGACGAAATCTAATGAAAAATTCGACTTCTGGTCTGGAAAAAAAAAATATCTATAGACTAAATAAGCCATTTTTATTACCCCCTTTAAAATAAGAGGAGAACAGAATTTAACATCCTGGACAATGATAACACCAAACAGTAAAGAAGCATCTTCTACTGCCTAAGATGATCCAAGATGGCAAAGTTTGAAAAGAGGGGTCTTGTGTGTTATTAGACCAATCAGTGTAACCAGCAAACAAGGCAAAACCCGAAGGCTCGAGCACTTCAAATCCTTTGTCTGTTTTAGATTGATTATTTCATTTAGTCAACCAAAAGATACTCCCTTTTGCTACAAATATTGTTGCCTTCTATTTTTCAGTTCATTAAAGAATTCTTTGTAACCTGTTCACCCACGATTGTCCCTGACTGACCCTGGCACACGATCCAGTGCTGCCAGTTGGATTGCTTCTCCCTTTTTTTCTATAGGGAAAGCCTCTGCTGTAATGATGTAGTAATAGAGAAGTTTAATTTTAATGTTCCGTGTAGGTGCTACTTTGGAGCCTTTAATCTATAGTTAACCCTGATACACCTCAATTTGTACCGCTGCTCATTGGATTGTACTAAGAGGAAGGGTTCAAAGTCTGTATTTAGATAATGTGCCCGTAATTCCTGGTGTGTATTGCATGGAGTGTCTCTGATCTGCCCCATCTCTGCGGGTTAAAGGCAGCAGAGGGGCTGCAGGTGTCTGCAGGCAGTCAATGATGCTGGGCCTTCCATGGCCGGGGCTGCCCAGCCCGGGGCAAGTCCTGACTCCCCCCGCTGCCCGGTCCAGGGTTCTGCCCGCTGTGAGGTGGTTTATGGAGATGCACATAAGGCTTGCTGGGGAATGGGAACATCAGGGTGACTCCTCTGCATCCAGGATCACACCCTCTCACGGTGTTTTGCTGACTTTTGATACGGAGGTAAACCAAGCTATCAGGAACTCCCAATGAAACGTGTGGAAAGCACAGGTTTTATAAAAATTGATTTGAAACGGAGAAAGAAATGCTTTCAACTGTAATCCTGACCTATGTTATCTGGGAATTCAGAGTGAATGCAGTTACGGTGTCCTCTGTGGAAATGATCCCTCCCCTCTCTGCGTACTCTCCCCAAACCTTTGCTGTTCCGTTTCCCGGCGTGACACCAGGCATCCTGGCAGCAGCAGTGGGCTCCAGCCTGTGCTCGCTTACTGCTCTCGTCCCATTTAGTCACTGCAGACTCCATTTTCCGGGGAAATTCTCACCATTTGTTTCAATACACAAACATCTCTATTTTTTTTTTTATTTTTTTTTTTTGCAGTGAATCAACAGAATTTTCATTTTACGGTCACAAAAAATGCATTCAACAGGTAGAACATATCATAGCACTTTTTTCGATTGCTGTTTCTTTTGTACTTCTTTGAATATTTTCATTATAGTCTCTGTTCCCCTAAAAGAATTGGGAAAAAAAAACAAACCCAAAGCTTCTCTCCTCATATGCACAACTGCCAGATCTGGTCTCAATTAATCCAGTGAGCCAAGTATTTGTGATGCTACAGGACGCTATTACATGCCAAATGGTTGTGGTGAAAGGGAGCTGCTTCAGTTATTTATTTCGGATTTAGCTCCTTCTTGGTTTCTGTGTTATTTTGTGAATCAGTTGTGATTTCAGTGAAATCAGTTGTTTGTTACTAAGCATTTGCAGGAGGGAGATTCTTAGTCTGTGAATGTTTTCTTGTGACTGTTTGCTGCAATGATGGGTCATCTAATTACCTGGTGATGTCTGTGCTCCGTGCGTGGGTCTCCGAAATCTCAGGCTGCAACAGTGGAGAAGTAACAATAAAGCAGTTTTCAGTGTGAAGTGTGGGGGGGTGTGATTTGCACAAGACTGAAATTCATTAATATTCTTCCAAATACTCTTCAGACTACTCAACCAGTGGCCAACTTCCCGGTGAGTAAGAACAATCCTGTATTGGTTTAGCAACACATTATATTATTTCACTGGTGTCACAGTAGTTACAAAGGAATGCTCAAAGTCTGAAATCTTGAACTTCTGCCTTGGAAACCTAGTCAGAAGGTTTCATGCTTCAGTTTGACCTCTTATTTTCCATCATGATATCACCCTAGGCATTTCTACCCCTATAAAACCTTTTCAGGCATTGGGATTTCCCCAGCTTCCTCTCTTGTGTCTCTAAATAGCTCTCAGCAGTCAGGTATTTGTAATGCTATATTCTCTTGTTCTTAGCCAAACCCTCAAAAATTCTCACTCCTTGGTGTTCAAACAGTTCTGTGTTTGCTAGCAGCTACGTTTTCTATTTGTGCCAAAATGAAGGCAGGATTTTCCAAAGGGAATGAGGTGCTTGCATAGCCTTAACATTAAGGAACTGGGCACATAATTCCTCTGAGAGCGGGGCATAAAAAATCCAAGCCTTCATATGTGGAACTTCTGGAGATTGCCCATCTGCTGTTGTGGGGAACGAATAAACCCTTTGCTCATTCATATACTCATACCTATAGCTGCAGGTATACCTGATACCAGTTTTCTTACAGGCTTTGCTGGGGATGCTGAGAATATAAATATCTGACCTAAGTTAAGATGTTAATGAGACTGTCTTATACATTGAGTTGTAATTAGACTGGAAGAGAACAAATCAACATAGATAAGAATGTGCCCGGCTAAGTCATGAGAGAGTACCTTATGAAAAGACGCATGAAAGTCTCCTTCTCCTAACATATCTTAAGGAAGCCTTGCAGCTCCCATGGTGGTGCTTGCTAGGGAAAAAGGGGATGCTGTGATGGGAGTCAGTAACCAGCTTGTGATGTTTGAAAAGCTGGGCCAAAGTATCAGCGCTGCTGCTTTCTGATGGTCTCTCCATACACTTGAGATAATTTGAAGCATAAATAATTTTACAGAGCCATGTATTTTTGCTTCTGAGATGAAACAGTGCTACATTTGGTCATTCCTTAACAGAACAGCAAATTCAGAATTGACATTTTGGCTGCACGCTGGTCAGCAGAATTGGACTAAATCGTTTGGGGTATATGTAAAAGTCCTGGTGCTTTTGGAGCTAGCTGTTCATGTGCCATTGAGCCAGACTCCTGCGTGGCTGCGATTCCTTGCCCAGGTGAAGTAGGCAACATGGGAGCAAGGAGCTAGTGTCTAGCACTGGAATTTGCAGAGATATTGAAGTTTCCTGGTATTTCCCTCATTCCAGGGTCCCGGAGAGCCAAACTCAGCTTAGCCTGCAGATGCCATGCTCCCTGTGAGCCTGGAGAACATGGCCAGCACCAGCACGGTCCAGCTGATCTCTCCCAACAGCAGGCACAACCCTCATGGCTTCAGGGAGAGCACAGACAGCCCAAGGGCTCCCGTGGGCTGTTCTGAATTCTGCTGGAAAACTTGGCAAAGTATTTCAGTGCTAGCACTGTGCGATAGCGCAGGCAGCTGGTGCCCACTCCACATTAACAGTTCAGGGAACGACATCTCCACCAAAGCAGATGGGAAAAAAAATGTCCTGACCGCCACGCTGTGGTAAATCATGTAGCTCCACTGCGAGCTGTGGGAGGGATGAATTCAAACCCCCGAGTTTGTGAAACTGAAATAGAAAGACAGAAAAACAAGAAAATCCACCATGTCGGACGTACATCTGGGGTGCCGCAGCCCTGCACAGCCGCTCCGGGCTGCCTTGGGGTCGCCAGTCATGGTTTGGGTGTTACGAGGCGGCTTCAAATCAAGAGCAATTTAAAAATGTGCAATAACCAGCAGTGCCTGGGAAACGCTGCCAGCAGCCCCGCGGTGCCAAGTCAGGACTGTGGACAAAAGCAGTCCCGTGCAGAAGCGACCGATGTGCTTCAGGGCTGGGGCCCGAGCCCGGCCGACCCACAGGGCTCTCTCTGCTCGTGCTTAGGGAACGGGGCCAGAGGAAATAGGTGAAGCCCATCGTGGTCCCTGGGTGACTGCTGGGTGACACACCGTTGCAGGGTGGAGATCCAGAGTGGCATCTAGTCCTCAGCGTGCACCTGTGGGCACAAAGTACGTGTCTTGCTCGGGTTTCATGTTTCTAAAAGCTTAGCTGCTCATTGACTTTCTGTGAGCCACGGGGCGATGCCTCTTTTGATTCTGAGAGCTGTAATTGTGCACGTGTGGAAAATCCATATCCATCCTTACACTTGGCTCCTGCCGCACGGAGCTTGGCTTTCCAGCGGTGATACTAATAACTGCAATCAGCGAGCGCGGCGTAACAGGGACCGATTCCACAGCTTTCCCGGAGCATTTTGTCTCTGATTCGGATGCTACTTCCTCAAGGGCAGCTGCTGTGTTTTGCTGTTGTGCTGCCACTCTCCCGTGGCAAATCTGGGTGTGTGTACAAGCTTTCTGCTTCTTTCCTCAGGCCACCCCCTCTTTGGGGAGTTTGCAAATCGCCCCGTGAGCAGGGATGTTTTTAAAAAGGAAGCTGATATGAAGTGACACCAGGAGGCTATTTTTAACTTGGATGTAGCCTTTGGAAGCAGAACATACAATGCAAAGTTGTAAGTCTTGACATGCAATCCCTGGGATGATACAGCTCCAGGTGGTTTGTTGCATTTGGTTCTTGGTTTTTGGTTTTTGAAGTGTAGGCTTAGCCAAAAGTTTCTACCTACAAAAAGACAGCATGAAACTAATCTAAAAAGTACTAATTTTACTGTCTTCTTATGGCTTTTATTACTACTATTGCAAATATTAATAAAGATTATTTCATGGCAATGAAGTTTCCTGAAGTTGTGGGAAGTAAACTGCATATTATATGGGAATTATGGAGCTCAAGCAATTATTAGTGTAAAATAACATACGTTTTTCCCTTTCTGTTCTTAAAATATCAATCTGTGGCTTTTTCCTGGTATGTTGGTATTCTTTGCCAAGTCTCTGCTCTCTTTTAATAGGCACGTCTGTTCCATAAAGGTGTTACACGAGGGAATTTGCAGTGGTAGCTGCTGGAGTCAGGCTCTGTCAGCAGGGCTAGAGGTATCAATTCGTACCTTATCACTAAATCTTTCAGTTATTCTACTTCTTCAGATTTCTCTTGAGTTTTCCATGGAATCACTCCACAAGCCGTGGTTCTTCAGGAGCTCCCCAGGCATTTGCTCTCCAGTAATTCTGATTATATTAGGGTAAGCCTGACATTCAGGGTCGGTGTGGAGCCTCTGGCTCACTGAGCCACTCACAAGCCACTTGCCCCTTTTATATCCTGCATGAGAAGTCTCTATAACGAGGCCATTCCTTCTTCTGGAGCAGGGCAGGCGGAATCTCTCACACCCCTCCTGGAAAAGGTGAAAAAACTCATATAAAGGATAAAAGAATACTTGAAGACGTAGGGAGAAGGGTGCTAGTGATGCACAGCTGTATGCAGCTGGAACACCCGGCTTTCCCGTGGCTCCAGTTACTGGTAGTCTGATGGGGCAAATTGGTCAGAAAACATGCCCTCTGTCTTTCAGGTTTTGTGTGCAACAGCCCAGAGCTTTAATTTCACTTGCTTGTTCTTCAGCGCTTTCACTTGTCCTGTACTTCAAGAGATGTTTTTTCCTCTTTTTATAATTCTTACATTTCATACAGGCTGCTTTTACTTCTGGCTTCTTCACACTTGTTACAGATCGAGGATTCATCTCCCTTTTAAGAACAGTTTTGTTAATCCATTTATAATTTTCCCCTTCTCAAGTACAACAGTGCTCTACAGCAATCCAACAGGGTCTTTCCTCTGTTTCATATTGAATTCCAATTTAAGGGCAACGTGTTGTAACAGAAATACCTGGTGCCCGTCTTTCAAATGACTTCAACGATTTAATCTGGTACTGACAGATACCTGATAGCAAGAGGGCTGCAACGAGAGCTGCTCGCTCTCTTTATTGCGCACGTACCATCGGCTGCCGTCCCACAGGGTGCTCCTGGCCATGTTGGCAGGGTTTGCATTTATCTTCTCCTTTCTTAGGCGTTCTCCAAGATAAAGCTCCGTCACCAGAACTGCTCCAGCCACTCATATTTCTCTGTGATTTCCAGCGTTGGATCCCGCTATGGGTGCTGGGTGGGCGAGGGGCCATGGGGCCGCCCGGGTGCCCTCCCCGTCCCACACCGTGGGCCCAGTCCTGCTCCCACCCCATTGCAGACCCAGGGGATTTGTTCTCACTTGTGTTTGGGCTGTGTCCCTCCCCACGCGCTGCTGCGCACTCATGTACTGCTAAGGAGAAAGCAGATAGACTCCAGAGCATTAAAAATATACTTTAATATGGAGCCCTACGGGAAGCAAGAGAAGGTATTGAAATTCTGGTGGCGCACACTGGATATTTTAGCTCGCAGCTACATCAAAAATCCCCAGTGTTAGAATAAATCTTTCGAATGAGAGATCTGAGGTAGGTATTAAACCTTGGTCTAAGCAGTCCTGAGGTTAGAAGAGTCACCTCATCCAGTCAGACCACTTATTAATTTTAGTCTTAAGCTAAATTCTCCAAATTGGACCAAGCCAATTGGAGCTCTTTCTGAAGCTGCAGTGGGCTTGACAGTGGCTTAGCTGCTCTCCTGCAGGGCTGTGACCCGTCACCACTTACGTTAAATTGGTTGCCTGGCTGGCTGCATGTTGCAACCTCTTCCTAGAGCAAAACTATCCCATTTTAGCACTGCGGTCCTCATGAAATGAACTCTGTGAGACAAGCCAACCCCTTAGTGCATGCTGCAATTATTTCCACCTTTCCATTTTATTTTACTGACCTCAGAAGGCCTGAATAATCCTGTTTAAACCTGCACTAGCTCTGTATCCTCCTGGGTTTTCTCTCTCAAGTGACAGATCATTCTGTCACAGAGAAACAAAGCCACATTGGGACAGGTGCCTTGAATATTTTAATATTTGTTTTAAGATTACTCTGGGCAAATGGATCAACATATCAATTGTTGAACTCATCAACTCTTAAAATGTACTCTGTGGGATGTAAAGGGAACTGTGGTTTAACCTGTAGGACAGTAGAGAGCTGTGACTCATTCCTCAGGGAATAATTTTCTTTTGAATCATGAATTGATGCACTGTGGGTCAAGGAGGAGGGTAATTCAGAGCGAATTGAGGCAAAAAGACTCTTAGCTTAGGAGAAAGTTTTTGTATTGACAGGACAAATTATATAAGTAATTTGTTTGAAATTAGTACTTTCTCCAAAGTAATCCATGGCTCAGGAAATTCTCTTTGGTTAGACGTTTTCCTATTTTATGAACAGAATCTACTTCTGTTAGCCAGTGAGTCATGCTGCTTCCTCCAATTAATACAGAACGATGCTTGCGATTATGGGAGCTATCAGCTTCTTCATAAGGATTTTAGTTTGGCTGCTTCTAAGACATGCCATGAATAGAAATCACAAAGGCCTCAACTCCTGCACAGATCTTGATTGCAAGCGAAACATCAGCACCAGGTTCACAGCATAAGTCTCCTTTAATGGACCTCCAGCATGGATGCATCCACCGGTGGGGACTTGGGGAGCTCTGCAAGTAGCTCCATGGCAGGCTGAGGCTCCTGCCGGCACAAAGCCATGGAAATCAGCTCTTCTGCCTAAAACTGGGGTTCAGCTGTGCTGCTGCAGTGGCTGAAGCCGTGGCACAGCCT
The DNA here is from genome assembly GCA_025774025.1 of Xenus cinereus. Taxonomy (NCBI): domain Eukaryota; kingdom Metazoa; phylum Chordata; class Aves; order Charadriiformes; family Scolopacidae; genus Xenus; species Xenus cinereus. Next base: position 33,006,828 of record JAOXJK010000051.1, on the reverse strand, counting down.
GAGAGGGGACGCGGGGTGCTGCACCCCAAGTGCTGCCTCCCCGGGAGGCTGAACCCCAGGGTCCTGCTGCGGGCGCTGGGCTCCCCGGGCACCCTCCTGCCCCCCAGCCCCTTCCAGCAGGGAACCGCATCGGGGTCTGCCAGCAGAACTTCTCTCTCTGGCTTTTAATCACTCCTCTGGGATAAAAAGACATAAAAAAGATAAATAGAATCATCAATCAAAAGACAATTTAAAACTCACTTCTGCAGATCAAGAATGGTGTATTATGTTTCTTATTTCTTTCACATTTTCCATCCTAGTTAGATTTAATTTTGCAGATGCTTACCTGGAAATATAGGCTTTTGTTTTAAGCACCTTTGCTTTTTCCCTTCTACAACAGGACCAAAGATGTATCATGCAACTCCTAGATTGCAGGAGACCTCTGCATTACTCCATGCAATAAATATTTTTAATATAGTTCCATCTCTCCCACCCTCTCTGAAATGATTAAGAGGCCTATTTGGATTCCAAGCCTGCTTGCAAAATGGTATTAACACCCATGTCTTAATGAAAAAAGGTTTGCCTACATCAGGGGGGAAAATAAATGACATTTAACCTTATGGAGACTTTGTTTTGAAATGTCTTTCAAGGCAGCAACCTCTCTCAAGAGCTTCATTTTGGATATGGCTCAAGGCTTTCCTGGTCTGCCGGCGACGGTGGCTCCGTGAAGAGCAGTGAATCACTCTGGCCCGGCTGGCTGCCACAATTAACGCGGGCACATGCTGCCTTCCCGTAATTACTGTGCACTCAACGCGGATTTGGAGCCATCCTTCAGCATGTGGTCCATGTGCCGCAGACACGCAACAGCCTTGCTCTCGCGGTCCTCTCTCCCGCTCTCCTCTGGGTGTCGCAGCTTAGTGAAACAGAAGCAGATTGCTGTAAATAATTTAGATGCCCAGGTTTGTTTTTTTTTTATATATATATATATTTTTCATCTGTTTTCACAGCAGGTCTCATACCGGTTGTATCACACTATGGTTGCCAATAGCTACAGGTAGCATTGATTGATAAGCAGGTTTTTTCAGTTTAAAGCAAACTCTTGGATTTTGGGGCTGGGGAGTTAATTTATTTTATTTGAGACAAACTCAGATTTTCATGAACCTGAAAGCCTTTGGGCACTCTCAGCATGAACATGAGTTTCGGTGAGCGTTGCGGAGCTCTCCCTGTGTCCCAGATATCAGGGCTGCTCGGCAGCCCCAGAACTGGGGCTTGATAACACAGCATTTATTGTGGCCAAAGATTTCCTACCAGCCCTACTTCTAGCTGCAAGCTGATGATCTGTGTCCAGTCCCATATGGTGTTTACTTTCTCTTGAGAAAAATCCGTACCTACAGTCACCTACTTGAGTGTTTGACACTGCGTGCTCCCTGCTTGTGCTGCTGGAAGGTCCTTCCCTCTTATTATTCATTACTGATTCATGAAAAATAAGTTGGCAGCGTATATCCCATCTCTGTTGGAAAATAGATGTTTCCCTCATGCTTGCCACCCTTCTTGGCAGAGGCAGCAGTGACAGCAGGGGGAGAATTCATCTCCTCCCGGTTACGGCCTTCACAGCCACCAGTGGGGACAGAGCAGGAGGCTGATGCGTGGGACAGCTGGAATAGAGACATGTTTCAGGGCCATTAGCTGATGAGATTTCAGTAGCACAACATCGATTTCTTTTAGAAAGATACAATATATCTTACAGTTTAAGATATAAAATTGACATTTCAGACAGTTTCTGAACTTAATGGTCTTCTGCCAAAGGATTTTTATTTAGATAAGTGTGTTTCTTGGAGCCTGGGTTTCTTGGACCCTTCCTGGTCTTTCGTGCTTGGTGTGGCACGACTCTTCCCATAGCTGTGACTGGAAACGGTGTTGATCTACTCAAGAGTTAAACGTAGAAGGGGATGTAACTTCACGTGGTAAAAGAGAAAATCTTCTGCTGATCTTTTGTTTGAAGAACCCAGGCACTGCCTCATGAGGGAGCCATCTCGAGCCACAGTTCATTGACTTCACAGATGAGCTTTTAAAAGCTTCTACCAAAAATAGCCATGTGCACTGGGGGGGTGCAGTTATGACACTGTGGCCCTGCTGTGTGCTGCTAATTGCCATCACCCTCCTCTAGCTGATATAAGCTCTGCTGCTGGCTTCATCCCAGCAACTGATGCTCCTGCCCCATCTGCTTGGCCCTTTGCTCTCTCACCTCCAAACGGTAGGAGGAGGAAAAGCAGTATGTAATGGGAATAAGAGAAGTTGAACGTCACTGGGTTTCGGTGTTTGAATGTGAGGTCTATGCATGCTACAGAGATCGGTTTGCCCATCCCAAAAGACAGAGAAAATGGGCTGAAACCTTCATCTCTCCGCATTTTGTTTTCCTGAGCGGTTACCCTACCTCAGGCTCCTGAGAATGCTGGCTGCATCTCCAGGCTTTGTGAGACAGAGGATTTACAGCAAGCTGAGCTTTTAACAACTACGAGTTATGGGACAAGGCACCTGCCCTAAAACCCTAGTAACCTGCCTGCTGCTGCTGTGGGCAAGAGGGAGGTCGCCACAGGGGCTGCGGGTGAGTGAGGGGGGAAGCACCCATCCCTGATGGAGCAGCTCTCATGAGCTGCACCTTGCTGGTGAAAGCTGCTCACATCTTCCTGGCAGACCTTAGCTCAGATTTTTCCCAAGTCTTGCCGACTTTAAAGGTTTTTTTGGCATGACCTAGTCCGGCTCCTGCTGGTGGGAGTCCAGCTTTGCTTGCATCCTTGGCACTCCTGGTGAGGAGATAACTCTGCTTCATGGGTTTGCAACAGCTCAGCAGATACCCCAGCTGTAATGACAGCCTCTGACATCTCGTGATTTAGCGTTTGCTATTGCACTAGTGCAGGGGACACAACTGCGCAGTATGTAGACACATGCAGAATGCAAAGTGGGAACCACAGGGATTTCTGTATAGATTTCTGTTGGTGTGCAGGTAAAGGACGTGCTTGGAGCGTGCTTCAGCCAGCACCTGAATCTGCTGTTTAAGCCAGAGAAGTGCCTGGGGGGGGGCTGCACCCTCCCCTTATGTTACACTAAATCAGACTCCACCTGCCTCCAAATCCTCTTCAACTATGCCCTTTCAAAAAAACAGGCTAGCAAAAAAAAACCCAAACCTGGCCCACCTATAAACGTGCAGATTGCGTTCTGTCTCTGTTCTAAGAGGAGACAATCAAAGTCAATTATTTATTGTAATCAAAGATTAACAGAAAAGACTCTCATGCTATTATCCTCACTATATGCAGGGATGACTGGGGG
>JAOXJK010000051.1:32937947-32994298 GCA_025774025.1 Xenus cinereus | reverse complement strand
GTGTTTTGGGGGGGGTTTCTCCTCTGTTGGTAGTCGCTGTTGTGTTTCTAATAATGTCAACCTGTAAGGCATGATTTCCCCTTTAGAAGGCTGTGATGCTCTTCTCAAGTAAACCATTAACCTAGATAGTGACTCGTTCAAGTCTTCATTTTAATTTTTACCAATTCTTTTAAGTCTCATGGATCAGTACTGCCTGGTTGTTCCTCCCAACAACCTAAGATGTCCCATATAATCTGAACCCTGTATTTTAGGAATTTATTATTGTGAAGTCTGTCAAGCAAATGGATATGGGCTTGCTATAACTCTGGGCTGAGATCTTTGTGGTCAAAAGAAGAGGTTTTGGAAGACTTAGGGAGTGTGATGTGCTGCAAGCGAGAAAAGGAGACAGTGTGACACTGGCTCTCCATCCACCCAAGAGCAGTGCTGGCCTTAGGCCATGCTGTCCAAATATTCCATGTTTTAGGGAACACAGCTTCACATACATGTAATGTAGTGACTCATGAAGTCACATGAGTCACTAGAGCCTAAATCCTGGGAATAGTCCAAACCGTGTGAGCCTGTGCTGTCCTCACTGTCCATGCTGGGCCTCACACCAGTGTGATGTCCTACCTGGGCTGAGATATCTCCAGTCTAACGCTTTAGGGTTGAGACCTCTGGCCTCGCTCTGCAGCTGAGCAAAACCAGGAATCAAAGAGAAAATCCCAGGGCCAGGTGTGGGAGTGCCTTCCCTGTCTCTCCCTTACCAGAAAGACCAATGTTGTGACCTAGCAGGAGCATGGCCACGTAACGCAACCTAATTACATCTTCTTGTGTTATAGAACGTATTCCCTTTCATTGGGGTCGGATGCTCCTTTCCCAAAGGCCTGGCATTTGCTAATATTGGCTATCTGATAGGATGTACCTCTGGCTGGAGATCAGAGACACACATTTTGGAAGGAGCGCTGGGCTCCTGAACTAGCAGCCGGCAGATCGATTTGAATTGCATTGCTGTTACAGGACAAATTCATTGCTTTTCTTTGGGATTGAGCACATTTCTCTGTCTGACCTTAACTGCTGGTGAGGCAATAATTCCTCTTGCTCGAACACTTGTCAAATTCCTGACATTAAAATTTTAAATTATAATTAAGATGAAATAAAGAAATTACAGGCTGCCTCTCATAGCCTCATTATTTCATGCTGATTAACGTTGCTGCAAACCTCTCATTGAAGCGCTGAGTTGAGAGGAGCTGAGGTTAGGTCTTAACCTTTAAAAGCGCTGTGGAGTTTAATCAGGGGCAGTGGCCTTTCAGTAGGATTTGTTATACCAAGCTGTATTCTTTGTAGCACGATATGACTGTGTGTTTAATTGCACAGGAAGGTCTAAAGACCCTGCAGAAAGGAAGCAACTTACTGTCAGGTTCTTTGATTTTTAAAACTCAAGTTTGAGAACACATCTGTTGGGTTATGGGGTTGCTTTCTAGATGTATGATCTTGATCTCCTCATCAAACTGCTATGTACAAGAACCACTTGGCTGAGGGCAATGCTAAGAATGCTCAGTGCAGGTTCATTTTGACATTAAATACTGTAAAGAAAGTTGTATATAATATTATAAACCATGAGTCATCCTTGTGGTGCTATGCAATTTTTCAAGTAGTGCAGGAGCAGAGAGGTCATTTAAGTGGGTGTAAAGGCAGTATTTTTGATAGTGACTATTCCTCTGTGCTTGGAATAAACATCTATATCCTTCTAAATCTCCACAAAGGCCCCCACTGCAAGTCATGCAGGGCTTAATGAAGTAGCAAGATTTTTAAAAAACTTGTTTAAAACCAAGTTTTAAACTCTAATGCTTCTGGGTGCCTTTTATCTGTGGGGATCACCAGGTATCTTCCAGCTCCCGGTGCCTGCTGATGTAGTGCATACGCTTTCCAGAAGTTAAAGTGATTAAGTAATTTTGAAGAGTTACTCAAAGCTTTAAAAGTCTTTTCTGTGTTATATTCTATCTAATAATGGCTCAGAATAAGAGAGGATTAAGCTACCTGAAGACAAAACCCATCTCTCTTGCATAGCAATTGTCAAAGTTTCAGTGCTTTGCACCCCATACGGAGCTAAAAGGGAATCTTTGGAACCTTTCTGAGGAACGCAACATTATTTCATCTCAGAAAGAGATGACTGAGCCCAAGAAACCTGAGGCCAACAGCACTACTGTAGGACAGCTGGCTTAATTTTCCTGTTCCTCCTTCATTAGATGCAGAGATTTTATTTTTGATCACTTTGAGTTGGGCTGAAAAAAAAGACCTGAAGGAAAATTAATATCCTGCCCTCTTCCTCACTGGATTCAAACAGTTAAAAAAGTCTTCAGAACTGAAATCTGCTCCATGAGCTGTTCTCCTCTGCTGTGAAACATGCCACCAGGAGGAGCACATTTTGGCTAGAAATACGTTGGCTGTTTTGGTGAGAACAGACCAACAGATCATTGACTGGATGAAATCTGAGAACCACTAAAATATACCCCCAAATCCCTGGTAGCTGTTCTAAGCAGCTTCTCCCACTGCAGGTTTTTTGATGCTCTCATCAGTGACAGAGATCTTTCTTCCTGTTAGCAGAGAACCAGAGAAAATCCAGATGGTTATGGCGAGCTGTAGCAAGCGATACGATGCAGGATGGACAGGCAAATCCTCATTTTCTTGCCTAGGCCCAGAAACGCTGCAGCAGAGCTGGCCACCAAGGCTTTGTGTTTGTAGACTTGAGTGTTGGCGCCGTCCCCCCCACGCTGGGCTGCTGCTTGAGAGGCTGAAGTAGTTGTTAAGCTTCTGGCTGAAGCTGGTGGTGGTGGTAGTGTCCCTCAATGAGGGTTCTTCAGCTGGGGAGTGAGAGCCAATCCACACACTGAGCCAAGATATTTGTTTTTGTTTCAATTCTGTAGAATTGGGTGCCGGGCATTTAACAACAGCCAAGACACCACATGTTCCCAACTGCCAATATTTATAAGGATAAAATACAGCTGATTGGTTAATAATGATTCTTTCACCACTTCTAACTATACATGAGCATCTAAGCTCATGTTTAAAACATTTAGGGAGGTTACCCTATTACCTGTATGTTCATTATTCACAGGAGTATGTATTTTAGCATTCTAATTAGCCAAGATTAGTTTGGGATACAGTGTTGGCTCGACTTTGGTCCGGAAGTTATATTTTTTGCTATCTTCCGTCTAAGTTAGCAACTGCAGAAGAAGACCTAAGACACACTGTTTGGTTTCACATCCTGTTCAAGGTTAGGTATCGTCTGTGATGTCCCAACAATGTCCCAGCTGAAAGTTCTTGATAAACTTTTAACTTTGTTCTTTGGACATCGGTGTGAGGTGGGGTCCTGCCCGGCTCCCCCAGGCTGGGCTGCTTTGGCCGTGTGTGTCCAGGAGCCCGGGGCCAGCAGCGGCCCTGAGGGCAGGGGGGAAATGGCCGCCTCATGGAGCGCACCCCCACGTCCCTCCCCTGCCATCACTGTGCATCACAGTCCCCCGTGGCACGTCATTTACACTTCAGACACAGTAAGTGCAATATGTGAACGTTAGAGGACTGCTGTTGGGGTGAGGCTGCGGGATGGATGATGCTGGGCCTTGCTGCTCCCCTGTGCCCCCATCATGGCCGCTGCAGAGCATTTCCCGCCAAAACGGCTTTTAATGGCTTCTTGCCCAAGCTGCAGCCCTTCTGGTCATGCAGCTGGGAAATGGAGGCTGAGAGGGACACACAGGGCCCCACAGCACCATGGGGGCAGTGGGACAGCCCACGGGCAGCCCACCATCCCTCCTTCCCACCATCCCTGTCTCCAGCAGGAGGACACGTCTGGGAAGGGCCTGCTCCGTTTGGGACAAGTGCATTCTTCCCTCCTTCCCCAGGAATCTTATGCCCTTTTCAGTGAAAGAAAGCAGATTTACTGCTTTGCCAAAAATGCGTTTTGGTTATCAACTTGTTTTTTGTTCTGCTACAAACAAACCATTCACCATCTCTGCTCCTCCTGCCCCTGCTCTGCCGGGGAAGCGTCAGAGATGCCTCAACAGTGGGGAAATGGCCTAAGAGAGAAAAGTCTGCATGCTAATGTTTTTGATGGCCAGTTCTTAACGCCTCCATAAATGTTTACAGCTCCATAGAGCAGCACAAATAGAGATGACTCTTGAATTTTTATCAGCTGATTAAGAGATGAAATCAAATTGGGGCTGTTGAGGTTTACTGTGTAAACCTGAGGAACATGAAATCTGGGTTTAATGGGGTCTTGAGTTTGGCTTGTTAAGCCTGATGATAAGGGTTATAAATTAAGCGCTTATGGAAATGAACTGTTCACTAATAAGCAGATTTAAAATAATGTACATATTGAAAAAGGTAAGTGTGAAAAGTGCTACCTAGTGTTATGCATGTCTGAAGCTGCACTGGACATTTTTTTGATCTTGGAGGAAAGCTAAAATTTAGCCTGGATTTTAACAGCATTTTGCTGTCTATTAATGGAGGTGACATATTATGGAAACGGTTAATTTTTTTAATTGCTGACTTGAATTTACATTTATTTATTGAGATGTAAAAACGAACTGAGGATGAAAAAGACTATAGCAGATTCAGTCAAAGCAGCTGGCTAGTGGAAACCGGTTTTGTGAAATTTAGATTAAACCAAAAGTTTTCTTCTTTTCATGAAATGATTGCTGTCTGCAAAATGCCCCATAAAAATTCTTTCTTTTTGTAAAATTGAAATATATTTTATGGTATTTCCCTTTTGGTTATACGTCACAGCATCACAGTGGAGGCATCACAATGGTATTTTGAACTCAGGGCACCTGCTGCTAACGTTCAAGTTGTTTCATTACACCACACATAGAAGAAGCTTCTGTTTTAAAATAAATCATGAAGAACATTCACATATCAACATTTGAAGATGTGGAGGCTTGTGCTGTAGCCAGCTCAGGGGTCTTTTGCCAGGAACTCAGTTCGACCAGTCTATACTCAGAAAGTTCACATTGCTTCCCATGTACAATATGGAAATTGGAAAATTGCAGTCAATGTGCTGATTCTGACAACATCAGTAAACTGGTAAATAATCTTGCTAGGACAGATCTTTAAAATCATAATTATTGCTGTCTTTGAACTACACTGACTCAGCCAATACTGGTCATCAGTGATAGAAGAGTCAGCTTCAACCAGATATGCTGAACCTGGGTCGGTTAGGAACCTTCTGAGCCCTTGCTGTAAGTTAGTGTTGGTGCTGCTGAGGCAGACATGGTCTGCAAAGAACATTTTCTTAAATTGCTTTATAAATTTGAAATTACTGTGGAGGTCATGCAGGTTCTTGTGAAAGCTAAGCCTATTTAAATGGGTTAGTGTTCTCCATAAATGAGGTTGCGGCTCAAGAGAGCACTTCATTAGCGCCCCAATCACACCTTTTTCAAGTGGGATGTTTTCAATGCAGATGTCGTGGGTTCAGAGAGTTGTGTACTCTTAAGGTAGAGCAAAACTCTTTTGTAACATCAGTGAAAATATATGCATTCTTAAAAACAGGCAGGGGACCCTGCTGAAAGCTCTGTGCTTTCTACATGTGAGAAGTCTTTCTCTCCTTTGTCCTTTTGGCGCTGTCACACTGATAAACTGTGATGGGAAACATTCAGGCTCCTCACCCAGCAGGGAGCTCCAATAGCGAACTTGTGCCAGGAGCACCAGCAGTTTCCCTTTTCAGAGGTATAGAGGCATTCTAGCAAGTCACCCCAGTAAGACAATAATTTCCCAAGCAGGAGTGTGTGTGCAGTTTTACAGCTCGACGCCTGTGAGATTCGCCCCCCTCCTACCTGAGAACACGGCCACCTTCTGTACCCCTGGGACTGTCCCGGTAATCTCCCTCAAATGAGAAGTTTCACCTGATCGGCTGTCTGGGAATCTGTTCTCAATGCAGCTTTGATTGCCAGTAATAAAGACAATTTGATTCTCCCTTATGCCTCAGCTGCCTGTTAAATTCACTTTGGACTGATAACATCACCATTTTTGTAAAGGGTTGTTGAAAAAAATTTAAATGTTATTTCCTCCAAAGAGATCAAAACACTAAATATCTGCTTGGTATAGATTTGAGACACCCATCAGAGAACCCTAAGATCTGGTTTGATGCTGCAGGCAGATTGGCACAACTCTTCTGGTTTGCTCTGGTTTTGCACACAGCAGTAGAATCACATCCCAGCAGGATGGGTTTTCTAAAGGCGCAATGTAGGCAGTGCACCCCCCGGGGCACCCCGCTGTGTCCTGCAACCCGGCGGCACTTTGAGGCACCCACAGACACACGTGGACACTCTGCCACGCTGTGCTGACCTCAACAGCTTTGATCCTTTATGCTTATAAGGCAGTGCAGTATTTGGTAAAATGTGAATTATAGATACATTTATCCAACAGATCCATATTTCTCTTGGCTTTGGCACTCTATTGAAAGATAATTCTGGGAAGAGGCTACTGCATTGTAGAGCTTAGGAACAGAGCACAAGGTCTGGTAGTGCCTGTTTGTGTCACCAGTTAAACGTAGCTCCTGTTCCACATCTGGGTTGAGTAAGAGTAAATAATGTCTTTACTTCAGAGCAGAGTGTTGTGGTTGCTTCACTGGGCGGTGAAGCCAGGCTTAGATTAACATGTCAATGTAGAAGGACCATAATACAATTTCAGGAGTTATTGTTTTGTATTTAAATGGCAGTGCAACGTGTGGGAAATTCCAAATTTTACCAGATTCTATACCATCTTTTGGTAGAGCTGTCTGCTGAAGTCAGACATCTCCGTAAATGAGTGGACACTGATGAGAATCTACCACCCATCAGCACACGAACTGCTGTGACCCTCTCTACCACAGCAGGTTTAAGAAAGTGAACCCAGCACGTTGGAGCTGGAGATGTCTAATTTGCACTGATTGAGTTTTCCTCCATATTAAATAAAGTAGCGCTGCATTGCAGCAGAATTTAGCAGCAATTGTTGGAGACACGCTCGAAAAGTACACACTCTTATGAAACTTCAGATCACAAATTCAAATGTAAAACGCATCACATATTACTGTGTTTTTTATCAGGAAAGAGTTTAACAACATTCCCAGCTCAAAAAGTTCAAATCCATGACATGTCAGGGAACAGACTCCAGGGACTGAAGACCATTTTGGTGGTTGCTAATGCAGTGATTATTTCCTGTCTAAAGCCAAAGGGATCAATAACTCCAGTTAGAAAGAAAAACCCTTCAGGGGAAAGAGAGCTTGTGTCAGAGGAGCTCTCTGGACTGTTTAAGTAACAATATTTTATAGATCCAACAAACAAGCTATTCCCAGCCTGGTAAGCAACATTCCTCAGCTGTAGGTCAGGTACAGCAGAAATTAATTTAGCTCAATAATGCCTGTAGCTTGTAGTACCATCCACAGCATTACAGAATTAATTTGGCAACAGTTCCCATTCGAGCCTGGCTCTCCTTGAGGCAGTTCGGCACGGGGGATCAGCCTCACCCATAACTACTTTGGGAAACACCACGTAGAATTCATCCCGTGTGGCTGGATAGGTGTTTCCTTTCTGCATCAACTCTTACAGGAGGGTTTTATCCATCCCAGCAGATCATTGTCTGCTTGATGTTAGTTACAAATAAGCATCACCTCTGACTGATTAAAGCAGGTTAGAGAATATCTCCTAGAACAGATCATCAGAATGGCATTAATTGGGAAAATGTTTGCTGATTAGGCTGTGTGTTTTACATACACGTGTAAATGGTAGTGAAGGACCTGAGGGGGGTCACCTCGAATCCATCCCTTCCCAGAGCTGTTGATTGCCATTGTCTGTTCTCAATCAAGAGCTAGCGAGGAGCTGCATATATTAAATGCCAGCTACAGTTTCAATTTACATGTTGATGCAAAGTATAAATTCAGTGTATGAAAAGGTTTTCTGCAGAATGTTGCCTATTGCCTCATGCAATGAGAAAGAAATTCTGTCCCTTGACGTAGTAGTGATGTACTGGCAGGTGGGGACCCCTGAGCTTGGTAACTGTCTACCAAAGGGACACTCTTTACTTCTGAAGAAGGGAGGTCAGTCCTTGTGGAAGGAGGAGTGTTGAAATTGCTTCCTGATGCAGTGAAGGCTCAAGGACACTTGGGACTTTTGAGTGACAACTCAGGCAAACTCTGAAAATGGACAGAGAATGGAAACCAGCCTGCTGGGGAGGATGTGCAGGCTGCTGGCCAGGAGAAGCCCCAAGCCCAGGGGTGAGGTAAGTGCCTGCAGTTCTGGGGCTGATGGATGAGAAAGGCAGGCAGGTTTCTGAGTACCAGGCTGTGTGAAGTGGCTCAAGTTTTATTTTTCTTTCCTTTTTAGCACCTGTGTCTTTGTGACTTTTTTTCCTAACTGTGCCTATTGTGTGTGGTCTAAATACGTATTTTTATATTTTTTAAGATAACTGACTTGAGTGAAAGGTGATTTTGAAGTAGCAGGAGAGCTCTGTTGTAATGGCTGGAGTGCTGCTTATAACCAGCACGTTTGTCTGCTCACGCAGAGCCTGGGACGGTGGCACGTCGCTTCCAAATAGCCAGAAGGCAGCAGGGTAGGTGCCCGCTTGACCACACAGGCTGCTTCAGGACCTTATAGTACGAGAGTCTGAGAGGAAGAGATACCTTCTGGTGCTGGGGCAGGGATGCTCCCTGGTCTTTGGGAAGTCACGGGACACTTGTGCAATCAGGGTGGTCTGTGGCAGAACTGTGTGGCTGGCAGCCTCGGAGTTGAGAGGGTTTCTGCGTATGCTTCTGTGCACTACTCTGCCCAAAGTGGGCATCTCAGAATGCTGCTGGGAATGGTTCTCCTTTATTTGCTTTAGCCAAGTGCATCTCTAACCCTACAAAAATGGGTCATCTTTTCCTCTGTTCTCACAGGTTCTTTTCTTGCCATGCAAATATTGATCTGGAATCAGCATAGGCCTAACTCTACTCCCACAGACGTTGCAGAATAATTTAGGACTGCACTTAAAATGTCAGTTGTTTTGACTATCTCATCCTTAATATGAAGTGACATCTCTTCTTAATGAGAACTCCTCACCAGTTTTGTGTAGACCTCCCTATTGAGGGATATCATCCTATGCTTAGCACCTGAAGTAGGATTTTAAGTTTAAATGCTGTATCCACATCTCTATATTTAGCTCTTCTTGTGTCAGAGATATTCAATTTGCAAACCCATATGTTTCTATTTTATATAAATCCTATTTCAGGTATTTGCATTTAAAATTTGGTTGGACTTAGGCTCTGCATAGCATGAGACAGCTTGCTTTGGAGGCAGAAAAGCAGAAATACCTCCCACTGAAAAGTAAGGACCAGTAGTTTAATGCATGTTCCTCAAAATGTGCCAGAGATGATCACGTCTCACAGTGTTATTTTTCCACCGTGACTAATGCTCCCGTTCCTGTTCCCCCCACCCATCCCTGCCAGTACAAAACACTGTAATTCAGTCATGGAGCTTCGGAGCACTCAGCAGCCTGTGATTCAGTTCTGCAGACTAAGATAATGCATCCTATATGTAAAGAAAAATATGCTTTTAGTCTACTACTAACCTTTTTTTCTCTGAAAGGAAAGGAATTATCCGAGCAGGGTGCTCCTCTTCTCCAAAGGCAACAGCTCTGCGGAGATGAAAATGCTGGTGTCTGTATATAGCCAAGCCAGTCCTTGGGGCAAATGTAGCTCAGATAAAAGAGCTTTACTTCTTGCTCCTGCATGAGCCACAGAGGCTTCGGTTTAACTAAAGAGTGCTCATCCATTCTTAATCCCATACGATGATCTTTCTTGCAGCATGGGCTGGTTTCTGTCTCTGATCGCGTACGAGCACTTCTAGCATCGCTGGGAAGCAGGGAGTCATTGGGATACCTCCCAATGTCATTGTTAAAACAGAGGGAGTCTGCAGAGACCCCTGCAAAAAGCAAGGCTTTTGCATGAAAGCTACTGATCACTGGAACAGCCTTCTGCTCTGGAGAGAAGAAAGGATACACCTGGAGGTAAAATCCAAGGAGAGCCTGAAGTACTCTATAGTTATAGTTTATGGAAATCAGCGCTCAAAGAACAGCTACCCAGCTCTGGGAATCTGTCTCTCTGTAAGAAGGCCTCGTGACATGGCTGGAGGTGCTGTGGGACAAGGAATGAGAGAAACAGAGCATCTACTGCCAGCTGCCACGCTAGCCCTGGAGGAGGGGGGAATCAGTCTCTGCTCTTCTCACCACCTGGAATGAGACAGGACTGTTGCCCTAGTCTGTGAGGACAGCTTTGTTGGAGTTTAAAACACTTTGATGCTGACCTGAAGAACTAGAGCAGCAGTGTCCTATCAGCTCTGTTAGGAGCCGTAAGACTTATTCTAGTGGTAGGTTTGTCCAATTTTATCTCTTTATTGAGGATCTTTCAGAGATGGACAAGGAGAGGGCTAGAGGGCTATGTACACTGGGTGGATGGCCCTTTTGGTCATGCAGCTGGTAGGCATCCAATTCTTCAAGACACTGACTGTTCCCAGGGGCTCTCAGGAGAAAAAGGTGGTTAAAGTTGGGCTCTGGTTCACATGGATTACACTAAAGGGTTGGGCAGTAGTGAAAAGCAGGGATTTCACTCATTTCACTACGTTGGGGTTTTGTTTCATCATGGAAAACATACGCCCTCTGGCTTGGTGGATGATTTTCAGCTTTGTGTGAAATCAGCAGGTTTTCATGATGAGAGTAACTTGGGACCTGTGTATGCAGTGAGCTCTACTGAGGATTGAAAAAACATCCAAAAAAGCAGCAGCGATGGATGCAATACCTGCTTTATGATGGATGAGCTCAAGCTATTATAGGGTGTAGATACCAGAAGAATCAGAGTTGTAGGATGTGGGATTGGAGCTCGATCTCCGAAACACCTGGTGGGTGGCTCTTCCCTGAAGTATGGCAAGGAATAACAAAATGCTGTTGCTGGCCTGTCAGCTCGTGTGCGCTCATCTCTGGACAAGCACTGCTAAAATATCAGCTTCGTGGAGCTGTTATTATATCTAATTATAGATTCAAATTCTACTAGTGAAAGCAAACCATCAATAAAAAAGATTTTGTTTTGACCACTGAAGGGCTAGGGTAGGGGAGTCCCTACCTTTGGGGAAAAGCAGTTTAAATAAAAAGTTAAATGCAGCCAAATTTGTCCTGCAACATCATTTCAAAATGGAAGCCAGAACACTGGAACATTTTATATTTGTTTGTATTTTTGGGTTGGAATTAGCTATTGAATTTATTGAATTTGGCACCAGTCAGAAACAGATCAGATTGACCCCAACCTAGTAAACATAAATGTATTTTTATTTGTTGGTTTTGTGGTTTTTTTTTTCCCTGTGACTTCTACGGTGGTGTGGCAATTCTCATTTTTTTTTGAAAATGTAAAAGAAAGCTGCCCCCATCCCTGCAGGGCCAAGAACAGCCTGAATGTCATGTTTTCAGGCAAATGGGAGTCGCAAGTCCTTTCACTCCAGAGTCAGCTTTGTGGGTGGACTGCTGTAATATGCTGGTAGGATATCCAAATTACTCCCCTTTTATTGTTGCTTTGTCACTTTGAAAACCATGCTTCATTCTTGTGAGCTGTATTTCCCAATACAGCAGACAGGAAGAGGATCTTTTGGCTTCTAATTTGTACACAGCAGTTTAAATGGAAGTGCTGAGGAGCAGCTGCTTTGCTAATTCATTTATCCAGCTGCCTCTGCTCCCTCTGGCTGCCTGGCACTGCCTTTTTTCTCATTTCCTTCCTGCAGCAATTCCTAGGGTTAGTCCCTGAGAGCTATTACTTCATTTTGTGGAGCAGAAAGTTGTTTTCCACATTTCTTCACATCCAGTTGTTTTTACTAATTGCACGTAGCCATCCACAGGACTGCAGTTGCCTTTTAGGTCAAGAAGTCTGTGCTAAGTTTCCACCCCCTGTGATTATTATATTGCCCCTGAGGCCCAACAGAGATCTTTCTGGGCCGTGTCCGTGTGTCGGCACCGTGGGTGACGATGTCCCAGGGTTCACAGACAAGAGGGACACCCGGTGCCTTACACTGGTTGTGAGTGGGGAACACTGGGACAGCTTTGGTCTTTGGTGTCTTGAATTGTATCTTAGTGTGTTGTAAAGTAATCTTACTGATATGAGGCTGTACAAACCACTTAAAATTGGGAAATTATTTAGCTATTGCATAGTAACTTTAAAAAAAAAAGGGGGGGGGGGGATTAAAACCCCAGGAACTTCACATTGACTGTAACCTCCTGAACTTTAAACATCTATGTACCTGAGAGGAGATTTAATACTTTTTCTCACTTTGATGCCGTTATGAAAGAATGCTTTACATCATCTGAGGCACCCCAGAGTGTGAAATGGGGATGGCCTTTGAGATTGTAGGAAACTCAAAGTTGAAATTAATTCACTGGAGATAGGTTAATTCCTGTAAGTCTCTTTATAAAAATGTTTCTCTCAGTCTGTTGAGATTATCAGCCACTGTGCCAACTGCCTGTGATAACAAAGGAAATGGAAAAATGGCAGTAAGAAATCTCGGGCTGCTTATTAAGCTTTTTTAAACCATCATACAAAACCAAGGGAGCAATGTACTCAAAGGAGGATTTCCCAGTCTCTCAGAGCACAAACATCACTGTAGATTAGAGCGCACTTGGTATCTGGGTAAAGGAAAAAGTTGTGGGGATTTACTTGTTTGGTTGTTCTTTTTTAATGTTCCTTATGAATTTAAAAAAAAAACAAAACCAAACAACATGAAACTCATTAGGTAACTAGTTATTTCTTGTCTCTGTGACTGGGGTCTCCTCAGTTGAAAAAATAATGTCTGAGAATTAAACAAAATGTACCTTTAACTCTTTTTCTCACATCTGTAACTGAAAATCACATTGTTTGGGTCTTCTGAAAAAGCAATTGATTGTTGCCATATATATTGTGAGAGAATGACTAGAGTGAATGAAAAGGTGGTGTTACAGCTTTGGCCTTGCCCCATTTATTCTCTGGTACAGCCAAAGACCTGAGGGACTCCATCTCCAGAGCTCCCCAGACACGTCTTTGTGCTTTTATGAAGTGTTACACGCTGTAATGTTTGATGTTGATACAAAAATAGTGTTGCAGGTACAATTCAGTTATATGGATTTCACTGGGCTGGTAGGGAATTTCCTTTCCCTCCTCCTTCACCCCATCCCCTCCAAGGAGGAGGAGTTTCCCTGGAGTAAGGAAAGGATGGAAAGATAATGTTTGCAGGGACTGCAGTCTCCAATCACTTATGTCTCTACTGGCTGTAAATTATTGGCTGATAATGAAAAGACTTGGTTTGTGTGTTGGGTTAGTTGAATAAAAGCAATATTAAGGACAGCCTTTAATGCCATAAAGCTAGGAGCTGTATGGCTTTGGTGGAAATGTGGTAATTTACGGATGGGGAGTCTGCAAAATGTTCTGACCTAGCAGTTACAAGGGGTGTAACTCATTCAATTTAGCCACTCACTTTTCAGAAGATCTTGCTTTCACTCTGGGTTTTCTGTGTTATCCATCACTGCAGCATCTCCAGACTATTTTCAAATCGGTAATTAGGCCTGTGCTTAGATCTCATCAGCTGCAAAGCCAAGTATATCCTTGGGCGCTCTGAGTAGGGGTGGGAATATCCATATGCCTGAATGCTTTTCTAAATGGGGTTAATCATGTGGAAGATAACCCATCCTGTAGTATGTGCACTATGACAACCTGCCATTGGTGCAGAGCTAAGATGAACTGTGTGTTTGTCACACCGTCTATGACCTTTAAAGTGGGTGGTTCCTGGACCCCAGGAAGTTTGTTCTCCAACCTGCTCCTCAAAGTGCCCTCAAAGCTAAGGATGTTTAGGTCATTGGCTGTGTTAGAGGTCAGACACAAATGACATCATTTCCCTCATTTGCTATGAGTAGTTATGTAGTTGTGAGTATCCTCTCCTTGCAGCCTGATCTAGTACACATCCACATCAAACCAACACTTTTACATTTCACTGCACTCTCTATTATACCCCTCTTATCTTTTACCCTAGTCCTTCCTTCTCGGTGACCATTACCCTTCCGTGCTCACTAGAAAGGGCTCTGACTTAAATCCCCCTCCCGCCAGGGACAGGCTTGGTCCAGGAGGTGTCCCGTGGCTGGGACAGGCACTGTGATGTTCTTACCACCTCTCAGCACCCCATTGCCAGCAGTTACTTTTAAGGGCAGAAAATCAATAATGCAAATGAGATGGAATGCTGAAGACTATATTTGCATGTTTTAACATGCATCGCCCTCATTTGAATGAAAGCTTTAAATGCTTTGACTTTGAGCCCGGCAAGGTTGTGGTATGCAATAAGCCTTAAAGGATGCTCTTGGCTGGAGCTGGCATCTCCCTGGGCCACGGGCCAGCCAGCCTTGGCTACTCCAGCTTGGCGGCACCTAGAGCTAGGCCGGGGCTCAGCTCTCTGCCTTTTAGCCGTTCCCTGTCTTTGCACTGGCTGGGGATTGGGGAAATAAATAAAATAAAACAACAACGAAAAGAGAGAGGCCCTGGCTGCTCCTTCCTGCCGCTTCCTTGTCTCTTGCTTCCCTCTGGCCACCCGTGTGAGGCTGAGGTGAACCCTGCGTGGGGACGGAGCAGCCTCTTGGTGCTGGCAGTGAGTGTCACCCTGTGCCGGGCTGGGTGAGCGAGTGTCACCCTGCGCCGGGCCGGGGACGTGGGGAGCAGTGCGGGTGCTGGAAACCCATCGCAATTCCTCCCCTCTTCACTACCGTCCACCCAGCTGTGTCTGCTGGTGTGGGGGTATCGGGGATCGGGCCACACGTGAAAGCTCCTGTAGGAAGGAAGGTAATAATTCTTCAAGGATTGCACATACACACATCAAACTTTGTACAGCGACTTAAGGTTTTTGTAGGGTTGCCCAAATCATCCCTTTGAAATTTTTGAGCGCAAAGTCAGTAAAGCACAAATTGGAGCCATCTATTCACCAGGGAAGGGGGAAAATTCCTCGTAGAGATAAACCTGAATTTGCCCAGGTATCACTGGTTTTCTCTTTCCTCTCTCAGTCCTCGTCGCTTTTGTTGCCGGGCGGGGGTCCGGGGTGTCTGTCTGTCCGAGGCGGAGCCAGCAGAGGGCAGCAGCATCCCACCGTCTCCCTGCGTTCAATCAAGGCCGGAGGTGGAAGGGAAGCGGCAGCAGCGTTCAGCGGTTTGGGAAAGGTGCAGGCGGAACAGTCAAAGCCGCAGCGGCGCTTTGCTGTTTAAAAGACTGATAAGGCCTTCATTAAGGCCAGACGCCAGGAATCTGGGGATGTTTTAACTGTATCTGCCGTTAACCGTCGGCGTTTGACAAATACCGAATAGCGTACTGCCATTATAATAGGACTGGGAAGCGATTTGGAGGAAATGGTATTTCCAGGCTCAGGCTGACTGCTGGCTCTCTGCTTGTGCTTCTTCACAATTGTATCAAAGCCACCAGGTGGGGATAAGGTCCTTTTTAGATTTATATTGGATTTTTGTTCCCAGTTACTTATTCGGGTTAGGTCTTCCAGCAGCGTTGTCACAGTATAAATACAGTGTTTGGTGGTGCTGTCGGTGTCTCAGCACAGTTCCACCAGCTGCAACCTCTCAGAGAGACCATGTTGGACCCTGCAGCTCCAACCGTCCTTCTCCAGCAGCCTCTTGATGCTAGCGCCTCAATTGGCAGCATAGTGGTAAAATGTTAAAGTAGATAAATTAAACTCCGTTGACAGCTGGAGAGGGCAAAAGAATAAATTTCCTTCTGTTTACCCTTCATTCATCACTGAGCTGACTACCTCAGAATACTTTTTGGGACAGGACAGCGCTGTCTTCATTGTGGATGGAGCGCTGAGGTGGTGGTAAGTCAGCTTCATTGGGGGCCCAACTTGAATGCTTCTATGCAGACACACGTAGTGTGGGGAACAAACAAGAGAAGTTAGAGACATGCACATGCTTGCAGGGCCAATAATGGCGTCACAGAGATGTGGTGGGATGGCTCCTGTGACTGGGGTGCTGGAATGGAAGGACACAGGGCCTTCAGTAAGGACAGCCAGGGGAGATGAAGCGGGGCTGTACGTATGTAGAGCTGATCAAGAGTTTTATGGGACAGGATTAAAGGTAGGGCAGGGACAGGTGACATTACAGTGGGGGTCTGCTACAGGTCACCCGACCAGGGAGACCAAGTGGAAGAGGCCTTCTACAGACAGACAGGAGCAGCCTTACATTCTCAAGCCCTGGTCCTTACTGGGGGCTTCAACCAACCTGATACCTGTTGGAGGGGCAACACAGAAGGACATAAGAAATCCATGAAGTTCCTGGAATGTGTTGATGATGATTTCCTTCTCTAAGTGCTAGAGGAGCCATTGAAGAGAGCTGCCATGCTGGACCTTGTTCTCACCAACATGGAGGGGTTGATGGGGAATATGAAGCTCAAGGACAGCCTTGGCTGCAATGACCATGAGATGGTGGGGTTCAAGATGCTTGGGGCAGTGAGGAGGGTGCACAGCAAGCTTACTACCCTGGACTTTAGGAGACAGGATGAGGGGTGAGAGTATTAAACTGAAAGACGGGAGATTTAGATTAGATCTGAGGAAGAAAATCCTTCCTGTGAGGGTGGTGAGACACTGGAACAGGTTGCCCACGGAAGTTGTGGCTGCCCTATCCCTGGAGATGTTCAAGGGCAGGTTGGACAGGGCTTTGAGTAACCAGGTCTAGTGGGAGGTGTCCCTGCCCACGGCAGGGCTTGGAACTCCATGATCTTTAAGGTCCCGCCCAAACCATTCTATGATTCTATGACATCACATTCTCGGCGCTGAAGGCTCCACCCTGGCAGCACTGCTGGGTTGGCAGTGCCATGGGAGATGGTCTTGAATCACTGTGTTGAGACTGGGAGGAACCCGGAGAAATGCCAGCTTCACATCTTCTGACCAGGTTGTGGTTGGAAACCCCTCAAGGGCTTGTCATGTGGCTTCTTCCATGCTTTGCTTCTCCTCATCCCATGTGGCTTCTTCCATGCTTTGCTTCTCCTCATCCCATGTGCCAGTTAAAGCTGGGCTAATGAGCTGTGGGAGTGGAGTCGTGGTGTGAGGGAGTTGGTCTTAGTCAGGTTCTACTGTGACAAGCTACAGAGACCACAGTCTCTTCAGAGATGTGCAGCGGTGGACGCAACCCCAGAGCTGCTGGGTGAGAGCAGCTCAGCAACTGCTGTGGCTTGTGCTGGAGAATGCTCATTGCAGCACCTGGGGCTGTAGAGCTGTTTGTGGTGGTGTCATCCTTTGGGGTTATAAAGGAGCACGCTGTGATTTGGCGACTGGGTCATTTCCATGCATTGGGCAGCCAGTGGTGGTAGAAATCTATGAGTCTCGGAGGTGGGTTATACCGCGTGGAGAACTTTGAGGTGGAAATGGCAGCCTGCCACCCATCGTGGGAGAGTCCCTTCTCCTGATGCTCATTAAACTGCCGTTAATTAATTTACTGTGCTTTGGCAAAAGGAAAAATTGTTTCTCTCAAACTATTTTCACCCAAGTCGTCTTCTGGAAAGAAAACTGCTGGGAGACTGATGTAAAGGCATTGCTGTAAAAGCTCAGGTGACTTCATTCCATCGTTAGGGTCCAAGCACTTGCTTCTGTTGTAGAAACAGAAGTTCACCATATGGCTGGTGGCTCATTACCTTTCTTCTATTTTAAAGCTCATTTAAAAGTGTACGAACTCCATCTTCCCTCATCTGCTCCTTCTTGCGCTCAGTCGGGCTGTTTAAGCAGTGCTGACATACCCTGTTGCACTGTGAAGCAGCAGGGGAAGGGAAAGCTGGGGGGCGAGACTATATGAACAGAAAATAAGAGTGCTTTGTAATAAGAAGAAAGCCAACAGATATTATGTTTTGCCCTTTGGCAATGCAACCTTTTGTAATTAAATTATCAGGATGAAATAGGCTATCTTAATTATTTAAGGGCTAGGAAAAAAGTACAGTCAAATAAATAATTCATTATACTGCAAAAAGTTATTTTAACTCTAAGTACTGTGAAATTTTTCAGGGATCCATTATTTATTTTCATTTCATTTCTCAGTGACAGATTTTTGTTAAGTTTGAAGCTGTAACCCAAAATTTCTATTCTGTTCTCTTGCAGGTAAGTCTGGATTGGTCTGTTTGAACTGTGCGGTTTGGGAATGTAAGCGAACAAAGTAAGCCTTCTTCAAGCTGTCCCAGCCTGTTAACAAGGTCAGAGTGTTGTCTTTATTTTTGAGCTCTAACACTTCAAATTAAAACAAAAATGGAATGGATAACATAATTGCAGATCGATAGGCTGTGCAGGCACAATGAGACCTTGCTGTTTATGTCGGATGCGAATGCCACAGAACAAGTATGTGTTATTGAGAATTATTATGCAGGCTACTGTCTCTCCAGTTCATCCTTAAACCAAGATTGGGTGGAGAAAATATGAGATATTTATGTTACTGATATTCCAAAAGGTAATACGGTGCTATATAATAGTTTTTCATTGATCTTTTAAATGGGTTTTTTAGTTATGACAGATTCCCAGCTATAAAAACTCCCGTGCCTCCTCTTGAATAGAGCCAAGTTAACAGGTCACACGCTGAAAAGCTTACTTTGTGGATCATTCAGAACGGATTATCTTTTATTAATCACCTGGCAATGGGATCTTGCTATAAGTCAGTAAGATACTGCTACTGGACTGGCATGCTTTGCTTCCTACCTAACCCCTGCTCCGTGACAACTCCTGCTAGCAGTAAGAGACCTCTCAACCTTGCAAGCTTCCTTGCACTGGAATGAGCAGACTCCATTGAGATTGTGTCATGCTTATGGTGTCACAGTTGAAAATTATTTCCTTTGAATTTTTCTTCCTCTCTTTTCTTCTCCCGTTATCTGCAGGAACATTTTTAATTCACCTCTTACCAGATCCTGGTGTTGGCTTTCTTTTGAAATGTTGTCTGTGTAAATCAAACTGTGGCTTCTTTAGAAGTCCATACTATGGAGGATTCAGTTTTCCTAATCTCTGATTCCTATTCATGTACCAGTAACAAAAATCTTCTTGTAATATGTCTATATGCCCATGTTGTGGTATCTGTTCAGATCAGTGCTATCATAATGCTAATTTCAGGACAGATATTGATATGAATATACAGAAAATGGAACACAAGGCACGTTCTCTTGCAGTCATTTGTGAGGCTTAAAATTGTTCCTTTTCCAAATAGATATTTTTACATGTTTCAGCTGGATACTGTAAAAGCTGCTCACTGTTCTCAAATTTATTGATTAGTTCTGTTCCACTTTAGATTTTATGCATTTGGTTATCCTGTTTTAATTATTATTCACATCAGCCAGTAAAATTTTATATCAATGCTAAGAAACTTCTTACGCTTGGCTTTTTTCCTTTCCTTTCCACTTCTGTTAACGGATGTTAGGAAGTTTTTTATCAACTGAGAAAAGGGTCCATATGTTCTTTACAGCTCTACTGATTTGAGGACGAAATCCCAAGGGAGTATTTTTCCATGGTAGCGAGTGCCTCACTTGTGGAGTGAAGCTGAGATTTGAGGTGGTAGCAAAATGTGTTACTAGATTCACGCATGCTATATTTCTGTCTCTGAATGACCTACGTTTTTTTAGTAGCTTCTGTATATTTTTTTTCAGAAATATTGCAATGGTTTTGGTCGTGCTCACTTGTGTCTTTGGCCATACTAGACATAACATCCTCAATTTGCATTCACATCCCCTTTGGAGCACCTTCTGGTTACCAGTTCTATACTTTAGCTTGCACCCTGCACTTGATGTGGAATAACTAATTCACCACAGAAGGGTTACACTTTGTTTGACCTTTTCCAAGCCTTTTGATTCCAACCTGCTGTTTTTGGCTTTTGAAATCAGTTTGGTTTCCAAAACCTGGATGAGCAGGTTCTTTTCCTCTGCAGTAGTTGATCAGCCTCTAGTGCATGTGTGTGCCATGGACTCTGTCGTGACAGGCGATACTTCTGTGCCTTTCATACATGACATACTGAGCTCGTACCTTAGGTTCCCAGCTGTAGCTCCCCTCCAAGTTCCTTAGACGCCCTCACCAGCCTTGCCTTGGGGAGTTCTCCTCAAGGAGCAGTCTCCACACTCCTTAAACAACGTATTCATTGCTTCTAAGAGCAATAAGCATCACTGAACCAGGCACGTTGCACATTATCAATGGAATAAATATGCTGTAGTGTAAGGCTGTGTAGTATTGCTCATATTTTAAGGAACTCTGGAACTATTAATGGAAGAGGGGTTGGATGTGGAAATACGATCCGTCTTGTCTCATTGCAATAAAGAGCAGGCTTGTGTTTCAACATTTCTGTTTGAAATGTATAAATGCCTCTTTCAAGGGTTTTCAAATCTAAGCAGATAAAAAGTTATTCGATGTGAATATGAATACTGACAAATCAAAAATAAACCCTTAAAAATAAACATCTGATGTAGTCTAAGGTTATAAGCAGCATTTTGGAAAGAAGCTCCAATTTAAAGAAATATACAAAAAAGAACCTGCTGCAAATCCACTGAAGTTAAAATTAATATTCAGGTCATATGGTCCTTACACTGGCTGCAGAAACGATGCCGACGGTTTTAGGAGATAAGGCAAAAATGAAAGCTTTTGAAAAGGCTGTCCGTGTATAGCCAGTGTATCTCAGAACTCAGCACTGTGGTAGATTTCATCAGGCTTTAGAATTTCATTTTTTAAAATATACCTCTTCTGTAAGCCTCACAAAGCGAATAGTATTCCTTTGTTGCCCTGAGGCTAATGATAACATATAAAGAAAAATATTCTGCCTTAAAACAAAATGAATCCTAAACCCCAGAAGAGTAGGATTGGCGGTTCTTTTAGCAATAACTGGTTTGTGTGGTGTCTATAGGAAACTGCACTGTGGATTTAGATCTTTGTAGGCTGTGAAATAAGGAGCTTTGGGAAATATGTATATGTGGGAGTCCTTCATATGAAAGAGAATTGTTACGGGAAGCATCTGCTCCAGCTCACCTGGTGGGCTGCGTTCGGAGGATTGATTGTGGTTGCAATCTGTGATTTCAGCTTGCACTCTGAAACCTATTGTGACAGCCTTTAGTTTGAGATTTATACCTTTATGTTGATGTCGAAATCCTCCGTGTCATTGTTTTAGTAGAGAAAGGGAACAAGTCAGAACCTATTGCTCTTGGATGAAGGTAGGAAGGAGAGGCTTGTGGCTAGACTGTTGATCGGGCAGGTTATTGGGATCCCACTGGTGGAAAAGCAACAAGGAAATCCAGCAGAGAGAAGGGGTGGAGAGGATTCCTACTTTTGAGATATTTGCAATTTTAGTATGCAAAATGAGTAAGTTTTTTATTAAGCATATTTCTTATGTTTAATAAAAAAAGCAGTATTTATAAAGACTGGGCTATGTTTATTTATTGAGAGAATTCTGCTTGTTCAGGGTCTTTCCGTGGCTCCTGGGGGACTGGAGTGCAGAGCTATAGCACACTTAATATTGCATTTTTAAACATATTCTTAAATGTATTTGTTTGGGGTCCTGGGATTAGTACAGGAGTCTTGCAGGGTGCAGGGGACAACTTCAGTTTCAGTCTTGCCTACTTGATTAGGCACCACAGAGTGCAAGATATTTCAGTGAGTGTGATGTGACCTAAAAGGTATTTTTAATGATTAATTGAGCTTACCGGGCACTTTTGCAAAAGAAATTGCCAATATGGTTGGGAAGGGAAGAATATAAAGGTTGTAAGATTAAAAGTATACTTATTCTTCTTTAAAGCTTGCAGTTCTGGAACCCAAATGGTACTCGCTAGCTCAGATAAAGCAGCCATGGTTGTCTAACTGTAGCTATGTTTACTCCACTTTTTCTTTTGCTATAGTTCTCTAAGCATCCATGGGGTAGGGAACCGATTGTGCTCATGTTCACGTATAAAGACTTCTCTGATCTTGAATGAAATGAAATATGACTTTTGTGGTTAATTGGTAGAACTGTTTGCTCAGCTTTAGAGTCAAAATTTCATGCATTTCCATCTGTAGATTTATATATTTGGTAGGCATGGTCTTGAAAGCACCGCTACGATGCAAGATGCTGGAGAACAGAGTGCTTTAAATCTCCTCTAAGCAGCCTTAGCCATTCTGGTCCTTGAAGTGCCAGTCAACTCCCTGAGGCCTTTCTAGATGAAAAATCATACTGATACCGCTCTCATGGGCACTCTGTGAGCAGTAATGCAGCAGTGGAAATGTTTTAGCCTGTAACCTTAAGTTGAAATATAAAGTAACCAACTTTAGTAAAAACCTGGAGGAAACGTCAGGCTGCTCTTGGTTTTCCACTGCAATTTAGTAGCTGAGAAAGATGCTTATCTCCCCTGAAACAAAACTGCTACCTGGGAACCAAATGACTTACCACCTGAAGTAGAGATGCTTAGTGCATTTGAGTTAAATGGCTTAAATTTATTGTGAAACAGACTGTGGAGGAGAACAACAGGGCTTGTTTTGATTGTTTTCAGGAGATTTGTTTGTCTTGTACCATTTTACATTATTTCTCCTTGTTCTGTCTCCCTTGTGTCAGAAAAAAAATCCTGTAAAAGAATTCTTCCCGAGTTTCTTGTTTCTCTGCACTGCTGATGCTTGTAGAACTTTGTAGAGTAGGGTAGATGGTTGGACTCGATGATCCCAAGGGTCTTTTCCAACCTAAATGATTCTATGACGACGGAAAGTGGTACATCATGGGAGTGTCTGGATAACCCACCTATTTCTGAAGCCCACAACATGGTTCTGGCAAGAAGTGTCTAAAAGACAGAGCATGTCTTAAGATTTCTGCTAATTTATGTAAAATTTGATATTGGAACCCCATTTCACCATCTGTCCTCCAAACTTTTTCTTCCCTGAGGTGGAAGCTGAATGCCCAGTAGTCATTTATACACTGAGGCGTACACAGGCTTTTAAAATAGTGTCCTTTTAGTGCACGGATGTAAACTGAGTGCCACACCAGGAACATACGCACGGCTCAGTTCTTGCCAAACCCAGAGACAAACCTGTTTTCTTCTGAAGCGCTTCTTCTGGTGTTTGTGGCAATGTAAATTGCAAATATCTGTGGCCTTCTCGAGTGTAGTTTAGATTTTAGAGAACTTGAGTCCTATTCACAAGGGGCCTGGGGTTACACCAAAGTTTGAGGACAAAAAGGCTTCCGATATTGGGATAACATATATTTAGTTGACAGCATTGCTTCTAGTCTTCTGAGGAGAATGAAACCAGCGCCTTGTGTTCCTGGTGCAACTTTCTCTCATGATGCTAAGATGGAGATGCCCCCACATCCTGTGATAGTGCCCTTCTTTCTGATGGAGAATGTAAAGTCTCCTCAGTAATACAAAATCAGGTAGTCTCTGGCTTTGTTAGATTCGCTAACTCTGCTAGTTCGGCTTTGTCTTCAAGTGGGTTCCTTTATTTCACATCTCTCTCAGCAACTCTTCATCTTTGTTGTCTAAAACTGTCCCTATTAAAATAGGTGGAAAATAGAGTATGTTTCCTATGCCGCTGTCTCCTGTATGCCAAAGCAGTGGCAGCTTCCCTACAGATACGTATCTGTGCTGTTTGAAAACTATCAGATTACTGCCCATCTGCTTTCCAGTTCAGTCATAATGTTATTTCCTGTAAAAATGGAAAACACTGAGTGTAGCTGCACATTCACTCGTGCCACTCAAGCTGTTATGAGTGTCTGGATCAGCAACGCTTTGCTCTCAATAAATGCAATATTTTGCTATTGGGAAAATGTTTGACAGTGAAAAGACAAACACTCTACACCAAGCAGAGTGTTGTGTCTTGGGAAGTGTGGCTGTAAGGCAGCCTGTCTGTGAAGTCTCAGAGGACAGGGAAATTCTTCAGTTCCAGACAGACGCATGCATGTAAAACATCAGCTTCTTTTTCCTGCTTTCACTTTGCTCCCAGCTGACTTTAACCCCATAATTCAATCCATTTAACTTTTTTCTCTTCTTAAGCAGACGGGCCTTAGGAGAAGACGCATCTGTTCTGTTCCATAGCCAAAGTGTATGTCTTTTGTGTGTTCAAGTATCTCATCAGTAACTTGTTCCTTGCTCTAACCATCTCCCTCTTTTACTGCAGTGTGTAGATCTTCGTAAGTTTTCTTTAGATAGGTCTGTGATATTTCTTTCCTTGTTAGAGTCATACACAGTTTAGCAGGTGAATGAATTGCCACTATGATGCAATCATCGTGACGAAACATGATTTCCTCATTCTGTATAGTTTTTCTAGGTCTTCTGGATGTCTGATTCTGTATCTCTGAGATGGTTTCCCCAAAGGAATTGGTTTTTTTGTTGTATTTGATCTCAGTTGAGAAGTGTCAATGAGCTTTATGCGTTTATCAACATGCTTCAGAAAAGCTTATTTTTTAATATGTCTCTTAAATATAAGCACAGTGTGTGGAAGTACTAAACCTTGCCTCACCAAATTGAAAAGCACATTTTCACTCTTGAGTTTACATCCTGTTAATAATTTAGTCAAGCCCAGGGAATGGCACTTGGCCTAACAGAAAGTTATTAGCACCTTGAAAGAGTTGAGGCCCACTAATGCTTTGGGAGGAGAAAGTGCTTTTGAATTAGTTAAGAATTAATCAACCCATGAGGGAGCGGGGGAGTTTGAAGGTAAATGTATCACCAAGAAAAACTGTGTGGCATAAAAGTGAAGCTGGAGAATCCTAGCAATGCCTTCTCCTGTGTTGAGTTGATAGTTGTTGGGTCACACAACTGTTGGAAGTTTGCCTGATCTCTAAAGCGTGTTGCATTGGGTTTTGGAGATGAGAAAATTAAATATGGTTCTTTTTCCTTTCCTGTCACCTGTGTCCTTAGAAATCTTTCTGATTCTGTTGCCTGTTTTGAATAGAATAAATTCTGTTGTTTGTTCTTTAGAGTGACCATTTCTTTGTTAAGGACAAATTCTAAGAAATTGGATAATATCACACTGTTTCCTCCTGTGGGATGTAGAGAGCCTGAAAATGGAGTACTTCAGTGGTTCTGGGGGTCAACATCCCTTTGCTTTTCTGCTGTCTTCTTGCAGGTGTCCACACGACTCTGTAAACTCTGATCGTGTTTGCACACTTCTTATTCTATGTTCATAGAGACCAGGCGTCATTGCTATTGGGCCCCTGCGTTATCCACTAATCTGTATTGAAGACTCAAACAGCACATTCAGATCTCCCCCACACCGTAGGGATGTGTGCTGATGTGTAATGCATGGAACAAGGCCTTTCATCCCTCTGGATTTCTGGTCAGGCATCTTGAGGAAGAGCGTCTCCATTGCATGCTTCCATATTCCGAAGCACACGCGGCACAGACTGGGACAAGTCAAAAAGTGATGAGTCAGCCCTTTGAGAACACCCTCAGCAAATGACCTGGGTGAAATGCATTGTTGGTGCCCTTTGAAAGTGAGTGCAGATTTCAGTGAATATTTCAGGAAATCTTCATTAACCCAGACACGGAGTACTCTGGCAGTGAAATTTTGTGGGTCTAAGTTGGGAGTCTTGCCCCTGTATGAAAATCAGGGTCAGACCTGCGCTTCTCTTTGGCACGGCTTCATCCCATTCTTTTCAGTTACGTTCTGGAAACCTCTGCAACGATTCATCTTCCTCCTTGATATTTATGCCCTTTAAATATAAATGGATAGTTAACACCTTTTCCTGAGTCAAGTTTTAAATATTTATTTATTTTTTTAATCTAAGTCATCTCTAGCAGCCTTGTCATTCCTCCTGCTGTACAGGACTTGAGCCTTGCTTTGTGCAGTTGGAAGCTGCCCAGGGCCGTGATGGTGCAATTACCGTGTGGCGTGTGAGCCCGAGGTGTGAATTTGTGTGACCTGCTAAGCTGCAGAGGGCATACCTTAATATCTTCTGCATAGCTCAATTTACAGCTCTAATGTCTGAAAAGAGAACGGGAGAAAGTCTAAAGTCACCACGGAGTAACTTTGAAATGGTTTTCTTACTAAGCAAGTCTAATAGGAAATGTTATAAGATAAATGAGTACTTCCATACACGAGACAAGTCAGGTAACTTCCTGCGCAGTCTGCTTGTCAAGCAGCACGTTGCATCTTAATCCCTCAAATGTTCCGTTTGGGGCTAGGATAAAAGGAACATATCTGCTAACGTAACAGGCTGCCTTCAGACATGAGCTATGTCCTTCAGAAAGCTGCTTCAAAACAAATACAGAGTTTTCTTTCATCAATAGATAACCTTTCCTAAGCTTTTAATGTATGTTATCTGCCAAGATATTGGCCAAACTTGCCATTTTAGAGAGAAGTGGTTAAGTATATGATTTGGGTCCTTCAAAAAGAAAGTAATATTTTAGATTCTCTGATAAAATTGAATCACCAAGAACATGCAGTAGATCTGGAAGCAAAACAAATGTGGTGGATCTCACGGTGCTTTTGTAGTCCTGGTTTTGGTACCAGTTTAAAATTACGTCAAAAGCAATCTACTGTGAAACGTGCTGAACCAAGAGATTCTCAGATACTCGGTGGTTTATCCTCTCATCATTTTCCCCAGCACCAGTATGTCCTGAGTACCAGTCTCACTGGGCAGGCTGCATTTCCCAGATCCCCTGGGACAGGGCAGGACCCCCTGTGATAGCAATTCCATAGTTTCCAACAGGCTTTGGATTTCTGCCATAAATTGGATAAGCTTTAATCAAATGTGCTTTGAACAACTAATTATCAGCTTTGAGAAATCACACAACTAGATCTACTTGTAGGCAATTTTGAATCTTCGACATTGTTTCTTTTGCATTAAGATTCACTGTAGATGTTTGAAGTGTGAACTTGAACGATTTAAATAATATCATCTATGAAGAAAGAACTATTTCCACCCATAAACCCTTTCACTTTCATCCACTAGAAAGGGAGTGTAATGCCATTATACATAGCTGTGAAATGCTTTCTCTCTAGTTTCTTGCAGTGTTTTCTCTAATGAGAATGTTGAAGTTAGGTCTGTTTTCAAGCTATCAATTGAATACTAGGGTTGAAAATATAGCTTGAATATGTATTTCAAATATTGCGTGAAATAGTTGACTGGGTGATAGCAGAGTGCTTTCACGGCTCACTAGTAATGGTGGTGGGTAACTCAATTCCATCTTTTGACAACAGCAACTGTAGATGCTAAATGAGTCCATAAAGTATGGTATAAAGGAGGCTTCTCAATGGGTTTCTCAAGTGCCAAAGCTTTCTAAATGATGTAAAGAGGCTTAGATATGAATCTAATGGGAGCATAGACTTCCAAGCAAAACTATAATAATGCATTGGGATATCTATGTTTTTGAAAGTGTGCCTGTGCCACAATATTGCATTTATACTGAATTTTTAGCCCAAGTCAGAACCTTTGCTTCAGGCCATACTTCTGCTACTCTTAATGGTGAAATCATAGACATGACCTTGATTCTCATCAACCCTTTGAATGAGGTAGTTTGAATTAAAGCCTCTACTTGGTGTAGACGTCCCTCCCAGGAATGGAGGAGACCTTGGAAAGTAAGTGGAGAGTGAACGTTCTGCTCCTCGTGCCCCCAGGATGTGCCCAGCAGGGAGGGGGGTGGTGGTGGGAAGGAACTCCTTCTGCCCTACCACCACACGCATTGCTAAGCTGTAGTTACCTCTCACCTAAGGGCTGGGAGGGAGGAGAAGTTGTCATATTGTCAGGTTGGACGGGGCTTTGAGCAACCAGATCTAGTTGAAGATGTCCCTGCTCATTGCAGGGGAGGTTGGACTAGATGGCCTTTAAAGGTCTCTTCCAACCCAAACTATTCAATGATCCTGTGGTGACTGTGGCCTGAGCGTGCAGGGTGCTGTTTGCTGCCACCTCCCCAATGGCTGCAGACGTGAGAATGGCAGAAGGGAAGCTTTGCTGAGCTGTCACCCAGCGCTGCAGCCATGGCTGTGAAAAATAGGTTGACATGGCCAATGACCAGAGTGAAGTCATGTCTTTACGCAGTCGGTAGCAGCTCCTTCAGATTATAGGGCATTTGTTGCTGGAAATTTATACGTATGATGGAAGAGTTCGCAGGATACTTTGTCTTCAAATATAGTTCTCATTTTTCCTTTTGAACATGACTTTGTCTTGAGGTGGTTTTTTTTTTCCTCATTATAATTAGAATTCAGGAAGCGAAGGCAACCAGCCTACTAATGCTGCCATGCAGTTTGATAAATTAATGGCAAAACCTGTGGGTCAGACATCATGGCTGGGTTATGAGTCGTTTTTAGGATGAGAAGGTGGCAGTGTCCCTGCAGCTCTCAGCGGGTGTAGTGCTTCAGTGGTCAAAAAGCTGCCGCACACTGCAGCCAAGAACGGGAATTCACCGCTGGGCGGTTCGTTTGCTAAAATAAGACCAGGAAGGTGAGAGCTTAGTGTATTTAAGGTAAAGATTAAAATAGATCCTGATTTTTTTGGCAGGTCTTTATGTTGTGCTAAGGTGGGGGTCTTTTTCTTCAAGAATTTCTTGTATGATAATCATAAATTGAGACTAAAATGTAAAAAAGGCAAAACGTTTCCTTACTTGGGTATCATATGCTGCTTCCTGAGGCAGGGTTGGTTCAATCCAACAGTGCCCCTTCGTGTTTGAGCAGACTCCTGGTTCATTGACCCTCTTCCCCAGGAAATTCTTGTCGCATATTATAAATAGCTCTGATAGCCACTTTTAAGCTTTTTAAAAAGCAGAAAAAAATTGGTGTATCCAAGAAAACCAAAGGAGTTGCATGTTTTCCTAACCCAGTTCTTTCAGTGAAGGGAATCCTCACAGGTTTTTGCACACCTTTATGTAACGACAGCAGTAACGCATTCGAGCCTTGTCTGTGGCCGGGACAGAGTTTTGCGCAGTGAATACTTGACGTGGTTTTGCTTGTCACAAACAGGTGACTGCGCGCCCAGATGCTGGATGTTCCAGGTTTTTCCTGCTGGCGGGTCCTGCCATTAAGCCTTGTTCTCTGCTGTGACGATTGCTTAGAGGAAAAATTCTTCAAACTAAAATTTCACCAAAATTCTGAAAACTTGATTTTTCCTCTGCTCTGCACCATATTTTTCTCATACCATTAGTACCCCCCGTCTCCTTTTAGTAACAGAGAAAAGGCAGTCCCAGTATTTGCTGTATTGAGTATCTGGAACACTCCCCATTGTCATTCAGTGGAGGGAGCTGAGGCTTCTCCAAAGCCCCGTCACTGCGATCTGTCCAGTTTGACTAAAGCTCCAGGAAGGAAATGAGGATCCGTAAGCAGTGCTTTTGCAAACAGCACCTACCCCTGACAGCTGTGCCAGCCTGTGGTGGCTCTCTGTTTTAACCCCAATTTCACGCTTCGTCCGAAATGACAGGTTTTTACAGAAGGAGGCATTCACGTCACCTTTACGCATGAATTTGTTTTAACGTGAGAGGTTCGGCTACTTTCCATGCCTGGTGTTATCTGTCCTCTTTGCGAAATCCGTGAGAGCAGAATGGTTTTGTATGGTTGGGAGGATACTGAAGGATAATTTGGGAGCCACACTTCCTGCCACTGGCTCTGCCAGGACAGGCTCAACGACCTTAGTCAAGTTGCTTCATCGCACTGTGCATCCCATTCTCCACCTGTGACTCGGCTCCATGACGTACTCGCACCCTTAAAATGGTTCACAAAGTGTGTTCCTGAGCATTAGGGGATGTTGCTGCTGTTGCCTCTCAGTTTCTAAGTCTGGTTTTGTTTCTATGTCAGGTTTAAACACCCTCTTTAAAAAATGAACCATGCTGTAACTACGAGTTTAGTGCAGGTGTTAAAGGTTACCTTAGAAGTAAACGTGTGCCTCGTCATCGCTTTGGAGACCATTGCTGTCACTGACCTGAATCAAAACATCATTTTTTCAGTGACTCAAACTGGAATTTCTCCTCAGCATTAACCTGAAAATTAAATTTCTACCTGAGATACCTTAATTTAATATTTTATAATTTATTTAAACTGAGAAAGTCCCACATTGCTTCTGAAATCAGAACTGTAAAAGTGAAGAATTACAGCATGAGCTGCTAGCAGCCCCTGGGGGCTGGGCAAACTGAAACACAATTTGGAAGTGTTTTGCACGGCCTTTTCTAGGATGGAGCAGTAAACAGAAGTGTGGCTGTTGCTTGTGTTAAAAGTGTAATTTGGTGTTCGTACAGCTGATTGTTCCTGGATTAAATCACTGAACACTGTTGATAGTTATCTGTATTAAGAATATGGTTAGTACTGAAAAAAAATTAAGATGATACTATCTACATTAAGGCTATGACTAGGACTCTTAAGAAAACCCGAGAGTGTGGCAAAGTTTATCTGTGAAACACTGAAATGTGAAAATACTGCCCTGGACACCTAACCAATAGTTACTGTATCGTTTCATTATATAGCACATAAAGTAGGAAAATGACAGCTCTCTTTTTTGAAGACTTAATTTCCATTTGCATTAAATTCTCACTGCATCTCTTTGTATGACTGTATTATAAAAGAAATTATATTATTGGGTGTGTATTTTATTCACTGAATAAATTGGCCTGGCATTTAACATTATTAGCATTTGAGAAAATACTGAGAGCATTAAAGGAAATATTGAAAGAGCTGGAACTGACACATTTGCCATAAGTTTAACAGAGCTGTATTTAAAGAAGATGCGCAGGCAAAGATACTGAGGCATAATGAAGCCTCCTACACACACCACGGAATGAAATATTTATAGGGTAATCATACTATTAATAAAATGATGGATCAGCCAGCGTCTGCAGCAACAAGACTCAGCTGAGAGACTGGTTGCTGTCTAGAGGAGCGAAGCAACGTGGGAACTGAGGAGCAGGAGCATATGGACTAGCTTGGGAATCCCTGTCCTGGATTAGCCGTGCAATTGTGTAATACGCTGACTTTGCAAAACAGTCTCATGTTGCAGCTGGTGCTGTCCCCTTCTTTATTTCTTGGGTGAAGTGAAGTGAAGGGCCGGGAAGCAGAGGAGAGGTCTGCAGCTCTGCTTGTCACTGTCCCCAGCTGGATGCCCACGAGTGCTGAGAGGGCTCTCTGCAGTGATCCTTGTTGTCAGTTGTTGGTAGATGTAGTTCTGGGGCCATCAGGAACAGTTGGGTTCAGTCAGAGCAGGGCAATCTGAGGGGCTGTGCTGTTTGTCGCTGCCCTAGTCAGAGTGAACTGGCACAGGGGGTCAAATCTTAGACGTGCCTTTTAAGGAAAACAGTACAGGAAAATTTCACTAACAAATAGATAGTGTCTTGGTGCCGATGGCTCTCCCAATTCCTGCTGTTTGATGCACGTGTGAATGAGCTTAGAGATCTCTCCTTGTTTGATGGGAATGGAAAGGTCATGTTTCTCATGAGCGTGGTGAGAACAGTGGTGTGAGCCATTCATCTGTGCTGTCCCCAGCCCTGCACCCAACACCTTACCTGCCAGACCCATCTGGATGCCCAGTTCCACACCAGTTCAAACTTTACCCAATATCAGAGCACCCCATGTGAGCTTCTCCCAGAAAGCCTGCCTAGAGAAAAGCTGCCTGGAGTTTTGCTTTTTTTTTTTACCCCATGTCTGTGTCCCCTTTCTCTCCTGTTTATTCTATCCTTCATGCACCTTAATTTTTATCTCATGCTGTGAAAAAGTAACTGCAAAGCAGATGCTAATTAAGCTGTTACTTAGGGCTAGTGTCCATACATAATGAGCTCCCAGGAACGCTGGGTTCTGCATGCACACTGTAGTGACAAACAGAGTTTGTTTTCCTGTTGTTCTGTGTCCCTCCTGTGTGCTGTGATGGCCTGGAACTCCAGCCTTCCTCCTTGAATTAGGGTAGCAATGCCCCCCGTCCCACTGC
This sequence comes from Xenus cinereus, assembly GCA_025774025.1. Taxonomy (NCBI): domain Eukaryota; kingdom Metazoa; phylum Chordata; class Aves; order Charadriiformes; family Scolopacidae; genus Xenus; species Xenus cinereus. The sequence continues at coordinate 32,962,474 of JAOXJK010000051.1, read as the reverse complement.
ACGTAGAGAGGGGAACGGATAATCAGATACTACAATTAGCAGTGACTGGCTATTTTCTTCCCAGAACATTCTCCTTTGCTTCTCATTTGACAGGAGTATTTTCCTTCACAGTGAATTGCCGAGGCTCAAAAAAAAAACGGGTTGAAAATTATATTAAGAGTTCGTTACAAATATGATATATTGCTATGAGGAAGTAGCTAGTATGAAATGCACAGCCTGCAGCTTTGTTCTGTCGGCTTGCCGATATTGGAGTATATTTGAGTAGGTTCCTTTTCTCTCTCTCTCCCCAAAGACACTATTACCGGTGGCTTGGGCTGGCCAGAAAACAGCTGGGAAGTACTCTGAGGTTTAAGAATTGCTTTTTGGTCTGAAAAAAAGAGGAAACCTTTCAAATAGCTTCCACAAAGTAGGATGCGGAGCAACCAGTGATTCAGTAAGAAAAGCATCAGAAGAGGGTGGTAGGGTCTGTGGAAGTCCCTTCTCTGGGGGTGGGAGAGGCCCTCCCTGCTTGGAGCTCTGGCCCTGAGCAGGGGCAGCTCTCTGCTCTGCGCGGGCTAAAGCACAACTTGGGCTTTGCCTCTTCAATCCAAGCAGGGAGGGGTGATGCTTCAACACGTCAAGGAGCCAGGCTGCTCTGGAAATGCAGCTTTTATCAAAAAGATCCATTTCTGGGTGTGGAATGCTTTTATTTTCTATGAAATGGATTTTCTTTTACAAGAAAAAGAACTGATGTATTTGTTAATTGGTTGTGTTGGTGGCTCAAGTGAGAGCAGCAGCAAACCAGAACTGTGGTACAAGAGCACTGGACTGTGAGAAATCCCCTTTCCAAACTGAAATAAAATTAATAGTGAATGCTTATTGGCATCACCCAGCTCATGTCACTTTTAGTAGGAGGAGAGGTTTTAAACTTGGTCAAAATTCAGCCTAGGTCCTTTTCTTCTTTTTACCCTCTATCCCAGTCCATTTCCATCAGGCGGTGTTTCTCTCTTTTGCTTTCTGTACTAAACCATTATTTATTGTTGTAAATTATAATACCTTACATCTGGACTGTCCCAAAGATGGCTTCATTTCCCTGATAATTGGATTTGATACTTCAGCAAATTCTAAACCTCCCCTTGGGAGTGTTCAGGCTCCGTGAGAAATTTGGTGAGGAGCTGTGAGATCCTCAAATAAAGCTCAGTAGTGAAAAGTATAGATATAGTATAGTATAGAATGGGGATACCCAAGAAAAACTGGAGATGCTAATGATGTTAATTATACTGATAATGAAGGAATACCTCTAAAATATTAATACATTGGAATAACCATGGGAAACAGCTTTGTTCTGGCCTTTAGTAACATCCTGTAACACAACAAAGCAGTGATGAAGTCAATAAGAAAACCTTTTACCAGTTTTCAAAAGAGTCTGTGGGACTGGTTCCGCTCTGTACAGCGCTATGGGGTCCGCTTTGTAGTTCCAGGAGGGTGAGTGTGTGTACAGAAGGCCTTGCTGCTCAACTCCTCATAACTTCATGTGAGTACTTAATGCAACTGGACAAGAATATCCTGGGAGATGTTAACATAAAACATCAGTTAAAAATAGAAGTACAGAAATGGTTAAACAACAATAACTGAAAGCAGCGAGTCATAGTTCAGTCTTTCAGATTAGTATTATTAATGTAATATTATAATAATTACAATATTAATGTAAGTTTAGACTCATATACATGAAGTTTAGACTCTTATATATACGTATATATCTTACTTGCAAGGTCATTATTATCCCAAAATGAGTTAAAAGAGCAAGTGTGGTACACACTTGTGTGGTGCCATGCAAGTGGCAGCCATTGCAGGCCAAATATCAAAAGTTACCAGAACAAGTGGACAGACTTTTGAAAGGGTTGGTTTGGTTTTGGGGTTTTTTTTGGTCAGTTTTGTGCATGTCTGAAACTGGCTGCAAATATGGAGAGCTGAGTGAAGGTAAGCAGGAAGGACAGACAAGTGCTTGCTATCAAGGTGCTCAGGTGAGAATGAAGTCCTCCAGAGAACCTGTTCCAAACCGTGAGGTCCAAGGACTTGGAAACAATTTCAGTTTTTCTGAGTGCTTGGAAAAGCGCTTCCTGAGGCAGAGCAGTAAGTTGCCCAGAATTCTGGCCGTGGGCATGCTGTGTCCTTGATGCCATTTCTTGCCTTTCCTTGTCTGGAAACAGCCATGGGAACAGCAGCTGACCTACAGCAAGGGCAGTTGTTCCACCATCTGCACAGAGCCCCCAGGGCTGCACAGCGAGAGGGAAAGGCTTTTCTTTCTCACATATCCCTCAAACTTTAAAACTGATTTCCCTCTAACAAGTGGCTTCTTACCATATTAAATATTTTACTAGATTCCTTTATTTGATGTAAAATGTGTGTGCAGTGTGGGAAAACAAGATACTGGAACATGTAGCTAACATTCAGTAATTGTATTTCATTCGACAGGGAAATACAGCAATAAGTCATTTTCTACATGAAATTATTTTGCTTTGAGTTTTCTGAAGTTCACTTTAGTATCAAGCAAAGAATGTGCTTGGACTTTTTCCTCTGTGTTGCTAAAGCTAGGGGATGTCTCTAAAACTGTAATTCAGCACGAAAAAGGAGCATCAGATTTTACTAGATATCAGACAGATTTGGTGAATTTTGTCTGTGACAGAGAGGAACTGCTAAACAAAGTGGTTACTGTATATTCTGTTGCCTTAGAGACTGAAACATCTGTATCCATGCAGGCAAGTGATGCAGACATGGTAAGATTTGACTTCCTTACATTCCTGTGTTCCTCTTGCTGTCAATGGAAATGTTTTATGGTGGGAATATGCTGGGCTTCTTTAGCATTGTATTTATCTGGTTGTGTGGCATGTGTTGGACTAGGAGGGCTTTTTAATTAAAGTCTAACTCTGAAGTCAGGACGCTCCCTAAGAAAAGATGCTTTTATATGAATAATTTTTCAAGATGAACTTGGAGGGACTTGAAATGATTGTTGTTCTGGTGATAATTGTTGGATTTGTGAAGGCACTTGAGCATCTGGGTCTCCTAGAAGGCAATTATGAAGGTAGGATCTTAAGAAATAGAAAATATTTTATTCTGAAAGCCATTTGCTGCAGAGCATTATACTTTAATCTGCATGTGCAGTGTCTGAGTATCAGAGGAGCTGAACAGCAGCTGAAATAACTTTAAATGCTTTCTCTAGACAAATGAAATGTACCTAAATGTTAATATAGTATTGTAGCTCTCATTGCAGCTCTGAAAATAAATGTAACGTAATCTTAAAACATTCTTGGTCTATGTTTAAGATTGTTTCAAGAACTTCAATACAGAATTGTATGCTTTAGTAAACTGCAGCTTGCATTCCGAAGCTCTGAATGAAAGAAGGGTTTACATTTTCGTAAGTTTATAATTGGAACTTCTCAATTTGTTCTAATTGCTGGACACGTCATGGCTTGTTTTTTAGCTATTGGCTATTATTAACAGAAAATCCCAAAACCTTACTGACCTTATTTGGATGAATGTTTCTGTTGTGATCAGTTTAGCCTTCTTTCAGAATATTTATCTTTAACAAATCTCTCTAGTCTCATGCATGTTTTAGGTAAACACTGCCGACTGAAATGTAAATATGCTTTGTAAAAGATAGTTTGAGGGAGCTGACTGCTAAAGATACTTTAATTCTTGTTACCTCTCTGTTTTTATAAACAAGGTAATTCATGTAGAAACATGGAAATATTAAATAGAGGTAGAAGGGATGAATTTTAGACAGTGAGCTCTATAAATCAAACCATGTCTGTGCAGATAGCCTCACTGTTTAATAGGAAGAGTAGATTTACAGTGTTCCTAAATGTTCCTGAATATGATATACATCGAACAGCTGCTTTTTATAGAAACTTGAGGGTCGTTTTTCACGGTAAGCTACAAGTACGCGGGTATTAAAATAACCTTCAGCTACCCACAGATACCGAACAATTATTCCTTTCTGCTTCAGAGCTCATGACAACCCGGAAAAGGTGAGGTTTCTGGCCTCATATTAATTACATGACAACATTTAGTACAAGGTTCAAAGAACCTTGGAGACTTGCAGCAAGTACTTTACTGGAGGAAAAAAGTTATAAAACTTTTGGTTCGCTGGTTGTTTGCTGTATTTTAGTTCTCATGCACGTACCTGTTTCTCCTCCTTCCTGCTGCTTTGTTTGTTATTCCTAACCTCTTATATATGGTATTAATTAAGAGGTACCCGGTGATAATTGTTGCACAGCGTTCTGAAGCTAGGGCAGCAATACAGATTGTTTAGCAGTTGCTTTACGTACCAGCTCGAGCTTTGCAAGGTCTATTGAAATGACCGAATAGTGCGAGCAAGACAGTCCCAACAGAAAAATGTGTTTATTCTAGCTTTTGGGAGCCTTCAGAAGTCTTTGTGCTCCTATCACAGAAAAGTGTTATATGGTACCTGATGTAGAGTTAATTCTTGTCTCCAGCCCTGTCTCCAGCTCTAGCAAAGTCTGTTATGAATTGGTCTGTCTGAGCACCTGTTTTTTTGGAATCCTTTTGTTGTCTGCCTGAACGCATTCAAAGGGCAGATGTTATCTAGCAACTTGGTTAAATTTTTATTTTTTTTAAAATAAAAGGAACGCCAAAGAAGGAAGCTTTAGGAAAGAGCGTTTCTTGGGTAGCTGCATCTTCCCATTCCCCATCTCCTCACATACATGTGAACTATACTCATGTCACGAGGGGGGAATTGCACATTTGGTACCACTAACCCCTAAGGAGAGAGGAAGTTTGGAGTATTTGAATAATTCAGAGCAAATCATAATGATGTCTAGTCATTTTCTGACGAAGTTTAAATTAAAATACTGAGCAGGAGATTTGGAATTCTTTGTGGATTTTACTGAGAAAGGGATAAGGTAGATTTTACATTGAGATGTTAGAACTTCAGGTGAAGTTGACATATTCAGGTTCTGTAGTTTGAAAACGTACGCAATTATGGCTTCTTCGGGGTTGCTTCTGCAATGTCCACCCTTGTGTAAGAACATACCCCGTACGCGTACTCTAGTGGAGCTCTTGTCCTTGTGAAATCTGCTGCTTGCTTTGCTTTCATGGTCAGATGACTTGAATGAGGTTGTCACTCACTATTTTTCAGCAAAGACTATTAACTGTTGCAGTAGGTTTGTTCTTAATGCTCACATGCTGGATTTTATCCAAATAAAGTAATTCTTAATATTCTAGTGGCAAAAAGTTTTAACTGCTATTAACTTCTATTAATGTTAGTAGCCCTGCTTGACCCTGTAGGGCTTCCAGAGTATCCTGCTATGTAGGGATCCACATTGCCAGCATAGCATAAATTCCTCAAGTGTGGGTTATCCTAGCACAAAAACAAATTTCTGTGGCCACACTTCGTTATGGAAATAGAAAGTAGGTATTGGATACACACAGCAGGAGAAGGGTGCATACTGAATCTGAAACACAGCATATGGAGTGCCAGCAAACAACAGCTGAAGTAGCTGGAAGGTGCCTCTGGCCTAGATAACTCATGGCTGCAGTTCCCGCTTCCTAAAACAGTTGTGGACCCTGTTTATACCGAACAGCTTACACAAGTACACTGCTAACGTGCTGTCTACATGTTGAAACCACTGTAATTGTTATTTAAACTCGTCAGCACTGTCTATATGCGGACTTTCAAAGTGACTTTTACAAGTATGAAATCTATGCATTTTAAATGAAGAGGGAGCAGAAATACCACGGGCAGAAACAGGCTAAACGTCTTCCAGCCAGGAATGAATATGCTCTTCTGAAGGTCACTGGCACTAAAAAGGGATGCCAGTGACCGGAGCTCTTGGTTCTGGCTGGGCTTTTGCTCTTACTCTAACCTCTGTGGGCATCTGGACTGGAGACCGACTGAGAGAGCACCTCTGTCTAAACATCAGACAGAGAACTCAAAACTGCTTTGCAAAGGCATTAGCCCAACTCATCTGAGTGAAGGGGAGGACTTCAGATTTTTCCTAACTGAGCTTCTGTTTGTATCCAAAAGTGGTTTTGAAACAACATACAAAAGTTCACAAAACCCGAATCTTCCCATGCCATTTCCCATCTGCTGCATTTGCATTAAAATATAGTGGAGAACAGTTTTTGTAGCAGCTGCTCAACACTAAATGTTCCTGGGGAAAACTACTCTCAGCTTCAGCCTCTGGTTTGTTAGGTGCCAGAATTTGTTGTGGGGTAAGGTGGAGGAGTGAAGTTTACCCCAACAGAGCAGGCAGCAGCTCCCAGCTTCCCTGAGATACGAGACTTGCTGTCTAAAATATCACCAGGTACTCTCCCAGAACTTGTAGCTTGCATTTTTAGGATACTCTCTCAGCCCTACCACCACTGCAGTAACTATTTGTAATAATTATTTAATAGATAAAGTCTTAGCCCTTTGCAGGGAGTTGTCTCTGCTGACAGCCATCCCTGTATGCTGATTTCTTACAACTGCTTCACGTGGGGCTGGGCTGGAGCTCGGCCTTGAGGGTGTGCGATGGTGCGCAGGCGGCAGCAGCCACCTCTGAGCCAGGTACGGTACCCCTCGTCCAGCAGCACTCATGTCACGAGCGCAGAGGACTCAGACTGCTGGGGTCCAAGTATCATGGAAACTCTCGTCTGAAAGGTGTAATCCTGTGTTAAGTTTATGCAGTTACTCCGTGAAAGGCAGTGTGTCTGGTTCTTTCCTGTGCAGTATTCCTGTGCAACCTGCTCTGGGTGGACCTGCTTTGGCAGGGGGGTTGGACTAGATGATCTCCAGAGGTCCCTTCCAACCCCGTATCATTCTGTGATTCTGTGACAACTGTTACAGAAACAGTATTCTTGTGAACATTGTGTAGGAGCAACTATACAGTGTCTGCGATGCGCAGTGTACCGCTGCGATGTGATGGAGAAGGGAAGGGATGCTGAGGGTCTCTGGAGAATGGCAGAGTGACGAGATGATTCTCTTCTCCACTGAAGTTCAAATCTCCACGTGTACTTTGCATTCGTGGTTTGCTTTGAACCATTATTAATTCCCACCTTTTGGGGAGCATGTAATCTTGAACTTTTAGCCCTCTGTTCCTCAAATCTCTTAGCTCCTTTTTGTTTTCCTCCTTTATTTTCTTTAAGAAGGTGGCTTTTTAAGACTAGGCCCTGGCTCGCTTCCTACACATCGCTTTGCCCCGTCCTGGCTGGTTTGGGTGTTGGACAAGGGTTTTGCATAAAGGCCGCTGCAGTGCTCTCGAGGCAGTGGTATGACTGACACTGCTGCAGTACGTGTGGCTGTGTGTGGCCAACTGGATGGAGTGTGTGAAGGTGAGCAGGGACACCTCAGACTGCACAGGTGCTTTTACGCAACAAAAGGCAAGAGCACTGCTATTTCTGTGGTCACAGAATAGACTGAAAGGCCTGATTTTGCATTTTGTGGTGCCCACACTGAGGTTTCTCGCTTTGCTAATCCCATATCCTGCCCATCTGTGACTGCTCATGCCACTGCCCCTGACTGAGCTCAGGAGGCTGTCCTTGAGCGTACAGGCTGTGGACAGACTGAGCCAAAACAGCATCTTCCAGAATAACAAACAAGATAACCCTGTGTATGTGTTTGCCTTTGCGAAGGGAGAGATACATACTGTACTTGCACGAGGCGACAGAGCTGCCCAGCTGTCGCGCTCTCACTGCCTGAAAGGAAATCGTTATTGGGGCTGGAATATTTTCCTTGTGTTACCCTAGCAGTTACAGCACGGTTGTTTGCTGTCTCTCTTCGCATCTGTGTCGGTACTTGGTGCACACTTGGTGCACACTCGTTCCATAGCCCTCGGTGTGCCACACAACGTGCCTTCAAGAGAGCCTCCAGCTTTTGGTCAGCGTCTGCTTTGGTCTGCACCAATCTACCCCAATTCATCTAAAACCGGGCAGTTTCAGTGGTGTTATTTGGTGTCACTAACGAACATATTTTGGGGGTATACGCTTCAGCTGTGGACTCAGTATGAAGTGTTTGTAGAAAGTACTCAGTTTTCTGTTCCAGCTTTGGGATTTTGACCTGTTGTATGTTCTTGGCTTTCTGTGTGGCTGAGGAAATCTTTAGAAAGCATTTATACCTACAGAGGAGCTCTGGCCTGCAAATCACTTGTGCGTGCTCCTGTAAGCTAACAGGACTGTGCCACTCTTTGTGAGCCCCAAATAACCAAAGAACAGGGACCTTCTGAACAGAAAGAAGCTTGTTGCCTACCGTCTGCTACAGTTTTCTATGTCCTAACCACGGCAGGAGTGTCAGAGGTTTTCCTTGCACTTCTCCAAGATGATGCTTCCACAGATGGAATTACTTTTTCTCTCCATACTTAATTTATTCATATGTAAAATGGAGTTAAAAGTAATGACCAGATTCACTTTCCTCCAAGCTTAACCTTGACCATAAAATACTTGCAACATTTAAAGGGAAAGGTACTAAATCAGTAGACTTTAAACCCTAAGAATCTGCTAACAGTGTGTTCTATTATGTACTGCTGTGCACGTAATAAACTCCTCTCTTTGCTCTGCCACAATGACAGACTCATCATAGTGATCCTCTAATTCACTCTTTAGAAGTTGGGTGAGAGATCATCACAGAAGACTTGGTGGGCGTAATGCAGAAACAGGATCCTAACTTTTTTCCCACTAATCTTTAATTCCTCTTGGTTTGTAATATCAGCTGGATGTTTTACATCTCTGCTTATCACCTGCACTTGAAAAATCTTTCTACTGAAAGTGCTTGATGCTTTCCAGGTAAATACACAGCTGTACCTATCTCATATTCAGTGTGCTCCTCAGGCATACACACTTCCTTCAGACGTAGAAAGTAACAAAACAAGAATCTTAGTGTATAATTCCTAATAAGCTGTCAAGATGAAGGCAGCAAAGCAGGTTAGGGCAGAAGAATATACCTCTGCTCTCAGGTGGGGAGGAGCATGCACTGCAGAAAGAGCAGGACAGGCAAGAAGAGTCTTTCCCTGACTCCTACTACTACATAAGATAAGAGAACTTCTAAAAACATTGTAAAAATTCTGTCTTCTGAACACATTTTTCAGTGTTGTCTTGTTATCACAGTGGCTGAGTGGAATTGATGTCCCTCATTGGCACACTGCTGTCATTCCTGGCCTTCCTCTATACCAAGCAGAAAGGTTATTTTTATTCTGGCAGACAGTCTATGTTTGTATCAGCTGCTATTTCAGTTTACCAAACATCCTAGATAGAGGACATCAGCAAGGAGGGTGAGAGGATCTGATAATTCTGGTAGGAGATTCTCTTTGTGGGAGAGATAAGGTCTGTTTCTTCCACATCATCTAGATGTGCCTGATGTCTTCTTGTCAGGCAGCTCGGAGCGTGGAAGGGGGAAAGATGCAAGTGGGGCTAACCTGCTTCATGTAGGAAGCTAACACGCTTCATGTTCCTCTCTCACGAGGACACCGAAGGGTAAGTTGTAGCTGAAGGCCAAATGTGGGAGCGAGACAAACCCAAATGGATCTTGGCAGCACAAACGGCAATCAGGCATTTTAACCGGTACTGAGTGTTCTTTCCTTCTTTCCTCCTGAAATGCAAGGCTAAAACATTGTACCTTATCTCGGAAACCTGTTTGCACGGTGAGTCTCACACTGCGGTCAAGCTCCTTGTGCCACCATCAATCGGAGTGAGCGGCCACAGTGGGCACAGGGTGCAGCTGGACTGAGGTGTTCTGGGCAAGGTCCAAGAGCGCCAGACACCAGCACTGTCATTCTTCCTATGGATCCTTTAGGTGGAAGGGTTTTGTTTAGTTCCTTACAAGAGTCTCCTCTGCTGAGGGGATTTTTCGAAAGAGCTGAGTGTCTCAGAAACACAGTGTCCACCTGCACAGCGTGTCAATTAAAGACCTGGGTTAACGAACGCACTGGGCTGATATGACTGCCTCCAGTTAAACATCCAGGCTTCTCCTCGTGCCGATCGGCAGCCTGCCCGCTTTAGCCCAAGCACTTGTCAGCACCGGGCTGGGAGACGGAGCCTGAAGGCCCTCTGGCACAGTGTCCTTTGCGTCCCGTTCATCCACACTCCTTTTTAAACAGGATTCCAAGGACTTTTCCTTCATTTTTCATACCTCCTTATTCCATGCTGAGGGTTTCAGTCCAGCGGGGAGGTACGGAACAGCCCATGTGCTGGTGGTCCTCTGGGTCATCATCTTTCCTCGTCTCTTAGAGAAATCGGAGCAGAAGTCAGCCCAGCCAGCATCTTGTGTAAAGGCAGGGAAATAAACAGCCACCCAAAATTGTAAGAATAATGCAGAATTCTCACTCTGTCCTTCCCACAGGTTTTTTCCTGAAACTGGAAATGCTCTATTATGGCCCTGATTTTTGTGAACCCCACAGCTTCCAGGCATAGGGTGCACACAGCTTTTTCTTCACTTTGATTTAAGGATGGCTGCCCTCATTTCAAGTGTTGTTTGATCAACACTTGTGTCAGGAAAATGATCTGTGTACATGTGAAAGGAGGCTGCATATAAAGTCCAGTTGTTCAGTTGAATTTTATAAGCATAGCTATTTACTCAGAGGCAGAGGCAGGTTTTTCACTATGGAAGATTAACTTATTTGCCCTTAAAATAATATTTTAAAGAGTTTCTATATCCTTTAAAATCCCATTTAATACAGGTATGACCACTCTATATTCTTATCTCACGAGATAATGAAATGATTTGAATAATTTATTTTGGCTTAGCTGGAAGTAGATTTAGTTGCAGGTGGACTGCAAGTGCCCACTGTGTGTGAATCACTGGGATACCCAGTGGAGACCATGTTTGTTTGTTTGGTTTTTAATGAAAGCTGAACAATTTTCTCACCTTTGTCTCACTAGGTGGGGATGAGGAGTCACTTTGCTCTGGGCTAGTGAAATGCCATGTTTTATGGAGGTTTACATATGCTTGTGCATTCACTTGTATCATGATGTGTATTAGAACTCTTGTAAAGAAAAGAAGTATTTCATTAATCTTTTTCACTTAATTTCTTTGGTGTTTTCGTTGAGAGAAGTCTTCTCAGATGTTGATACATTCACATTAATAATTACACTATTTCCCATATCACTAAAATTTAGACTACAAAAAGGTGTACATAAGTTGCAGCATGACAAAAACTGTAAAAGATTCCCTCAGCCATGCTGAAGCACTGCTTCATTACGTCGGAGAAGTCAGGAGCACGTACGGCCTCTTTGGCTACTACGTTAGTGTTTGTGATGAAGAACGATTGGTGCATTCTCCCTTCAAGACCATACCAGGCAGCTTCTTTGCCTAAACACCCAACAAAGGACGTAAAAATAATAGTAATAATAAAAAAGCCTCGCTTCATGCTCCAGTTGGAGAAACTGTTTCTGCCCCAGAGAGCAAGAAGGCCCTTGAGGGGGTAAAGAGGAGATTTGTGCTGTTGAGCTGTAGGTAATACAGTGGGTACAGCCGGGCTCAGTGCTGCAGACACTGAGGCTTGCCAGTGATCCATACTCTTATCCTAATGAGATTAAAATATTTGTATTTACAAATACATGGTGATACATGATGCCACTGAGCATAAGAATGGGCACCCTTGGAGACGTTGCCCTGGGAGGCTCTTGAGGAACGTTTTAAAGCTCAAGAGGAGCTGGGGAAACTTGAAGCTCACAACTGGAACAGCATAGGTTTTATCATCCTGAACAGTCTCCAAAAAATTATGTCGTCTTTTCTTAGGCAGGAACTGCTAGTATATGCCTGTCCCCAGGGGAAATTGTATCAGGAAAAGAAAGAGTGAGCTCTGAGTGTGACTGTGAGCTGTTGTGTTGGTGCAGCTGCTGTTACCATGGTGGTGGTGGTGCGTGGCTCCATGCCAGCATCGTACCTCCATTCACAAGGGAACATACGTATCACTGAAAAATCCTACCGCAGGACGAGGCAGGTGGAAATTGGATGCAAGACGCGGTGAGCTGATAGGAAAGCCTCTCTCTATTTGTAGCTTCATCATTTCAGATCTTTCTGAAAGGTTAGGTGAGCTACTGTGGCCCCACGATTCCCACAGTGTCCACTGTGGTGGACATCATCTCTCTGGGGCCCTCACAGGATTCTACTTACTAATACCAAGTTCATATTGACAGAATGTCAATTTTATTTTTATGTCTCAAAACTTTCTAGCTTTGGGCTTGTTATTTAAAGTTTGCTGTACTGTGAAGTGGAAAAAAACTTTTTGCTTTAGTCTGTGCTTTTCCATTAAACACCTGACCCACTTTTGTCCTAACTGGATGCTTCTGTGCTTAAAATTGCTTCATAGTTCGGTTCTCCTGGATTCAAAGGATTTTACCAGTTGTCAAATTTGTCCCCCTTTTTTTGCCTTTTGTCCTGACCTCTGAATTGTTACTATTCCTAAAGAATTTCTTCTATTGTGTCATTTGATGAGGTGGAAAAATATGAATTCAATAAACATCCCAACAGTGTTGAGATGACCTAATTCTGACACCTTCAGAAAGTCTTTTTTTCAACAGTTCATTCTTGTGAAAACTTTACTGTAGAATATGCATATTTTAGGAGGGGAAAAAGAAGAGGTACTCCATAGAACTGTGCTCCGTCTTAGTTTTCATTTATGGTATAGTTTAAAATATTGTGCTTTCTGTAGCACATTTTCAATGCTTTGAGCTCACCTTGTCTCACACGCAGTCAATAATTTGTAGTGCCTTGGTTTAAATACATTGAATTAATGAACTTCATGGAAAATGTAGGTAAGTCATTTTCCTCTACCTCAGTGGTGATATACTGTAGTTCTATCAGATGTCGCAGAGTAATACACTGTAGGGGAATTGGAGTTATCTTTTGAGGATTGTTGCCTTGTATGAACCAAAAAACACAGGGTGAAGAGGCAACCCAGAAATGAACATGAGAGGAGGACCTTAAGGATCCTCCCTCACGAGGTATCTTCCACACTGGAAAGAAAGGATAAATGAAGCCCACAGGAGCGAAATAGCCTGAAGAAAAAGCACTTCTCTAGCATCTCAGGAGGTTAAATATAGCCTGGGGGATGGAAAGGTTGGAGTTTAGCGGACCAAAGAGAAGTTATGGATCAGAGGGCCCCTGCTCTCCCATTTTGTCCATGTCCAGTCCTTAAGGGCCTCCTTGTGTGGGACGGATGCTCATGCACAAGGTAGGCCAATGACTGCATGAGCAGCAGCTGGTGGACACACCTGGGGACTTTCTTTTGCTGGGGGGTGATACACTGGAACTCAAGGGGCATCAAGTCCAGGACAGGAAGTGAGCTGCTCTACCAGTCTAATATAACTTGAAAACTTATTGGGATGATAAAAGCAAACCATTACACAGTACTGGAACTTGGGAGACTTGAATCCATTGCCCATGCTATCACTTACCTGCTTCCTTCACCCATACCCTATGATGTTTTTTCCCCTGTGTGAGAATAGCTCCAGTAATTGCTTTCTCTGTTTTCCTTTCCCAAGAACACGAACATGTCACTTGCTTCGTGTTGACCTAAGTTTGTTTCCTAGCAGGATTGAGTGCTGGCCTGTTTCTCCTTGTCAGGAGGAGTGTTGGCTGTTGATGGCCATTTGCTCACCATCCACTGTCCCTTACCCACTGCTGGACACTTGCTTTCCTTGCTTGCTCTCTTGACATTTATGAAACTTGAGGATCCTGTGCTGAGACACCCTGCAGACCAGAAAGTTTGACGAATAGTGGGGAATGCCGTAAGGACCAAGTTCTGACCACCAGCTTGTCCCTGCAAAGGCGTTAAGGAAAATCCTGGGGTCAGTCTTGCTCAGAACAAGCCGATGAGGGCTGCCGTACGTTCCTGCTGGCAGGTTTGAATCCTGCATGAACAAGCAGTGAAGCAGCAGGCTGTACTGGAGCATTTATGCTCCTTTCCACCTTCTGAAGGTTTCAGTAGCGCTCCCTGCAGCTGTTTGCACTTTCACTTCTTGATTTTAAAAGCCTCTTCTTGAGCTCAGCTGCTTAGAACTCCCAGCTGGGCTTTTTAAACACAAAAGGAAAAGGTTGAAAGCAACTACTGTGAGTACTCAGCACAAATGACAACCCAGGATACAACATGCACATATTGTTGAGAAGAAGAAAGAAAACAAATGTGATGGGACTTGTAGCAGAAACTTGAGGATCACCAGTGCGAGCATCAGAGACAAATTTAAAAGTGTGCCCGGTGTGTGATTTCCTGAAGCCTTGTCTTTTAACCCATCATTGCTTCTGGCCTTTCTCCTTACCTGCAGCTCTGACTCTCCCACATCTGTTCAATAGGAAAGGAAACTGGTTCCGACATAAAGAACTTGGTAATGTACTACTAAAGCTGGCAGAAGCGAAGAGCCTCCTGGCTTAGTTATGGGATGGCAGTCCCCCCATCCCAGTAGTAAAAGTCTTCCATTGTCCTTAGCATGTCTCAGCGCTTGCAAAGGAGATTGTTTATCTTGATTTTGGTTTTACAGGCAGAGATGGTATGACTAGCTTCAGATGTCACACCATTCTCGTCTTCACAGCTTTTGTTTTCTGCAGTCCTAGATCAGCTTCATGGCTGTCAGTTCCTTGGGACATTGGCTCTGTCCCTGTGGTAAGTTTTTGAAGGTCTCTCCTGCCCTGTATCTTCAGCTTTCTCATTTTGCTTCAATGGGGAGGCCAGTTCTGCCTGTGAATGGGCTTTAGAGCAATTCATGCGGGCAAAGTTATTCTTCCTGGTCTCTGCTTGGATACTTGGGGCCGGCCCGCTGCAAATTTGCTGAATTGCTGAGCATCTAACCGCAGAGCAGGTTAATAATGTTACACTGCATGCCCATGGCTACTGTACAGAAGAGCTTTTGCTTAATGTAGTGTTCAGGCTATATTAATTTTTACATTAGTACCCGGTGTAAAAAGGATTCTGAATTGCCTGAGAACGAACATTAGAAGTTTCAGAAAACCTACAATGGTAGGTTACCGTAGGCTTCGGCAAACATTTTAATAGTCCTTGGCTAAAAAAGCAGCATTTATCATAGGTCATAAAAGTAAACACAAATGCAGCAAATCCAATTACTGTGGAAAATCAAACATCTGAGTGCAAGATGAAGGAAGTTGTACATGAATGCCTGACAAGAAAGCTATTGAACATATTAAATTATACACCTCTCCCAGAATAGCTAGAGTTTTAAAAAGAATATAGTGCAGCAGTACTCAATCAAGAACAAAAATACAAGCCTAGTGCACATCAGACTTGGGACAACTTACACTCAAGGACTACTTTGAAAGTGAGAAAACAGCTTTGAACTCCACGGCATGCCGTTATGCAAATACACATGCATGCAAATTATAAAGAAATCTCTCAGCAAAGTGAAGCAATGTGACAGCCACCCTCCTCCACAAACCAGGACACAGGAGACGGAAATAGAAAAGGGAGGTGGAAGGAATAGAAGAGCACAGAGTCAGCAGCCAGGGGCTCTGCTGGCCAACTCCAGATTGAGCTGGGAACACAGGGAAGGGGACCTGAGAAGGAATGATGCTGATGTCAAGTCCATTCCTTTCTAGTCCCAGGCCACCAGCTACCCCATAGAGCATTTACCCCCCAGAATACTTGCAGGACTCTGTAGCAAACTTAGTAAAGCACCAAAAGCCAGCAAAGCAGGAAAAATCTACGACTGCACCGAATTCTAGGTCTGTGCAGTAGCACAGCCCATACTGCACAGAAGGAAGTTAGCTCCAGATGTGACCCAGGAGTGTGTCCCAGGGTGCGCCAGCAGGAACACAGAGAGAATTTAGTTCATTGCTGAGCAGGGTTTTGTCTTAAGTTATTGGGGGGGGGGGAACCAGCCCCAGAGACCTGCAAATAAGTATTTTTTTTTTTATTTCCTATGGCGTAAAGCAAGAGCTAATTCTAGCAGAATGGGTGATCCTGACCATAACAGCTAGCTGCTACAGAGCTTGTAATTCTGTAACATCCAGCTCTACTGCCTGAACTCTGACAATTAACAATTTACTGTCCAGAAAATTAAATTGGTTTTAAATTTATGCACAGGAACAAGACAGCAATAATTTCCTGAGCAGCTCAGGAAAGTGGAGCTGGATTTTAGTTTTCTGGTCTGGTGAGAAAGGTTAATGAATATTGTACATTCATATTAAAATAGCTAAGGGGAGAGTGAGCAGCTGGTGACAGCAAGGGTGCCTGAGCCAGATGAAACAGCGTTATTTGCTCTGTCACTGACTTTCTGCGTGACCTTGCACGTTCTTGCTGAGAATTTTATCTATCACACCTCCTAACGTCCCTTAATACCTGCAGGTACGTATAGAGCTTTAGCACTTAAGATATTAGAGATGGGCAAGGTATTAAGGCGTGGAAGGGTTTCAGTAGGAAAAGGGAAGATACCCCTTTTTTAGGTCGTTTCTGTACCAAATACAGAATATCTGCTTTCGATTATTTTCCCGTGGTTGGTATGAAAATGAGCTGGCAGACTGCAGTGTGGGCATAAGGCAGCAGAGGCACTGCGATAGCGCAGACTCCTGTGGACCCAATTTGATCCATACGTCTGCCCCAAGGCAGCTTCTGGCAGCTGTTTTCTGCCTTGTTCATAAACCCCTCCCAACACGGAGGCTCCACTAGAATCTCTCTAGGCAATTTATTTCACCGCTTTGTTTCCTTCTCCAGTGAAAAGCTTTTTCCTCATATCAAATTGATTCTTCCTTGCTAAACTTGAAGCTTGTTGCTTCTCTCATCCACCAAGGACATGGAGAATAGATTAACCTCTTCCACCGCACCGTTTTTTTTGTGTACTTACCGTCTCTTTTTGGTCTCTCTGTTCCTGAGCAACCTCAATTTATTTAGGTCTTGCTTATTAGACTATTGATCATTCTCACAGCTCTGGACTTTCTTTAATTGGCTTATATCTTTCTGGGTGTGCATGACCCAAAATGGGATCTTGTACCCTACCTGAGGCTCTGATAGCGTGGAGAAGAGCTATTTCATTTGTCTCATGAGCTATCTCTGTGTTTGTACTTCTAGAAGAGCATTTGCCTGTTTTTCGGAACGTATGGGTTTTGATCCTGTATAGCTCCTGATTTTTTTAATGGAGCTTTAATACCAGTAAAATTCGTTTGTGCAGATGATTATTCCAGCACAGGTGTAGGTTTTTGCATTTGTTCTTACTGAATAGAAACCTGCTTTTGTTTGTTTTCAGACTTCAACTGTTAAGATATTTTTTCGTTCTACAGCTGATGTTCAACTTAGTTTCCCCTTTCCCAGCTTGGTATTATTTGCAAATCTATTAAGTACACTAATTCATCTGCTCTCCCAAATGACTGATACCAGACCTAAGACAGCCCCACGTGAGTCTTAGGGTTTTTATATCTTCTATTTTGAGAATGAACCTTTGACACTCCTCTGAGTAGTTTTTCGAGCAGTTTTTCAAGTAATTCTGCATCCACCCCCTAGTATTTTCATCTAGACTATTTTCTTAGCATATATACTAGCAAGTGAGATGAAATACTGTGAAAAGCTTTAGAGAAATCAAGACATGACACAAAATCTATTGTCTTACTATTGAAGGAAATGAGATTGGTTTGACACCAATTACTCAGAACAGATAAAATGGGGCAGCCTCTCATTTTCTTATGATTTTCTCTCTGCTTACCAATTGTTTGGCTTTATTTGGTTCTAGGAACTGCAGCTAAGATGATAAATATCTAATTCCCCATCTCCTCATCCTCCACCTTTTGTAAAGACAGGAAGTGTATTTATCTTGTTTCAGTCTCCTGCACCTCATCCCTGTTCCTCAACACTGGGCTGCCAATAACCGCTCGCAGCCCTGAGATTTCATCAGCTGAGGAAGAATTATATCAGGCCCAGCCAATTTCAGAACCTCTGCCTTATCTAAGTATCCTCTAACCTCTCCCTTCCCCATAAAAAAAAAAAAATCTAGTCCAATGTCACTGATTTTATCAATTTCCATACTCTTGGTTAGAATCCAGTCTGGATGACCCCTTTTCTAGTTGATTTTTTTTCACATTCTATGTGGAAAAAAATACTGAATTCAACAACCTTATTGGCAATACCATGCTTTTTCCAGGCATGCCTGTATATTACTACTGCCTAGAGGCTCCTGTCTTTGCTGCTCAAGGTAATTTTTTCACATGCTGACACACAAAAAAAGCTGCATTCCCTTTATCTTCCTGATTTGGCAGTCTGGATTATTAAACTCTTCACTATGATAGGAGCCAAGATTTCTTTTTTTTCCCCAGTTAGCACCTCCTCCTACAGTACGGATTTCAGGTGTTCGTCTTTGAGGTAGTCTTCCTGTTGACTTCAGAAACCAAATGCCTTCGGCAATCAAATAATCCCCTTCCTTACAAGTCTCATGACAGCAGGCCAGATTACCTTCCTCAGAGCACTTGGAAAAGTTGCATGCAAACTGCAAGGCATTCAGCCCTGGCCGCAAGCCTGTTTTGTTCCTACTCTTCTGAAAGGCACAGAGGCAGTCTGTCATCTCATGCTTTTCTCCTCCATGACCTAATGACTCTTACACCTGCAGAGGCAGAAGCAGGAAATCTCAGTGGAAGAGAAGTGGTAGGGTTAAAAAGAAACATATAAAATCCTCCTCGACAGTGAATTAATATTCTTATCTAGGGGACATTTTCCAAACCTTGCATGGTGTATTGTTTGTTAATAACCTAAAGCAGGATAGATTCCAGCAATGTATTTTAGCAAACATAATGGTATATCGTTGTTTTGTTTGTATCCTTATTCAGGGTGATGGAGGAGGAATGTCTGCTGCATTCCTTTGGAGCACGAGTGTTTGTGGAGGGAACAGCCGTGGTCAGGGTGAGGAGGGGAGCTCACTTAGAGCAGCTGCTCACACTTACTTCTCCCGCAGCCCACGGAGAGAGAGATTGAGCCAGAGTTACAGCCTTGCGGAGGGGAGACGCTCGGGGTGGGGGCTCCTGCCTCCCCCTGTGCCTGACACTGTGTCCCCAGGTCTGGCCCAGGCCCCAGCCCTTTCTTGCCCTATGGAGGTCTTATGGTCATGGGTTCACATTAGTTGTAGGCAGTATTTTTTCCTTTTTAGATTACCCGCCTTTGAGTTTCAATGCATCTCCACTTGCAGCTTCTGTTAAACCACGATGAAGAAGAGGCACTGGCAAGTTGTGCTTTGCCTCCTTTGCCATGTGTTCGTTCTCTTTTAACTAGCTTTACTCTGTTGGATCTCTCCTCGTGTGGAAATATTCCTGTGTCGTAGCTGTTTCTATTGCCAGCATTTGGACCATTTCAGTTTCCTTTTAGGACCTTGATGCACAACCAGGTTATTAAACGTTATTAAGGGTTAAGCAATAAATGCCTTTGAAAAATTGTACGTTAATTCTCTGTGCAAAGTTTTATCCACTGGCAGAGTAAGGATGATAACGTGCACCGCAAGAAGTTGCTGAAGATTAATGAAATATGTTTGTAAAGCACTTTAAAAGCTTTGCATGGTGTGTTACTTCTTGAAGTGCAGATTACTGAACACTGTTTAAAGAGATAACTAACAAACTGAATGCTACCATATGCAGTATTAATTGCATATGCAAATGCAGCAGGCTTCATTATAGGATTTGCTGACATTTACTGTGAACTCTGAAACGCATTACTATAGCAGCATGCTTTTATTTGAAGTAAAAGTAAGTAAATGAATCCAAGATTACTTTGGGGATATCTTTAGCAAATCTTTCCTTTCCTTTGAAATGGCCAATTAGCCACCCTTCAGATTTTCTATCAGACCTGCCATCCTGTACCAGAAAATGTTAGAAGTCAATAGGTGCTTCTAGCTGAAAAGAAGTTTGTGGCAAAGCTTTCTGTTCTAGAAGATGACAGCAAACTGAAAAAGGTAGGATATATCACCAGCTGATTTCCTTCATGACAGGAAAATGTTACAAAAAACTACTTGCTGGGTTTATTTTCTGTATTCTGGATCAAGAGATCGCCTGTAGCAGCAGAGGGGATAAGATCTCGATCTGTGGCATCCTCCTTGGCTCTGGAGATTTGTCAGGGAAGATGAAGGGAAAGGGACCACTGGGCAAGGATGCGCAGCAGAGCATGGCTCTGTCTGGCCGCTCAGTTTGTGGTGGAGGATGGTGTGGGAGCCTGTCCTCAGGGGACACACCAGGCAACGCACGTTTGGGTGTTTCACTCCCGGGTGATGACGTCTGTGTGCACATCTGAGGTGCGGTCTTTGTGCATGAGCTTGTTTCAAGAGTAGTTCTGCAGTTGCAGAGAAGAGCTTGCACAACCATCTGCAGCATGAAAGACATAAGCAGAAGGAAAACCTCAGCCAAGTCCTACAGGAACCAGGAAACCAGGAGATAGTTAAGAGAGAATTGAACGGAAATGTGAAAAGACTGAAAGGGCATTTGAGGAGGTGTGAAGGGAAATGAAATGTGGCAAGAACTGGAAGTACCGCTAGGTTCTGGGGACTGTGAGAGAAAGTAGCTAAAGGATGCTGAAGGAGAAAATGAAGTGACCTTGAGTAAAATTGAGAAGGTTAATTCAAAAGTACAGATGTGATGTTTTGGCTGGAAATGGGATATTCTGGCACAGTAGCTGGGTCTAGTGTTGTGATGACAAATTTCTGCTGCAAAGAAAACCCTTCTAAATAGAGAAGGTCATACCAAAGAAATACCAACGTTTCTCTTTTCTACTGGAACCAATTGGCAGTACTGGCAGAACTAACTAGCCAGCCAAATGGGGAAAGTAATAAATGATATATTTTAAGTGTTTAAAAAGCTTGTAATAGTTGCAGCTTTACAGCTCTGCTAATTTATGAGAAAGGATGAGATGCAAGTTCAGTTACAGTTGGTGACAGCTCTTCACTTCGAGTGTTTCCTATTAAGCAATGCAGCAAAATTATACAGAAGCAGAAACAGTGTGTATGATTTAGATCTGTACAGTACCACATCATTCTTATGGCTTTTTGTTGTTGTTGTTTACATTGAAAATTGAAAGTGTGCTTTTGGCTTCTGGGATTATTTGTTTTTCCAACTATATCAAGTTTAATTGCATCTTTGAACCATGAGACAGTGCAGCATTTCAGAGCTAACATTCTTGGCAAATCCTGTCACTCATTTCACTCACTGAGAATTGATATACTTAAGGTTGTATTAGAAATGAAGCAACGTAGCAACTCCATTTTGAAAAACTTTGTACCTTTTAAAAGTGAAGGGCCATGTTTTCAGACAAAGGCACTATCTTTGAAGGTGGGTTATTTTCAGAGTGTCTGGCAGCTGGTAGTTGAATTAAGGAGTTAACTGGAGGCAGCATCAGAGTAAAAATCTAAAAGAAGGAACCCTCAGGTAGGAAGATCTTCTAGAGAAGGGTCTGGTCTGGAAGTCAGAAGGCATTGCTGTGCAGAGATCGTAGGAAAAACCTCCCATGTGAGGGAACAGAAGGGAAAGCTGGGGACCTGCTGGCATGGGCATGGGGAAGCCTGCATCACCCAGCAGTGAAAAGCTCTGTAGGTACGAGACAGGAGAATGAAGACTACGGTGCCCTCAGAAGAGTGTTTGATTTGTGAACCTTGCTAATGAGAGCCTGTAGCATTTGTGGGAACATGTGCTGTGTGACACAATGTAAAAGTTGCATAAATTTTAAAACCAGGCTCTCAAAAAGTCAGAAAATATTATAATTAAATTCACTAGCAGAGCTTTAATTTAGTGCCCTGAGCAAATACTTAATAAGCAAACCCAACCCTTCCTTTCTTCCCCATGCAGTCCTGTTTCTTTTATTGCACAGCAAGATGTTGCCTCCTTAATTTTCTGGACTTTTTACAGAGAAAACAATGTATTTTATCTCTGCCCATGACCAAAAGCATAGGGGCTCTTTTTGCCTTGAGACTTTTTTTCAGTTTCTGGGGTTTTGTATGACATCCTGATGCAGGCACATATTCTCAGCATCAAGCAATTAAAATCACAGTCTGATAAGGCAGAGCGTCAGCTGAATTGAAGGATGCAGGGCATACATGTAATATGGCTTTCCTCTAACATACTGTTGATTGCCAGAGATTAGTGGTAAAGAAATACAATGCTGCAGCTAAATGTCTCTGATTTGTACCCAACTCAGATCATAGGAATTACAAATTATTCCATTTAATATGTGTTTGACCATCTAAAGATGAGTTTGTGCCTAATTTCCAACTTCACTGCTAGATCATTAAGATTACACTAACATCCTTCAATGGTGAAAAGCTTAATTAAATTAAAATATTCCCACAAATATAAGTTGCATGCAAATATGAAATTCAATTAATGAATTTTTTTGTGTCTTTAGGAAGATGTTGTGCATAACATAATTAATTGGTCCCATGAAAGTCTTGAATTTTTTCTTTAAATATTATTTTGAGTAAAGCTCAGCCTTCTCCTTCGCATTACATTGCGGCAAACTTAAGGGCTGAAACAGAAGTGTCTGTTACAGTAAGGGCATCCTTTGGCTCACTTGCAAGGCTACAAGTGATAGGATGAGAGGAAATGATCTCAAGTTGCACCAGGGGAGGTATGGATTGGATATCAGGAAAAATTTCTTCACTGAAAGGGTTGTCAAGCATTGGAACAGGCTGCCCGGGGAAGTGGTTGAGTCACCATCCCTGGAGGTATTTAAAAGACATCTAGATGTGGCACTTAGGGTCATGGTTTAGTGGTGGATTTGACAGTGTTAGGTTAACAGTTGGATTCAATGATCTTAAAGGTCTTTTCCAACCTAGATAATGCTATGATTCTGTGCTATGATTAACAAAAATTGTGTGTGTCTTTTGAACTCGCATATAATTTGCAATGATTCAACTGATGTAATACATAAGCCAGTATGGGTCCTGTGCAGAAACTTCTGAAGTAATTTGTCAGCTTTTATGTATTATAGATACACATTTTAGACATTCAGATAAGATTTAGCTGAGTTTTAAACTGACCTTAAGATGTCATAAAACGGGCACTAAACAATCAAGTTACTTCCCTACTTCTGATGTGATTTAATCAGCGTTGGTTACAAATGTATGTTGGGATAAGAACCTTCCATTGCCATGTACCAGAGGCAGTATTTGTTGTGAGTGCTGGTTGCTTGACACTGCTCTTATGATAATTTTCAGTAGCATTTTTAAATTTTTTAAATTTCTTGGTCTCAACATTCCTTTAGGAAAAAAAAAATACAGCCAGCCATAAATAAGCTTTCACAACTCTCTCGGTGCTGGAAAGCCAAAGACTAGGGAACAGCTGTGTCTTTGACAGTCAAAAAAACCCACTTGCATTTGGTGTGTATATATATATAAAGTTGAAGAAATTGTTTCTATCTTATCAAAAGATACTTGTTTTCCAAAGATATTCATACAGCTTAAACACATAGAGGGATTCTAAGAGATTTTTTTAGAAGCCCATGGAGAGACTAAGGTAATTTCTTTTCTAACTAAACACCTCGGTTTGTTAGGCTAGTCTCGAACAATTCTAATTAGATTACAAGATGTGACCTGTAATTCATAGAATTAATGTTTTTAAAAATAACAGCAACGCCTAAACCAAATCCTTTATTAACATGGCATTAAACAGAGTGACTGTAAAAACATGCTTCAGGAGTTTCTGTCCTTCCTGAGCATGCATGGCAAGAAAACACTGAAATTTCAGTAAGGAAAAGGCAATTTATAGACATTCATGTGCTTAGAGAACAGTGAAGAAAAAAAAAAGAACTTTGCCAATCTGGTGTTACTGCCAGTGCTGCTCTGCTCGCCGATGCCACCTCAATGCCTCCCCGTCCTTGCTCAACTGCTCACTGCGGAGCCAGATTTGCCCTGTGCTGTCCCGAACCTGAAGTGAAACCTGAATATTAGTTGGAGAGTCCCCATAGTTTTAGAAACCTAGATAGTAATAGGGAAATACATTTTGACTAGAAAATTTGAAAATATTAAATCATTTCCTGATTTTTAAGGAAAGACTTGGAAATTACATTTCTCTTTAAATACTTAAAGCACTGTTTCTAAAAAAATACAAAAAATGCAAGCAGAAAACCCACAAACCACTTTTTTCTGACTCAAGCTAAGGGCTTTAGATTAATCCCTAGCTAAGTCAGAAGTTTTGCGTTTCAGCTGTTTAAACGCGAAAATCTGTTCCCTGCTTAGTTCTGATAGTCTCTGCCCAGTGAGTTTATCCACGCCTCTCATAGCTTTGCTGGCAAAGCGACTTCTGGCATTTTCAGGGTCCTATAAATTTGGTGTAAGTGGACTCTATTCCCTCACACGGCAGTGGTGGGACAGGGCTGGTTGACAGACACAGCCTGTGGCCGTGTCACGTTCTGTCTGAGCACTTCAGTTTTCCCACATGTGTAACTAGATCTCTTTTTTCTGTGAACCAACATCAAACTGTTCAGGAATGGGCATTTAACAATTAACTGTTTTGTGTCATGAGCGAAGACGTGCCACCACTGACCATGCAGATGTCCACCTTGCTGTTGCCAGCTTGTGTGAGCAAGGAGAGCAAAGAGGCCCTCTACAACTACCTGAAAGGAGGTTCTAGAGAGGTGGGTGTTGGCCTCTTCTCCCAA
>JAOXJK010000051.1:32895252-32937847 GCA_025774025.1 Xenus cinereus | reverse complement strand
CCCTTCCCGCCGCACCCCCACAGCCCCCTCAGCGCCGCTCACCCCCTCTCTTCCTCAGGACAACCGGACCGCGCTGCACTGGGCCTGCTCGGCGGGACACACGGATGTCGCCGACCTCCTCCTCGGCCTCGGCGTGCCTGTGGGCGACAAGGACGATGTAAGTGTCGCAGCCCGCCCGGGACTCCACCACCGCGCCCGTGAGGGGCTGGCCTGGGGCTGGCCGGGAGGCTGAGGGAATGCCGAGGGAATGTCGTCAACCGGTTTGTGTGGGGAATTCGGTGGCGAAGTTTCTGTCCGGGGCCCTTTGCCGTCACAGCCGTAGAAGTGCGGCCCTCGGAGTGCCCACGGGCTCTCTTCCTTCCTTTTCTCCCTCCTCCCGCTAGTTGGTGTATCCAGGGTGGTTTCTGTGAGGTGTTAAAAGCGTTTGGGTGAGCTGGAAAGGCAAGTTGAAGTATTTCACTGCTTACATGGAAGAGGCAGTAATGAGACTTGATGACCCTTGCTTATTGTCAAGGGATTTTAGGAGAACTCTTCTTACCAACACAGTTGCAAAACCAGCGGTGTTTGGGTGGTTGTTGGGGGGTTTTGTGTTACCTTTATCTTGTTGTGAGCTTCTTAAGTATGTTGTATCAAACCATGAGGTACCCTGAGGATTTCTCATTATTGGGGAAGGCACTTATAGAGTAAGTAATAGTGATTTCACAGTTGCAAAGGAGGGGGTCTGTTACTGTTCTAGAGGAAGGGTTGAAATAATTACATCCATTATGAAGCATCCTAAAGATCATCCTTAAAGAAGGAAATGTTGTCCCATCAGTTTAGAGGGTAGTATATAGAAAAGATTGCACAAACTTTTGGACACTCTTTGCTGCCACTCTTATTTGTTGTTAAAAAAGCACCACTGTTAATTCTGCAGGGCCGAAGCGCCCTGCGAGGCGACACGCATAACTGCATAACAGAAGTGATTTCTGTCATTTAACTGGCAGCTTTTCTTAGGTACCGAGTTCAGGCGTGTGAGAAGATGTCAGACTCTTCTCTCTGGTGGTAATCAATAATGTTTAGCTTTGCAGTTATACGAATATACGTGCAGCATGACTAATGAGTAGTCAAGTCTGTATAGGGTTTATGCTTTATAACATTTTTTTGCCTGAAACTCCTGGTTTGAATAACATGGTGTTTTTTTCTTGACTCTTTAGGCTGGTTGGACTCCTTTACATATTGCGGCTTCGGCAGGCCGTGATGAAATTGTGAAAGCCCTCATTGCCAAGGGTGCTAATGTAAATGCAGTAAATCAGAATGGCTGTACGCCCCTGCATTATGCAGCGTCCAAAAATAAGCAGGAGGTATGTTTACCTATGCTACTGGAGGTGGTGTTGCTCTTGGAAGAAGTGTTTAGCCATATTAACTTTTTCTTCCTTTCCCCCATCCCACCCCTTTCTCTTTCTATGTATTCAGATTGCAATCATGCTTTTGGAGAACAGAGCCGATCCGGATGCAACAGATCATTTTAAATCCACCCCATTGCACAGAGCAGCAGCCAAAGGAAACCTAAAAATGGTACAAATCCTCCTGCAGCACAACGCGTCTGTTGATATACAGGACTCTGAAGGGAATACTCCTCTGTAAGTTAATTTTTTATTTTTATTTTGCTTAATATAGCATAATCTCTACGAAATGAAATTCCATTCCTTTAATTTCTCTTTTTTAATTTATCATTGCCTCAAAATGCTCCCTTGCCTCACACCCCTATGTAATTAAAAAGGATTTGAGAAAATCATACTTAGTATTTTTCCTAAGTGTATCTGTACATACATGCTTTAGTTTGTGTTACTACATCTACTTAGAAAGTGTAGAACACCTTTTGTAATAATTTGAAATACCTTGGGTTGCCACTAGAGGGTAGAAAGTGAGCTAATGACAACAAAGTCGGAGGAAACTGGTCTTGCAGGCTGGCCTACTCTGTTCTGCCAAGCAAGAACTAATTTTGGAAGCTTTTCTTCACGTTTGTAAAGAAAATAAGTTGTGACTTAAGTGCAATCAGTCCAGTGTTTGACGTTACTTTAGAGATCAATTTGAATCTGAAGCTGGTGGCAAAACTCTATCTTGTCTACAGTGGAATCAAGATTTTGCCGTGAATAAGATCAAGCAGTATGTTCTAACTATACATAAAACCCAGTATTGTCCTGGAACACATACACTTATTCTCAAGGTATTATGCCAAATAGCAAAAAGTGTAGGCTGCATTTGTAATAACTCTTTACTTCAGATTATTTTTAAGCATTGTATGATTTAGTTTAGCACTGGCAATTCAAATAGATTACCATTTTTAATTTCACTGTGGATTATGTGTTCTTTGGCTTTGCTGACTGCAGAGCCAAAGCCTAATCTAAAAAAGTGTTTTAATGTTGCAAGGGCAACAGCAGGAGGAATGTTCTTGAGTTACTTAATGACAACAGAGTGACTGGACAGCAGGCTGTGGAATCTGCGTTGGTAGTTGGTTGTATGTGGTGGTGGTGTTCTAGGATGTATCTCCCTGCCCCAACATTCACGCTATCCTTTTGACAAGGCATGATTATTGTTCTATATAAGCTTGGACTATTTAATAGTGGCTGTGGGTTTCTTGTTCTTACTACAGTCATTTAGCCTGCGATGAAGAGAGAGTGGAGGAGGCAAAGCTGCTGGTGTCTCACGGTGCAAGTATTCACATTGAGAATAAAGAAGAACTGACCCCACTGAAAGTGGCAAAAGGTGGCCTGGGAGCCATACTTAAAAGAATGGTGGAAGGCTAGTGGGGACATGTGACTTGACTCTCTTTCCTGTTACACTTGTATTTGAGACTGCAAACTTCATATTTTGATAGTTCAACTAGGATGTCATGTATGGGCATCAGCATGGTAATAAAATGTGTATCTCTAGCTTTCCTTCAAGTACAGTGCCAAAACAACTGTTTATACTTCCTGTTAATTAAACAGTTTGATGATTTTAAAGTATTTTTCAATATCTTGCAGTTTTCTTTCAGTTTGGAGTATGATCTGTATAAATGTGGTGATTTTTTCTATTTCGGAATCTAGTTTAGGATTCTTTCTTTCAATCAACAGGACCAAAAATGCCTTAACCATTTAAAGTCGATTTGCTTTTGGAAGCTTATTCTAGGTCTTTGGTTTTTCCCTTTGTGATTTCTATGTGGTTTTTTGTTTGGTTTTTGTAGGTACTGATTCTCTTCCTTCAGATGATTCTAAACTACACTTCTCCCTTTGTAGAATGCAGTTTGCTTGGTTAGTTAAATAATTGTATCCGTTTACTCTTCTTGATCTTTTCAAGTGAGCTCTGAGAGTTGAAAGCTTTTCTGTTGTTACCCTGTTGCTTTGAATCTTGTTTGTTGAAGTGCACTGGAGGGCTCGCAGAATGCAGGCTGTTTCAGGGTTACCTCTGCAAATATAACATTATATAATGGATGGCTCTGGATACTTCTGTGGGTCTTGCTTTGAATCTAACTTTATTTCCTCTTGCTCATTCTGTAGATTTCTTTTTCTGTTCTGTTTGATTCCCATTATGTAGCACTGATGCCCACAGTTTACCATCTTATTCTGTAACAGAAGCCTGGTTTAATCTATTTACTCATAGCAAATCCTGGTATTAAGTTATTAGAAGGCAGAGCTAATGAGACTGAGTCTGAAAAGTGACCTTCTGTTCTGATGTTGGTGACATCACTTTCAACACTAGTGGGATAGATTTCCCCTTTCTGAACAAACCATGATGATGAAATTCTGTCAAATAAAGAACTTTCCTAAACAGCTGTCTTTGGTGTTATAAAACTTTATTAAACTTACATATAACAAAACCAATATTTTCTAAATAGCTTGTACGCTTGGGATGTGAACAAGTCAGACAAAACCCTGCCATCCGTCACACAGTACGGAAACAGAACATGTTTGTTCTTCAGCTGCAAGGAAAGACTGAAATGGAAGATGACAGTTTCTGCAGTTTGACTTGTAGGGATGAAGGTAATGCAGTTTATTTTGATTAGCAAGACAGAAACTTCAAACAAATATTTTCACCAAGTGCTTTAAGTCTATCCTAGAAAGCAAAATGCAGGTTGAATTTCACTAAGGGTACGTGTTGAGAGCAGGAGGGATAACTTGCCTGTACAGTAAGCTCTGGCCATGCAGACCTTGCTTGAAGGAGTGTCCTGGTTTGAGGACAAGGAGGAACCTGACTGAGTAAATGTTTCTTCTATATTGTGCAGGCACTGCTGAAGACTTGAATTGAGAAAAGCTGAAGTTAGAATTCTGTGTTCATTCTTGATCTTTGTAAAGCCAAAAAACCCTGCTGCAGCTCTGTAGCTTTGTAAATCCACTTC
Organism: Xenus cinereus; assembly: GCA_025774025.1. Taxonomy (NCBI): domain Eukaryota; kingdom Metazoa; phylum Chordata; class Aves; order Charadriiformes; family Scolopacidae; genus Xenus; species Xenus cinereus. Next base: position 32,933,490 of record JAOXJK010000051.1, on the reverse strand, counting down.
CCTAGGAGAGGGTGGCTTGAATGATGGCTTAGCATCTGGTTTCCATGTTAATGATTCCTACTCCCTCAGGAGAAGATAAGTGGGCCATGCAGCAAAGACTCTCAGAACATCTGAGGCGAGTTCTGAAAAGCGTTTCTGCATCCTACATAGCTCTGCAGGGTTTTTGAGCTACACACCGTGGATCAGTACGTGATTTGGGTTGTGCTTTGCCAAGAGCATCAGTGGAAAGCTAGCAACAGTGGCCCATCCTTTTTAATAAACTATTTTACATGAGAGAAACTTCATAATGAGAACAAATATCTGCCAGAAGGCTTACAAAAATATCTCAATATGTTAAGAAACTCCAGATAAATGTTGTTTTCCTTACCTTCCTCCTCATACCCAGCAATCTGTTTTGCTTCTTATTTTTGCTTTTTTTTAAAAAAATCCTATCTTTTACACACTGGCTGTTGGAAGTACGAGAGGAATTATTAGTCTAGAACTTGTGTTCAATTGTTCTTTCTTTTTATATAAAAATATTAACATAACTTGAGCAATTTCTGCTTTTTTAGTGGATGTAAAGCCTGTGGTGTTCTAGGAAGATTGTATTAGCCATAGAAGGTAATTACACCTTCACCAGCATAAGCTCCTATCTTACTGTAGCAAGTTATATAAGGAATCCATGTGGAGGTGAGATTGAGGAAAGATTAAAAAATAACAATAGTGACTACATAACATATTCCCCTCTTCAATCACGATAGATCTTGCTATTGCAGAGATGTGAAAGCTGAAAAGCTGTTGCAGTAAGAAAATGTATCTAAAGCATATATATACAGGAAATGTCTTTAGAAGAGCTAATACAACTACAGCAGTGTCATGAAGAGAGTTGTTTGTATTTTTCCATGAAGGGCAAGAGTGAAAGAGTGCCTAAGAATGCCAGAGATGAAATTATTTAAAATTAATACCACTGTCAGCCAAGTCATGGGCTTCCTTGAACCAATAATTGATTTGAATTATCTCATTAGGAAACACCTTTGGTAAGAAATGGCACTGAAACTTTTCCTGCTGTTACTGAGCATCCTTAGTAGTTCTGTGTGCTTACAAAACTTCAGGTGGGAATATCTGAAATTTTCAGTAAGCTTCTAAAGCTAGATTGAAGGATGTTAGTTTGCAGAATTTCCTTAGCAAAATTGCCACAAGAATCAGTATGAGATGCCTGATTTAGAAGAGGCTTCCATACAGGTCATGACTTAAGGGTTACCCTGGATATTCTGAGCAGAGGGGAGCATGAGGATCTCCTGGTAGAATATATGGCAGTGTTGCTGTTAGTAGCCTCGCAGTCTGGCACAGGTAATTTTATGCTAAAACAATATTATAAGAACATTGTAAATGCTCTTTTACTCTGCATTGAGGCTAAACGCTAGGACACGTGGATCAAAGACAAATATTTGAAAGCCAAAAATGAATACAGTTATGATTAATGATCCAAATTTAATCTTAATTCAGACCTCATACTTTATATCATCTCCCATCTTCTTTAAATGTTGCCATCTTAGTTCTTTTTTTATTTTTTTTAATAGTCACTTTCTTGATAAACATGCTTATAGCTGTAGGAACAGCACCTGAAAATTTTAGCACAGATGCATCCATTTTATCTATTTTAAAGATGACTGTTGCATATAACTGAGCATGTTTAGTTTGGAGAAGAGGAGGCTGAGGCTCAGGGGAGATCTCATTGCCCTCTACAACTACCTGAAAGGAGGTTGTAGAGAGGTGGGTGTTGGCCTCTTCTCCCAAGTGAATAATGACAGGACCAGAGGAAATGGTCTGAAGTTGCGGCAGGGGAGGCTTAGATTAGATATTAGGAAGAATTAGTTTACTTGAGTGGTCAGGCACTGGAACAGCCTGCCTAGGGAGGTGGTGGAGTCACCATGCCTGGAGGTATTTAAGAAATGTGTAGATGGGGATCTTCAGGGCATGCTCTAGTGGCCAAGACTGTTGGGGTTTTTTTGTGCGGGTATGGTTGGACTTGGTGATCTGAGAGGTCCTTTCCAACCATGACAATTCTGGAATTTTGTGTGGACTCATGCTGGAAAACCACACAGCAGCTTCCCAGAGGGGAACCTTTCTGTTTACTGAACCACCACTTGTCATAAAAATAGTTTTGAAGTGTCATTCTCCACCTTTGCCGCGGGCTTTGCCATCACACCTATCTTTCACATCTTTTCTAGTGCCTACTGAAGGCAGCAGCAGAGACTGCCCCGGCCTTTCCAGAGTTCTGCAGTATGACAGGCATTTCCTGCTCTCCCCAATTTACAGTCCTGGCAATGTTTGTGTAAGGAAGATGAGCCAACTAGTTAAAAGCAGAATTTTTAAAAGGTTAAGGTCCAGCCTGCTGCCTGGGCTGAGGTGGTACATTTCCAGTTGCTGATTCATGAGAAAGAGTTGAACAAGACCAGAAGGCATGACTGAAGAACTCACCTGGAAAGGCTAATGCTTGTCTGAAGGGATTTTTATCTTTTTTTGAAGAGAGAGTCGGTCCTGTGACAGGAGACAAAGTCTAAGAACAGCATCCAAATGGGTGTCAGCAACATCAGGAAAGCATTTGTCTTCTTTTTATTGCTGTGGTGAAACTAGGCCGGTACTATGAAACCTCAATCTGTAACTGGAAATAAATTGTTCTTCTGAATACATCTGTAAGGAGATAGCTGCCCTTCCTCATCTCCTTGCTGTTCCTAAATACACCAAGCATGAGAAAAATGAAACATAATCCTGTCCCTTCATCAAATATTGCTGAATTTCTCTGGTTGTGGTGGGCTGCCCTGGGCCAGCCGCCCACCCAGCCGCTCTCCCACTCCCCCCCTGCTCTCACAGGATTGATTCTCACCTATTTTTCCTCACTCCCAGGCAGCCTTTTACCCTTTCTTAAACAGCCTTTCCTAGAGGTGCCACCAGCCTCGCTGAGGGGCTCAGCTGCACCCGCTGAGGGGGCTGCTCCGGAACCGGCCAGAACCGGTTGGAACCGGCCAGATCCGGCCCAGTCCGGCAGGGGGCAGGGCGGGGCTCTCCTCACAGAGCCCGCCCTCAGCCCCTGCCAGCACCTCAGCACCCACACCCAAGGCAACAACAGGCATTTCGGTTTCCTTTTCTCCTACTTCCTTCAGGAAGGATTTCTGCTTTATGTCCTGGGAAGAATTCCGGGTCTTGGTAGGATGAAGCGGGAAGGCTGGGAGGGGGAAATCCAACTGCCCTGCGTGGGGAGGAGCTGGGACCACCCTCCCTCAGGGCCGGGCTGGGGAGCAAGGTGTCCCCGCCTGGAAGAAATTTGTGAAAATACAGTGAAGAAAAGTCTAGAAAAAAGTAAGTTTCAGTGGTTTCTGGAAAGCAATGGCTGTCCTTATATCAAAGATAATATAAAGGCTTTTGAATGACAGTGCTCATCAGAAACTTAAATGCATAAACATCGCCTAAAATAATGTGAAACTCGCGATACAATGCTGGAAAGAAAATTAAATTTCAGTTATTCCAACTGAATTCCCAAAAATTCCCAACAGAAAGGTTTGCTAACATTTTCCTCAAAAGCAAGGTACTTTTCAGAACATGTCTTAGTTTTTAAATCAAAGGAGTTTTGCTTGAAAAAAATGTGTAGTGGGATATCCGGTGTATTGTAATAATTTCTAAATGAGAAATCTAGGATTCCACATGAACAAAATCCCCAAACCACATTTCTGGCTTTGACTTGAGAAAGGATGGGAGGACTGAGAGCTTCTGAGGTGATGGGATTCAGTGCGGAGGGAAAAGGCCAATACCAACTTTTAAACCAAAAAACAGGAAATCAATATGGGGTTCCACAACAAGCTCCCCACCTTTCTCTCATTATCAAGTTTTAAAGGAAAATACTTGCCCTTCTAACAACATAAACTAACAGAAAATTGTGCCATTCAAGATTTTTGCTTTTAAAAAACATGGTACAGACAGTATAATTCAATTCAGATGTTCTTTGTCTCTGCACATTAGTCTTAATTTGGGGAAGTACATACTGCCAGCACAGACCTGTAAAATCCATGGGAGCTACTCAATTAAAAAATATATTTAACTGTTTTCTCAGTGAAAGCCTGGCTTTCACCCAGATACATTAGACTTAAGTTTTCTTCAATAGTGTGATTAAAACATCTGTTGTTTTTAATGATGATTTGCTGCAAGTTCTGGTACCTGTCATCTCTTCTAATGGGAAAGTAAATTACTCATTACTCCAGGAATTAATTCAAACAAATGGTTCGTACAATGAAATTGATTCCAGCTACTCATCTTGCTGTGGTCTGTAATACATGCAGTACTGATGACAAAATCTGATCCTAAGTGAAGAAAAAAAGTCTAAAAACTTGGATTTTAGACTTGACGTTTGTTTAGTCGTGTAAAATTTGTAAGCAGACGAGGAAATTCACCCATGTCAATTCCATGTATTTTAATGAATTGGTAACCCTAACTCGCATTAGCTTGGCAGGCTTTAATATCTGTGTGTGCTCACAGGGTTTGGTAGTCGCTGCGATGAGCACCATAAATTAATACTTGTTGGAAGTTTGCTCCTTAGCTGGATTTAATGCAAGACTTCAGCCATTTGGCTGAATTCTTATTTAAGGATTGTGAGGTTTGTTTTTCTTTGGTGCTACAGCAAGCACTTGGGAAACTGCAGTACTGCTTGTAAGACCAGTGAGGGAACGTGTCGTTTACACGCCTCTGGTATTGCCTTTTAGCTGGGGATGGGCAGGCTCATCCTGGAATTGGAAGGAGAAATGGTCAATGTTGGACATGCTCCGACACCCAATCTGGGCACTGTACAGTGCTGCGTACTCTCCTCTCCTGCTCTGGTTTCCATACCCAGGGAGTCTGGTAATGGTTTCATGATTTGACCCAGTGATACTCCTTAGATATTTCAGAAGCAGAATAAATCATTATCTTTAAATTACTGTGCTTCTCTTTAAGTTTTTTTTTTTTTCAAACAAGTATCTAAGAAATCATCTTCATAAATTAATATCATCCAATACCCAAAGAAACAAGCAGTTTTAGGCAACCTAACACGAGTATTTGTAAGGCAGAGAACACACAGATGCCTCTTTTTGGATCCAATTTTTCTAACAGCCTAATTTGTAAATGAGCTTTCTGTGTATTCACACACTCCTAGTAATTTGGCTCACAGACCTAAGGAAATGCAATCATCAAGCTGTGAATAGTTTCCCACACTTTCATGCTTCATTTCCAGGGAAAGAATCATGTCTGAGTGACTTAAGGGGAAAGAGCTGCTGAGGCATATAAATACATCTATAATAAACACTACTTCGTAGAAGCAGGCCGCTGTCTTGGTGAAGTTTTGCTATGAGCACTAGTGATTTCTCAAAAAAGCCACTCTAAATGCGATATTCGAAGGTCCGCAGATAGGAGCGGAGCCTCCTGTGTGGAGTGAAGGTTACACATGACCAGAGGAATGGTGAGTGCGTGTGCCTAATGTGATTAAAAATAACAAATGCTAATCTGTCTTTCCATCTCGGGGATTTGCAAATGCCATATAAAAATGTCCATATCTGAATGTGTGTGATATACGCTTTTGGATAGGGAGGTTTGGCTGCTGTTTAATGATTGCAGCTTTGGGTAGCTGTGGATCTGTTTATATGATATTGCATTGATGTGTTATAACCTGCTGTCATAATCCGTTAACGCTATGATGTCTGTGATGCGCTCTCTGTGTGGCTCAGATTACTTTGTTTCAGGGCTGGACTGCGATAGAGAGGGAAGCATTACACTGGGTTTGAAGGGAGTTGATCAATTCACCTGTGGAATTGGTGTTGGATTTTTCATATTGAAATATTTATTCAGCAGAATGGTCAAACTCATCCATAAATTTGACACCTTTAAATAACTAGTTTTGGCAAAAATGAAATACTGAAGTGACATATATGCAACACATTTCATTTGAGCTTATTTTAGAAGTTAAGGTAGTTCACAGAGTAGTAAGAGTTGAGTCTAAGCAGTTGCTAGGGAAATGAAGAGCTAGATTTGTGGAGCCTGAGGAGGAAACTCCTCTCCCAAGAGGCTGGAGCACTGCTCTGGTGTAGGGGTGAAATTTCTTCTTTAGGAAGTAAGATTTGTGTTCTCCTTTCCCAGGAGAACATACCTCTGGTCCAGATGTCTTCGTGCATCTTTATTTGGAGTTCATCGTGTAATAAGAGGTGGCTTTAATATTCAGAAAGCCAGAGAGCAACCCCAGAGTCTGTTAGCAAGAACACCCCAAGTATAACTTGGATTGAGAACCTTGGGGCACAGGAAAGCAGTATAAACTTGGTTGTGTGTGTTCTTGATCAATGCCAGGAATCCTGATCCCCAAAGTTTGAAGCTGAATCCCAGGAAAGGCTTCATGCCAGTGAGTATCCATCGGAGGGAAGTGCCAGATGCCCTGTGTTACAGAATGAATCCTCTTCTTTCCTTTCCCACCACCCTCCTGCTGCCGATGCAGAGTGTAGCCAGTCAAAAGCCCTTCCCAGGAGCCTGTCTCCCCATCCAATGGAAAGGTTGGCCCACGCTTAGGCTGGGAGTTCCTCTCTGCATCGGTTTACTAAAAACTTAAGTAATGCTTAAATGCTCCTTGCCATCTCTAAGCTGATATATAAAAATGCTTTGCATTGGGATTTTGCTGCCATTTGAGCTATTTTGCGTGAAACCCTGTGATTACAGAATGATAATGTTTTGACACAGTGATAAAAGCCAAGAAATTCACCATTAGCAGTGGTGTTTCTCTCTGTCTTGCCTTTACTGCATGACAGCTTTAGCGTAGGCAGTAATTGAATAGAAATGACAATAGCAATTAACTTATAACCTTCTGCTTCGGTACACATTTTAGCATTCATTCAAGGAAAATGTCCATTAAGAAAGTAAATATTTGTACGTGAGTGATCTGTGATAAAAATTCATACAGCTTGGAATATCTGCTGTGAATATCAACATCAATATGACTAGGATTTTCAATTTTCCTTGAAGGTTTTGCCATTAAAAAAAATAATCATTAATCCTTTGCCTTTTCTTTCCTAGTTTCATGCCTTCCCTGTTACAGTAATTAGTCAGAAAACTGAAGTTTAATGTTCTTTACGCAATTACTATCAATTGGTTAAATAAGCTGTTTTGGCATTGATTTTTTTCCCCAAGAAGCCATTAAGTTTTTTGTCCATGGTTCATTACTGTTTTTGAGTAGCTAGGTGTGGGGAAAGAAACTGAAAATGGTGATTTATGTTTCATGAATGACAGCTTCCTACTTCTGGTTGCTCCGTATATGTGGTTTAAAGCTTGGTTTATTAATTAATAAGTAGAATCTCTCTGCATCTGTGATCACTGATATTATCACACAGAATACTGAATATTTAAAAGTAGTTTCAAGTTAATCTGTAGCACATGTGCTGTATCACAAGTCAAAGCATCACCTTACAAGAACTATGCTCCGTGATTAAGTATATAAGATGCTCACTTTCCAATTTGAAGTGAACATACTGTTGGTGAAAGTGATAGGTTTAACACTGATGTGAATTGATCAAGTGTCAGGATAGACTATGAAGTGTCTCCTAAAATAGCTGCTGAAGAAAATGAAAATTATTTTTAAAAATTATCCACGTTAATAGCTAGGTCTGAAAAGGAATAATCTGCTTTTCTTGAAGTGCTGAACCTTTCAGAGATTTTACAGGCTTCAGTACCTCTGAAAGCCGATTTATTTCAGTAAAACAACTGATTTTGACCTACAATTGGGGAAAAAGAAATTTCCCTCAAAATAAAAAACCCCGAACACCCCAACATTCAACACCAGACATCACCAGCTCCTTCTAGTCTATTGGTGGTTTCTGAAGACCTGCTTAATATGAAAACTGCTCATGTAGGCATTGGTTTCATTTGCCTGTCAGTGTCAGCACTTTCTACCAGTTCATGCATAGAGGGTGAATTTGAAGAGGAATCTGTGTGTGTGATATCAGACAGCGATTGTTACCTCCATAAAGCTTTCCTTTTCTGTCCTTACGTGTGTGCTGCTGAAACCTTTTGATTCAAAGGAACCTCTTTTGCCCTTTGATGTGGCATAAGCCCTGCTAAAATGGAAAGGTGCTGCATGTGGCCGGGGGTCAGGCAGGCTGGTGTTTGCTGGCTGGGAGGGAGTGGGAATGGAGGGGCAGAGCAGCTTTGCCTGTTGGACCTCGCACAGGGAGACAGCGCTCTGCCTGATGGCAGAACAAAGCGGCTTGAAGTACCTGCGGGAAAGGACAGTAGCTGGGTGAAGTGGGCCATTAGGGTTACCTTCCCCAGCTCTTTACCCCCAAATCCAGGCTCTGATCACCTCCGGCTTCACCTCGTTGAGTTGAAGGCTTGTTTGCCAATTAGTAAACCTCCTGTAACTCAGCCCACCTGTTTGTAGTTTATTTGCAGCTGTTTCCATTAAACCTCTGATATATATTCCAGGTTGCAGCGTGACTCAGTGTGAGTGTGTTCTGGGTGTGTATGCCTGCCTCTGCTAAATGGTAGAGTGATGTTTACTAATATAATGTTAGTCTTAATATTGAGATTCATTTGTTATGCAACATTTCCTCTTGAAAAAAGTGTGTTTATGTGAAACATGGGCGCTTGTTAGGAGCGGCTCTTGCTGCTAGGTGAGCCCCTGAGCCGAGTGCTAATGCAAGGAAGGCTGGATACCAGGCAAGAAAAGACTCAAAAGGGGTAAGCACGATGTCTGTCCACCCTTAAATGGCTTGGAGGAATGCACAGATGCAGTAAAGCTATTTCAGGTATGTTTGTATTATTTATTCTCAAGTAAGACCATTTATTTAGTACTCTATTTATTTCTTCAGATGTCTTCAAGCTAAAGATTTTCATGTATGAGTTTCAGAACTGTTGGGTTTTTTTAAGTATATTGAGTGTTTCTGAACACTTTCCTGTTTATTGCTTTTTCTTGCCTAGGTTATTTAGTTGTAAAAGGCTTGCCAAATGTTTTAGTCTAGCAAAAATTTTGGGGTGTATGCCAGGGAGCTTGTGTAGCTGCGCATGTGGATTAGGCTTGGGGAGAGCAGGAGTGTTCTGAAGCTGAATTAAATGTATTCCTTAATTTTGATTCCCTGCTAGATTTCAGTCTGGCATAAAATCCTGGTGGACTGTGGACATCACTTCAGAATAAAGATTAATTGTTTAAGGCTGTGGAGTTGTTTCAGACTTGCATGTTTTAATACAGAGTTCTTGATTCAAACTATTCTCAGTTCTTAAGGGAACTAAGAGGGCTTTGAACAACCAGCTTGTAAATGTATTGATAATAAGAAACCTGTGTCTCCATTGTTTTATTTTAGTGGAAGCAGATGCTCTGTGTCAAGGACTCAGGTGTAGTTTATGAGCTGGTGGACTGGGAGTTTACAGGGAAGAGGAGTGTGGTATGGCTGCGTGAGTAGCTTGGTAGAGGCTTTGGAAGCAACAAATTCTAGGAGAGGATGGGATTTTCTGCTGTGTTTCAGCAGAAAAACCTCTTACAGGGTTTTTCTCTAATATATGGAAATGCAGATTGAAAGGGGGCAATCAGGTTCAAGAAGTTAGATGTGGTTTAAGGCTTCTTGTTACTCTGGATACAATTGAATTTTTTTGGTGTGAGACTACTGTGTTTAGTAAACTGAATTCTGTGGGGCCGGTTTGGAGGAAGGAACCTTGTGGGTTCAGGGCGACGGAAGAGCTGGGGCACGGGGCGCTGTTGGTAAGGCACATTCAGGCTTGTTTTTCCCTCAACTTGTTGTAACTTCCATGTACTCGCATTTGGCTGTGTAGCCTTTTACTTCCAGTCAGTTTTGTAAGAAACATCCTTTTCTCCTTCCCCTGTAAAATCCAGTAGTCAAAGAAATAAAGGTGTTATTTGCAGTCTGACAAAAACACTTCTATAAAGCAAATGCTGATGGGCACCTAGTCTAGATATGTTTTTTCCACCTCTCTTTTCCCCAGAACAGCCCGGTTAGTGGCTGAGAAGATCAGAGGAAATGAGGCTGAGGCCAAGAATAGAACTGGCAGAAGCACCATGGAGCAAAGCACCTCTGCCTGCAGCTCCCATTCCCTTGCAGAGAACGGGAAAGGGCTGGCCAGCCAGAGCCAAAGAGAGCTCCTGGGCCAGCACCAAGTGTCCTGCCCAGCCCTGCGCCACAAGGACAGAGCAAGGATGACAGCTCCAGTTCTGAGCTCTGATGGCGACTGTTGGTATAGCAGGGAGTTGGAGGAGGCTTTCATCCTGGGTATCCCTCCCAAAATTCCCTTTTCTTCCCCTGCTAGTGGGGCCTGCTGCTCTATCTACATCTCTGGTGACTGTCTCATCCTGTAATTGCCTTCCTTCTCCTTCAGAGCGTCATCACTACGAGTCCCTCATACCTGTGAAAAATGACCTGATCTCCCATTTGCCTTTGAATTGCGTGATGATACCCAAAGTAGATATTTCAACATCTTTCCTCTTCTTGGATCAATATTTTTCCTTGTTCAGAGTTACCTTATTCATCAGCAATGTTTGGCCACTGGTAAAGTGACATGTGGCAGCTCTTTCACAGTTAGTTTAGGACACAAAATAAGAAAGCTGTATCTTGCAGAGAGGTGTTATGGGAATGTGAACAGCCAGAAAGTAATTATACACTTGGAATGCTACCAGGATGCCAGCTGACTGTGGAAAAAATTACCCTCTCTGAGAGTAAGAAGTCGTCTAGAGATACCCAAGTTTCCTGCTAGGCTAGAAGAGAAATTCTTATTTTTCTTCTGAGTTAATGGGGTGAATTGACTCTACAAGGGATCAGATGTGCACCACAGCTGGTGCAATACCAGGGGCAGGAGTGTGAGGACAGCGGGTGAGAAGGGAAGAAAGAGGACTGCCCTTCCTGGCAGTGTTAGTGTATCTTGTGAATCCCACTCAAATGCTGACTGGAATTGAATGGCTTAAAAGCAGGATTTAATCAAATCCACAGTGTGAGATGTAGGAGTGTCTGCGCTTGCAAGGAAGCCTTTCTGGTTTTGTACAGCACTGGCATAGAAAGAAGTGGATGTACTACCTACCTCTGAGTCTACATCAGCTACTCATTTGTCAAAGAGCAAGGGAAAAAGTGAGTAATGAAAGTTTATGGAGTAAATTTTCTTCTCAACGTGCTATTAGCATTAATGGGAAATGCACTCAGAGTGAAGAGAATATGCCCCCTTGTGAGCTTAATGATCAAGCTCCCAGGTCATTGCTAAATCTCACACGCTTTATGTGCTCCTTGGTGCAATGATTCTACACTGTAATTTGAAATGGGGTAAATTATATTGCTGACCTTAGTTAATTGCTGTCAGTAAAGCAGTATTATAGCCAAGAGCAGACTGCATCAAAATGACCTGAGATCAGTCTTTCCCTTTCTAAAAACAGAGCTACAGAGTATTCCTCGTGTTATTTAAAAAATACAGTTGCTCAGGATGCAGTATTTAGAAAGCAGGTAATATTTTGTCAGAAGATCACAGAAGCTAGCTTTGGTGACAATTGTTTTCTCCCAAAGGCATAACACTTGGTCACTGCTGTGATTATCGCTTTGTATCGCCAGAAAAATGGGGACTAAATCATAGGTATGTGTTCACAAATTTCTGTGAGGTTGCAGGTATGTTAAGAAGTGGGGTGTTTTCAGTAGAAGTAACATGATGCTGTAGAGCAGGTGTGTTTTGAATAAACTGGATGACTTGGAACATCACTTGAAACTTTATTGTGAGATTTCACATCCAGTCTAAAAACTTAATTATTCTATAAACTTATGGGCATTTGGTCTTTTAATAGGAAAAAAATCCAAAACTGAACATCCAGAAAGATGCTAATTAGAGTCATTTTTAGCTATCTTGCTTCTACTGAATGAAATGTTAATAAACTATTTCCTGTGAATCTGTCACATATAAAATTGCCTAATTGGTTGCATTGTATGCTACAGAGATCATGTTTTCAACCTGGAAATGGACCCTCACTGTAGTTTTTCTTCTGCTGAAAATACTATGAACAGTGCTTACAGTAGCTGATGGGGCAGTTGAGGGGAGCCTCTGCTCCACGAGAGAACCTGGAGAGTGCCCTTTACTGTCCTTGGGGACCGAGCTGGTGGTGTCTCCTAGAAAAGCTGGAGGTGGCCAGGCCCCGCTTTCCCTGCCTGCCACTGCTGGCATGTCACCCACAAATAGAAAAATGGGTATCCTCAATGGAGAGAAATGCCCATTGGAAAGAGGAGATGGTTACAGAGAGCCTTATGAAAGGAGCTGCTGCATGGCACTGACGCTGGCTTGGCCAAAGCTGTGATGAGTCAGGAGCATGTCCTGGTGGAACTGTTGGTGAAAGGGTGGATTTGGGTTGTAGGGACCGTGTTGGTTGGCTCTAATAGCAGTGAGCATCGTTAACGCTGGGTTGCAGTACAGCCAGGGCCAGTAGTTACGGCAACTTTTAGTTCAGGCCATGCACTTACTCCAAAGCAGAGCCCTTGGAGGGCAAATCCAGTCCACGCTTTCAAAGCATTCAAATCTGTTGTTCTTTTTTCTTACAGGCAGTGTGGAATGAGGTTTCATCGTTTTGAATTTGCTTTCAAGTAGGTCTCCATTCAACAGATTAAAAGCAGAATTCCCGGGGAAATGTTAGCATACAGACAGAGGCTTCAGGCTGTAAAACTGAACGCGGGGAAGTGTAAAGGGTGATAAGGGAAACTGGCTGCTGTGATAAAATACAATCCACAGGAATCAATGTTGTCTGGTAAAATGTGCTCTCTGAAGTGGGAAGAAAGGAGTATACTTTTTGGAGAGATGGGGGAGAGGTGAGGACTGAAAATCAGCAAACGGGCATTGCATTTGTTCGTTGTAACCTCTTTTTCTGAAAGAGTGGCATTTTCATGGTTAGGAAGATTTCCTTGTGTCTTGTTGGAGGAATGGGGGAATAAATAATCTTAAAAGATAAAGGAAATTCATGAACATGCACAAATGTGTTTGCAGAATGTGTGAAGCAGGTGGTGTGCAGCTAACTGTGGTTAATGGTAGGTGAAAAATACAATGTAGGGAGTTACTGCATGGATGGAGACAGGAGAGGTGTGTGATCTTAGTGTCTATGCGGTGTGCTAAAGAGGACTCTTTTTTTTTTTTTTTTTTTTAAGTGGGAGCTTTAGCTAAATAAGAACACTTAAAATTGAGGTGGCCCCCAAAGGCACGGAAGTTTGTTAGTTCTGGTAGACAGAGCATTCATTCTTACTGGCCCAGGGCATGATACGAAGTGTTAATTTGCCTTTGTAGAGGACTTCATTGCCTTAAATAAAATGGTGCTATTTTTGGAGCTGAGAGAGGTTTTAACTTGCGTTGCAGAAATAACCTGTGTCCTGGCTTGGTTTCATGAGCCCTTGTGCAGAAACATGAGATAACGGACCTGTGTGTTTTCCCCTTTGCTGCCCAAGGGCCAGCTTAAGTCTTTGTACCTGTGGTGGGGTTGGTCAGGCCTGGACTTGGCCGGTGTCCCAAATGCTGTTGAGATGGGAACATCCCCAGCACGGGGCTACAGGGTAACCAGCCCAACAGCCGATGGGGCAGGAGCGGGGGACTGCCAGGACAGCATCGCTTCTGGAGGAAACACTCACCTGAAAGAAATCTGGTTTCTCCTCTTCACTGTTTATTTACAAGCCTCAACTTTTGTTGTAGTTAACTGTTAAAACACTGTAAAGAAAACAGTATTTTAGTAGTGTCTGTTGTTATCCAGGAACATGATGAAATGTCATTCTCAACAAAAATGTCTGTTTATCTATTTGTAATTTAAGATTCTTGTAGCATCTGACTACTTTTGTGGCATTTAACAACAAAAGTGCTCAGGTTTTATTCCCCTCCCCCTCTTTTTTTTTTTTTCAAAATATGTATGTTTTGGTTTTATTGCTTGCTCCATTATGATTTTGTTCTAGAGTCGCATTTTCCATGTTTTAATAGAGAAATTAGCAATTTTATTCACTTGGCAAGGTGCTTCAGTTATTAGAGCCCCAGGCAAGTTTAAACAAAATGCACAGATAGATGAGAGTATTTGCCACTTCTTGTCTTCAAGGTGGTTTACAATCATCAGCTGATTATTCATGGCTTATTCTGTGAATGTCCAGATGAATCTCAGAGTTGTTTGTATTAAATTATATTTACAAGCTCAATGCAAATTGGAAGGAACTACATGATTTTACTTCCAAGGAAACTGATGATTTCTTAATTAACTGTTTAATTAAAACAAAGAATCTAGAAGTTGCAGAGAACAGTTGGTTGGAAAAACTCTCCTTAATGCATCATCTTTGCGAAACACTGGGTTGTACCAGGGCTAGGAAGCAGAGCTGCAGAATTCACTCTACAAATCAGCAGACTCCTCTGAGCAGCAATACTTCTTTATTCTGTTCAGAAAGAATATAGCAGGGATGTAACATCAAGGGAGGAAAGTAATATGAACGGAGTTATAAACTTAGTCGCGCAGTTATCCCTTGCAAAAGTAAACAACGTAATGTTTAGGAAAAAAAAATCTATTTTTTTAATCCCCCAGAATCCATTGCTTTTGTAAAATTAGTTAGGTATTATGTAAGAGTGAGGAATCCGAGTAGAATAAAAGAAAGTCCTTGCTCTGTTTCTGTCTCTGCTTAAAATCTTTCGTTCTCTGTCTTCTCTAGAATATCCAGGCCTTGTCTCTACTACATTTCCTAACAGGTGGAGTTGTAATATGCTTTATGATCTGTGTCTTACAGTGAGTCATTTAGCTTTTTTATTTTAACCACAGCTGAGGTGGTAATACAGCTGATAGATGCATTTCCAGAAAGAAAACAGAGTCTTAGTTAACAATGGTCAAACTGAGCTGATTAATTTAAATAGCAGTGAAGATGGGGTGAAGTTGGATTTTTTTACTGGGTTTCCCAGCTTAAATGGATGCTGCTCAGATCAGGGAAATCCTTCTGACTTTCTGCTTTCCTCCCTGCACAATGCACTGAAGCAGTTAAAAGCAAATTGTACATATTTTGTTTAGCCCAACAGTCTGGAGGTTCAGAAGATAAGACGTGCTTCTCAGCATGAATGAACTGTGAAATGTATTTGAGGATGAAGCTTTTGATGGGGATTTTTTTGGATGTAAATTCTCAAACTTCCATTTAAAATATATCACACTGTTTATTCCTGCAGAGAAGTAAGACTTATCTTTAGAATTTCAGACTGCTCTACTGAACAAAGTTTTTTAAAGATGTTCTAGTGGCAGTTGACATTTGAACCCTCCTTCCCAACTTGGGGGAGGGGGGAGGTGGAATCTTGGAATCTTCTATTCTTGGGTTTTCCTTGGTGCAGGTATAATATCCCTTGAATACTTTTAGGCCAAATGCCCTTGCAGAATCATACCAGGTCTTGGCTGGTTGATCTGAGGAAAATAAGGAAAGCTTTTCTGCAAATGGCATTGCAAACATTGCAGCAGAGCTGCCTCCAAGCAAACTCTTGGTTACTCAGAGTGTGATAAATTTTCCTGACCATCCAGAGATGAGTATAACATTAGAATCACTTTTCTAGCCAAGATGTATACACCATGAACAATGTAGGTAGACAGCTCAGTGCTGCCTATATGTGTTTGCCTAGGTTTGTGGAAAGTACTTGTTCCAGTAAGTGTGTAAAATAATTTATATCAGGAATTTGAGTGGAATTCTGATACGGTATAAGCAAGTACAACCAATGAGTTTCCTTGAAGCACTTGTTTCCTGTTCTTAAATGTCAGTTTTAGCATTTAAAGAGACTGATAAAGTTCAGCTGACATCAGGGGCACAAAATGTAAGTTGGCAGGTGTAATAACATCCACAAGCACGAGTGCCATTTAACTATAATAGAAAATGAAATAATTCAGCTTTCACAAACATACAGGAGAGCTTTTCTGAATGTACTGTGGTCCACCTGAATTCTCAGGAATCCTTTAGGAAACAACCATTTTGTGGATTACATTTTGCATCTATCTGAATGAGTGCAAAGGAAGAATCATACTGGAGCTTTCCTCATTAAATTCTTGCAAGTGCTGAAGGGGTGGATGCCAGCATCACCTCACACCTCTTGGTACTGAAGACCTATTTTTCTTCTTGGACTAAAGATCTATCAGGCAGGTTACAGATTTATTCCAGCTCTAGAATAGGCAGAAAAATGGAGGTACCATTAGGAGGAAGCAGTATTCTATGGAAAGAAAAATCTTTTGCAGAGCACATCACTGTGCTCTCATTTTTCAGATCTTACTGTGCTCATCAGTCACCATTTGTCTCTACCTGTGAGGAGCATCTTAAAGCCAATTAGTTTTCTTTGGAAATTATCGTTCTCTAGTGGATACGAAGCATTTGTGACAACCAACTGAAGATAGCACTGTTTATCTGTGCTGGTGTTACAAGGAGGAACGAGGTCTCTAAGGGAAAGGATTACCTTCATTAGATCTGGTATAGGTGGGAAAAAATTGTGATAAACTTTTTGGACGTGGAGTCACATCTGTCCCTCACTTCATCCTTGGGATGGGCGCAGGGGGCTCCCCAGGCTCTGGAGTCTGGGACCCTCTGCCTGGGAAATGGCCGCGCTGGTTTACAACTGCTGACTCTTGCAGCTCCTGCTCTTGCTGTTCAAAGCTTCTGCAGGTCTGGTGCACAGTGCTTGGGAGACGTGAGTAACACACTGACCTACACGTACCCGTGCTCATCTCAAGCAAGTGCCCAGCAGAACCGTGCAGCTCTCCCCGTGCATTCCCAGTTTTCAGGCATTGGAATGCTGTCCCCCCCACCATTGCAGTGATAATACTGCGTGTAGCCCCACTGCTTGCACTGGTCCGGCCTGCCAAAGCACTGACTAATACTAGGAGTGCTGTGCTGGAAATAAGAACTCGTGTGTTAGATATGCAGGAAGTGTTCTCAAGGTGGTGATTTCTTAGGACCGAGGGAGTTGGAAAGGATTAGGATGCTCTCAAAATTCTGCTGAACAAGTAGATGTCATTGAAAAGAGATTTACGGATTTCCTGGTGGGGGGAGGAAGGGAAAACAGATGGGTGTTTTTTTGCATGAGTTTGTTTTCATATCTGGAAGGAACAGGTAGTCTGCCTAAAGAGCTCTGCTTTTAATTTCTGCAGCCCTGGCACAAGGGGCAGGTGGGAGGAGAGGAGGGGGAGCAGCTTGGGAAGCCAGGCTTGGTGCTGCTCATACCCAGAGGGGAGGCACGGGGTACAGACAGGGTCAGTCCCAACCCACTGGGGGGGTACCTCACTGCAGCTGCTCCCTTGAGCCCCACTGGCAATGGGGGCAGCAGCCCCCAGTTGTCTGCCTCTACGGGTAACTGCTGGCTTGACTGATTCCTAACTTCACATTTTTACTTTCTCAATGTGGAGCTTTTTTAGTACAGCTCGTTGTTGAGCTGGTAAATGCTCTTCATGCATCAATTCTTGTTACCTATTTTACAGGATGAGAGCAGCAAATCATAACTGTGGTCTTCACGTGGTGGAAGGGCTTCACTCTGGAATACCAATTTAGTTAATCGCTGTCTATACCAAATGGCATTTCTAAGGGCTGTGGTGAATGTGCATGCACAGAGCCTGGCTCATCGGCTGCTAAGTGTTAGTTAATGGTCACCACAGTGGGTGGTCCATGGGAATTGCTGCTTTACTGTAGGTACAGCAGTTGACAAAAAAAAAACCCTGTGGTGTAGCCATGTAGTATCAGAAAGGCTGTGAAAGAAAACACACTTTGAATGTTCAGTAAATGAAGAGAGGAAGGAAAGTGACCAAATCCCGTATGTGTTCTGTGCAGCAGGGGAAAGTGATCTGACTGCTGTCTTAAAATCTGTCCTAGATTTACTTTCCCGATTTAGTGAATATGGATTTTATTATTCTTAATGAAAGGGCTGCATCTGAATGAAGGTAACCAAAGCCTCTTCCCCATATAATGTGACAGATTGCTCAGAGGCAGCAGACATACAGATCTCCTGATGGGCACTGCAGAGCAGGGCTGGCACAGGTAGCGGCTGGGGATGGAGACACAGCACAGATGTGCTGTTCCAACTCTGAGGATAAACTAAAGACCTTGAATCTTTAGAGCTTTCACTTCTGTTTTCCTTAGTAGTTCACGTGCCTTCTCTTTTCCCTCAAGAGATGCAAGTTCTTTTGTTCGATGTATGCTTTGCATGAACTTGATCAAAAGGCAAATCGAAGCTTACTCTGTTCGTAGCAATGGATGTAAACATTCCGAAATCCCAATTCAGCTGTCTCCAGAAGTATCAAGCAACCTAATAATTTGAACTCTCTCATTTCAGTGCCATCAAACGATTCAGTATTCAAATGAATCATAGACCTCAGGAAAATCAATAATACAGTTCTGCGTGAAATAAAGCATGGTTTCTCTTCAGCTGAGCCTGCTCATTTCTAGTGTATTCTGATTCAACAAATCTTTAACGTGCAATAACCCTGCTTGATAATACATATTTATTTTTAATCTGTGGCAAGAGAAAGCTCAGCAACCTGGTACCAGGATGTAGGATTTTTGTCTCCAAGTCCTTTCATTCAAGGATGTGTTAGGCTGTTTCCATCCCATAGTTTTTTGGATACCAGTTCAGTTCCAAAAAGACAAGAAGTAGAGGCTAACTCCTAATGCTACAGTGTGGGGTGACTGCAGGTTTCCTTTGGGTTTTGGGGAAGTGCACAGTAGCCTGCATTTGAACAGTTGGATCTAAGTCTTTCGTCACTGTGGGTTTCGGAATGTTTTTGATGATTAAGGATTAAATTAGAGACCTTGTATTCCTTTTAAAACTTTACCATTTACAATGTGAGGTTAATTTGTTGCTCAGGGAGGTTGCTCGCAGTGGAGTATTGATGACAAAGGTGTAGTACCTGCCTCCTCACAGATGGACCGATGTCCTGCTATGTTCTTGCTAGTTTTTTTTTTTCCTTTATCATGTAAATGATAAAGAACTGGAGAAGGACCCTCTAAGTTCAGGTCTGCAGGTCCAATATGTGCAACTGATAGCTGAGACCCACTGAGAAAAACGGTAAGTTCCTTCTCTACCAACTTGAGACTGGAGCTATGGATCTTTATCCATAAAAAAATCAAGTGTAGATCAGCTTTATGAGGTTAAGGGTCAGAAAAGAGAGATCACGCAAACTATGCCAAGTTTTATTCTAGTGGCTGTGACCATAGTAGCTAGTACTTATGTTAAAGCAGTAACCTGCTTTTTCTTATACTCATATTTTTATACCTCCTGGGCATTATTGCTTCTTGGCTCACTTGGGGTTTTGTGGCTTTCTTGTGGCATTCTGAAGTCCATTTTCATTTAGTGAATGTTTAGCAAAATTCCTGCACAGTTTGAAGATCAGTCCAAGAGTAATGGTTTGCATCATTAAGTGGTTGGTCAGAATGTAAGTTTGAGCTTCCTGGGGACACAGGTGCCTTGTCCAATGCTGCTTGTGAGCTGAGGAGGTGAACAGGGAGTAACACCTGTATCTAATATCTAGATATTTGGATCAATCTTTCTTTTCTCATTTTTGTCTCTCATTTCTTTTTCCCTCAGCAAAAATAGAACCCTTTCAATCCAATTAAGAAATCCAATTAGCACTACAACTTGCAGGGCACTATTATCATGTTGACTTTCAATCGTGCTCCTCTGAGTATGTGTCTTTTCTGAGCCCTGACCATAACAGAATTATTAATGTGAACATGCTGAGGCAGAGTACTTTTCTTAAAAAAAAAAAACCTCTTTAAAATATTGTGTGTTTATTAGCTGCTTATGTGATGTGTTAAGATAAAAAGGATAAACTAGTTATCCACACTGAAAAGATGAACTTAATGTTGACTTCCTAGCAGTCCTGTGTGAGTGAAAGTGTTTGCCTTGTGTAAGAAAGTGCATGTTGATTAATAGAATTAGCTGAAGGAGTCCAAAATAGAGCCTCCCTGCTAAAAGGGCTGACCACAGCTTTCAGTGATCTCTGAAGGTTTGTGTAATTGCTTCTCATGGCTGCGTCTTAGTTATGAAATGTTTTCTTTTTAATTAAACCATCATCCCTCTAGTAAATACCACTTTGATTTGGTTTGTAATTAGGGAAAGAACTAACGCTGTGCATTGCTTAGCACTTTCAGGATACCAAGTGCATAATAAAGAACTGTACAACCAGACTGTCAAATCTTGTTGATATGACTTCATGTCGGTGTGCCTTTCCTCAAGTCTTGTTCCTGCACTCGGGTTTTATCAGTGCTGTAATTTTCATGGTTGTAAGGTTTATTAGCATTGCTGTAATAAACAGATAAATAAAAAGTTTCATCTAAAATGTCCCTGTAAAATAGGTGTTGGAAGGAATATAATGCATTTGGAGGGGAGGAAAAATGAGTCTGGAAAGGTCCTTTTTTCAAGCGTGGGCATGACTGCCTTGCAAAATATGGCAAGCACAAGGAATGAAAGCACAGTGTTTCCTCCCGTGCTGCATCTGCAGTACGGTGTGATTTAGTGCACTGCCACCGTTGCCGAGGCTAACAAGAAAGGAGACAGCTTGCAGTAGTTAATGTGATGGAGATTTTTTCAGTTTTGAACATTTTAAGTAACGTTTCTGTTTCACAATATTTCTTTTCTGTTAAGGAGGGAATAAATTCTATCTTTAAGGTGTAGAGAATAGAATCAAAAAAAAAAAGGGGCAAAAAAGCCTCTAGCTAAATGTTGCCTTTATAATAGACTTGGGTATCTAAATGTAAAGGAGGATGAAAAATCTTGGTGCTCTGTCAAAATTTGTTTGCTTCTAAGTACTGATTTTGTTGGATCTTTTGTTTTTAATTTCTACTGTCCTTTCCAATAACGTGGTGCCTTCCAAGCACCAAAACACTCCCTTGGGCTTTGGTTCTAGATAGTGAAAAGCTGGTGGAGGGTTTTTTAGAGCTAGCTGAAACAGCAGGGTTCCAGTTTTCTGAAAACACTGTTTTCATGATAGAATTATATAAACTGTGTAGCCCTTCTGCTGTTTTTTGAAGTTTGATTCAGCTAGTGAATTACTACTACAATACTTAATTTGGTCTGAAGCCAAGGTCTTTTATTTGATATTATTACAAGTTTTTAAAGCCAAAGTATCTAGATAAATTCAGAATAAAACAGAAAAATCAGGTCTCTGCTTTTAAATTGGGAATTTCAAGAGCATGTCTTCAAATGAGACATAGAAAATTGATAAATATACAGACATCAAGCTATTTGACTCCAGCTTGTTCTGAATGATTTATATACTATTCCCATACCACTGCATCAAACTGTTATGAAGTAGAGTGCAAAAGCACCAGATTTCAGAAAACCTCCAAGATCTTTCTAGGGTATTTATGAGCCTAAATGAGTGGGACTGTGCAAAGTCAGTAGAGGTTGCTGGTTGACTCTAGCAGGTTTTAGGTCAAACACTGGAACAGGTTTTACTGAGGGGTTGTGGAGTCTCCGTCCTTGCAAACAGTCAAAACCTGACTGAAGACTAACCTGAGCAACCCACTGTAGTTATCCCTTCTCAAAGCAGTGCCTTCCAGCCTTTCTAACATCAACTGTTCTGAGATTCTGTGTAAGGAAAAAAAAGGTAATTTCTCAGTCTTGCGCTAGAGCAATGAGGAGATGAAATTGCAAAGTCAAATATTTAACAGAGGAGAGAAGAGAAATTAGATCTCTTAAAGTAAATTCTGTATTTATCATGGAATAAATTAGGCTTTTCTGATTTATTCTGATGAAATGGGAAGTACAGAGATGGAAGTACAGGATTGTTCCAGCAGGGGGTAAAGAAAGTTTACAAAGTTCTGTTATACTGTGTGCTGCATGTGATGGGGAATGAGATCTGCCCTCTCTGCATGAAATTTTTATTTCCATTGGATGTGTAGTATAGACAGGCATCCTGGTTTTGATTGTCCTTTTAGGTGATAGATTAAATGTTGGCTCTGTCATTAGCAGATAATAACTGTTGGATTTACCATCTGTGAAATAAGGCAGTCTTACTCCAGTTGTCACTGGCCAGGGGAGCTCTTGTCTGTCTGCTTCCACAGCTGGATCTAATGCATGTTCCTGCTGATAAGAGATCAAGCATGGAAATATCTTGGCCCAGACTTTGCTAGGTATTTCAGCGAGGTTCTTTGAAAAGACATACCAGTGCTATCTTCAACAGCATGGAAGATTTATGTTTAGTGCTGTAGTTTGTAAAGTCAGACTTAAGCTGAAGTGTATGTGTGGTTTATGGCCCCCTTAGAGCTCTTGGATGAGATCTGAAAAGTTGAAAAAATATTTCTAAATAACAATCCTGCCTTGCATGAAAGAGGAATTGTATGTGACACCTCCTCTCCATAAAGAGTGAATTGCTTGTGATGCAGTGTCAGCTTGATCCCAAGCTCTGAAAGGACAGGCAATGACCCTTGTGATAGTGATTTGTCAGATTTTTTTTAGGACAGTGTAAGAATTGTGTCCTTCAGTGATCACTTGGAGCCCTGGGGGTCTTGCAGAGGTTTCCTTCTCAGAGTCTTGTTACAAGACCCCATGCATATGGCATCTACTTCCAAATGCTCTAGGAAAATGCAGTTGTTCATGATTTCCTTCCCCAGCCAATGCTGTAATTACAATTTCAATTGTTAATGTAATCCAAAATTTCAAATGCATGTGCAATTTTCTAGTCTATATGCAGTCACGTTCAGTTAGTCTCTGACATACCCCACGCCCCTGCGTGGATTTGCAGAAACCAACAGTCTTGTTCTCATCTATGGGAAGTCCCCTCATTTATGCTCTGTCTTAGGTTCAGTTTTCCCACCATGATTTTTTTTTTGTGTTTTTCTGCTGCTCTAAAAGGACAGGAGTGGATCTTCATCTCCCCTGTTGGGATTAGAAACAGTATTTTGTTATTGATATCCAGTTGCGGTTCCAGCTTTGGATGACCTTGGTGGCAGCTCTTTCAAACCACTTCTCTTGTATTGTTTTACGCCACACAAGTGTAGCGTGTCGCTTCAGAAGCGGCCTCAGCTCTGCGCTCCGTGTCCAACGGGCCACTTGCTTTGAATTGTTTCTGTCTTCCAAGTCTGTGGTGACTCTGGCATCAGTTTTCAAGTTGTTTGTGTTGTCAGCATCAGCAGTGAGTAGGTGTAGCATCTTTTGAAACCCTACGGGAACTGCCTAGCACACCAGGGCGTGTGTGACCCGTGCTGTACAGAGCTTTGCTAACTAGGTACGGGTGTGCCAATAGTGCCAGTGCCTCTAGCAAAGTGTGTGTGCACACCAGCCTGCAGGGACATCCCACAGGAGATGATGTCTTCACCTGCAACAGGATGAACTTTTTGAAATGTGTCCCTGGCCTGTTAGCATAGGTCACTAACTGAAAGCAGTGTGGGATGTTTCTCTTGTGCTTGCTGATGGGCTAAACTCATTTCTTGGAACATAGCGAGCAGCCTGGCTCAGTAGGAAGCATTTACCTCTGATTCATCTCAATTCCTTGCTGGTGAGATTGCTTATGTTTTTCTGCTAGATAAGACTTCATGTAGAACACGACGTCTTTTCTGCCATTTCTTGTGCTGACAGACAGTGTCCTAGTGACCTGCAAAATGGGAAAGAAATCAAAAAAACTGGGAACTAGATCCAGGTAGGGCGTGTGAATCGGTGCAAGGACTGTTGCTGTTCAGAAGTGTGGTTTCAGTAAAAGGTGATACTGAGGCTGCCAAGTACAGATTGACCACCAAGTACAGAATCTTGCATCTAGGTACTTGGAAATAGGTCTGTTTGAGGCACATGTAATGTCCAGTCTCCACTCAGTTCATGTGTCTCCCAGATACCTGGTTCTGTCGAGACCTCCAGGTGCTGTCCTTTAGCTCTGCCTTGCCAGCCTCGGTGGAAGTGAAGGATAGCTCTTGGTGCACAGAAATCCAGGGTAGGTATGACTTTTTGTGCTGGATTGGGCTTCTGTGGGCAGACGCTCTTATATGGTGGGTGTTTGTGGTAGGTCTCTCACTTTTGGGCCTTCCAGCTTCAACTGGAAACTTCACTGCTTATTCCCAGTACACGGAGTGGGAAACTCTAAGAACAGAATTGCTCCTTAAAGAAAGTGACTTTTATCCTCTTGCAGAGGTACAAGGGGCAGGGGTGTTAATGTACAGGTGAAAATAGCCTGCACAGGAGTTAGCCCTCTGCCATGCAGGCTTCTTCCCTGACTTTGTGCAGGACCAGCTTATTACCTATGTAGACAAATATGAAATTTGGATAGTTTTCCTGGTTTGTTTCACAGTGAGCCTGGGTTTATTACGTCTCACATAAAGGTATGGCATAAATCTGCACTTGAATTTGGGCAGGTTTAGGATAGTTAGCTGGTCAGTTAAGCAGTCTGATTTCTAGACAAGCCAAACTGTATTTCCTGAAGCACTGGATTTATTTTACTTTTAAGATTCCCCATCCCCCTCTCCATCATGTCATGCACAAATTAGTCCTTCAGAGAGTAATTTGAAAACAGGGGTTTATGTGTGACAAGAACGTACAATGTGAAATGTGTGGTACTTTTGTTTTCAGTTAATTAGAAACTTGAGATCTCTCATTACTAATAAAGCTTCAGGTTTCTGTTCTTTGAAGCAGACAATTTTCCAATCAGGCATAATTACTGAGAAAAGCTCTTTGGCTGGATCCATTAAGTTCCCTTCCTGGTTTTTTTTTTTTTCCTCCTCTCTTTTTCCTCATATCTTGGCTGCGAGACAGTAAAAGATATGGCAAACCTCCAATAATTACCTGAATGGCAGACATTTAATAGCTTTATAATGTGTTTGAGTGAAGGTTATTAAATCTGCTATACTGAGCTTTTCAGCTACAGCTATTTTGTTCTCTCTCTATGCAGAACTTAAAAAATTCTCTGTGCAAAAGGAAAAGTATTGCTTTCCAAGTACTTGTTAATGAATTGTCCATTGTATTGATGCTGGACATAATTAATGAAAAATTCTTATAAAGTGCCTGCCTTTGAGTGGTTTTCTGGATAGACCGCCAAATGTAAATGCCTTCTTATTGTTACAGATTGCCTACCTCTGTGTCAGTTTAAATTGTTGTTTTCTCCTGAGCAATGAGAAATCATGTATTTCAAATGACTTCCTCGGAGCTCATCGCTTCAGAAACATTAGCACCCTTGTCTATTTGTAACCTGCCTTTTTATGTTCTTGATTATAACTCGGAGCCCAGAATGATTTTCCTGGTTTTGGAATTTCCTTTACACCAAGCTTTACACAGCTTGGTGTAGAGCTGTTGACGTAAACTCTCATTGCCTGAGAATTTAGCATAGGATGTGCTGGTGAAAGAAACTCTTCTTGGAAGAGGCCAATTTATTTATTTATTTTTCCTAGGATAGTTTAGGAAAACATGAGAGGAATGGCTTGTGATAAGACCCGGAGGGAGAAACACTGCAGGCATTGCTGTTACTGCAGACAGTGGTTATAAATGACCTTAGAAAAGTGATCTAAGCATAATTCCGAGAACCAAGATACTTAAAAATTTTCTGTCTTACGCATTATTGTGAAAATTCTCATGGCATATCCAAGAGTCTTATGTGTGGCTTTTCAAGGCATCTATTACGGTACCAGCAAAAATGTTATTGGAAAGGGACTTAAAATATCTTTGTATATCTACAAAGAGTGCATTAGATGGTGTTAGGCAAGGGTCCAGCTTAATGTAAAGCGAGTTTAAAATTCCTACAGCTTAAGCAGTATTAATGTGACTTCTGGGTATGTATATAATTTTACAGAATGCTTCTGAAGCTCTATTTTAAATTCAGTGCTGAAACTACTGAACTGTGGAATAAATTTCACTTAAAATGCAGACTTCTGGAGGGGACCTGGCCTGGGAGAGTAGGTTTGACTCATTTCAAGGAAATAATTTCATCTGGTTAAAGTGGATACTTTATTGGGGGTACCCAAAAATACGTGCAGGTTCAGGAATGAAGGCAAGAGAATTCTTTTCTTCTATCCCAAAGGTGGCTTATTCTTTTCTGAGTGTGGTATTGACCTTCGGCATTGAATGGATATAATCAATGTCAGAGCAGAAAGAACTATTGTGTCTCAATTCCTGATAGTTTGGGAGACAGGAAATTCTGAATAAATATAAACAAAGTGACCTGTTTTTAGACTTCTTTTGTAACAATGCTGAGAATAGCCAATTGGATTATCTTTATAAGTAACTTAAAATTCCTTCTGGTGTGTGTGTTCTCTCCCTCTCTCTAATATTATTTAATAAAAAACAGATGACAGAAACCTTGTTGATGTGCCTAACAAGTACGTTTGGGTTTTTTTTGCTAAATTTCCTCCAATTCAAATCTGCCGTTTTAAACCCCACAGATGTGACTAGTCTGGTATCTTTGGTACGAAGCACGATAGCTCTCCTAAACAATATCTTAACGGTTAGAAAATTTGCTGGGGGTGTTTGAGATGGGAGGTAAAAAACCCTTTTAGGCTGTGCTCTCGTGTGCACCTTGTGCTGTCTGAAGGGTCCCCTGGGGATGCTTCCCCCCCTGCATAGCTCCTGCTGCCTGTCTGTTGGTTTCACCCTCTGACTGCCCTTGCCGCTGCTTCCAAGGATAGAAAACAACCAATGGAGACACAATATCCAGTAGTTTGTGCAAAAGTTGGTCTTTTTTAAGACGAGCCCTTTATTCTGCTGAAGCGTCTGTTAGCTGTCTCAGTCTCCCTCTTGGTCTCCGCTCATCTGGGTGATGTGTGTTGATACAGTTCTCAGCACAAATGCAGTATTTGCTTGTCGTTATTGCTAAAGGAATCATTACTGCTAATCCACTTATCATGTGCTTTTTCTGTATTGTACCAGACTTCAGTCCAAAAGAGTCTTTTGAAGAGAAAATAGAATTTGCAAATTCTCTTTACTTTTTTTCACTCAAAGGAGTAGCTTCCCAATGAAGTTAAACCTTTTATTGTTCAGAGAAGACTTTGTGGGTTTTTGCAACAGCTCAAAAAAAAAAACCTCAGCCGTGAGATGAGATGTGATACCGCTTTCTTCTCCAGTGTTTATTTCCCTTTCAACAGTCTACAGCCTTACTACTTCTGTTGGGTCTTTTTTTTGTTTTCCCTGTAATTTGTTCCCCCAGTTTGTTCTCTCTGCAAAGTCAAAACGGCTTCATGGGTATTTACTTGAGTAAAAGCAAAGGACCTCAAGAACTGGCCTGCAAGTTTTAATGAGCTGCAGTCTGTCTGTGTCTTGCTCAGTTTTGAGTCCAAGAGCGATCTTTGTTCAGCAGAATTTGAAATGGGTTTATGGAATTACTCCTTGAAATGAAATCCTATTGGGAGAACCTGCTGCTGGCCTGTGCTTTGTTTATGCCCAGTATCATCTGCAGGGGTAACAGAATTGCGCTTGTTGGGTAACTGCAGATTTAAACAGGCCTACCTGAAATTAGGCTGTGCTCTTCCTGCCTCCAGAAGTATTTGGATGTAGGTAAATGTTTTAGTTCCATCCTGGGGTTTTGAGCTGCTTATTGAGGCTATGGTAGGATATTCTATCTCCTTATTTTAAACTTTTTTCTCTGACTTTGAAATGCATTTTTCCTCAAGATTGGTTCGGTATATTGACACATTTGTCGTAACAAAGGCGGGCATCTCTATTTAGGATTAGAAGAATAATCGACATAAGATTGGCTGGCGCGTATGGCATGGATAAACTGGCTTTTATCAGATGTTTCTCTTCTTTCCTTTGAAGTCTTGATTTATCACCCAGTTTTCAGTCTCCTCCTGTCTTTTGTCTTCCCCCACCCTACCTTCCTGCATATTCTTCTCTTCTGCTTTGAAGCTTTCTAAAGGATAAGGCTGTTCAACAGCAGCCAAGCAATAGCGAAACCTTCAAATCAGTGGTTTTTAAATGGCTTTAGGAGCAAAAGAAAAATAGACTTTAGTGAACAAGTCATTGAAAACAGCATTAAAATTATAAGTGAAAAAAATGAAGGCAAAGTGGTGTATCAGCCTGATCCTGAATAATTTGTATTATGGGGTTCAGGTGAGACAGTGGGTGAAGGCAGTGTACCAATCTCAGCGGCTTCAAAACCCAGGAGACCTGACCTCTGGCCCTGGCTTCCCTTCAGGGTGCTGGGTAACGTTCTATTGCTTTCTCTCAATTTCCTTATTAGTGATTTCTTTGTAAAATACTCCAAAACTATAGGTGAAAGATCTAAAATAGCACTAATTCTCTCCTGGTTGGTATTTACGTAAGATGAATTTCTGCCTGAAGAATTTGCCCATTTTTTTCTTCTGCAGCAATTTGTTTATTTCATGGTTTGTATGGACACTTCCCCCATTTTTTTTAGCCATTTACCAAATTTTAATGCACTATATAAATCTAAAACCCATTTAAGCAACATTGTCTACAAACCATAAAACCACGGAACTGGAAAAAACATCTGCAAACTTATGACAAAAGGGAGATTCTCAGGACTTATTTCCGTTTTGTTGTAGCTGGGAAATGGAGACCTTTGTGTCAGCTTTGCTTCCCAAGAAATAATGCTATGCTAAAGAATACCAAATTGCAGTGCCTGTTCAGAATACAGCCAGTAAATGTTTTTCTAGTTAACAGATAAGGCTAAGACAGATTTTGTGGCTTGATTTATAAGCAGAAATGAAAGCAAACCCAGTATTTTGTGTTTTTTCCCTCTCTTTAATGCTAAAGAAAGCAAGGAGGCAGAGAGCTGAGCTGATAACTTAGAAAAAGATTTGCTGTGAATGGGGATTCAGCACTCCGTCTCCACCAGTTGTTTTCAGGCAGAGCTGAAGTGCTGCTCTCCTTAAACTCTTTGAAAACATCAGGCTTTAGTAGTTGAGCTTGGATCCAGTGACAGGCAAATAGAAAGGTGTGAGTTAAGGTTTCCTGTACCTGTCCCTCTGTCTTTGCTGATTTTTGTGAAGTGTTGAGCATATGCTGTGTTGGCAGAGCAGGGTCTCGAAAAAGATTTTTTTGAGAGACGTCCAGGCAGTGCATCCTGAATGTTCTAATGATACACAAGGGTTACCCTGCACAGAGGTTTGTGCTGCCAGGTGTTGATCTGGTTCATCAATAGTTCGATATCATGTTCGGGCTTCTACTGAAAATGATCCCTATTTTGTGTAATGGCAGCTGCCCTAGGCAAAGCTGCTCATTGCTGAGTCCCTCCAGCTTCCCTTGGAGCGGGGATGACCGTGCGATGTGGGTTGGCTCCAGAGTGTGCTTGGAGACTGCAGAGCAGTTGAACTAGATGCCTCTTGCTGGGTCTTACCTTTCCCACCTTTTTCTGCAATTAGAATTAGCTGGAAAGAGGAGGCTGGGAGGAGAAATGAATGAAATGAGACCATGCAACTTCTCAATGAATTAGATTGAGGATAATTAATTGGCTAATTACAGGAACTTGTTAATTCCCTATTACTGGAACTGCCTTCCCTTGATGGCATCTTCTATAACTGATTTATTAAAATGGAAATGTTGGTCTATGCCTCCTCTAAAGTCACAGCAAACCCATATCACAACATGCCCAGCAGCTGACATCTTTCTGAGCACCAGATAAAGGCCACCCCGGGCTGGGCAGTCTCTGAAATGGCGTAAGCTGAAAATATATTTATTTCCCGCATCTGCAGGGCAGAACTATTTTTCAAGAAACCTTCCTCAAAATTATGTCAAGGAGGCCTGGGGAAGGGAATCTAGTCTTACCCCAAATGACTTTCTGGAAGACAAATGTCCTTGGCTTCTTATGAGGAAATCAGCAGTGATTTGCCAATCTCCGAGATGCTGAAATTCATATAAAGAGATTATTAAGATTTTGTGACATATTGTTATTTTCTTGGACTAATGCTTACTTGATACCAATAGATGTTTCATGGCTTCAATTTGTTGTATTGTATGTTTCACATTCACCTTTCCTCTACCCATATCTCAGCTTATTAGCCCTGCTTCAAGACTCTCGAAATGCCCCCATGCCATAACTTCCTAGTGTTTCACAGCACTTAGTGCACTTACTCTCCTAAGAGCCCTCTGAGGCAGCGCCGTTAGCCTGTTTGCAAAAGGGGGAGTGAAGCACAGAGCTCAGTGGAGATGTGCCCCTCCTTTCCGGGCTCCTAAACACACTGGGGCGTCTTGGTGACTGTGACTTGGCCATGGTTTCACAACTTCTGCCCAGCAGACAACCTGGTCTCTGAAGTATCAGGCTAAAATCCACTTTTTTCTCTCTTTTTATGACTCCCTATTAGGAGCAAGCGAGGGCTGATGGTGACCACCCATTATTTAAACGCTGTTAGGAAGTTGAAGCAATATGTGAGTGATAACCCAGCATTAACTGAGGAGTTCCGGAATGGCAGTGATACAGAACGAGGTTTCAGCCAAACAAGACTGAACATCAGGGAGAAAACATCAATTCCAGTATTAAAGTGGTGTTGACTTAGATGTGCCCAAGAGAAAAAATCAAGGGGAGCAGTACCCCCAAAGCCAAACTATCAGTATAGGGGGGGTCACGGAGAGTCAGAGAGAAAAAGACTTCACATACCTCCCATCCAGGTCATGTTGCCAGGTCTAGTGTATCTGCAGCCAGTCCCCACAAAGTTGCAGTGAGGCCTCTGCCCTTATGGTTCATTTGTGTATGTCTAGGATACAAAGCATGAGGAGTTTATCCTGCTCCGCTGCTGCCTGGCTACGAGCGGGGGAGTCCGCATCCTTTCCTTTCAGCCCACTGAGGGGGAGAGGTATTGAAGAAATTGCCCCTGTGAAGGCTCAGGCTCAGCTCTGACAATTCATTACGATGCGAGGAGCAGTCCTTCACCTGTGTGTGGCACAGCTTTCCTTTTAAGTAAAGCCCCGCTTTAAGATTTGTTGGTTCAGCTTTAGTGGCGCAGTTAATTCCCTGGTGTCTGTGCTTTGGAGCTGTAGCAGAGACCAAAGCAAAGCCTGCAATGATGTTGTGCCGTTAAAGTCAATGGAGTGTCTGTGCAGTTACCATCATCATAAACAAGCGATAACCAGAATCCTCAGCTGACACTTAAACTTTAAGGCTGTTGTATGACATTTTCAAGTCTATGCACTGTCTAATGCCCCCTCCGAGCACAATTACTGTGTAAACTGAACTGAATGTATTGAATAAATATGCTAACTTCACCTTCTCTTACTAGAGTTATAACAGTGAAATTTTTACTAGATTTGAGGTGATGTTATTTGAGAGGATGCTATTTCTCTCTTAACTGACTCTCCAGGCACTCTTCTGTTGTTCAGCAAGATACATACATATATGTCACTCTGGAAAATAGTTTCTACCCAGGTCTGAAGAAACCTAAGTATTAATGCTTGCTGGTGCTTATATTCTAACAGCTCCACACTACCTACTTGATATTCAGGAGAAATAAACAGGAATCGAATTTTTGTGCATGTTATCACAAAAGAATGGAGCTTTGCAATCTGGGCAACAAACTAGACACTAGAAAATTCCTTCCTGTTCAGATCAATTATTTAGCAGAATCCATGCTAATTTGCCAATGTGCTTAGGTGTGAAATCAAGTGTTTTTCCACTATCCTGTTTTGATGCTAGTGGGGCTAGCAACTGAATCAGGATTAGTGTACTTTGTGGAACTGGATGATTTGAGAATCCTGCAGTGTTCAGGCTCACAAAGTTTAACATATTCACGAATATATTTGTATATCCCCCCCCAATGATGTATGGGTTTTTCCACAATGCCTTAAGATACAGATGGACATATTTGTAATCTAAAAACTCTCGCTGTAAGTAGCCAATACAGCTGAAATGGAAAAACTATGCAGAAAGATGTTAATCACGCTATGTGAGCCTCTGCTCCTATTCAGTTGTAGATGGTGGCCTGTCTGTAAAGGCTGCCTTTCTGATACCTAATATTATACAAAACAGTGGGAATGGAGGGCAGAGAACAGGGTGTTTTCTCAGCATAGATCATCTAGCTTTCTTCGAGCAAGCTAAACCTTTGTATAGTTGCTTAAACCGTTAAATTTACATTACCAAAGTGCTTTAGTTCTCTCTAAGAAGCCAAATCTGGCAGAATGATCTCATGATCTACCAGAATTGGGAGAACTTCTGCCTGCCTTCATGTCCCAAATATTTTCCCTGCATGTTTTTCTTTCTGCAGAGAACCATCCTTCAGTGTTCAAGGCCAGCTGGAAATGTGAAACTGCTCAGTACTTCCTTATTCCATGAAGTGCTTGGATGTTGTGCCATCTTTTTTTCCTCTCTAGAAATGGCAGAGATATATCCAGATACATAGCTCTAGAATTCATATCAATACTTTTGTAAAAACTCTTAAGCTGTAACTGGAGGATAAATCTTACATGAAAATAAGTTTATTATGGTGCATGATTTCCCGATAATTTACAAAAAGAGTTAATTCTAATTAGCTACTCACTGTGAATATAAAATGCTTAAGGACAGAGAAAGCTCAAGCGAAGGATTTTTCCATGTACTGAAGAGTGTTTTGTGTTTTAGATTAACTAAACTATCATTTCCAGTACCTCCGGACATAATTTGGCATCACTGCTAGGTTTTGGGTTTGTTCTTTGCCTGAAAGAGCTCTAAGTACCAACAACTGAAATACCCTTTCATTTCATCTAAATGTATTACCCTCTAGGCCTGAGCTATGATATATTTGAGCAGCAGCAAAGAATTCACTGATGTATCCAAACTGATATTTAGTTTAATAATGGCAATTAAGCATTGCACTCTTCTCACAAGAAACAACCTCGCAATTAATAACTTGCAGTTTAATTAAATTGTGGGGAGTGAGGGGAAACTAGTGTCCTCTATCATACTCTTTTCCTTTAATTAGAATGTGTTCCAATCAGCAAATTGACAGGAATATTTAAGTAGAGATAGCAGTTTATTAAAATCTCCAAAGAATACTACAGAACATCATGAAAATATCTATGTGGACATATTTAATCATCTTTTCCTTAAAAAGCTCCTTGGATGGTCAGGTGTAACGTTCTGAAGAGCAATGATCTTCCTGTGCTTGAACTGACCGAAATCTATATTGTCACTGGAACTGGACCAGCACAATTCACAACAGCATTTAGCCTTTCGTCTTCATACCTCGCATGCTGTGTATTTGGTTTGTATTAAGAAATGGCATAGTACAAATGATATATGTAAAAGACCACGTGATGAGTTTTTTTATATGTGCGTAGACAGACACAGGGTGAAATGTTTGGCTCACAGCGCCAACATTAGTGTTGTCCTGCAGTGTATAGTAGCTCTCCCGGGAGAGCTCTGTGGTAGGAGTCTGTGTAATTGCCATTCTTCTGCAGGCTCTTGAAGAAACCCTCCAGTCCCAAGGTCCAGCACCAATAAAACACACTGAACTCTGTCCCTCTTTGCCCGAGCCTGGCTGTGTCCCGTTTGACACTGGGATCAGCCCAAGAGATGCGTAGCAATTTTCCTTCAGAGGATAAGTGTCTCTGCAGGAAGATCCAACAAGCTCTTTCATGCAGATGAATGTTTCCCTTATCGAGAACTGGCTCTCAGGTGTCTCTTCCTTTCTTAAAAAAAAGTTAGCCTTTGAGTTCTGCATGTTGAGGACTTTGAAGAAATTCACCTTTTTTTTTTTTTTCCTTCCTTCCCCGATATCATCTTCAACCATGGAAATGCAACTGGAATACATATAGGTATTCAAAAGGACTGTGGATTATTGGGGGAGCATTCTAACTGCTGAAATGTGTATGATACATAGTGTGCCCCAAATATGAATATTTACAGACCTGGGATGTGCCATGTACAAATCATTTTTACCTCTGCTGCCCTTTGCCAGATGTGACATTATAGTCATAAATCTACTTCAGTTTGCTTTTGCCCTTGAATTTTAGTTTAAATTCTGAATGTAAATCTGCTGGCAGAAAACCACTGGCACCTTCATTTTCCTTACTGCTTTTTTCTGATGCATCTCATGTCTTCTGATGTACTTTCAGCGTTTTAGTTTTGTTCCTGGTCTCCTGATCTTGAAGGGGTTGTCTCTCAGGTTGAATCTTTTTCCCTTGTCCTTGCAGTTCTCCTGTACAGACAGTATATGCTGTTGCCATGTTGTTTTCCTTTTCCTCTCCTCTATGACTGGTAGTAGCAATATGGGAATGTATCTAGTAGGATCTTGGCTCCATCACCAATGTCTAGCTTGTTTGGTAATTAAATATTTTTAGATATACATAAGGGGAAAAGGCTTGAAGAAGACTGATTGTCTTGGGCTACTGCTTAGCTTTAGCATCCTAAGTATAGTTTCTGTCATGTGTTACCCGCTTTACAGCTCTTCAAGTGGTTTGTTGGTCAGACCTTCATTTTTCCAGGAATGTCAGCCTATCTGTGTTGTGCCCAGAAGCAGAATTTAAATAGTGGTGCCACTTGAGGAGCAGTTAAACCATAATTTGTAAATCAGAGGCAGTCTGGAAAGCTCTGGAGAGCTGACCCCTATACTGAGCGCTAGTTACACGAAGCTGCTGTCGTGCATCTAGTAGTTGGAGCTGTGCTGACAGAAGCAAAACCAGCCCCCTTTTCAGAAAGCCCTCTGAAAGTTCTTCTACTTACCATGTATTTAGAATTTCAGCATAAATTGCTTTTTTTATTTTCTGTTGTCTATGTTATACTTTACAAACTTGATATTAATTCTTTAGAAAATTTAACTTCATGCGCTGGCTTTATAAATTGACCTTTTCGTTCTTAGATTCTGTTTCATTGCAAAGCATTAATTGTTGAGAGTTTTGTTACTTGGCCCAGGTTTCCAAATGGGTTTGGGATGATGTGATTTGAGACTATGATGTATCTAAAATAGTTTTTTGCTATTCCATAATTCATCGTGATGTATCTAAAATACGATTAGTTTTGTACAGTTTCATAATTCCTTCATGAATTTATTACTCTGATCTGCTAGTAGTAACCTTATTTCTGTGGCACTATCTTTTGCAGAATAATTATGCAAATAACTAATTAAATTAAATCTTTCAAGCTGAGGGGAGAACAGGAATATAAATTACAGATGATAAAAGAAAAACCTAAGTGAAGTAATGCATAGATGGTACCATGAAGACCAGATGCTATTAAATAGCCAACAAGAATATTTAAAGGAATTTCCTCATACAACAGATCAGTAAGAGAAAGAAATACATGCTTACTTAGAAAGCCATGTATTCATTGCTTTAGGCCATTTAAAATTAAAAACAAAAATCCTGAACAGTGTGGAAAGTGGTAAGAAAACATGATTTAATATAACAGGCAAAGGAACAGTATTGTTCAGGTGGGGAGGTTTTTCAGAGCTTAACTCTGTAATACGTACATTACAACTTAATGTATGAAATTATCTTTACTGGGCAATAATTTGCATAATTCTCATGCAAAAATAAGAGCATAGTTTAACATTCCACTAGAGCATGAGGAAAAAAAATGCACCAGACTGATTATTGTTTGCTACTTAAAAATAAAGGGAAACATGTAAATAAGGGGGGAGAAGCCAGTGTCTTGATTGGAGACAATTGGAGCTGTGATGACTATGGCTGAGTAAATTGCACGTGTTACCATAGTGGAATGATGGGAAATGTAATCATTTTCTGTAGCACACTCCTTAAATAACTACATAGACCTTTAGTGAGACAAAGAAATGGGTAGCTAATCATCTGCTTGGCCCAGGCGTCACCAACAGAGGTGTATCTTCTGGCACTCAGTGTAGTTCCATGGCTTTTCAAAAGGGATGCAAACTCCTTGTGAAGGTCAGGCTTCCTGGCATTCTTCTTCCTTCTCCAAATTTGCAACCATTCCTACAAACCTCTCAGTTTCAAAACTTGTATTTCCTTACTGTCTTTTCGTGGTTGCTTGGATTCTGTTACCCTCAAGACTAGTGCAAAATCCCACTGATCTGAAAGGTGCAAAACCACCCTCCTGTCCCTGTGTGTTCTTACGGGCTGAATCATGTATGAAGTCTTGAGTAGCCAAGCAATGTGTGAAACATTGCCAAAATGTCTTTTACAGCTCCTGATATTTCTAATCCTATTCTGCAGTCAGACATGCAACCTTCAGAACTACAATCCAAACCAGCACTTTCCTTGCCTGCTGATTAGACCACATTGGAAGGTGGCCATGCTGTTTCTCCCTCAGAAAATGCTGCCGTCTGTGCACCTTACAGTCTGACCTTTGAAATAATAGATAACTCTATGACCAGCCCACTGATTTAGGAAGCTAAACTCCCTGCATCTTAGTTGAAAGTGCTTTGATGAGACGGGGAAGGATCTGTGCTGTTGGCCTGTAGTCTTGCCCTTCTTTGGAGGCCTTAAAGTCTTGACTAGCGTAGGAAGTGCTGTGCTGGCAGTGAGGCGGCTCTTACTCTGGGCAGCAGGTTGGAGTGGGTGATATCTGGTATTCCTTCCAACTAACGTTTCTGTAAAATTATCAAGTGCCTGGAGACACCAGTAGATTCACATGATTTTAACGAAAATAAGCTCCCTATTCTGTTGCTCTGGCTGATGTCAAGAGAAGATCCATCAGGGAGAGGAATGTGAGAGTAGCATATGTGGTGCTGAATGGTTTTACTGGTTTTATCCCTCAAGGGTCTCTCCTTTGCCCATAAGGTTGGAATATGCAAAAGACCTGGTCAGAAGCAACATCTTAGTGGTTATCAGCAAGTTGACGTGCATGGGAAAAGTAAGATACTTGTCATTGTACCGACTGTAAATAATAAATGCAGTTATGTCAAATAACTGGGTATGATTAATCTTAAGCAAGTTTAATTTTTAACCTGTGATTCATCCTGGATCAGTTTTCTGTGATGCAAATTCACGAATTTCTAAGCCTTTGGAAGGGGAAAAAGCCTACCTGTTCATTGTCATTCTCATATACCTAATTCCATATGAATCTGGATAAACAAAGCCCATTAGAAAAAAGATGTCTGAGAGCAGAGGTTCTGCATTGTTAATCATCACTTTTATTAAAAGTGGGAATAAAGCTGTGACAAGCTGATATCCATGGGAAACCTATAGTACAGGGGGAAATCCACTGATGATGAGAAAATCATGCAACCTGACTTGATAGCAGAGGCGTTTAGCTTTATAGCTCTTTACTGTTCAGGTTCTGAAAGCAGTTATCGCCAGTGCCACAAGAGAGGGGGTCGCGTCTCCTCTTGCTTGTGGCAGAAATCCAGTAAGCAAGAAAATGCCGCTGCAAAGCACATCTGTCTTCTGGTGGCTGTGGGTTTTGACAGCTTCTTTTTGGCTGCTCTTTACTGCGGTTTTCTGTGTGTGGGGAGTGAACCTCCAGTATAATTGAAACATCAGGGTTTATATTTTTATGCACAGTTTAAGGTTGTGCCTGGCCCCATCCCAGTCTCTCCCTGATCGGTTCTTCACATTACATCCCCTTGTTCAGTGTTCCTTATTTCAGACTTGAAATACCCTCTTGTGCTGTTTCTTCTTTTAACTTTTCTCTTCCTCTCCCCTACTCCCTTCTTCTCTCGCAGCGTGTGTCCTCCTCAACTTTTGTTGTCTGCTTAAAAAGTAGGACAATGAGAAAAGTTCTGCAGCCTTTTCCTATCTCCCCTCCTAGTGCAGCTGAGTTTATTATTAAGCAATTCCTTGCGCTTTGTCCAGCCTAAACAACAGCACTGAAAAGAGAGCAAGTTTGGTGCTAGAGAGCTTCCTTGGTTCAGCCCTGAGAGCAGCTGTTGCACTTCTGCAAGTCTGATTAGTAATCTGTCATCTTAGAGGAGGCTGCTGGTTTTGGTTTTGCTGCTGTGGCAGTGTTGCAACTATGTTGGTTTAGAAATAAAAATCTAGAGAGAAACAGGTGAAAACCAGTTAAATAGAGGGAAAAATTCTAATAGAGCCTGTCTGAATTTCTGTCAATGGTATTTAATAGTTGGGAGAGGTTATTGTTACCCTTTCATCAATTATATCTTGCCTCAATTGTATACTGTGCAGTTTCAGCCAATGTGCACGTAAACTGTGGTTCGTATTAGACCTTCAAGGTACATGGCTTCTTCAGTAGTTGCTGGTCTCCTCATGATTTGTAGCTTGATAGAATCATAGAATGGTTAGAGTTGGAAGGGACCTTGAAGATCATCGCGTTCCAACCCTCCTGTCCTGGGCAGGGACACCTCTCATTGGACCAGGTTGCTCAAAGCCCCCTCCAACCTGGCCTTGAACACTTCCAGGGATGGGGCAGCCACAGCTTCTCTGGGCAACCTGGGCCAGTGCCTCACCAACCTCACAGTAAAGAATTTATTTCTAGTATCTAATCTAAATCTCCCCTCTTTC
>JAOXJK010000051.1:32856502-32884362 GCA_025774025.1 Xenus cinereus | reverse complement strand
CTTTCTTCTCCAGAGCATTCCCTGCGATGGTGCTCAGCTATGAGGTAATAGGGACTGAAAGTACTGGTTTCAGCCTCTTAATGCCGCGTGGTGCAGAGGCTGTATTATAGCTGAATCAGTATACATCTTTACATCTTTCCCAGCGATTTGTTTTCAATGATTCTGACCCTTGTACAGGTTTTTCTCCATCCAGAGCTGTTGTGAACCTGCACCGTCAGTCCCCGTGAAGCAGCCAGGGCAGCCTGTGTGTGGGGTGCTGTGCTGGGAGGCACCCCTGAGGTGCCTCGATAGTGTCAGTGCTGGTGGGGCTTGGAGCAGTGCACAAACACAAGAGTCCAGTTCCTTTCCCCTCTCTGCCAATGCCTCCATTTGCTATGCTCATGCATTTATTTTTACTTCCTCGGGAAGGTAAGAATATTTATTATTCATGTTCTTCAAAGGGCTGAAATGAGAGGTGTTATAAAAATGCAATCTGTAATTACAGTACCTCTTCTCTGAAGCACAGCGTAGCAGGCACCTGAGCCTGTGCACTGCATCTTCCTGTCCTCAGTTACTTACACTGTGGGATCCTGTTTCTGTTGCTTTCCTTGATGCAGTTTCTCTTTTGTTCTTTCACACCAACATTAATTGCCTTTTTTCTGTTAAATAAACAGTGTACCTGGTTCCAGTTGCTGGCTGAATCATGCTGCTTGCAATTTTTTTCATTCCTCAAGTTTTTCTGTGCTGAGTTCTAGTGTGGCACTTTCCTACCTTGACTTTCAGTCGTGAGCTGAGAAGTACAATGCAAATGAAACATTTTTACCTTTAAATACAAGAGAGGGCAAAATAAAACGTTTGTGACAGTTCTGAAAATGGCTTCCATTAATTCATGTACTTGCCTTCCTGGCAGGGACCGACCTATAAAACTTTTGAAGTTAAGGGTCTTAATATTTTCAGGAAAACAATGGTTATCCTTGAGGATTGCTGAACTGCACTTCTGAAAGCCCCAGTTAGCTGTATGATAGAACATAATATGTTGCAATATTCCACTGAAGTGAGAGCATTCCCTTACCTCCTCAGGCCATGTTAGCCTACTACTGGAAGGAGTGAGACCCTGGCTCTGAGATATGGCAGTACAAATATATTTAAAAGAAAACCAAACCAAACAAACCTGTGGTGGTTTATCAATTTCAGAACCTTGCTTGTTTTTTGGCTGGGGATGTATCATGGTAACATTGTGTTCATATGTCCGTGTTTGCATAGGTGTACCATGCTCTCAAATATTCAGCTCATTTAGACACATTGCAAGACTAAGTCCCACATCACAAAGGGAAGCAGTCAGAGGATAAATGCCTAAATTATTGCTACTGCTTAGTCTTAGTACTTCTGAGCGTGATCTTGCTCCATGAGGATACTACTCATGTCCATATAATAAAACAATGTTTCATCTATAGCCATGAGGGGACAGAACTAGGGTTGTGCAGCCAAAACTAACTTGAGGGTTCCTGGTCTTTGATATCTTGTATGTGCTCTCCTTGC
This sequence comes from Xenus cinereus, assembly GCA_025774025.1. Taxonomy (NCBI): domain Eukaryota; kingdom Metazoa; phylum Chordata; class Aves; order Charadriiformes; family Scolopacidae; genus Xenus; species Xenus cinereus. The sequence continues at coordinate 32,882,844 of JAOXJK010000051.1, read as the reverse complement.
AAAGGGTATTGTCCATGTAAATCTGGTGAAGTGCATTATATGTGTTTGTAATCAAGTTGTGTTTAGCTTTTTTAAAGTTACTCCAACTAATTATTACAGGTTCCCTGAAATGAAATCTCTGAATTTGTAGCAGCACTTTCAGGGTTTCCTCTCTCATGCAATTAGATTGCCCCTACACTTCATTATACAAGAAACTTCTGAAGATTTGTAGCCTTGATAGAACCTGAGCCATTGGCTCCCAGCTGGGGATGAAGTGAATTTTGTTTGCTGCACGTCATCTTCTGATTTCCCAGACCTGGTGGCATTTGCTAGTGCTTAAGGAGTCTCTCTAGATTAGCTTCTGACGGCCGCTTCTGATGTGCTGTGGCTTTTCTCTTGGCTTCAGCTCTGCTAAGGAGAGGGAGAGGTTGTGACACTGTGGATTAATTGCAGTCATTTCACTCCCTGAGGAACCTAATTTGAGTTGTTCATGCCATTGCTGTCTTAGCACTGAAGCTTTTAGTGTCCGGCACTCTTTCAGGCAGACAATTCCAGCCTTTTAACTAGGAGGAGTTTGTTTTAGCAGCAGAGATTCTGCCTCCACCCTCTGGATCAGTGCTGTGATTCAGTTAGTGGCTGTAATTACTCATAGCTGTGTGTTTACCAGACTGTGTCGCGCTACTCCATTCTTCATACTTCAAAGTTTATCATAGTTGCTCTACACTTTCTCTTGAAAGAGTAATTTCTTAATCATTCATGTTCACGCTGTAGTAAATCTTCCAGTGTTTCACAGCTCTGATCTTTGTCCTCTTGTGTCTGTAAAACTACCATGTGTGTCCGTACATGTGCATACCAATTTTTATTTTTCTAGTGGCTTATCAATTTACCTCTGCTCTTTGTTACACATCCTGGGCTTTCAGATTTAATCTAGATATGTACACTGTTTCTGTTGCTGCTGTCTTGCCTCCTTCTGCAGCCCTGTATGGATTTGTCCCTCAGCAGCTTTGCGGTGTGATCGGGGTTGTGGAGCTCTCAAACCCCGTGTCTGTATGACAGCAGGGTACAGCCCTTCAAGAAGCAAAGCTGTGTTGACGGTGAATGTCTTTTGCACTCTGTCATGTTACTGTCACTCTGCTTTTTATCAAAAGGTTATAAATGTCACTGCTTTACAGAACCTGTGACCAGACTTGAGGTTCTGCTCTTTAGTGTCTTTGCCCTGGGGCAATCCCACCCTTCCAGCTTGGTACTAAAACTACTACTCTTTTTACTTATCTGAATTTGTCTGTTCGAGCAAGACTAACAGAAACTATGTGTTTAAAAAAGGCAACATCGAAGCTACTAGCTGGTCATCTTTCCCAGGTAGACTTTCTTGAACCTTTACTTTGTCTTTAGCACGTAGTCTGGTCCAGAGACTTCCCTGCAAGTGTTTTGTCTCCTCGCTTACTTTAATTAGTGCCTTCCTGCTTAAGCAATCAGGATCTTGTTTTTATTTGATTATTTATTATTAAGTGATAGAATTAACAGAATGCCCCTCTTCTAGCTCTATTAATGTTCACATTATCTGTCATTCTAGAAGGGAGACTTAAGTACTCAGAAGCTGAAAGTGGTAGATTATCATGTCTCCTAAACCATATCAGCAGATATTGATCTTTATAAAAAATAGTAATAAAGTGATTGCCAAAAATCGTAACATTTCTACAGATGGAATCATATTTTCCCAATTACCAAGTGACAGTATTGCACTTTTCTAAAGGTGAGGGGAGAGTAAAACAAACTGAGGTACCGATCCTGATTTAGAGACAAGGGGCTTCTTCCTTCACTACTAATTTATGCGAAGAATTGCTTAGAAAGCAGTTAACATTTTGCAGCAATTCAGTAAAAGCATCTTTCTTCAGGGATATTCAATAATGCCGAAACTTTTGTGGTTGTTACCTAACAGATAACAACCACATAGAGTTGGGAGAGTGAGACATAACAATTCAGTTAATTAAAAGCATTTACTTTCCAAATTCAGGGTTAGCATCAGTAGGTATAAGTATCCCATGAGCACCCCATAACTTACACAGGCACAAAACTGCCACTCTGAGGCATTACGCTCACCTGCTCAGAGCCAAAGCTGTAGCTTTTAACTGTCATTTGGGGGAAAAAGCTCTTATGGGAGAAGCATGTAAATGTTTCATAAAATTATAGGCAAGTATATGTGGAAGGTGAAGAGGCCCCTGGTCCGTCCTTCTGTCTCAAAGCAGGCTTGTACCTGTCTGTGTGACAAACTCATTACAAGTACTATTTTGTCTTCAGTCTGCTGATGGACATAGAGAACAGACGATTTATTTTATCTCTGCACAAGCCTTGTAAAGAGTGTTATGTTCTTTCAGGTTCATCTTCCCTAAATAACTCTAATTCTTTCAGCCTGCCTTTGTTTGTTATGTGATTTAGCCTGTGATCATTTTCATTGCTCTTACCTGAAGTATCTGTCGTTAATGCACGTTTTTCTTGAAACTGTAACCTAGCTGCCACTGAGCACAGCAGAGGGATTATTTCACATGGCTGGCAAAATATATTCCCGTTTGTACTTCTGGTGAAATGCTTGTCATCTTTGCAGCAAGACGACACCGGTCATTTCTGTTCAGCTTCAGACCCACAATAACGCGCACATCTCCAGCCTGGCTGGCTGTATTAGTGTGGTTAATTCTGTTGTCGAACTTGTAGCCCTTTGCATTTGTCTGTACTGAATTCCATCTAGTTACCTTCAGGCCTTTCTTTCCAGGACAAAATAGAAGTTCCTGTCTTTGGTTTTCCAGTTTCCTGAAGGTAGGGAAGACACAGTGATCACCAGTCCTGGGCTGCTAGGAGGAAACACAGGATGAGGATATGATGGGAGACATCTCACGCAGCCTCTGTTTTGGATTGTCTTTTAGAAACTCTGGCAGAGACACTGCACTCTTCTTCCCCTTCTCTTTTTGTGTGGTGCAAAGAGGTGATGCAGTGTCACCTCCCCACGGGCAGCGCAGGAGCAGCTGGTCCAGACCCCAGGTTTGTGTTGATTATAGTGAGACGCTAATACTATATGAAAGGTTTGAAAACAGGGGATGCTGGCTCACTCTGTTTTCTTTGGCTAGTCCCCCTCCCCTCCCATCAAGTCCTGTTCTTCAATTGCTGGTATAGCTCCTGGAGAACGGTGTCACTCTGTATCTTCTTTATTCTGGTCCATGCATTTTTGATGTGGGATTCTCGGAGTCTACCTTGTCCACCCTAAATTACTAACAGGTAATTTCAGGACAGCTGTAATGGAACAAGGTGGAGAATGCCCTTCCTCCTCTTTTATGTGACAAAAATACACCACCTGTGTTTTACAGTTCCTGCCTAAATAATCAACTATGCAAGCATTCAGTCTGGATAAATAACATTTTGTGGGACTGCCACAGGGGTGTAATTCAGTCAGTCATCCCTTAGGATGTATTCTGTCTTTATGTTTCCCCTTCTGCTTTAACAGTTCTGATTGAATAGATATGGATTTTATTTTTAGTTGGTTGTACAATAGTCGTTCCGCGTGCAGCATGACAAGCCCACCCTCTTCAGAAAGCGTCTCAGCATCCCCAGACCTTTCTTCCACAGGAAGCATTGCAGGAGAAGGTAGCATTTGCATAATACTTACCTGTGGCAGCGCAGAGGTTAAGAAATGCTATTTTAATTTTCATTTATATTCTGGTGAAGAGGGTGTAGTGGTGAAAGATAGAGGAGTTAAGACAGACTGTATAGAAGGACAGAGCAATAACCACCTCCTTTTAAAAGCTCAAACCGCGTGTTTTACTAAATCAACATATGTGCCATCAACAGAAAGCCCAAGCACAGCAGACTTGCATGTAAGCATTTTGGAGGAATGAGCGTGACTGAAAGCATAGATGTGCCCTCCATGAAATTCTGCAGCAGGTGGCCAAGAGAAGAAAGGAATGTGTTTTCAGTGGGATAGACAGAGTGCTGGAGGGGAGAGAAAAAGTAAGCTACTCTGTGAAACAGAAGTGCTTATTGTGCTTTATGTGTTAGTGTTTGAAGAACTTGGGTGTTGAGCTGACTTAGAAGTTTTTTAATGGTTTCAGAAGTGCAGACCTTTGTGATAATGATGAATCAGCTAGCTAACTATTAGTTATTTTACTAAGCATAACTTTAAAGGGGCCTACTTGGACCTTTTTTAAAGAACATGGTAGGCATGTAAAAAGAATATACCAATATACCACAGCAAAACTTTTAACATGTCAAACACCATAACTCTATGATTTCTGTGCTGTTTTTAATTCCCCATGTATATAAAAATTCAATAGTACATGGGTTTTGTACCTATTTACACACCTTCCCATCCATCTTGCCTCTCTCCCTTCAGACTCTCTCCCTAAATCCATCAATTTATGTGCTGGCTGGAAGGATGTTAGAAGAGGTTAACTTTCTGTAGACTATTGTAAAAATAAATTGAATGGAATTGCCTAAAACTTCTTGATGGATATCCTCGGTTTCATCGCAAGGATTTTTGTTTCGCTTCGGGTCTTTTTTAAGATAAAACACGTAGATGATAAGCTGGTTTAGCATACTTCTAAAGAGGAGGATTTTATGCTTTACCTGCTTTGTAGAGCTGCAAGAGAGACTGTGGACTGTAACATGCTGCATCGAATCCACCTTGTGAAATAGCAGGCCCCGGGTAGCGATGCCACGTGCTGCACTCCTACACGTGTGTCCACATCATACCAAATTGCGGTGGGGGTAAATGCAGCCAGCGTGGAGCAGGGTGGGGACTCTGGCGCAGGTAGTGTCTGCAAAGCAGATGCTTGTTTTAAGGAAAAGCTAGCGTGGGCTAAGAAAAATATATGCACACTGTTTTCTGAACTGAATGGCAGCATCATTGAAGAGGAGTTTGTCCTTGTGCAGAGCTTATTTCTGAGAGGCTGTTATAGCTGTCCTTAATTTATAACCTGTGGAAGTGTTGGCTGCGGAAGTTAGAGATGCCCCGATGCTACTGCACCGGGTGTCAGGCTGCTTGGCAGGTGTTATAGCGTCTGTGATTGATTGGTACAGATCAAATTGGGTACACTTGATGAGCCCGGTCTTCTGTTCTCTCCCTGTTTATTATCTCTTCCCCTTCAAGACCTTTCTCTGATGGATTTTGGGATGGAAGAGCAGTTGGATGGTGGGAGGTTCAGGCAGGACTGTGCATCGGTCCCACGCAGGTTATTTTGTTTAGCAGGGAAAGCGTTTCCAAAACAATGTAATTAAAAAAACCAAAAAACAATCTCCTGAAGGTTAAAGCAGAGTTTTTAAGTATAATTTGGAGGGATTTAGTTTCCACAGGAAGTTTGGGGTTTTTTTTCCTTTCAAATATATCACAGCAGCAAAGTTGTGTAGTGTCAACAGGTGTGAAGGATCCAGTCTAATCTCTAATTGTCCTTATCTACTAATCCTCAGAGGGATAGATACAATCTTCGGTGAAGCACATCTTTGCCAATAAATTTAATTAAAATATATCGGCAAGTTAGAGACACCAATTGAAGATGTTATAAATGAAAAGCTAAGTCTATGTGGATGCCGGGAGGTTTTGTTTCCTTGCAGTAAGAGCTTGTTGTATTGCAGGGGGTTAGAATGGATGGATGAGTTGTGAGCTGCACCTGAATGCAACCACCCTTTGGCTGGTAAAGATGCTGAGGAAGTGGTGGGCTGTTGGTGGAGTGGATGGAGAGCACCAGCAGAAGGGCAAGCTTTCAAAGGAAGCCATTTTGTGATATTAAATCGGTCTAAATATCCTATTGCAAGACTCCTTCGGGCATATTTGGCTTTGGAGAAGACTTCAGAATGTTTCTGAAAGGTTTGAAATGTCAGCCAGTTTTGTTTGGAAGGAATTCAGATACCTCTATAGATCCTTCCAGCTCTGTTAGCTACTTCACGTGCCAGGTTTAGTGACACGTAGACCCTGGCAGGGTGATGTAATTTTTCTCTTCCTTTCAATTGGGCAATTGCTTGTACACCTTAGGGACTCCAGTAACAATACACTGATTTTATTATTGTGTGTTCTGGAGGTTAGTGCATGTACTGATGGTACAGTATTGTGTTCTGTCTGCTTTAATATATCTAATGTGGTGACTTCCTCCTGTGCAGGAGGCATTGAAGTAGCACAAGAACTCTGTCACTGAGGGAATACTAAAATAGTTTTTTTATCAAATCTAGAAATCTGAACGAACTAGCAGAATATATCTGCTCCAGCTCTTCGGTGTTTACATATATTCTGTTGGGGTTTATAACTTGAGATGCTGTCTGATAGGTGGAATTCAGGGTGAGGCTTGAAAAGAACTGGGGTTTAATCCTGTCTGGCCACTGTCCTGCAATAAAATCAGTCCCATCGGTAAGGTCTGGGTAATGAAGACTAATTTCTAATGCAACTTTTTTGCCTGCTGGAACTGTTCAGGGAATTACTTGTCCAAAGCCAGAATGGAGCTTGCTTTGATTTTCTTCTCATCCTCTCCTGGAGATATAATACTTTGATAATGAATGTCAATTTGATTATTTTGTCACCAGTTAAGTTTGCTCAGAGCACTATTTACATGCCTGTTTCTTTTCTTTGCATCAACAGTTTTACAGAAGCAACAGTAAAAAATAAAAAGTCTTACTTGTACAAGGCCTGCAATGGATAAGACTTTTCAGACAGAAGTTCTTAAATTCTGTTGCTGTCAAATATGTTTTTACATTTATACTGAGCTGCAAAATGAGAATCCAGGCTTTAATAGAGTCTGGGGAGGCATGGCAGCTGTGCAGGATGGGTCTATGCAGCACGAAAAGAGCTAGTGTTTGGTTGCAGGTTAATGTATAAATGATTAAAAATCTTAGTATGTTCTCTACATGGGATGATGTTAATATAGACTATGGCTGAGCATATATATCCCTCCCCCATTTTTATCTGCTTTTGCCAAAAAACTGAATTCATATCCCCACAACTCTATAATAATTTATATATAGCAATTACCTGTCTGGAAGACGCTACAAGATATTAATTTCAGCAACCCTGAAATTGTACCTGCTTCAGAATTAAATCAAAACACTGCAATATTAACACCTTTATAAATTTTCTAAGGTAGTCAATAGCATAGAAAATGGATTCTGTGTGCAAGGCTCTGCATCGGTGGACTACAGAACCACTTTGAAATGCACAGTACACGCAGAGGCTTCATCTCTCTTGAATTCTACATGCCTTCTCCAGAGCTCTCTCTGTACCTCATAAATTCCCCTTTTCTGTTGAGAAGAGGGGCTGGAGAGCATCGGCCGGGGTAGTGCTGGTCATAACTGAGCTGTGTCTGGCACTGTATAGTAAAGTTTGGACAAAGCTATCCAGCTAGTTTATTCTAAAGTTTTACAGCTTTCTCAACCATAAGCCTGCCCATTGATTGCTGAGATAAAAAAAGAACAGGATCAGCCTCATAAAATAATCCCAAGGATTGCAAATTAGTCGGTGCATCCCTGGCCAAAGGGAGTATATGGGCATGAGGGAGGTGAACAAAGGTATGCAATATTGTCTCCAAGTACTCTCCCACCTCAAAAGCTTTTCATCTTAAGGATTTCCTGTATCAAAGCTGTTATCCTCAACAAGCTTCTCTTTCATTGTTGAGAGAGAAAACATTTTTTTCCTCACAGAAGCAGCAAGCAGCTTGGCTTGGCCCCCTGAAGGAGGGCAGCATCGTAAGACCCATAATTAGCCTTATAAAAAGTGTAAGTAGTGGTGCGGGTTCTGCTGCCTTTGCTTCAAGCGTTGTCTTTGTTGTGGAGATCCCAGGGCATGGCACAAAGTTCCGTGGAGCCCAGTGCTGTTTGTCCTGTTAGGAGCTGTAGAAGCTGAAAGTACATAGAAGTAGCTGACTTAGGTATGGATATATCTTTTTGAATGTTGTTTAATTGAATTTGTTTAGCGTGAAACCTTTTTGTTTAATATGAAATCTTTGAGGAAGGATTTGGCTTAGTTCACTCAAGGATATGGGCTACAGAGGGAGCTAAAGGACGTGCGCTGTCATGACACTTCCATCTGTACCGTCTGGGGTTTTGCACTTCTAATGAAATCTCTAATGTCCATATTTTGTGTTTAATCCTTTTAGATTCTGGGGAAAAAATTCTAACCAAAACTGCTATGAATGATGTTTCCCCCTTTCCTAGAGACTTATCTGGTATCTCGCTATTGGCAAAATGTTTAACAATTCATACTGGTTCTGTGTGCCAGGTTTGGGCTATTTCAGCCTGTGTCAGTAGCCACATCTGGGCTACACAGTGAACTAAATACAAATATCTAGTTTTTGTTATAACTAAGAATTAGGAAATTAGATGTGGTTTATCTTGGGTAATGTTAAGATCCAGGCTGATCGTGGTGATTAGTGGATGTCATTTGCAACAATCTAAATACGGTCCTGCTTGCTATGTAATCATTGCGTTGTGCTGTAGTATCAGGCACCAAGATTCATCACAATGCAGTGATGAATTTTTTTCAAGCCCACCTGTGCTTTGAACACTTTACTGACAGCTTTTTCAGCTGGGATTTTGCTGAAATTCATATGCAGGGTCCATATTTTATTTTTTATTTATCTACTGTGAACCTGAGCAGTTTTCCATAGGGAAAGAGTGAAGGAGAAAGACTGCTCTAGGAACAAAAATATAAAAACCCATGGAGATCCTGCCTAGTGAGTTTTAGTTATTCATTTACAACTCAGCTGCAGATTTAGTTCAGGGTGAAGTTTGGCAGCTTATCTTTCAGCTTTAGAAGGTGATCCTATAAGTGAGTTCAATAATGCGTAGCTCTGGCTAGCTGCTGGGTAGCCAAACAAGAAACCAGCAGTTTGTTGACTCTGAGTTGCATCCTATAGAACTAATGCATTTTGGCTTATTTATAAATATACTGTGACCTGAATTTTATACATTAAAAAGGTCAAGAGGAGTGACCTTGTGTGAGGGTTTCCCTGCTTCTTGGGGTACAGGTCGCACAGCAGAGTCTGCTTGCATAGCCTGTCTGACAAGGCAATACAAAGGTCTGGGCTTCCAGACACCTACCATTAATGATCAATTCAGCATGTGTAGTAACTATTTTTTCTTAATCAAGTGCAAACGTTTTTCCTTTATAATGTAACTGAAGGTGGATGCTGTAAATCTCTCTAAAATCTTACCTAATTATATAGCTGTTACACTGAGGACTTTCGAGATACATATATATCTATTATTTGCACCAAAGCTGTTTACCAAATACTAAAGTTCAGGTCACCAAAGCACTCACAAAAACTCAACCCAGCTGTGTATCCAAAAGAAAATGTACATGGTACAAGCTTGTAATACCTTAGTAAGTGAAATGGCACCACTGCCTGCCTTAACTGAGCTGGCTGAGAGAGATTCCCTGCTCTCAGCTGGTTTTGTGGTGCAGGTGATGCAAGTGACTGTACAGGCTCCCCATAACTGAATTTCTTGACATGTTTTGTTTCTTCAGTCCTGACACTGCATTGCAAATAGGAAAATAATCCCAGTAACACGTAGAAATGGAATAATTTCCGAGTGAAACTTTGTGAGCTGAGCTCCTTATATCTCCAAGGAACAAGTAACTGGGAGGTTAGTTATGCTTGAAGAGCCAGCCACTCACCTGTGTAATGACCAGCAAAAGTCTCTAAATCAGAGATAAGAAAAAATCTGCCACTCGGGAAGAAATCCTTATCAGTCAACATTGCTGCTTGTTTAGAGGTGCGATATTAGCATATGCGGAGAAGAAAATGCTCCTTCCAGGTATACGTCTTAAGTGCAAAGATGAGAAGAAAACTTATCTTTTGTTTTTATATGATAATTTATTAGAAAGAACAGATAATATTTCATGATTTACCAACAAATCTTTGTTTTTCCCGCTTGCTTCTACCCCCTTCTTTTTTGTATTTTTAAGTGATAATATGAGGCTCTTTAAACCAGCTTCATTAGAGTTAATTCCCCCTCCCCTCAGGCAGCTGTAGCTTTATGTACCAAATTTTTATTATACCCAGAAGCTTTCTGCCTGCTAATAAATAATGGTGGTAAATTTTTATATGAAATAAATGTGGTTTCTCATCACAGCAGAAAGGAAAGTAAGTCTCTTTTTTTTCTCTTTTCTCCATGCATGTTTAAATTATAGAAATTAAATAGTGTGAAAACAGCATTCATTTTAAAGACACATGGCCAGGTTAAAAAAATAAAGTTCTTTGACATATGCCATTAATGGTAACTTAGATCATCGTTACACAAAAGGCATTTGGAATCTTGTACAAAGATTATTTTTTTTAATCATTCTTTGTACAGTCTGTAAAGAGCAGTCGGCTGTGCTTTCTGTTCTCGTTCCTGAAGCGAGTTCCCGTGAGCAGTACAAGCCTTTGCCGTGCCCCAGAGTGAAGTCCTGAAGCCACGTGTGCGACTGTGGCAGGAGATTTGCCTTTCTCTGCAGTAGGAGGGAGAGAGGAAAGAAAGGGGAGCATTAAGGCAGGAGGAACAAGAAAAGCGTGTCCTGAGGCTGGTAATTTGGACTCTCTAAGAGTATACCTGGGCTTTGAGGGTTCACCCCTGTGCTTGGATGTCTTTGAGATGGCTTTGCTCTGGTGGGATGTTAAAACTTGCTCATCTTTTCAGTGATTTATGAAAATATCATGGGCACATTGTTATTAGTAAGTCTCAGAATGAGAGTTGTGGTCCAGCTTCTCGCATTGTTGTTGAACCTCTTCTCACTGACATGAAGCATCATTCGTTTAACTACTACCCCGCCTGTGTTTGCCTGACTGCCTCCTTGCTTTCCAAAACTTGCAAGGACCGCAAGAGGGCTACTCTAACGTGCTGTGTTTTGAAATCTGGAATCATTTCACTTGGCTTCAATAAATTTACAGTTGTAAAGGGAGGCATTTCTTTTGGCTGAAGAACATCCTTGAGAATTTCAGGTTATGGCTGTTTTTCTTGAAGAAATTGAGTTAGAGAAGCTCATAATTGGAAAGGGATAGCTATTTAAATAGTCAATATAAATGGAACATAATTAACATTACCTTAATCCCTCTCCCATGGTTCTTAAATCTACACTTGGGAACTTCAAATTGAGGATGCATGTCTAAATGTATCTTAATTAAGTCCTAATTAATTTAACTACTTAAACAGTTAATCCTTTCTCTCTTAAAATGAGATTTCACAGTGTGTAAAGAGTAAAACGTTTCATTTGTCCATTTTATGTCCACCATGTCTCCTGACCTCCATGCTGTAACGGTTCGTGATCCCACCCAGCAGCAGGACTGGGAAACGAAGCAGCCACTGGTGGTGCCTGCAGGCGACGGGGGGCCGAGGCTGCAGCTGCAGCACTGACCCGGGATCTCTGTGGGTCTGATGCAGTCCCATGCGCATCCGTGTGCTGCTCCGCCTAAGAGCTTCACTGACACCGAGTGGGGTTTTTTTTTTTTAAGGCACAAATAGTAGAAGAGAAAGGTGAAGCTGCCAGACCTGTCCCTAAGGCCAGGAGGGACGTTGGTGCCCCGTCCCCACACCTCTGGGCTGCTGTGGCTGCCCCAGGTTCCCAGCTGCTGGCGCAGGGCTGGCAGCACACGCTGCCTCCAGCTGCAGAGGCTCTCTTTATGTGTCTTTGTATGTGCAAAGCTCTAACCCTCCATTTTTCTATTATTCTGGGATTAGGCCAAAGCTTTATTAAATTTCTTGTAGATGATTAAAAGGGGAATTGAAATTACAAGATGAAATCTGAAGCATTCAGAAAGGGAAATCTTCCTTCTTTATTCTTCATGTGCTCCAGTTGGAATATTTCAAGCTCAATGTTTCTTCCTCCCTAAAATAAATAGGGGGGAGCACCTGCACAGACAGGTTAGGCTTCCCTAGGTAGATCCTAGACCAGAAGTTCTGTCAGCACACAGGGTCTTGGTTACCTCTTCCCTTTGGTGGTGGTCCTGTGGCAACCTGATGTCAGAGACCAGGGAAAAAGGGAAAGAGCCAAAAGGCTCATGGGTACAAGCAGCTCTGTGTTTGAGATGCTCTTGGGATAATACTGGGATGAGCTTACCCACGATGGCATGTCCATCTAAACCCGTTTCTTCTGCCTCTTGCTATGTTAGAATTTTGCTCGTACAGAATAGATCAGAGTTGCTCAGCATACATTGATGACATTTCAGACAAAATATCTCAATTTAATTGGGGTATGCAGGGTGTTTTTAATTGTCTTTTTTAAAACTGTTCTTAGAAGTGCTCTCCTGTCTTTTTCTCACTGATTTGTGTACTACTATGTGACTTTCTAAAAGCAGAATGGAAGAATCAGAATTATGAAACCTAATATATTAAAATGTTTCCGTGGCTTCTTTAAGATCAAGTCACTGGTGAGAGCTGATAAGCACACATGTGAGCAGCATTTGCTCTAAGTGACTGGTTTCCAAATCTTGCTCGTATTGCCAGCCATTTCCCAGTACTCATGGGCACTGTATCTCCTCATCCTGGTTGCACATCTGTGTTGCTAAATGAAAGTAATCAGACTTAACATGAAAATTTAATAAGCTACATTCTGGCATTGGTCATGTCCTCAATTGGGTATTTGTGTGTTTGTGTATTTGTTTGCTGTCTGCAGAAGTCCTCAGACATTGTCAACCAGAACAGCTCCAGCGTTTACAACCCCTGATGTTTATTAGCCTCAAATCGCTCCCCGTTGGTGGTACTCTGAAAACAGATCTCTGAATTTGCTGGTATTTTTAGGGGGGTTGATCAAAGCCAGGCCCCAGCCTGGGAAGCCATAAACCTGATGGCAGTCCCCTCCCAGTCTGAAGATTAATAAGTTTCAGAAGCAGAAAGATCCTTAGATGAATTAGTGGATTTTAAAGATTCTAACTTTAGCGCGTTAAAGTTTTAAATAATTATGTATTTTGACTTCATGGTGACTCATGAAGCCTGTAGTTGGTTGCACATACATCCTGAGCAGAGTGTGTCTTAGTGTTGAGCCTTGTGGCAGCCCCAATGCCCTTCCAGGAGAAGCAGAATAAAGACAGAAAAAAGTGGGAACAAGCTTTGTGTGTGTGTCCCATTAACCTCTTGCTGCAGGAACAAACTTTGAAGGTTCCCAGCACCACTATCTGGGCCAAATTTTGGAAATTACTAAGCTATTGCCTGTCTCCTGAACCTTTCCTGTTCTCTGCTGGGGTTCCAGCTCCCTGCCTGTTTGCTGTTTGGCTGGTAACTGCTGGTGGTTTGGCTCCTGCACAGGAGTCTAGGGAGGTCTAGCCCCATTCTGCCCCTGCTTTGCTGTGTGGTGCTGGTATATTTGGTATATCCACCATAGCAGAGTGGTCTGTCACCATATGTGTGGCAGGCTTGGCTTTTAGCTCCTATTTGATGCGGTTGCTTACTGCTTGTTCTAATGTGTCTGGTTGCGTCCCTCCCTCCCTTGATTTTCATGCTTCTCAGTGGGATGTAGAAACCCATGTGAAAAATCTTTTTGTCTTCAGCCCGTGCATGTATTCCTGTTTGCTCACTGTAAAAAAGGCACAAATAGCTAAGGGTGCTTCCAAAGGGATCCCGTCACTCTGTTGAACCAGTTGATGGGTACCTGTAGGTTTCAACAGACCACTGCAAACTGCTGAGCAAACGGGGGGAGACCTCAACTCCTGAGTGAAAGAAAAAGCTTAGCTCGAAGACATTTGCTTCCCTGAGTGCTACTATGGCACCTCTTACTGAAAAGAAAATAACTTTTTAGTAGTTCGTAGTAAAACTCCCATCTTATTCCTAGGGGAGATGTTTTAAATGGTCTTCTGCACAGTCTCTGAACACTTTAAACCTGGATCAAAATGCTGCAGTGGGGTTTGTTGTGGCCCCCGTGTGACATTTGAAGCTGTCTCCTGTACCCGTGGCTGTGGATTAAGGAGGCTGTGCAGAGCAGCCCGGCGCAGGCTCGCTGTCCTCGGCAGGAGTGGGTGTGTGAAGCTGCTCTGGATCGCTTCCTCTCTGTGGAGCGGCTCAGAGCCGGTTAGAGCACGAGACAGCCCGCCCTCAGCCTGGAGGATGTTCACGCGGCTCTTCAGAGGTAGGAGCACGGGGGAAGGTGAGGGGTGAAGAGCAACTGGGACGATGGGGAGGCATTAGGGGCAAACCAGTTGACTGAAAGGGCCGCTCATGGGAGCGTCACCATGGGCGAGGTGCAGCCCTGGGAAAAGGGATTCCATGTAAGGAAATAAAATCTCCGTTACGTGTCTTGAAACAAATTATTGCTTTCACGCTGGAGCTTTACTAACTCCAAAAAATCCTAGTGTGTTGGGTGTTTTTTCTGTATTAGTTTAATTAACATCAGGAGCTAACATTTCTTTGGATGAAGAGCTTAAGCGAGCTAATGGCCTCAGTCCTGGGCAGTGATGCAAATGTATAAAAGCAAGGACCTGATTTATAGCCATCTGCATCCAAAACGCTTGAGCGCACCAGTTAAAGATGTGGTTGAAGAATTCAAATGAATACATAGGTACTAAAGCAGCTCTATTTCTCAGTCAGAAGTACATAGACTATTTTTAAAGCGGTGCTAGTGGCAGAAGGGTGTTTTAGTCATTGTCCATTGACATTAGTGTTCTGAAGACCCACTTCTTGTTCAACTTCTCAGCAAACCAGATATTAGGATGCTAATGTTGTTTATGAACAAGAAGTCCAGGCACTATTGGTTGCTTCCATATATTGCCCGAGATCAAATCCACGGAAATGCTTGAGGTGTAGGTGCTGCCCTCTAACAACAGTTCTACAGAAATACACCCGTGCCCCCTGCCAGCTCTTCCTCCCTGGAGCTGGAACCCGGGTTTGATGCAGTTGATGTACAATTGCGTACTCTGTATTTCAGCAGAAAGCCTTTTTACATGAGCAAATGCATTTTGGCAAAGTTTCTCACGTTCTATTGAAAAGTCTGGATGTGCATTGGAACGATATTTTTGAGCTGTTTCTTCTGTGCAAATAGAGCCTTATTGGTACTTATATTCTGTTTAATTATGCTTCGCATTTTGGAGCAATCTGCTCAACTTAAACACCAGTTCTGTGAAATGGAGAGAAGTAATCTTCTGGGTGATACTGTCTTATTTGGATGTGATCTGTAGCATGCATATTTGATAGTGGTGTTTAGCTCCTCAATTCTGCCTGGACCAAAACAATTTGTACTTTTTCTAGTCTTTGCACCGGTGAATTGCTATAATGTGGTGGTGAACTGTCCTGTCTGCTATTATAGGAGGAAACTTGCTCCCAAATTCCCTCCCGCTGGCGATGCTTGCATTGCCTTATGGTTATATGGCAAATCCTATTTTACACACTACTGTTTCTAAACAGGATGAAGTGCATGTTAATAAACAAAACAAAATCTTTTCTCTTTTTTAATGAATGCAAGCAAACCCACGCATGTTATCAGCTTGGGAAAATAAATATATCTGTTTTTTAAAAAAAAACAACCACCCAAAACTTCATTTTAAAACAAACAAACTGATTTTAAGAAATTGAAACTTAAGGCCAAATAAGAAATACACATGTGCTCTCATCAGGTGAAAAGTCCCTGTCCAGAATACAGAAATCTCAGGTGAGGCTGCAGCTTTGTGGTCCCCTGAAATAATGACCTTAAAGACTGTATATGTGATTGAGAGTGTCCATTATAAGGGGTTTATGTAGTTTAAGCTGTGTTTGGCCTTGCACTGTTGTCTGTTCACCTTCCTCTTCCAAATGGCTGCTCAGTTCTCACGTCAGTTCTGCAGCCAGTGCCAAGTGTCTGTAATCTTTCCTGTTGAGAAAGGGTGCCTCTGAGAGCAAAACCAACTTAGTTTTTAGATAGTAGTTAAAACCTGCCTGAATGCATAAAAACAAAATTCTCTTTTTCCCCATAATAACCCAAGGATAACACGTCCTTGAATTAGGCACTGAACTAATTGCTATTTCTGATTGCTTGATTCTCCCACATTATATATTCATTGATTATTGTTCTTCCAACAGCCTTTTTCTCACTCAAAGCTAGAGCAAACCAATGTTCATGGAAATCGGTGCAGTAATAAATCAGGGTCTTGAAGTGTCTGATTTCCTTTTCAATGAGAAATAAAAACATTGGCAGCAATAATTCTTCTCAGAGAGAATAAGTCTGTTTGTAAGGCATTGTCTCGGCCTGTCAGAGGTTTTTTGATGAATAATCTATTCCAAAAAAAAGAAAAAATAAAAATAAGTTCAGCTACTTCATTTATAATTCAGAAGTCTCCTACAACAGTTTCATTTATTAAGTGCCCTCTGAAGAGGTTCCTGATACTTCTTCAGAAAAAGCATCACAGTTTGATGGCTTGATGTATTCTCATGGTTTTCTTTTGCTGTTTTGGAATCTAAATCTTGCCTTGGTCCTGGCTCGCCCTGCATTTCCTAGGCTGGGGCAACCTGTTTAAGACCAGTGGTTCGGTGCTGCTTTTTTGCAGAGATTGCTGCCTCTGTATCTTTAATTTGCCTTCTCTGCAGCTTACTAAAACATATGCGGGACACTTCCACAGTTTAATTTCCACCACCACCATTCCCCCCCCCCCCCCAAGCAGTAATTACTGATCTAAACTAGTCTGGTAAAAGTACAGTAATATGTTTAAGCGATCAGATTAATGCTGTGAGTAGCTGTGGTAGGAATTTTCTGCCAGGCTAGATACCCATTAATAATAAATGTGTCTTCTGCAGAACTGATGTTTGTCGAGGTGTGGGGCTTTGTGCCCCTTGCTGGAGGCTGGGGCTGCCCCCCTGCTGCTGCCTGTCATGCCTCCAGCTACTCAACCAAAACGATTCTATCATTCTATTACAATCACAGTCAGTGGAAAAGGACATTTCATTGCAGTTAGCCAGATAGTAATTTTTCAGGAAATAGGATTTGCATGAATTTTTTTCCATTTTATGTTCTTCATCTCTACCCAGGACCAATTTAAAAAAAAAAAAAAATTATGACCTTTAACAGTGGATTTCTTCTTCTACCCAGGTGTGACTGCCAGTATCTTGGAGTAAGTTCAGCTCTGTCCCAGGCTCTCTGTGTGACTCTGAGTGAATCTCCTGACAGAGGGGCACCTGTAAACCAAATGCTCGTGAGGCAGGGCTGCCCAGGCTGCCACAGCCTTGACGTGCGGGAAAAGCTCCTCTGCTCCACTCTTGAACACTGTTTCTTGACAGCTAAACTGGAAGGAATGCTCTTTATGCTTTGTTTCCTGCTGAGATGACAAACCTTTGCTGTAGGAACTGTCCCTGCTATGTATTTGTGCAGTGGTGGGGTTCTGCCTTTAGGATCACTGACATAACTGACAAAGCCCAGGATCAAGCCAACCCCTGGAAGGGGAATTTACCTGTGTGAGCTCACCTGGGTGCTATAAAGGTCTGAGCCATGAACGTTATTGTTGCCTGAGGTGATGCTCAGTGCTATCGAGATTACATTTTATTACAGCAGATAAGCTTGTTATATTACACTTGTGTATATTACGAAAGTACCTAGGCTCAAAATTTACTGAAGAGCTTCCATTACCCCTTGTCCTACCACTACATGCACTTACAAAAAGGCCCTCTCCAGCTTTCTTGTAGCCCTCCTTCAGATACTGGCAGGACACTATAAGGTCTCCCCGGAGCCTTCTCTTCTCCAGGCTGGACTCTCTCAGCCTGTCTTTGTAGTCAAGCGCGTGCATCAGTTTTCCCTGATGGTCATCTTTTGGCCTTGTCACTTTCTTGCTCTGGGCTGAGTTTCTTAGATTGCTCTTTGAAGTACTTGGAGTCGTTTAGAAGCAAATCCTGTACTTTAAGCAGTGCCTAAATATCAACCTTGGAAAAAATCAAGTCTTGAGAGAGTCTTTGGTGTAACTGGAGTGGAGCTTTCTCTTGTGCAACAGCACAAATCCAAAGTCAGACCCATTTGTAACAAGGGAGATGCAATAACTGAGCACTAATGAAGTTGAGGGGACTGGCGTGGAGCGCTGGTAAAGCGTGTCTGGATGCATAAGTGTTACTGTTCCCATTTTACTGATGGAGTTTTACAAATTACCTTTACTCCTTCCTGTTCTGCTGGAGAGCTGCTGAGGCGTAATTCATTTCTATAGCGGGGCTGGAAATAGATTTGTAAGTGGTTGAATGCTGTGAAAAGGCGCTGCCTGGTTGTAATGCGTTATCGTGAGCAAATAACGCCGCTGATGCTATTGATGATCATGACTGGGAGCTTGAAAGAAGCTATCAGTGCTTTCAAGCAAGATAGCTTTTAGGTTGCGTTGCTGTTCGTGTTAGACATTCCTCTTCTGGAATGCCTGGGCTCTGCGGTCCAAATCCTGCTAGGGATGTAAGAGCTGATTTGCATAAAGTGTTTTGTGTTTCCAGCAAAATACTGCAAGTTCTGCAAAACTCCTCTTTCAGGGGAATGGTGTATTCTGATGTTGGTTTCTTTGTGTCCCCTAAAGGGCAGGGAGTTATTGTGAATTCTGCTGTGAGGTCATTAATGTGCCGGGAGGATTTTCTTGCTGGGCTTGAGGTTTCCTGCTGAAGGGCATCTGAGAAGTAGCAGAGAGTTGAGTTTTGGAGTTGGGGTTTTTTAGGGGTTAGGGAAAAAGCTTCATCATCTTTCTCCTTGCAATCCTACAGTTTAACTGGAGCCATGACTTACTAAGTGCCACTCAGTGATTGAAAGGGATTGATTGTGGGTGTTTGTCCTTGGATTAATTCTTCACACAGGCTTTTTCAGGGCTTTTTTGGAAACAAAATTGTGTTTGAGAGAGAGCAGAGAATCTCATCTTCCGCAAAGTTCATTACTGATGGTTGGAGAAAAATTGTACAAACTGAAACCTGGATTGCTGTCAGGGCAGCTAAAGAAGTTCTTGAAATCAGCAGAAAACATTGCAAAACCCATAAGCAGTGTTGGTGGTAGTTCAGACACAGGTTCCAAGAGACTGCATGCTATATACCCATCTAGTGAACTAAGATTGTATGTACTTGGGGGAGATAACCTTTAATACCCCAACAAACACCCAAAATAGTGACTGTATGTCAGCCTGAGCTGTCTTCCGTGCAGAGATGTTTGAAGTTGA
Source organism: Xenus cinereus (assembly GCA_025774025.1). Lineage (NCBI taxonomy): Eukaryota > Metazoa > Chordata > Aves > Charadriiformes > Scolopacidae > Xenus > Xenus cinereus. Next base: position 32,863,804 of record JAOXJK010000051.1, on the reverse strand, counting down.
ATTGAAGAAGTGATGCTCGATGTGTTCACAATTTCATATTAACAGAGTAAAATGAAAAGCGCTGCCAGGTTCTGTGGCCTGTAAAATGTATGTATTGAAGGAAATACATTTGTTCAACAAACCGTACAGAAGTTATCCAACTATATAAAATGTTAGTATGCAAATATTTTTCATCTCTTATTTCTTTTCAGTTGGGAATTGGTGCGTTACCAAGTGGCATTTCTGTGTCTTGTTTCAATGCTAAGTGATGTATTATGTTTCTTACGAAGCACGAAAACAACCAAGAGCACACTTTTCACTTTCTGGTGTGGGTAGTGTAACATGAAGCTTTATTTGTGGTGTAAATTGCTGTGTTATGACAGCCTAAGGAAATGTGACTTTTTAAACAGTAAGGAGTAACACTGAGAAATGGAATGTGGTCATACTGTGCTACTCACGAGATCGCTCACAAGTGAGTAAAATTGAAGTGTACAAAAAAACAAAGGCTGCTTATCCTGCGAGGCTGTTTGTACAAATCGGGAGGGTTTACCTGCCACTTCTGTAACAGATGTGACACAACTGCCCGACAGTAGTTTTTCCACTGACTCTATTATCTTTATGAAACAAATATATTTCTTCCTCAGGGCAGGGAGGTTGTGTTGGGGCTCCTGTAATTAAGAAAATAACGGAACAGACTGAAAACAATCCTGGAGCTGAGGACCCATCCTTTCAGTATGTTCAGCAGTGAGGGATTTGTACATAAAGCCATTTAATATATGTTCTGTTGAGTTCCTTTACATTCACTCTATTAAACAAACAATTAGTCTGGTTTAGAGTCTAAAAAATCTGCCTTCTGATTTTGAAAGCCTTCTTGATAAACAAGAGACCTGGGTAGAGGTACCTCTGGCTAGCTCAGTGTCCCGTTACATCCTACAGCACTCGAGTGCTCTGGTTTCCTAAGACAAAAAGGAAAATATCTTCTTTTTACCTTGTACCAGAACTCTGCTCTACACCAGGATTGGGTTTTGCATTGAAATAAATACTATCTGGCGTGTTTATTTCCTCAGATAATAGGAACAAAGTCAAACACTGATGTTGGGGTGTGTAATGGCTACCCAGATAGGGAATTTTACATTGTTCCAATTGTGCTGTTGTTCAGATAGTTTTTGAATTTTCAGCAGATTGGGTATGGGCACAAATAAAAAATGTTGCCATGCAGATGTCACAGGAGAAATCTATCCCTCTTACTAGCACGCCACTGCTGAAACAGGATCATGTGGCTGAAAATTCAGTCGGTCTTTTCTCCATTTTTCTGCCACTGCTTTCCACATCTTATTTTGGTACCTACAAGCTTCTTGTTTGGTTTTCCTTCAACTTTCTTTAGGCTGTGAAGGAAAGAAAATATTTTAAGTCAAAGTACATGCAAAAAAATGCAAGTGGATTTGTATGGTTTAAGTAGAGTCTTACATTGGCTTTGCTCTTAGAGTTCTGTTGCAGCTCACCCCGGTCAGGCACAGGTAGGCAGTCCCATTCGATGTGCACAGCCCTGGTGGACTGGTTATGGTATTACCTGCTGTTTGTAAACAAACACTAACATGTTAGAAATAATCCTCAGAAATGATGAACTGAGTTTCTGCCAATTTCGTTTCCTTTTCATTAATCCATTGTTCAGAAATTGTTCTATTTCGCTGCCCAGAGAGTAATCCATAACCTGGGGGCCTTAATAATAATAAATAATAATCATGAGTCCTATTGGAAGATAAGACAAATAATCATGTCCTCAGTAACTGCTTCTACATGGTTTAGGAAGAGGTTTTATAAGTGGTGGTAACAACATTGTAGTTTCTCCTATTTGTACTGTTCAATATGCTAAGTAGACATAAGTATATGAATTTGAGATTATGATTAAGAAGTTTTTTGTTGAGCTTATTGAAAAGTGCTATCTTTCAAAAAAAGAGCAATTCAGTGTGAAGTACAAAATACAGACTGTGAACCAAAACCTCCTAGTTATAATTTTAATTATCTGGAAGGGAATTAATTTGCAGTTGAACCCTTGAAAGCTGACGCTGTGAAGTTTTCCATACAGTGAAGAAAAACATACGGTTACAAGAAGCATTTTTTTATTTCTCTTTAAGGGCTTTTTTCCTATCTCTGTAAAGCGGAAAAGAAAACACTGTTTCTATCCAGAAAGTATTATCTGCAGTCTAAAGTTTGATAATCCACAAGGTTACCCAATGCAGAAAAATAGATTATCTTTCTGGGTTTTTGCAGCACATTTATTGTCTTCCTGCTATCTGTTAATCATCTCGGGCGCATCTTCATCTTTTCAAGCCCAATATTTACAGTGGGACCTCTCCATGTTCTCCAGCTCTTTTTATTCATTGATTTCCCCCTTACTAAATCAGGACTATTATTATGCTTTCCATAATGACTGCATTTACATTTCTTTGTTCTCGTCAATGGAAGTTAGTTTGCAGCTAGTGTTAACATGCAAATTTAGAACTATCCTTATTAGACTTGAAGCAGGAGATTATTTTTTTTTCCCTGTCCTCAGGTTGCCCAGCAAAGGGAGATTTCCCTGGTGGTGGGTGATTTCATGGCTAAAGATTCAATGCCTTTTGCTTTGGCGGAGACTCAGGGCGTCTTTAAGCAACCTGCTCATTCTCTTTATTTATTGCAAACCTGTCTTGGTGGATCAAGAAGGTTAAAAAGTCATGTGATGTTATTGCATGTGGTGCAGTGGAGTTTATTAAATTTTACTGATTGTTTTTATATGCTTTCAGTAAAGCTCCTATTACATACTGCTCCGTCTCTAGTATGTGTTGTAGTCTATGTACATGATTTAAATCCAGGGTTGTTTGTAGGCTCTTTGCTCTTGAGACCAGCTTCTCTTGGAAGTATTCTTCAAGCTTCAGTTCAAAAGGGAAAAGTGTGGAGGTTTCTGTAGTCGTTAATCTGTGAATGATATCCTCAGTCAGTCATTCAGGATTCAGTTCTGTTATTGATCCTCTCATGTGCTTGTCCTCAGTATCACTGTCTCTTTTGCACTGGAGCAGCCATGGTTGCTTTCTTGTGGTGGTCTTGGTTTTTTCTTTAATTGTTCCTTCCTCAGACAGAGGAAAGCTGAGCCAGAGTTAGTGAGGCCAAGCACCACAACTCAGCAGTACTGTCTGACCAGGCATTTTCTCATCATGTAGGCGATGCTGTTAGGAAGCCGTGTTCTAATTCTTGTGCAAGTTTTGGCTGCAGCCAGATGCTTTAATACTCTGATGGAGAGTAAATTCTCTCCATTCCTGCACTGCAGGTAGTGATATTCTGACCAAAATTCTGTGCCTTTTGCATATTATTGTAGATAGTATTGTGTACCCAGTTCTCCAGTAAAAAATCTGATGCTGTGAAAAGCCATATAGATATCTTTAAAACATTTAATTATTTATTTTACTTTTAACCTAATTTGCTAATGAAATTTTCTCCCTGGGGGGTGTGAGATAGTACAAAATAACCATGTTGCAAGCGACACGGACTGCAAAGAGCAGCTGTTAGAGGATCAAAGACACCTGAGACTTCTTCACTCTTTCTAATCACTCTTTTATTTCTGCAGGCTGTCAAAGAGCTAAGCTGTGGAAAGGAAGCAGAAGGCTGCGGGCCCCTCTTTTTGCCCCTTATCAGACTTCCGAAATTGCATGCAAAGTCCTCCTTACCCCTTCTCAGAGTTGCCAGGATGACTGCTGCATTGCTACGCATGGATGCTTGCATGGGTGCATGACTCTGTGCATGCTTCCCTTCACGTGCTGCCCCGAATTTCGAGGTCATGCAGGGGACAGCAAGCTCCGACTTCCTTTCCTGCCCCTTGGGGTGAGGAAAGAGGTAATTCAGGAAAAAAACCCCATGTAAAATACACCTGGAAACAATCCTACCGTCACTGGGAAAGGGGATCTTACGGCACATTGCAGAACACATCCAATGTCAACTTAAAATTAACAAAAGACAAAGCTGTGTATGGTTGTCACTTTGTTTTTGTTAATTTTTTTTCTTACTTTTTCCTAGACCCTGCCCGATGGTTTTACGTGTATCAGAGAGGTAAAATTTACACCAGTTTGACTCGATCGGTCATATAATTTTTGCAGCAAGTTCTCTTAAACCAGGAAACAGGTTCCCCCTGGCTGATGTCGTTCTAATTTTCCACGCTGGCAGCAAACAAAATTAAAGGTGTTTGAAAATTGCCCAGTTCTGGGTAAGGCTGCAGCCTGGGGAGCAGCGGAGACCCCTCTGAAGGCAGTCCCAGCTTTTACTCAACCTCCAAGTCCTTCTGTGTGCAGTGCTCTGTCGCATGATGTGCTAAGTCAAGTACTTAACCATTCAGGTACTCTCCATGTAAAGTATTGAGGTGGTGTTAGCTGCAATTTTCCAAAAATCATCAGGGGGAAGTTACTTTCTTACCTTGCTAGTGAGTTTGGGGTGGTTTTTTTGCAAATTCACCTTTGAACAGCTGCTTGGAGGAAAGCCCTTGTCTCAAAAGCACATTTTCTGCAGCATCCCCATGGAAAAGCAGCAAAGCACCCAATAAATTTTCAGTGATTTTTCCACCTGTTTTGACAAGTTGCTTCCCTTATAAATGTTGCTACAGATGGGTGGGAACGCACAAGGAAAATTGGAAAGTGCTCTCCCAGGTAAGGTCCAGCGCACTGGAAGGAAGGGCACTCTGCTGTCTCCTAGCCTGGGAACAGCCACAGCAAAACTATTTCTAATGATGAGTAGAGTTAATACAGCGTCTGCAGGAACATTTAAAGTCAAATTTGACATTGTGTAGTTCTTGTTCCAATTATTGTACCTGGTCTTAATTGTGTGCCAGAAAGACATTTTGGAGGTACCCGTGGCCTATGACTATTCCTGCTTCTCCTTTTTCAGAGTCTAACCTTGTTCTGGCTTCGCAATGTACTACTGTGAAATTAATTAAAGGAGTATAGAGGTAGACAAAAGGATTTATAGATGACATTTTGCATAGAGCATTGCAAGGATTAGCCAAGAAATCTTAAAAATTCTATTTTTTTAATTAAATCTCAGAGTTTTATGGACTGTTGGGATTTTGTGTAGCTTTTCTCTACAGCTTGTGGTGTTGCAGGTTCACACACGCAGAACAACCTTGCTCAGCTTGACTGTGTAATGAATTTGATGTTGCTGATTTAGTGGTGAAAACGGACCTGAAAGAGTCAAAAAATCATTTGAGGAAAAGGGAGTGGATGAAGGGACATTAGTTACTTATTGTTTTATTGGCTGGAGAGTCCCTTTGATTTGGAAATTGATCTTTCCAGACAGGCAATAATACTATTATTAATAATAATTTATTAATAAAGGACTGTTGAAGTTTAATTAAACTTGTTTAATATTTGATACTTCAGCAGGTATCTTAGTGCCATTTTTTTATTGATGTTTGCCATGAGCAGGTTTTACTTAACCCTTTTCTTAGGATTCATAGATGTGCAGATACATGTTTTTAAGTCCTGTCTGAGCTGTCAATCTCAGTCAGCAGGAACAAGCCCCCAGTGGTGGTGTTGCCTGTCATGCTGGACTTGATCATTTGTAAGTATTTGCCGGATGGAGTCACTTAAAGACTAAGGGTTAGATTTTGTGTTGGTGGAATCACAGGGAACAGCACAGAAATATTTTTCCCTGTTCCAGATAGTGGAGCTGAACTTGGTCACTGCCTTTGCCCCAAGGGTCTGGAACCACAGACCTCGAAGGACTTCATAAAAGCAGTATTTCCTGGAGCTCCCGCTTGTGCCAGTGGGGGAACGCTGAAGCCAATGTGCGAGGTCTGCACCAGTAATACAGCGTCTCGCCTGACTCCCATTCCTCTAACTGGCTGCTGTAATGAGCATTTATGGACTCAGGCCTTTAGTTATTTCTCTTCATGAAATTTTCAAATATTTGCAATTGGTTTCCCATAGGCAGGATCTATTTCCTGCGGGATCTGGACAAGCAACTATTCTGTCTGGAGATTAATTTCAAAGATGTCATGGATAAACTAGAGTTAATTTTTTCTTCAGGTTCTTTCTCCTAAAATATAGCTAATGTTTTTTTAATAAAAAATAAGATGCAGTCTAATAATTCTTGCACATAATTTAATCCCCTTCTGCTGTATTTGTAAAATTACCCATTTCATCTAATACTTGTCAGTTTTACAATTAACACTGGGCACATTAGCTGTATTTTACGTCGTCATTTTTTTCTTTAACAAAAAGTGAATTTATTATAAGCAACATGTTTTCAAATTTCTCCCATTAGCTGCGGAGCCTGGTATTACACGGTTTCACCTTGCAGCCTTTGGAAGCAGGGGACAGGGTCATTTGCATTTTTATTAAATCATCATTTACACCCTCCCTTTAAATTCTGTTTTAGGCCTTGGGTTGTCCTTGGCCAGCTCTAACGATGCAGTGAGACATTGCTCTCACTTGTTTGCCAGGTTGGAGCGCTGGAAATACTGCTGTGGGAAGGATGTTCAATGTTTCTTGTTTCATAAGTGAGTTTGGCCCAGCGAAACCAACCCTCTGCTTTTGGGCAAGATGTTGCTTGTGTGGAGGCAGCTGCCAGCAAGAGGAAGGATGGGCCGGTTAATAAATTTGGGGCCAATGGCTGTTCAAAACCAGAGCCGAGAGAGCAGCTGGTAAATAACACATGATGGCTTCCTGGTTTATAGTACACAAATACAACTTTGGCATTGTCTGTGACCAATTTAATCTGTTCTGCTTATAAGGAAAGGATTGTTGGAGCTGAAGAATATTGATTTGGCATTTTTGCATGGGAAATAGGTCACTAAAGGGAACACTAGAGAGATGTGCTGTCAGCAGAGGATTTTAGGACTCGGCGTCTGTGCTGTGACAGGAGCACGTTGTCCACCCTCTGCTGATAGTGCTGGCAAGTTACTGACTGGGTCTCAAACTGGCGTTGCATGTGTAGGGACTGGTTTCAGGCAGTGCCTCAGGTTGTGTAGCTGGCTTGGATGTACATTATGTTACCTACGTGTTTTTAGGACAAATGGACAATGTATTTTCTATAACCTGGCAGGTAAATGTGCCTGTGTCCAATGGAATGGAAAGATCTGGAAAAGTGAAATATTGGAGCAGGTCATTTTCCTTCAAAAGTCAATAGACTTCTTGTCTTTACCCTGGGTAAGAGAAGGACTGTGTCCCTCTGCTGGGAGTCAGCTGTCGTTGGAAATCTGTTTTCCTCAATGATGAAACAATTTTCACAGAATCACCTAGGTTGGAAGGGACCTTTTAAGATCATCTAGTCCAACCAATTAAACAAAACAAAACAAAAAAA